>CM053771.1:223404977-223531119 GCA_028658325.1 Potorous gilbertii | reverse complement strand
AGTATTATAATTCCTATTCCTTCATTTTTGTGTATCCATTTGCTGTATCTCATAATAATGTGTTTGGTTTTATTTTATAGTAAGCTAGTTCAAAACCTAAACTGGGGAACACTTAAAATTTTTTATATGATAACAAAAATTGAACTAGTCTGACTGACAAAATGGAAGTAAATGGCAGTGCTAAAGAATAAAATCTTAATTATTTGAAATTGTGTCCCTAAAATACTTTTCTGTTTTATGATTAGAATTTCACTTAACGTGGATTGAAAACAATTTTTAACACAATTCTGGACTTAAAGCGCTTGAAGGTTTTTAAAAAAGATAATCTGACTAGAAAATAGCTACTATTTTTCTTCACTGAAGGTTACATATGTTATTCTTTATCCTTTGAATTTCAAGGAAACATTGCATCCCCTCATAGTTTAAAAAAAAAGCTCCTTTGGGAAGCACTTGAGAGGCAACTCTGTAATTTGTTGAGAAGGTGCTAACCTGAACTGGCAGGAGAATTTTCCTCACCAAACTATTCCCTATCTGTGGAATCACAGGCTCAGGTTCATTTCCTATCCCTAGTCAGTGTGTTATTTGCCTAACATTGACTCTGCCACTAGATACATATGTCTTTGTCATAAAGATTTATATTTGAGTTGTTATGAAGAAATAGATTTGAACATAAGCAATAGATAATGAAATTTGGAAGGAGGTTTTCCAGGCAGGAATCAGAAACTAGTTGGATGGAGGCCAAGGTTAAGAATAAAAATCTGAATGCCTAAATTCTAGGGCTCAACAAATACAAACAAAGAATCCTGGAACCTCTGGAATAGAAGGAATGTCAGGGATCGTTTGGTCCTACCTTGGTATCCCTGACAGGTAGTGATTTGAGACTTCTGATTACAGAGAACTCATTACCATGGAAGTTGCCCATTTCCCTCTGTAGAGGTGTAGAGAATTGGCCTCTTTTCCAGTTAATTTGAGAAGTGTTGACTAAGTGCCTGTTATGCACAAAAGCTTCCTATTCTATACAATTACAAGGCATTCTACTCTGCACACAATGGATGTCTATATAAAGTAAGACAGTTTCTATCTTTAAGATATATGTACAAATAATTCTAATTTTCCCCCAAATGCTGTGAATTCATGGGTTTAGGTCTTTCTACTGACACAGATTGCAGTCTCTTTGCAGTTTAGCAGATGGTCTTGATGAGTTCCATGGACTGCCTTCCTCATAGGGGCAATACCAGAAACAAACGAGAAAGGGCCAATGTCCCATTCAGCTTTGCAAGAAAGCACTCACTTATGAGTTCAAAAAATGAAATAAGTCAGGAAATGGCCAAATGAAAAATATAATATACTTGGATGCTTCTCATTTTACCTTTAAAAAATATTTTTTCTTAGGAAAATGGGGCAACTCAGAGCAAGTGTGCTTCAAGCAGAAGTTTGTGTACTAATTCAACTATAAACAATTTAAAAAATCAAACTTTTTGTAATATTGGATTTAAAAATTTTAGATACATTTTACTGATGTCTTTTAATGAGTTATCCCTTTGTTGAACAAAGCAGTACAATTATGAAAAACACGTGATTTGATGACTGCCTCAGACAATATATGCTTAAATGTATTTTTCTAGAATAAAGTTATTTGTTTTTGTGAATAAAAAATTATCCTAAGTCAAAGCATTTCTCTTTGGGGGACATTGCCTTAACTTGGTATCAGGAGGATGTGAGACTTCTGAGGAAGAGTAGTGGAACTGGTAAACAGAAACGGGATCAACTTAATATTTGGCTGGATGGATAGAGGTTTAATTTGTGGAGTAACATTTGACAATCATTTATAAAGATCACACAGAACACAGAAAGTTGTATATATTCCTAAATCAGGATGATTTAAAAGGATAAAATGACATAATAGTGATTTTATGTTTCCTCACTACAGTTTTGTGTTTTGTGTTTATTTAAAATAAAGGAAGACACAGCCCTTCCCCTGTGACTCCAGTATCTTTAAGATGCATTCAGGAAATAAGCCAGCAGTTAGGCACGTTATTCATTCCCCAGTGTATCCAGTTAGTTCAACATAATCTTTCTTTACGACCTCTCTTACTTAGAAAAAGGACAAATAAAGTTGTTGTGATCTACATGTGCTCTATGTAAGAGGTCCCATCATGGTTTTATGAAAATTGATCAATTTCTTGTTGGCATCTGGTAAGCAACGAGCTGGATCATGCTGATGCTAAAAATAAAGTAAAAGGACCTCAGAATTAAAATAGTGTCAAGTGATTTTCAACAGAGATGCTCAGTGGATACTTGTTTTGATGTGCTCTGCTTAAATGGGTCAGTGGAAGGGAGACCCCTCAACAGAAGCAACTACAGCTTCAGGGTCTTCATCTGACAAAACTGTAATGCTATAAATTAGAACATAAAATAACAGAGCATCCATTTTGAGTAAGATGAAAATACATTGAGGTAGTCAACTAGCCAGATATTGTCTTCTCATTTGTATGTTCAAAAGGGTATGGGATAGAGAATCCCTTGTATTCTTTTCAAAGGAACTACTATTAATTAAAAGTATCCAAGGAATGTGTTCATACTAAACGAAAATAGTCCTGATGGTAGAATGGGCATGGAAGTATTACCATATAAGGAAAAAAAATGAGAATGAGTGGATAGACAGAATCCTGATGGGGACTTGGAGTAAGGGAAAAATGTTGATGCTTTATATGATGAAATTAATTTATTTAAATGTAATTACTAGAAACTTTAGGTGATTATATTACTTTTCAGTGTTAAGATTTTAATAGAGAATGGGATAGCTAGTGTAAGCATTTATTAGGCACTTGTTATATATCAGACGCTGTGCTAAGCACTGGATAGGGACCGATCTTCCTTGTGAAGAAACTTCCTCTACAAATGAGGGTCAGCACCATCTCTGCACCTAATAGTTTCACACAGTTGTCTAGAGTATCAAGAGGTTAAGTGACAGACATATCCAGGGTCACATAGCTAGTATGTATTAGAGGTAGGACTTGAACCCAGGTCTTTCTGACCCTGAGGTTCTATTTTCTATATATGACTATACTTTAAGTTTTTAATAAAATATTCAATTTGAAAAGAAAAAAACTGGACTCATGATAAACTTGGATACATAGAATTATAAGTATGTCTGCATGGCTGTTGAGTGAGTTATTTCATGATCTTGGAATTAATTGGAAGCAGGTCTACTATATCCCTATCAGTAATATATACCCCTTATGTAAGTACACTTATTTATATTACTGTATATTATTATAGCTGTATTTACTTATTCATATCATATTCATATATACATATAGTAATAATTATGTACATTGTAAAACATAAAATAGAAATTAAAAAAGATTTAGTAAAGATGAAAAAGCGTAGTTATGCTGGGAGATAAGTAATTGTAGGGAGCTTGGGATGTGACTCATTTTCTACCTTCTATTGGGATGAGCACATCTAGTAAGAGTCAGGCCGAAAGGCTGGCCTCCCACTTTGGAGAATACTGTTCAAGACTTCAGGGAATAAATAAATCTCGTAAAATGCTTCAATCTAGCATGGGTAAATATGGTTTGTCAGATGTGGAAAGGGCTTTGCTACCACTACCAGGATTCACAGAAATGTTCATACCAGGGTAGGCTTAACCTAGTATTCTGTTTCCAACTCTGATGAGGTCATGTTATGTATGGGCACTTTAAAAAATCTTCAACTGAATTGATGTTTAGGAGCTTATGATTTAGCTGCTTATACTTTGAGAAATGACATTTTCATTTCCAACTTGTGAAGAAAATTTAATTCAATTCAACCACTGTTTATTAAATATTTATTGCTTGAGAGGCAACATGGTGCAGTCAATTGAGAGCAGGCCTCAGATCCAGGAAGGCTTGGATTCAAGTTCCACTTCTAATACATACTGGATGTGGGACTCTTGGTAGGTTATCTAAACTCTTTGTGCAAGGCAGTTCCCTAAAGATGCCCACCAGCTTTGGTCAAGAGAATTTCCTTACCAAGAAGTTCCCTGTACCAGTGAAGTCACAGGTCCAATGTGCAAGGCACTGTCCTTTTGACAGTGCACCAATATCACTTTTTAACAGAGCAAGATTACCCTGCCTTTTTTTTTTAATGGTTAGGGGTTAATCTACACCATGCAAGCTGCTGTTATTACCACCTTAGCATCTTCCAACCGTGCTCTGAAGTACCACTGGAAGGGGCCCAAATGACAGACTTCAACTATTCCTCGTGAGGCTAGCTGAAGACCCTTTCAAATGCTGGGAAGGGGAGATCTCTAATTGTGGACATAAGTTTTGGTGATTATCCAGTCCATCAATCTCTCTTTCAAAATTGATGTCTACAGTGATTGAATGGCTTGCCCAATGTCACCCCGGTGTTAAATAACAGAGTTGAGATCCTATGTCCTTGGATTCCCAGAGCGTGGCTTTTTCTGCTACCTTACACCGTCTGTCCCCAGAAAGTCAGGCCATGGGGCTGGAAGTCCAGGTGCTCAGGACACTCATGTCAGCATTTCAAATTCAGGCAGGCATGATTACAAACATAGGTCAACCGATTAAATCATGGTCAAGGATTTTATAAAAAAAATAGGATAGATCTCCTGGGAACCTTTTCTTTAGAGCATGATATTATGGAGGCCAATACCTTTATCAAGCTAACGGCTATGCAAATAAAATAGCTTGCAATTGTGCTCATATATCCTCTACCCTTCAACCCAAACCTGCTACTATATAATTTAGTGCTATTTTTAGGACAGTGGAGAAACTGGGGAAAAGTATATATACATATATATATATATATGCCTCTGGGCAATTCCAACACTCCTGTGGGTCAGTACCAATATCTTGGTATGAGACACACACAAATTATTTTAAAATATATGTAAGGAGAGTAACAGTTAAAAGTACAGTTGCTGTAATTCCTAGAATTTTTATTATTTAATTCTTAGGGAAATTGGCAACAATGTCCCTTAAATAGACTTTGTAATGCCTTCTCAAAAAGTTGTAAAATATGAACTCTGTTGTAAAGCTTCATTCAGAAGCTAGTTGCCAAGATTTGGAATGAGTTTTAATAAGAAATAATGTAAATTCTCAGGTTAGCTCATAGAAGTCTACTTAACTGAGTAAAAATAGTACCTCCTGGTAACTCATGTGTATGTAGCACCTTCAGCTTCACAAATCACTTTCTTCACAACAGCTGTATGAGGTGTAAGTATTGAAGAAATCATCATACTCATATTATAGATGAGGAAAGGGAGGTTTAGAGAAAGTGTGACTTGACCAGGGTCCCAGAGTATTATAAATTTAATTATGAATGTTACATGGGAGACTAGAACCCATCTTTTTACTTCAAGGATAATATTTGATATTTTTAAGAGGAAAATGTGCTCAAGGTTCCCATTACCAACTTCTCTCAGCAGTAGAAAGAAAGAAGGAAATAAACATTTATTAAGCACCTACTATGTACCAGGCACTGTATTTAGTGGTTTACAAGTATCTCATTTGATTCTGACCATCACCCTGGGAAATTGTTGCTATTATTTGTCCCTGTTTTCATAGATAGTGAAACTGAGGCAGAGGTTAAATGATTTGTCCAGGTTCACACAACTAGTAATGTGGGACTGGATTTGAATTTGGATTTTCCTGACTGCAAGTCCAGTCCTCTACTGCCTATCTGCTTTCCCTACAGTGGTACAGCTGACTTGTAATTCTCATTGCCTTCCAGGTTGGCCAATAGGAACCCACAGACTGAGATACTAGTGGTGGAGTTACCATCAGAAGTAGGATTCCCAGGCCAGAGAGATCATAGAATTAGAGCTGGGAGGGACATCTAATCCAATACCCTCATTTTATAGGTGAGGAAAATAAGAAATAAGGAGGTGGTGACTTGTCCATAGACTGAGTAGTATGCAGAAGTAGGATCTGAACCCAAGTCCTGACAAAAGGCAATGATCTTTCCATGGAACCATGTTGCCTCTTACTCATAATACAAATAGCCAAAGGAGGATGGATTGAGATAAGGAAGCTGGAGTCCATTACCTCTGATGTTCTCTTTCCTTCTTCCCGTTACCTCCAAAGAACATAAGTATATACTTACATACTTACCTGTTTTAGGCAGCAAAGACACAGATTAAAAGAGAAGAGTGAAGGGCATTCTCAAGTGATGGTAGCCAGGAGAAACTGCTTATCATCTCTGGGTCCTTGAAGGTACTGTTCTAGAATGGTCATTTCTATGGTACAAACATACGCATAGACGAGACTCCATCAGGAGTCCTTTTCTATCTGCAGCATCAAGCCATATACCCAGTCTATTATTCTTTGGCTTCCCATAATCATAGGGTCATAGATTAAAAGCTGGAAGGGACCCTAGGGGCCATTTGGTCCAATTCTCTAATCGAGGGTGTGGGAATTGTGAGTAAACTACATAGATTCCATCTTGTGACTCAATTCTGGATGTAGCTCACTTCCCTTTCTATTAAGCCATGCGTCAAATCCAGTTTCTGTCTCGTGAGAAAACTTTACTCAATTATGAGAATTGTGAGAAAATTTTATTAGATTCTTTGAACCTAGTCCTTTGTGGCTGGGAGGCTGGAATCACCTCTATTTCCTGCTTAGAGACCTTAACTAAGGACCTGCATTATGCTGACCAGAAACCAAGTCGGAGCTAAAGACTGATGCAAAGAAATTTCTACATTTATACTTCTCAAGCAACCCATATGTCTTATCCAAAAATCGCCCCAGTATCAGTTCATCAGTGACTGTTTCCAGGTTTCTTTTATTGAATACAGACACTTGGGGAGAGTGGGAATACCTCTTTTTCTTATTTCAGGGAATTGTACTTGCTTGCTTCTCTCCCTCCCAACTCTCAAAACTCAGTTAACCCCCTCCCAGCTTGGAAAGTCCCTAATCTTTCCTCTAATTAGAAATCAAGTTACCTAATCTTGGATCCTGGTTTGTATCTTTTTGCTTGCTTTTAATGCATAAAATTGTCTCCCCTTGTATTATTGTCTAGTGCCAAGGCTAAGGAGGTCTGGTCCTCATTTGTTTTACAGTTGGCATGCCCTACTTAATAAATAGATATGCTCAGAAGCTTGAACTTTCAATTCCTCAGTTATTTCATCTTTCTCGCACTACAAGAAAACTGAGATGCAGATATTCCTAAGGACTTGCCCAGTGTCTACAACTAGTATCTGAGGCAAGATTTGAATGCAGGTTTTCTTTCCTCCAAGTCCAGTGCCCAATCTACTACCATGCTGCCTTTCACCTGAAGTAAAAGTTTCTCTTTTAATACAAGGGACAGATGATTAACAGAATATTAGCAAAATTCTTTGATCCAAAGTATGCTCAAAGAACGAACGCTACAATTGTTTTCATTTCAGTGATTTTTTAAAGATACCATAAATATGCTATAAAGTGACCAGCAATGGGGAAATGTAGATATTGTAAACAGGGGATATTAACAGCAAAAGAATAAGGAAGACTTCCGAAAGACTTGACACATACTTGTATGACATATGTAGAGTTACTACAGTCAGGCCCCCTATGGAACTACCTTTATACCATGTTGTACCAGTTTTAGTTGGAGATGCTCATTATGTTTTCGTCACCATTGCTTTAGATTTATTAAGTAAAAATAATGATAATACTTATATTTTATGATAGTTTAAGGTTTATAAAGCACTTTCTTTTCAATGACAGTGAGGATTCGTAATGTAGTCATGCCATATGTATACCCTTTTGTAGCTGGAGAAACTGAGAATCAGAGAAGGGAAATAACTTCTCTCCGATTATATGGAGCCAGGATTACAAACCAAACCTGGCAATCTTTTCCCCATATGATTCTGCCTTTAAAAAAATAACATACTTTGGTTCTGTCTGGAAAGGCCTATCAGCTTCAGAAAGGACCTGTCAGATCCTACTTTCTGCAGGAGACTATTCCTAATGCTTTCAGCGTTTTTCTCTCTCATTACCTCCTATCTACCTTGTATATATATCTTAGGTGTACTTAAATTATTTACATGTCTCTTCCACTAGAAGGCTGTCCCCTTGAGGGCAGGATGGTTTTCTTCTTTCTTTGTATCTACAGCACATCCCTTAGAACAGTGTATGGCACTTTGTAAGCATTTTAAAAAAGATTGTTGACCACACACTTGCCAGACTGAACCTTTTTCACTAATTCCTGAAGAAGAACTATTTCTAGTTCATGTTATATAGAGATAGGAATAGAGAAGCTCTACTTGTATTTTCCGGCGTAGGAAAAGCTTTTCATGTTTTTTAGGACTGAGAAATGGTGGGATGAAGGGTGTCTAACATGTGGCATTTGGATTTGGCCCGTGGCTGTTTTGTTTTGATTTCCCATTTAAATTTAAACCAACAAGTATTTATTAATTTGAAAAACTAAATTTAGATACTAGTCCCTTTGTATTTGTAGATTCAAGACTCTGTAGTTTTCACTCACATATATCAAATATTTATTAACTATATATTATATGTACATATAACTATGCTAAGTACTGATAGCTTGATATTTATGGTAATAATGCTATTTATTATATGTTTGATCTGGATGGAACCTTAGAGCTTATCTAGTTTAGCGTTTCCTAACCATTAGTCATCAGCAAGTTTTTACCAGCCATAAATAATCTTACTACTAAAGGGCTTATTTATAACCTAGAGACTTAAAAAAAAAGTTTCTCCCTAATGCAGGACAGCAGAAGGCATTGAATTTGGAGCCAGAAAACTGTCAGGTTTGAATTCTACTTTATATCTATTTTTGTTGTTCTTTAGTCATGTCTGACTCTTCATGATCCCATTTGAGATTTTCTTGGCAAAGATACTTTAGTGGCTTGCCATTTCCTTCTTTAGCTCATTTTACAGATGAGGAAACTGAGACAAACAGGATTGTGACTTGCCCAGGGTCACACAGCTAGTAAGTGTCTGAAACACAATTTGAACTCAGCAAGATGAGTCTTCCTGACTCGACCTGGCACTCTATCCGTGGTGCCACCTTACTCTCAAGCAAATGTTTACTTCTCTGGGCCCCAGTTCTCTCATTTGTAAAGTGATGTAAGACTTTCCCAAGTTGGAATTGTTAGCAATAAGCAGAAGATGATATTCTACAGCTTGGATCCTTTTCGTTGTGAAGAAAGGTAACCATCAGGTTCAGTGACTCATTGATGGAGTTGGAACCATAATAAAAACAGGTGGTGTTAATTGTGGAAGAATAAAGTTTTGCTAGCAGGGAAAAAAGATAAGCACTGCATTCCTTCTTTTCCTTCTGAGGGAGAATTTCTTATGCTTTCCCTCAAAATAGGTGCTTTATTTTTCTGTAAAGGGGTAATGAGGAGGTAGAACAAAGGAGAATTAGCACATGATAAGGGGCTAATATCCTAATGGGAGATCCCATGTAAATAACTAAGTACTAAAAGATATATACAAAGTAGATAGAAGGCAGAGAGTAGAAGTTAAAAACAACTAGATTTCTTTAAGTAAGAGATTTGAGTAGCTGGGCACTCTTAAAATCCAACTAGTTCTTCAAGGATCATATTTATAAAAGGAAAAAATTTCCCCTTAAATCCACAATTGGTCTCATAGGCACTGACTAGCTAGTCCAATACAGTATGTATTACTTGTATTATCTCTTGCCAGGATTTCACTCTCCAGGGGGTTCTTCCACCTAGTTTTAGAACTAGACTCTCATATCCTCCTTCATGTAAATAGGATGTGATACATAGCTAGTCAGTAGCATTCTTTGGGTGATCATTCCACTGAATAATTGTAGTGGTGAAAAAATAATGTACTTGCTTTCAGTGTTTTTTTTTCTTGACTTTAAAATAATGTATGCTAAGTATGGAGGGTATTTGGAATCTGGTTTCCATTATGCATCATTCTTCTTTGGGAAAAAGGATCAGTTTCATTGATACTTACTAAAAAAAGATTGTTCCCCCCAGAATTGAATATTTGAAGAATAGTAACTGGTATCTTCTTGTTTTTCCTTTCAACTCTTGTTGAAGAAAGACTATTAACCATGGCCTCTTGGCTAACTTTTGACTTTTTATGTCTTTTAAGGTATTATACTTATGGATTCATGGATTATTGATAAACCTGGTGGTAATTACATGTTAGATTGTTTTTGTTTTGCATTTAATAAATGCTTATTGATTGAATGTCTGACTTCGGGGTCTCTTGGCATTAAAACAATTCTTTTGCATGTTTACAAACAGAAAATGATTCTTCCTAGATGGGGTGGTGGAGAGAGTGTTAAGCCTTCTGAAGAAGATATGAGTTCAAATCTAAGCTCAGACGCTTTCTAGCTGTGTGACCCTGAACAAGTCCCTTCATCACTCTCTGCCTCAGTTTCCACAACTATGAAATGGGGATAAAAATAGTACTTCTCTCCCAGGCTTGTTGTGAGACTCAAATAAGATAATATTTGTAAAATTCTTAGCATAGTGCCTAGCACAACATAGTTGTTTGATAAATGTTTGTTACTTTCTCCCTTTCCCTTCTCTTTTGGATTTATCCAAATATCAGGCTAAACTCTAGAGAGATGCTAAGTAAAGTTCTTCCTCCCACCCTCCCTCTGGGACACCTTCACTCTTACCAGTGGTATTCTAGCTTCATGAATCACATAATCTAGGTTAGAAGGGACCCCATTGGCCATTTCGTCCAGTCTGAGTCTCCTACAATGTACCTAAAAAGACATTATTATCTGCCTTTGTCTGAAGACTTCCCATTATACCTCCTTAGGTAGTTTATTTCATTTGTCTGTTGGGGAGACAACATGTGGACAATGATGCACAATCAAGATATATACAGGATACGCATATGGATGGATGGATGCGTGTATATATATATATATATACATATTGAGAATAATGTTTATTTTACCTACTTTGTAAGCAGTTGTCAGAAAAGCCTTTGGTAAAATGGAAAGAGCCCTGGATTTGAAATCAGAGAACTTGAGTTTAAATATTGGCTTTGCTTGCCCAATATCACACAGGTTGTCAATATGTTCCTAAGTGTCCTGAGGTCAGTTTCCATACTTGCAAAATGATCCTTGCTATATCCAAAACTGAACCCATTATTCTACATCCCTCCCCACCAAAAAACCCCTCCACTCTTCACAATGTCCCTAGAATTGTTGAGAGTAACATCATCCTCCCCATTACCTAGGCCAGAGGTAGGGAACCTGGACCTTGAAGCCACCATATTGTTTGGATTCAATCAAAGGGCTGCACTTGAGGACTTAGAGGACTACATGTGACCTCGCAGTTGCAGGTTCCCTATGCCTGATAGGCTCAAAATGTAAGTGTCATGCTTGACTTCTCGTTCTTTCACCCCTCCCCCGCAAATGCCCAGTTTGTTGCCAAGTCCATCTCTTGCATATGTGCCTTTCTCTCTAATATTGCCCCTGCCCTGGTTCAGGACCACATCAGCCTATACCTGGATGGTTGGTCTGCCTGCTGTAAGTCTTTTCCCACCGTGGGCCACCCTTTAGACCCAGCTAAAGCCTATCATCTACAGGAGGCCCTTCTCAATCCCTGCTAGTTTTAGTGCCTTCCTTTTGTTCATTATTTCCAATTTATTGTTTATGTAGCTTGTTTCTACTAAATGACTTGCATTTTGTCTCCCCCATTAGACTGTGAGCTCCTGGGAGCAGGAGCTGTCTTTTGTCTTTCTCTGTATCTTCAACACTTGGCACAGGGCCTGACACATAGTAGGTGCTACTTAAGTGAATAGGGACAATCACAGCGTTTTTGGAGGGCTAAATTGCCATAATGTATAGAAAGAATTTAGCTGAGATGTATATAACACCTCCAGTATGCCAGTTATTCTCATTCTTATTGCTGCTGTTTTTGTTATTTCTTTTTCTGGACTTCCTTGCCTGAGAAATGAGTGGATGTGATCCTGGGACTTTGAAGTGCTTAAGAACTTTAACTACTGTTAAGATAAATATAAAGGAGACATAGAAACAATATGTGAGGAAGGGGCCATCTCCCTTTGCCACCAGTGACAGGTTTTGTCTCTTGCCTTCAATGAGAATGGAATATTGTGATTGGATGTCGGAAATTAGAATTCCATTGATAAAAGGGGAATAATGCTGCATAGTTTAGAGGGCTTTTGTAAAGATAAAATCAGATAATATTTGTGAAAGTGCTTCTTTGACTGTAAAGCACTAAATAAATGTAAGGCACCATTACTCAGATTCAGATTCCCAGGAGTGCCCTCATATTAAAGTGTGATTCGGTTGAGCATGAATATTTTTATAAACTTAAAAGCAAAAATTGCTCCCACCAAATGTCAGAACTTTTGAGGGAACTTCGGTGTTAGTTCTTAGTTAGTTAGTGGGAAGTATCACTTTTGAGGGAACTTCGGTGTTAGTTCTTAGTTAGTTAGTGGGAAGTAGCTAAGTGGTATAGTGAATAAAGTGATGTATTTAAAGGGCTGAGTTCAAATCCTGCCTTAAGCACTTAGTAGTGGCACCCTATGCAGAGGTTATTCACGTAACCCTTTTCAGCATCAGTTTCCTCATCTGAAGAATGGAAATTATAATAGCACTTATCTCACACGGTCACCAATTTTTCTTAAATATTCAAGTCTAGTTCTGGAGGTAGGTTTTAACTGGTTTAATTCAGAAAAAAAATTAAACTACTTATCTTGATGGACTTCTTGGTGGCTCAGTAGACAGAGCACTGAACTTGGAATCTGGAAAACCCATCTTTCTGAGTTCAAATCTAGCCTCAGCTAGATCTAGCTAGCTGTGTCACCCTGGGCAAGTCACTTAACCCTGTTTGCCTCAGTTCCTCATCTATAAAATGAGCTAGAGAGAGAAGTAGCAAACTACTCTGGTATCTTTGCCAAGAAAACCCCAAATGGGGTCATAAAAAATTATACATGACTGAAGCACCTATCTCAGTAGGCCCTGGTCTGCTCTCTGACCCTCCTCTTGTCTCTGAAATTTGGGCTTCTGGCCCTGGGACCCTGAGCTCTAAAAGATGAACTTTTGCCTTATCTTGTCTGGACCCATATTTTAGCCATCGCCAAACAATGCTGCCTGTTCTCTGATGTTTCCACTCTTTTCCAACTCTATTGCCCCTGTTATCATCCCTTATTAGAATATAAACTCCTTAAGAAAAGGTAATGTTTTGCTTATTTGTATTTTTATTTTCAGTGCTTACTACAATGCCTGTAAATACTTTTTTATTCATTCATAAGAAATGTTTTCTGACTTAAGCAGGGCATCACAAATCACATAGATCAAGTCCACTGATACTTCTGTTGATGTGAGACTAGCTCAGCATCAGAATCACAGTCTTGACCACAAAGGTCAGATTTCCTTTTCCTTTTCTTTTTGTCAATTTTGCTTTGTTTTCTCTTGGTCATTGTGAGGTAAATGGAGTGATTTTCAAGTGTCTCCTCTGAATTGTGATATGCCGATAAGCTTCCATCTTTGCTGGAGGTTCCTCCATGTCCATCTGGCTTTGGTGAGTTAGACCCTTCCATATCTTCCAAGGACCACAATACCTCCTCTCAGGCCAGCATATTTGGCCAAACTACTTCACTACAATTAGTGAGAGGCTACCATCTACATGAAGGGAGGCCACTGTGGATGATAGTATAGACAGTAGATATATCCCTATCTACCCAACTACTTCAATCTGGGTTCTTCTCATCCTGGATCCTTCTGCATCTAACTTCAATTCAATTCAAAAACATTTATTATGTGCCAGCTATATGGGTCAGGTACTGTACTCAGCATTGGGGATAGAAAGAAGAAGAAAAAGATAGTTCCTGCTTTCAGGAAGTTTGAAATCTAATAGGAAGAAACAACGCACAAATGGAAGCTGAAAAGGGTTCAGGAAAGGGGAGAAATAGGTAGTACCCAGCATGGGGGATTGATCTACTGTGGAGGGGAAGCAAAGTATGTTTGCTGATGAAAAATGGAGAGTTTCTTGGAAATGCCTGAGTCTTCCATAAAGAAAGGCATTGGGACAGGTTTATTATTGCCTTCTGATCAGAGGGGAAAGGTAACTGAGGGAGTTAGAAGGTGAGCATCAAAACTGAGTCACTGTGCATGATGAAATTCCAGGTGATCAACTTATTTTGAGGAGAATATGGTGTTCCATGGAGTGAAACCAAGCAGATCTACTGATATAAAATGGAAAAATTCCCCCAAGAAATGTGCATTCTCATTTTCTTCACATTTCTTGTCTTTATATCTTTTCTTGGGTATCCATGAGCTCTTCCCTTTTTTGAAAAACGACAGTTTGTACTGAACTAAAAGCCTTTTCTCATTAAATGTCCATTGTAGTGAGCCTGGATGACTTAATTTCCCTTGGATCTATTCTTTTGTGCCCAGAAACTTTAAGTCTGTCCTGGAGAAGACAGAAGGAGCTTACTTTCCCCCCATAATAATTCTATAGAAAACACACACACACACGTCTGTATAGATCCCACTGTCCTTTTCCCCAACAAATAAAGCCTATAGGAACATCTCTTATCTATTTTTAGTAAGTACCTGTATATATTATATATATATTATGTATAAAGAGGTCCTTTAAAGAACATAAAGGACCTGTCATGTACTTGGACTGACTGATACAGTGCAATCCCTTTATACACATAGGCAGCCCTCCATTTATCCATGGATTGTACTCTAAATCTTCATTTGTCAGTTGATTACTTGGAACTAGGGACACATTTTCCCATAGAAACAATACTATAAATAGTGGTTAGCTTCCTAGACCAACCCACAAATTCCATTTAACCTCAAATATAACTGAACCATAATAGTAATTAATAGTAGTAGTCTTAATTCTGGGGGTCAAGGAGAGAGGGGCCATATGATTCAAGAGAAAAAAACAATTTCCTCTCCTTTTTCTGTGGTAAGGATGGCCTTGGCAAAATTTTGAAATAGATAAAGTTTAAGTTTGTCATTCTCCCTTTCTGCACCTGTCTACCAACTCTTCACCTCTTGGAGCTCCTCTCTGAGCTCTGAAGTGACCTCATGGTAATATAGATAGTGCCTCTACTTTAGAGGGCAGCCCAGAGAAGGCTTGTGAGAAAAATAGCCTTCACCCTTTCCCAGGACTGAGGGAGGCAGGACATCTGTCTCTGTGTGTTGCTATGCTTTTGTATTCCTAGAGAAGTATGAAGGTTTCTCTCAATACCAAGGGATGGCCCATTAACCTACTAACCATCTGTTATCTTCCTAGCCAAGGTTCTGTGATTGGGACTCTTTCTCTATCATTTCCCTTGTAGGGGAGAAGGGCTGATGGCGTGAGTGGGAGGGAGAAAACAATCAAGGATCTTAAATAAATGACTTTGGCCAGTTTCCTAGACAACTTTGAGATTGATAAATTAGGGTTGGGTGCTGAATAAAACCATGCCTGCCAAACCTCTCTGGTTAGACTCTATTTACTTTAGGATAAACACTGTTAACTAACGGTAAATTTAGCTTATTTTTGAAATTCTTTTTCTTAGCAACAATACAGCATTAGGACTTCCCTGTAACCATATCCTATTGGTGTATGATTGTCTGATCACTCATTTATAACATTTCCCCTACAGAATTCACTGTTCCCTGTAACATTGTTTTGTCTCATATCAGCAGAATTAGTCGGCACAGGTTTGCCCTTAGTTCATTCTGGAAGCACTGATGTATTGGAATGCCACTATTTGGTACCTTATTTAGTTCAGGAAGTTCTGAGGAAACTAGTTAATGCTCTTGGCATGTCTTTAGAATGTAATCCACATCTCTCCAAGTGTTGGCAGGAGCCATATCACATCTACTTGGGTTCTGACCTTGATTTTATATCTATTCCATAGAGGATTTGGGCAATTTTATATGAGAGCCAAGTGGGCTGTTGTTAGAGAAGTAACTATTTTCTCTTTGGAGAGAGGGAGTTGAGATGATTTTTTAAAAAGACCCTAATAATCACAATTGATATTTGTTTTAAGTTTAAACTTTAATGTTTGCAGAGCTCTCATTTAAGAAACAACAAGCAGCCTTGTGATTTGGGTGCTATAGGTGTTGTTAGAGGAAATTGAGGCCCAGAGTGGCTGTCACTTGTTCCTGTCAAAGACGGCATTTAAACCTCGGTCTTTCTTGACTCCCAGATCTAGTACTCTTCACATTACGCTAAATGGTTTAACAAGATGGGTAGAATTTCTTTATTAACAATGTAAATCTATTCTCTTTCAATCATCTAGCAATTTGTTTAGTAGGATTATGCTGAATGAATAGGTCATTCATTAGACATGAAACATCATCCTTCTTGTTAATTTAGTGTTCAGCCTTTCCAAAGTCATATTTTATTTAAACATTAAAAGTCAGCTAGGATTGGGTTTGTCTCATACTAGAAGAAAGATGGCTGCTTCTAATGCTAAGAGGAGGAAAGAAAAGGCCCCAAATCGCGCAGTTTGTTGCAGGTAACATTTCCTGCCCTGGAGAGCTGCTGAGCTAGGGTAAATGAATAGCATTTTTTCTTTACTTTTCTGTTCTTTTTAATAATAAGGATTTATAATACAGATGTCCTTTAAAGCTGAAGCAGACCGTCATGTTTAGCAGGTTCACCGTTTACAGTACCAATCGTTGTCTAATCCCAGCTGGAGCTACTTTTAGCTCTTTCAAAAATTCATATTCCAAAGTCTCAGCCCCACTCTTGCGTCACAGCAACTGGCCTACATACACAGAACCTGCAGCAGCTCTTCTGAGATTTGGGATGGCTGAAGAAAAATGCAATAGAAGAACATCTTTCTTGGATTCTATTTCTATTTCTACTGATTCTCATGGATAAAATTTATGCCTCCATCATTCCTACACATGTATTATTTAAAGAGAAAAAAAAGATAGAATGAGGTCTGGCACATGTTTCACCTTTCCTGCACTGAGGTCTCAGAGCATATTGTTACTAATAATTCATTTCCTATTCACTAATGCTGTCTTATGAATGGTACAGTGCCTGTGCCTGAAGCAATGAAGAAACTACATAATTTAAGAACCAAGCAGGGTAAGGATTTCTCTCTGCATAGGACTGGAGGCCACAGCACATACTGAAGATTCATTTATAGTTAAAATGAACTGTTCTGGTGGTCAGGAAATACATTTGCAAAGTATGAATATAAATAGCTTAGTGTAAAGGATGTCAAAGGTTATACAGACCATCCTGAATGTGTCTGATCTCATTTAGCTCAGGAAGCAAGGTTGGGACTGCTTAGCATTTGGGTAGGAAGTCCCTCCAGGAACCTTGAAGCAGAGAATTGATGATTTTTTGTGGGTAGAGTTCTGTTATTTTTTTCTTTAATTATCTGATATCAAATGCAAAAAGTAAAACCGATTCTTAGGAAGAACTATTAGCAGGAAAACAGAGTGCATTATTTTAAAATTTAGAATCTATTAACAGCCACATTTTTGCTGACAGTATCAAGGGCAGTAGATGTCTTAGACTAAATGTTTCATGACTGGAAGATAAATTGATGGGCCACCCTCTTTCACAAAGCTGATATTTTATTTAAGACACAACATTTGGTTTCTTATTCTTAATGCAAAGCAAAAACTGAATCACTTAGACTGGTTTGTTCTTATACTCATAATTAAATTCTAGGAACTTATGTTCCCATAATAGCTACTTTATTGCTGAAATGAATTGTGCCAGGAAGAATTCAAACCTGGTTTGGCATGATGGTAGCATAATTCCATCTCTTCTCAAACATGGTGCTAATGGAAAACTGGAATCAAATAAAATTTACATATTATTTTTTTGGTGTCAGCCTTACCGGGAATCTTCATCTGCATCTACTGAGATAAAGGGATAGGAGAGAGTCTTTGTTACAAATCATGGCTAGTAAGAAGCAGGGAACAACAGACAAGGAAAGGAAAGTGGTTAGCAGAGCCTTTGAATAACCTTCAAAATAATTTTTGGTTAAGTTCACCTGTAGTAGGTAACTACTTAGGCCTGGGATCCCTAGCTCTTCCCTCAATGGGAGGCTTATGTACCACCAACTCTTATTTGGAAAGTACATCTAATAAATTATCTACCCATACAGTGTCTCTGACATATGGTCATGCAGTCTTTGCTTGAATATCAGGAGTATTTATTTGTACTAACTCAGATCTCTAAGCCAATAAAAGTTCAAACCAGCTCATTTCCCTACTGCCAACAAAAAATGAAACATGTCAGTTATTTTTTTTAATAACAGTTGTGGTTAAGAGGAAATTAAAATTCATGACTAGGAAAAGATACTATAAGAGAACACCTGATTTAAGTGAATTCAAGGCTCAAGACCCTAAATGAAATGCATTTCAGTGTTTTGAAAGGATTTCCAGATGTTATCAGTGAACCAGTGTTTGCAGGTGATCTTTAATAAATCATGAAAAATGTGAGAGATCAGAAGATTGTTGAAAAAGTTAAAGTACTAGCTTTCAGAAATAGTAACAAATGTAAATTCTGGAACCTATAGCTCAGTCAACTTGATTGCTGGAAAAGTTTAGAAATGATTATTAAATAGATGACAGTGTATCTTGGAAAGATGATGGAAAAAGAGCCACTTTCTGTGATGAAAAAATTCTACTTTGGTTGCCCTTTAGGAAAGAATTCTTATTATTACTAATTCTCATATTAGGAAGCTTCTTAAAGATCCTGCTATTTTTTCAGTTGCCCCTTGGAAGTGTACCTGTGACTTTCTGCTCTTATAGATTTTTTTTTAGTGGATAGAGAGCTGTTCTCAGAGGCAGAAAGTCAAGACTTGTCTCTGACACATACTAGTTGTGTGGTCCTAGGCAAAACACTCTCAGTGTTCTAGGCAACTCTGTGAGCTGCAGAGAAACGACCAACCTACTTTGATAGGATAGATTTTCTCTTCTGAGTGTTTCTTCCCAGAAATATAGATTTTTCCCTCATCCTTATCCCTTACTGGTCTCTAAAACAGGCCATGGAAGGAATCCTGAGTTGTTAATTGAGGTCTTTAAGTGAGGTCCAGGAGACCATCTCTTCCTTTGTTCTCTGCCCATCTCTCTCCCTACTTCATCCTCCTCTGGTCACTTTGGAACAACAACGATAGAAAACCTATCTAACTAGGTGCTTGGGATCAGTGAGTTGTTGGCATCCCAACTTTTAAAAGATCAAGTAGCACTCAGACAGCTGACAGTGAGCAAGAACATGCCTGTGAAAGAATTCTAGGCTTGACAGAACATGAGATTGACCTTTTCTGACAATGCTTTTTTTCCCTTGCAAAATTTCATCTTTATTTTCTTTAGGTAGTAAAGCCTTAGATAATGATTTTTCACTATAAAACTGGACCACGAACACTCCAAATACACAATCTGAAAACCAGATCAAGCAAAATCTCAACTTGATATGTTGATTGAGGTTAAGAGGTTACTCAAGGAAACAGATATGAAAATCAGTAAGTATTTCTAGGGCTAATGTGTATAATGTTCACAACTGGTGTTAATTTGGAAAAAAGATTAAAAATGTATTAATTTACCTTACCTATTATGCTTTTATCTCACCAACTAGGGATTTGTGTAATAAATGTGTACACATGTCTACTAAGGCAGACAAAAATAATTTTTAGGGTTAGTAAATTCTTTTGAAAGTCATCCCATCCAAAATTTCTGACAATTCTTATGACCATTACTTAGAGGGCTTGGGATCAAAT
The DNA here is from genome assembly GCA_028658325.1 of Potorous gilbertii. Taxonomy (NCBI): domain Eukaryota; kingdom Metazoa; phylum Chordata; class Mammalia; order Diprotodontia; family Potoroidae; genus Potorous; species Potorous gilbertii. The sequence goes on along the minus strand of CM053771.1, from coordinate 223,511,437 downwards.
CCTACCACTGATGCTTGTGATCTTGGTCAAATCACACAAAATGCCTAGATCTCAGTTCTTTATCCATAAAATTAGGGGGTTCAACTAGATGGCTTCTGCAGTCCCTTCTGGCTCTAAATCCATGATCCATCAGTGTAGTATCCTATGATCTGAGAAATCTCAATTGGGTTGTTCCAGTGCACCTTTTGTGGGAGAGCTCTTCAGAGCCTTGACTTCAGGAATGTTTGTAGGTTTAGGTGCTACCAATGTGACACAAGGGGCCCCAAATAGGAATGCCTATCTCCATTATTTCTTCCTGAACTGACTTTGCTTTTCCAAGCCAGGAGTCACCTCCACTGGTGCATATCTCAGTCCTTCCTAGAAGACAAGTTTGCCAGCTTGAAATTAAAAAAGATAAGTTTGATTAATGTCTAGTCCATCGGTAATAGGATTGTTTTCTCTTTGTTATGCCAGTCTTTCACGGAATCATACAATTTAAGAGTTGAAGGGGACATTTAGTCTAACCTATAACCGAAAGGAATCCCTACTATTATGTACCCAAGAAGTAGTTATCCAACCTCTGCAAGTAGAAACCTGCAATCTCTTGAAGCAGCAGCTACCATTTGACAGACATGCAGCCATTCCTACTGCTGTACTCAAAGCCTTTCCATTTTTTTCTCACCAAGACCTGCTCACAATTCAACATTGTATATCACAGTCAGGTGGTACTTGCATGACATGCTAGACCTGCCGTCAAAGAGATATAATTTCAAATCTTGCCTCAGATCCACCATGTCTTGGGCATCACTTAACTATCTGCCTCAGTTTTCTCATTTTTTAAAAATGGGTATTATGATAGCGTCTAACTCTCTGTGTCATCGTATAGATAAAATGAGATATAATGTGTGGAAGGTACTTTGGAAATCAAAGTGCTATATAAATTCTAGCTATTGTTATTGTCACAATAGCTAGCAGTAATACAAATGGAGAGATAACAGAGTTTTGGGATGATGATATTGCTGTAATTTATATGGATATCTGATAAATGCATTAATTACACTACATTACCCTTCCCCATTTCCTATTATTGGCTCATTTCTGTAATAATAGTCTTCTACCTAGATTCTAAGACAATGAAAGGATCTAATATTTCCTCATGACTATAGAAATATATTAATAGAAAATAATATTTCTCTAATCAGTTAGCTTTGAGCCCCTACCTTACCCTAAAAATAAATAAAGCACCTGCTGCATATTGCTTCTCCCCTTTCTCATGCATCACTGGTTTGTGATTGCCCTGCATATCTGCTTTATTAATTGGCATCATGGTGGGAACAAACATAGACCAAAATAACCCTTAACTTTATATTGAAAAAAGTATTTCTTTTCAAATGAAATTTATTGTCTTCAAGAAGCCTTCCCTAACATGTGTGGTTTTTATTTGTGGTTATGATCCTTACAGCCATTTTATTACCCTGCCCCCCATTCCACTTATATTCTTAAATGAATGTGTTGTTTAGAGACAAGAGATGATCTAATTCCTAAAAACCATGCCTCTGCTAGCTCTCTGAAGGGTAGATCAGAGAAGTAAATGATATATTGGCATTCTTGAGTATTTCCTCAGCCTGGAGAAGTCACATTTTCTAATCTATTTTGCCTTTTAAAATTTATTTCTACTAAAATCTAACTTGTTTTAGATTTTGTGGCTTTACTTACTGATGATTTTGAACATGAGTTCAGGGGAGGGCAAAGGTTTGTTGTTTGCTTTAATAGTATAGAAACATGAGATTCTTTTTTTTTTTTTGTCTGTAACAGAGCTGGGTTTTTCCAGTTCTGTTTGCTTGGAATAGCCTTTACAACACAATTGTGACTGTTTTGATTAAGAATGAGGAAAACAATGAGACAGTGATGTACTCACTGTGACTTGGATGGACACAATAGCAGGGTGGTGTTTCTCCTTCTTTATTTTTTATTTTATGTTCTAGATGACAGGGCATAGGATGGTGACTCAGGATGTTTAGTGTCCATTTTTGGTTATTCCATGTACTCTTTGTATGTCCTGTTAAAATGGTAATTTTGGGGGTTATCTCTGGTTTGCTGTCTGTAAAATGAAGCTGTGGGAGGGTTGGAGTGCTTTCTACCTGAAACTATGGTAAGTAGAAGGATGTTGGTCATTGTAGGATAAAGGCAGTCAGTATATCTAAAAAGATAATTTTTTTCTTATAATGAATTTGGAAGTTTTCACTTTATTTGGCTACTGGCAATAACTTGAGATTTCCTTGAAAAAGAACGCCAAATTGACATTTTGTCCTTTTAAAGCTACTATCATCCATGTATTTGTGTTCTGTTACAAAACTGAGATTCTTAAAAAAAATTAGCTAGGAGAAATTTGAAAATCTAGCTCATTTCATTTTGGGAAAATTCAATCAAAATGTGGCATTCACCTTTTTAAAAAATATATTCTTCTGGGAAATCTCTGTATTTATTTTTTCTTCATTTAAAATTTTTTTTGGTTTGGCTTGTATAGAATTGATGTATTATTATAACGTTGTTGCCATTTGCTTCTTTTTCAGTGACTTTGTTTTCTACACTTTGAATTTATTTTGTCCTATTTCTCATTCTCTTTCTCATGGTTTCTACTTCTTTGGAGAGATGCTCCATCATTTCAGCTCTTTTTCCTACTCTGCAATGTGTTTTCTTATTTCTATAATGAGAGCTCTAATTTCTGGCCTAAATTCATAACTAATTTATCTTAGGGTTATCTTATTAGTCTTTTGGAACATTCTAGAAATTCTTGATATTGTTCCATGATCTGTGGGGAGGGTAGAAAATATCTTTCATAGGCAAGAAATATTGATTCATTTTCCTTCATATAATATTTGTTCAAAGTACTTTCGTTTCTTTTCAAAGTTTTGTTCCATCTCCCTTCCATTTCTAAGATCTTCTCTGTTGGCTTATTTAACTGTGTTGTTAGGTTTTTATCCAAGTTTCTTCTTTTGAAATCCTGGTCTTCTGACTATTCTCTTGCTTTGCTCTTTGGTCTGTTGGAACTCCTGGAATGTCCCAAGCTATGGGAGTTGATGTTTTAGGTCCCTCCCCTCAAAAACCTTCAGAGGGAGAGGATTGTTCTCGGATCCTTTTCCAGTCCCCTTTCCATCAGCCTTATGCTCTGCTTTTCTCCAGTCTGTGGCTCTGAGTGCCCACCATTCATCATGGTGTATTTATAGCCCAATTGGACTCTTCTTTCCCTTTTGCTCTTTCATAAGGCTGCACAGAATTGGCACCTGCTGCTTCTTGTGGGTTGGTAATAGTTCATGGTGTTTGGGCAGAGTCACTACGGCTGAGAGGGATCCCTATGATTAGTCCTCAAGTCATAAGCCTGTAAATTTGCTTGTGCTTCTTGTGTCTGGGCGCTGAATGAGCTCTAAGTATTCACTTTTTCCACAATTCATTCTTGGGGTTTTTAATGTGCTTTCTTCTCTCTCTCTCTCTCTCTCTCTCTCTCTCTCTTTCTCTCTCTCTCTGTGTGTGTGTGTGTGTGTGTGTGTGTGTGTGTGTAGGGATTTCTATTTTCTTATCTTGTGAATCACCTATAATTAATTTATACTTGTATTTAAAAGCTTTTTTTTTTAAAAAGGAGGTTGAAAAGGTTTTCAGAAAGCCATTATTCTTCCATCTTCCTTGAAATTTGAATTGATAGAAGTAGACAATTAAATTTTGGGGTTCACAAATTCTGGTAACATGATTGACGGTTAATTCTTTATATTAAAATATTGTGGTTTTTTTAAAAAGATTTCATTCTTTGAATTTTCCCTATATTAAAAAAAACTCAAGAGGACTCTTTTGTTCAGTTTTCATTTTTAACATTGTACATGCTAGATGGGAACTTGAGCATTGCCATATGCTTTAGCTTGAATTTGCATGACTGTTTATAAGAGTTGAATATAAAATCACAGGGTTTAAAATTACTTTATTGGGTTTGCATTGGCAAGCAATGCACTGAAAGTGTTAAAATGACACTTATAGCTTTCTATTTACATTCATGGTTAAGTTCCTAAAATTCTTTGAGGGGGAAGAACACTTTCTATAATTAGTTGCTGTTGAAAGTTTATTTGCAGAAGTGAATCAGTAAGTCTGTGGTAGGTTTTTTGCTTTGTTTCATATGTGTGTCAATTAAAAAATATATTTTATGGGTGCTTTTATTTTTTACATCATTTACATTTATTTCCCAGTATGTTCCTCTTCCCCCTTCCTTAGAGGCATACCTTTTAACAAAGAAATTTTTTTTTAAAGAAAGCAATTCAGCAAAAATAGCCACCACATCAAAAAATAGTCTGCAATGTTCTGTGTTCACAGCTGTCAATTTGGACAAAAAACAAAAATCTTCTCATATATCTTCTCTGGGGCCACTTTTCTTTAAAACTAATAGTAATGGTTAGACACAGTGACTTTAGTCTAGTGTGTTGTTCGTAAAGGGAGAATTCACTCTCTTTGTACTGCTTACCATTCCTGGCTCCTGCGCTTATTATTAAGAAGCATTCATCATTTACAGGGCTGGAGAACTGGGGACTTGATTAGTAATTACAACACATTGACAGATACGTTAGTATACTTACTATATCTTTTTCTTCTCCCTTTGCTTGGAAAATGTCAAATCTCAATAAAACAAAAGCTTTCTAGGATATTGTGACTAGAAGTACGGTTGTTGCTGTTGTTTAGTTGTTTTTCTGTCTTGTCTAATTCTTTGTGACCCAATCTGGGTTTTCTTGTAAAGATACTAGAGTAGTTTGTCATTTCCTCCAACTCATTTTAAAATGAGGAAACCAAGGCAAGAAACCTGCCCAGGGTCACATAGCTAGTGTCTGAGGCCAGATTTGAAATCAGGTCTCCAGTCTCTATCCGTTGCACTATCCAGCTACCACTAATATGGCATAAAGGGACAAAACCAAGACTCAAAATCAGAAGATCTGAATTTCACGCTTGGCTTGAAGCACTAGCAGGGTGACAACAAAGAGTTTTAACCTCATTAAGTCTCATTTTCCTCATCTTCAAAATGTGGATAACAATACACATGCATTACTTACTTGACAGGGTCATTGTAAAGAATGTACCTTATAGATCTATAAGCTCTATATACATGTGACCTATTGTTGTAATGTTATAGTTTAAATTATAGAAACACAGCACCTGGGAATTGGAAGGGACTTCAGTGGCCCCCTAGTCTAACTTGCATGTATTTATTTCAGCATACATCACATATGGTCATCCAGGTTCTGCCTGAAGATCTCCACGGAAAAAGACAAATCCATCCCATCCTGAGGCAGCTCACTCCTTTTTTGGGCATCCAATTATTAGGTTTTCTTGACTCTCAAGTCTAAATTGCCTCTTTGAACCTTCCACCAATTGCACCTGCTTCTGTCTTTTGAAGACAAATCGGCAATTATTTAATATTAATGTTCCATTATTAACAGTAATCAGTCTATTTATTATATTAAACATAATTGATTTTGCAATTTCTGTGTAGTTCTGTCTAATTATGATTAGTATAGCAGTAACAAATTTCTAACTTAGCATTGAGTATAGGAAACTCTACATAAGAGCATAGTAGGTAATATAGTGATAATCCTATTTTTCTAGCATTGCTTTGAAACAAGGAGCTTTTCAGGTAACTAATGCTAATCCTTTTGGGTGTTGAATTTTTAGCATATTTCATCTATTTTTGATGGAAGTATTTTAGGAAGGGAATGATAAAATATTTTAAAATCTTCATAGAGGACACAGAACCTAATTTAAAGCTCTTGATGTCTCAGGGTCATCATTGCTTGTTGCATTTTGCAGGATATAGTGATTCCCTCAGGGGCTGTTGAAATGCATAGGGCTGCTTGCTGCTACATTAAATGAATCCTTTGGTGGCATTGTTTAGTCCTTCAGTCATGTCTGACTATTTGTGACCTCTTTGCGGGGTTTTCTTGGCAGAGATACTGGAGTAGTTTGCCTTTTCCATCTCCTGCTCATTTTACAATGAGAAAACTGAGGCAGACTGGGTTAAGGGATTTGTCCAGGGTCGGATAACTAGTAAGTGGCTGAAGCCAAATTTGAACTCAGATCTTCCTGATTCCTGGCCCGGCACTCTCTCTACTGTGCCGCCTAGCTTCCCTTTGATTGCATTAGGTCATACTAACAGCCAATTTAAATCTTTTCCCCTCAAAATCAAACAGTTCTTACTTTAACTCTCAGTGTACATACTTTTTATTATCTTTTCCTTTTAATTGTTTTTAATGTGCTATGCCTGAGAAGTCAAATCATGAAATTATAGCTTCAGATCGATAAGGGATCTTGGAGCCCCATTTTACAGATCAAGAAACTGAAACTTAGGTTAAGTGACTCCTCTTTTGTCACTTACATTTTAAGTGTAAGACATGGGATTTGAACTAGATCTTGCTTCAAATTCAGTACCTCATCCTCTATCCATGCAGCCCATCTCCCAAGTTTTTCAGGAGAATATATGCTTCTTAAGGGCTGAAGCTGCTTTATTTTTGTTTGCACAAACAAAAATAAATACCATAACTTTTTAATGTGTCTTTATTTGAATTGTTCATGTCACATATGAAATGAGAGTCAAGAAGTCCTGAGATGGAGCCTGAGTGCTTTTTCTATGTGAGTAAAGAATCAGAGCTTTTGATCACAAGTTTGTTACAACTATTTCAACCAGCTCAGACAACTTTCTTTTGTAACAGGCTGTTGGTCAATTAGGGTCCAATCCTTAGACATTGATGAGCCTGCTTCTGGAAAAGCATCATTGCAGGACTTTCCTGTCTACATATGCAGATATCCTGTTTCTTTTTGACTTACTATATGATGATGATGAAGAAGAACTAGTAGTAGTAATAGCAGTGGTAGTAGTAGTGGTGGTGGTGGTGGTGGTGATGGTGGTAGCAGTAGTAGTAGCAGCACCAGCAATTTCCTGCTTTCTCCACTTAGCCACCATGTGGTCATAAGACTCACGGTGCCTCTGTCCCTCTTCTTTCCTCATTCTTAGGTGAGAGTATTAGAGACAGATCTAACTAGGTTATAACCTTGTGAGCATTAAATGATTGAAGGGGGTCACCAGAGGTCCAGCAATTAGAGTCTGTAGCAGAGATTGCTATTTGCCCTCTAAACCAAGTCTGATAAGGAGTCAGACCTGGGAAGTGACCTGGTTGTTCATTCTAGCAGGGAATTGACCTGGCCATCATGAACAACGTAGATTACAAGAAGCTCTTCTGAAACTTAACTTCTCCTCCATTCACTACCCTGAATTTCCTCAATGGTTTTTCTTGGAAAGTCATAACAACCCTTTTGTCATTTCCTGGATAAGATTGCATTTGAGGAGTGACAAAGAAGGAATTGTCTATACTGCTTTCTTAAACATCTTCCGAGGAGATTGTGTCCCTTTTCTCTAACATAGAGAAAAATCCTCCCATCACTTGGAATTTCTTCCTAAATTCTTTTGAAAATATTTTTCACGTTTTAAAAGATTTCTAAGGATAAATGTTTCCAAATTTAAAAGGATACCTATGTTTGAAGAGGAGTTGCATATGAGGATGATTTTCCTGTTTGGAGAAGTGAGTCAATCCACCTCTGGAGTGACAAAATGGTCACTTGTGTACCTGGGAAGTTTGCCTAGCTCAGGGTAATCATTAAAGAAGGATATGCATGTAAGCCTCGATTTGTCAGTCAGATTTTTAGACATTGACGTCATCTTTATTTTTAAAGTAAGCCAAAAGAGTTTTTACCTAGGAAGAATAGTGCAGAATCAGAGACTTTTTAGGCCAGAAGCATACCAGAAAGTACTCTCATGTTATAGAAAATCTGATAATCAAGAGACTTGGTCTCTTACACATACTTATTGTGTTACTTTTGGCACATCATTTTATTCCTTTGGGTCTCCATTTCCTCATCTGTATAATTAAGGAGGCAGCTAAGTGGAATTATTAGACAGACTGGAAGACTTGTAGTTAGAAAGATTTGAGCTCTAACCTTGCCTCAGACAAACCAACCTTGGGCAAGTCAATTAAATTCTCTGTGCATCAGTTTCCTCATTTGTAAAATGAGGGAGCTAGACTTGATGGCCCAATCCCTTCCTGCTCTAGAAGGTTATTTTGACTGGCCTAGTCTTCTCATAGCTCTGAAATTCTACTACTTTGTCTAACCTTGTCATTTTATAGATGTTGAAACAGAGTCCTATAGAGATAGGACAAGAACCTAATGGATATATGAAGATGATGATGGGAATCATGGCTAAAATGCAACTGCAAAGCATTGTAGTTTTTCCAGTTCAGTTTCTATCTTTTCTTTGGCTATGTTAACATTAAACATTTTGCTGAATATACCTTTTTTCACACAGTTCCCAAGTTGGTTTTTTTTTGCTTGTTTAACCACCTTTTCTTCTTTAACTATATAATTTCTCTGTTGACCGCTAACAACGAAGTAAACATATCAGAAATATTTTCTATCTATAAATATTTAGAGTACCCTTCTTCCTCTCATGGCTCAAGTTGTAGTGCAGACTCACTCTCCTCCAGAGTTGAAAGGTCATGGTCCTAACTATTTCTTTGAATCCATCACCAGTTCTTTCATTTGAGTGCAGTTTATTTTGGAGTTTTAAGCTTTCGAAGGTGGGGCAAGTTTTTGCTAACTTTCGTTCAAGCTGCCAGAAACTGCACAAGATTATTTTTGGTCAGATTTGGTCTTATAAACTGATTGAGATACGGAAATAACACAATATTTTATCTTGAGTACAGTGACTTCTTCAGTTAGAAATATGGTCAGAAAGCTTATTGGTGTGCGATCATGCTCTTCTGAGGGTCTACCTATACAGGCATCTCATTTTGTCTGACGGTGCCTCTGAAGGTTTGAGTTGAAACCTGATTTTTGTAAATTGGGTTATAGTCAAGACAGTGTTATTGGAACTCTTGCTTAAAGGGTCCCTGTAGTGGGTTATTTTGTGACGTTAAGAACCCACTTGTAATGTGGATCATTACTCCCTATTTTATGTGTTCTCCACGTCTGGATTGTGGCTTCTTAACGCCTCCTGTGGTAATATTTCCAGGGCCCTTGTGATAATATAGTCTCACTCTACTTAGTTCCCAGCACTCTCTAATATTCTCCCAGGGTCAATTCTATAGTACCTCATCCTTCTCCCCATATTCTCCCTCATTATTTAAATATTGATGAATCAGGTCGGAATGAATATCAAATATCAAGGGAATATCACAGGGAATAGGAAATATTATACTTGAACTGGGAAAAGGAACGGGAGTAACAAGGGGAAGTGAGGATTTGTGAATCCGTGGGCAAGAGCTTGGAGAAGACGGGCAGAACGGAATCGAGGATAAGAGTAAAAGACGGCCTCAGAAAGAAGAAGGGGCTACTTCTTCCACGGAAGTCTCAGAGAATAGAAAGAGATTACTGAAGATGTGTAGCAGTTTTGAAATGGAATAGGGAACTCATGACAAATGGCCTCAGTATCCTCGATGAAATAAAAGGTGAGACCCTTTCAAGTGACCTCGTTACGTACAAAGGGAAATGATCCAGATATTTAAGAACAAATATTTCCCAGTAGACAAGTGGTCAAAAGAGATGACTAGGCAGTTCTTAAGTGAAGAAATGAATGCTCCAAAACCATATGAAAAAATGTTCCACGTCAGGAGTAGTAAGAGAAAGGAAAGTTAAAATAACTCTGAGGTGACGTGGTAAGTGTCTAAGGCTAGGTTTGAATACAGGTCTTCCTGACTCCAGGCTTAGAACTCTATCTACTGCAATACCTATCTACCTCAAATGAAGGATAGCCCTAAAAAAATCTCTTTGGCCTGTGTCTATACCCAGGGAAGCCCTAGGAACTTTAGTAATTAGCTGTTTCATTCTCCAAAGAGCATCTTCATTTCCTTGCGGGCATTCAGGCCAATAAAACATAGAAAATACCTGATCCATGCATTCTTGTTGACTTATAGTGTGTGGCCCAGGGTCTCTAGAGAGTAGACCTCCCTACTGCCCAGCTGTCCAGATTTGTGTGGAATGTATGGCTCACAGAACCAGTACAGGAGCTGTGTGGATTTGTGCCAATACCTCAAGGCTCTGTAATGTGCTGTTTCTCAGTTCTGTTCTCTGCAAGTTGTCTGACACATGCTCTCTCTCTCTCTCTCTCTCTCTCTCTCTCTCTCTCTCTGATTTGGCTTTCTTTTTTCATTGATCTTTCTTTTCCCTGGATTTTCTTTCTCTATAATACTTCCCACGCTCATTAAACAATGCACACACACACACACACACACACACACACACACACACACACACACACACACAAGAAAGGAAAGAGAAGGAAAGAAAGAAAAAGGAGCTCCCCTCAATAATATTAATAATTAAGTAAAGCAAATTCTAGCATTGGCCATGTACGTATTATTTTTAAATACATTTTAAAAATTTAGTATGTGCCAAGATTTCCCCATGAGTCACAAGAAAACCCACTAAACACTGAAAAATTTTATTTTGGGATCTTTATTGAGAATTAATCTTTGGTTCTAAAGATCATGCTTTTTCACTGACTTGTGTGATATTAATGCATTTGGCAACAGAATATCTTGAAAAACAGTTTTACCTCTTTGGGATACAGACCCACACAATACCACTACTATGTCTATATCCCAAAGATTTTTAAAAAGGGGAAAATGAAATATATGCTCAAAAATAATTTGTGGCAGCTCCTTTTGTGGAAGCAAGAATAGGAAATTGAGGAGATGCCCATTAATTGAGGAATGGTTGAACAAGTTGTGGTATATGATTGTGATGGAATATCATTGTGCTATAAGAAATGATGAGGATAATGGTTTTATGAGAATAATGGTTTTAGAAAAATGTGGGGAAGACCTTTAAGAATTGATGCGGAAGGAAGTGATCAGAACCAGAAGATCATTGCACACAGTGAAAGCAATATTGTAAAGATGATCAGCTGTGAAAGGATTAGCTACTGTGATCAATAGTCTAGACAATAGTCTGAGACAGTCCCAAAGGACTCAAGATGAAAAATGCTATTCATCTCCAGAGAACTGATGAATTGAGTGAAAATTGAATTATACATTTTCTCATTTTCTTTATTTTTCTTGCTTTTTTAAAATAACATGACTAATATGGAAATGTGTTCACACAATTTCATATATATAATTGATACCTGTAGTGCCAATGCAATATTCACAGAGCCTATGATGGCTATGAATATGCCAGCACACTTCTGAATCACAAGATATAAAAGACTCTCCACACGGAAGACAGAAGCAAAACATTTATTTAAACATCAGAAAGTCTAATCCCAACATCAGAAAACCAAATCCATTATAGCAGCAAAAAAATCTATACACAATAACAATGCAGAGGACAACACCACCCACAAGTCTTCCTTCTGTTAGGCTTCCCACAAACCAGCTCCATTAAACAAATCACAAATAGGCTCCCTTATACAAAATCACAAACAAGCTCTTCCACTCAAACTAGTTGACTGCTCTGACTCACTTGCTCCACCTCTTCCTGTTCCACCTGTTCATCAAACTCCTCCCACTACAGCTCCATGTGACTCATACTTCCATGTAATCCAGGCAGGTCACATGGGCATATTAATGGATAGGAAAGATCTTCCCATTTAAATTACCATTACAATATCACATTGCTTGATTTCTGAATGGGAGGGGGAGGGACTGAAAGGAGAGAATTTGGAAATAAATTTTTTTTAAAAGGATGCTAAAAATAAATAAGAAATTATATGTACATATGTAATTCTAAAAAAATAAAGAGAAAAACAATTTGAAAAGATCATTGGACCATTTAAAGAACCTTAGTTTTTTTTCCCCAATAGAGATTACAGTTTTTTAAAAATTGAAATGCTCTCATTTTCAGAATTTCTATATAATAGATACAATGCTCTATCATAGATAATATTTTTTAATTACATGAAATTTCTGTGCATTGGAATTTTTGTTGTCAAAGTATCACAGGTATCATAGGTTAAGGTGGCTATATTGCCATCGTTCACTCCCCTTCACCCTATATATTTTTAATATTCCAAAGGAAAAGGCTTTTTTTTTTTTACTGTTCAGCAAATGCCATTCTCAACCAGAGTAAGGATAATAAACACACAAACAAAAAGCAAGTATGCACAAGCCCATCTTGATTGGATCTTTGTTTTTGGAATGCTCAGTACTAGATAGAGAACAAGTCTCCTAGTAGAAGAGGTTAGAAGATTAGAAGGAAAATGAGAGGTTGTACAAGAAATATAGGCAAAATGGGAGATGCTGGGGAGGGATAGTATTGTTCAAATATGGTATAGATAGCAGTATCAGCTGCACTGGGAGGTCCTTGTTTCCTAGCTGTGGAAATTGGCCTATGAAAAGCTTTGTTACTTTTCAAGCCTGCCTGTATTCCTTGGTTCTAGAGTGGTACACAGAGCTTTTGACTCCCTTTACCTTGAGCGCTATCAGAGTGAATGCTGGTCTTTTTTTTTTAAACAGATATGAAAAGTCATAAATCTTAGAACTTAATGGCAAGAAGACTGTGGAAAAATTAGTCATTATGCAAGGAGCCCCTTTCATTCAGAAATCACAAGTATTTTCTAAGGGTAGGTATTCATTGTCTTTAAAAATAGGGAAGGCAAATCTCCATTTCAGAGCAAATCCAAATCCACATATCCAGTCAGTTGTAGAAGTGGAAATATAACACCAAAGTCTACTCCCTTTTTATTCAATGGGCTGTAATTATGAAACAAAATAGGAACTTAGTACATGAAAAAAGCTTTCTGACAAGGAAGCTAGGTTTATTAAAACGGTCATGCAACCAGATCACAAATTTAGAATGTCAGAAAGCCCGAAAGAATAATGAAATTAAAATAGGTACATACAGCAAAACCACCAACTTCAGGAAGTTCTCAGGATTCATAAAGTTGGGGGAAAGCCAGTTTGGGGAGGGTTAGAAGAATATTAATGTACAGTGTGAAAAAACATTCAGCTTTTATTCAAGTTCATCTTACTGTTTTATTGAAACACCAATATAGCTAAAGGATCAGAATGCGAAGGCATGAGCATTTCCTATAAGGCTTCTCTAAACCTTGGGATTTAACTTTGCTAACAAGGTAATTGAGGAAATTTACTGGTCTACATTTGCTGCTGGGAAGGTTGGGGGTGAGATTATAAAATAAATGAACCTGTGTGTCTGGGAGTTTCACAGCAGGGTATTTAAATCAAGAATTAGAATGCAGAGAGAATTAACTCGAGATCTTATTGCCAAGGTAAACCTCTTAAACTGCCTAAATGACTCCTTGGCTTGCTTGTCTATTCTTACCCCAGCTTTAGGTTCTCTTGCTGTGAAATCTATTGACACAAAGGGTTGTTATTTACTGGTGTTTGTTATTTGACCCAACTCAACTGCCAGCTGTGAGAGTTCAGCTGCTATATTTGCCATCATCCTGAAGATAAAAGGAAGGCCTTTCTCCCCCTTGGGAAGGCAGCTTGGTGTGGTAGATAGGAAGATCTTGCTTCAGAGCTAGCCTACGATGGTGTGACCTAGCTGTACGACCATGGGCAAGCCTGGCAAATAAATATTTATTAACTGACTGACAGCCACTTTGTGTGTCTGTTTTGTTCTGTAAAACAAAGATGATAACAGTTGTACTTACCTTGGAATTATCATCAAATTCACATAAGATGATGTATGTAAAAGTATTTTATAAGTTTTAAAGTGTACTTCGACCACCATCATATATTCTGATCCACCTACTTCTTAAATGGTTGCTCGATTTGTTATTCATATAGCAGGGATCTTTCTTGTCATCCGTGAAGATTAATTTAATTTACTGATGAGCTGGAACTCTGTGGACATGGAAGCAATCTCAGCCTTCTAACTTCTTGAGCTCCATGAGTCATCCTTACATGTCTAAGCCAACAGGAAGGAGAGGTCTGAGGCCAGGGATTCTTTAATATATTCAGGCAGTCTCAGTTCAGCAACCAATTAAATGAGCCCTCATGGTCAACTGGAAGGGCCCATCCATCATGCATCCCTAAGAGAGTACTATATTCATATATTTATTTGATTGTGAACTGAATGTCAGAGCCTAGATTCTCTTGGTGTGTGAAGCTCTTGAGGGCTCTATTTATTATAGAAATAATGTGGTATGGTGCATCAGCCTTAGAAGAACTTAGCTGATTCTTGCCTCTGCTTTGGCTCCATTGTACTTTTAGGAAATACAAAGAAAACACCTCCTTTCCCCCAAAGTTCCAGTCCCACAAGTTTCCCTAATTTTCCCTAAATATATATTCACCTCCCTACCCCTTCCCAAGTGTATGTTTGAAGGAGGAGAAAAGGGTTATTCTGAATAGGTAGAAAGTTACCGTTTGGGAGGGAAGGATGCATTCAGTCTAAGAGATGGACTAAATAATGCCCAACTTAAAAAAAAAAGTAATAACTAGTTTCTCTCTACCCCTCCTCCATTAGCGTGTGTTTACTTTGTATATATTTTGTTTTTACTTATGTTATTCTTGTCCTTTCCTCATGGAGAATTAGCTCCTTTAGTGCAGGGATGCTTAATTTTTTTTTTTTGTATTTTGCAATACTGACATAGCACCTGGCACATATAGTGGACACCTAAATTCTTGCTTGTTTAAAAAGAAAAATATTTAAGAGATATTGCAACTGGGGAGGGATTAGAGGGATTTGTATCATTCCTAAAGCTATTAGATGCTTGTTGCTTTGTTTCTCCTATAGCAGAGCAAGTATGTTTGGGTAAATGAGTATGTATGTAAAATGGTTTGGGGGACTCATAAACCCTTGATATGCTTTGTAGGGTAGTGTAGTTTGTGTGCTTTTGGGGATGCCATCCCTGATAAAGTTGAATTGAAAGCTACGATTTTATTGAAAACATACAGTATAGGAGATAAGGGAAACATGAAGGGAGGTGGAGCAGTCAACGTTGGCGCAAGATGTAAGCCGTACAGTGACAGCCTTGTTTCTACTTTCTTGGGCTAAGATCGTAGGAAGAATATTTGCCCTGGTTTTCCCAGCCAGTGGGGAACAGTAGTATTTGCTTCCTGACCTCTCAAGAGGATTTTTTTTGAAAATCTGGACTAATTGTAAAGCAGTAAGACTCTTTGGAAGAAAAGTGCTATTTAAATTTGAATAGTTAATTTGGTTATTTTAAGCTTCAGTGGGAGTTCTCTGCCAAATAAAAAAGAAAAATGGTGCAGCTTGGAATCAGGCTATAATAAGAATATGATCTGTTTGTATGATAATCTCCCAGAAAAATTCTTGTTGTTGCTTACTGTTAAGACATAAATGTTGGGGAACTGCCATCGTTATCCTATATGTCACTGTCTGGGGCAATGAATAATTCAAACAATGTTTCAAATTGGTTTCACTACTAGTGTGTAATGCAGTGATAAAGTCACAATCCTAATGATACCTTGTCTTCAGGGGCTTGCAATCTTGTTAGGGAGTCAGCACATAACAAAAAGATGAGAAAGAAAGAAAGAAAATTCAGAGTAATATGAATTAAAAGAAATGCTAGCTAGTTTTTCAGAATGTTTAAAAGAAATATTTTAAGCATTTTCCTGAGAATTGTGCTATTGTAGAAAGAACCTCTGAATCGGAAAAGTCCTGTAACTAAGAATTTTTGAACCTAGGGCAAGCACTGAACCACACTCAGGCCAATGAATACAAAAAGCACTTTCTATTAGTTTGGAGGAGATGGGAATGGAGATGGAGGCTTGAGGATAACATGATATGGCTGATAGGGAGGCTATTTAAACTTCCCGCAAGAATCTTTATTGCTCCGAATTACTCTTGATAGTTAAGTGCTTATATTGTGTGTTTTTTTTTCATATTTGGAATTCAAAAAAATCAGTTGCCCCCAGGGATAGGGATAGAGTGGTAGCCTTTTATTTTATTTTAATATTTAACTCTGAATATTTAATATTTTAATAAATTTTAATAATAATTATTAAATGAATATAAATAAATATTATATATTTATATATAAATTAATTAAAATAAATAATTAAAGTATTGTTAAATAATAAAATTTTAATAAATGAGGGCATGAAGGTGACTTATTCCCTAAACACTCAACCCATCATGGTAGGACAGAAAGGGACCTGAGGCATCATCTAGTCAAGCTCCTAAATTTTACAAAAGAGGAAACCAAGACTCTAGAGAGGGTTAAGTGATTTGTGCAAGGTTGCTTAATATTCTTAGTTAGTTTCAAAAAGAATTATAGAGAACCCAGTTCTTTTTACTGTCGGTCAAATGTTCTGTCATCCACATTATTGAAATTTTGCCTTCCATGGAGACACCCGGTCAACCAAACCCTCCCAGAAAGTCAGTCCTTAGTCTCTTGACTCAGGATAATCACCAAAATTGGGAGAAGGTTCCCTTTATACTTCTAGGTGCCCCTCTGCCCCTAAACTCTCCCCATATGCCCTCACTTCTCTAAAGCAGCTTGGGAATACAAAGCTTTGAGGGAGAGAAAAAATATTATGGATAGGGAAGTGGGGCCAGAGGTATTCTCAGGGAAGTAAGGCCATCCATCAGAGGATCAGGGACTGAAGATGGTCCTCTCTGGCTTTACCTGAAGTGAAGGTTGGCTACATTGAGATAATGGAGAATACTTGGTCTGGGAAAGCATTTTCCTATCCCTAATGAAGTCTAGACCCTGCAGAAACCTGGTGTTCTTAAAGTGTTTGCACTATCTCCCTGCCTTCACCTTGAAGGATGCTGCTGCCTTTCCTAGACTGTAAGGCTCAGAAAAGTTTGAGAAGCAAAAGCAAACAAGTGTTTGGGAAGTTGAGTTCACTAGGATGAGGGTAGACAGAGAGGTCTCCATAAAAGCATGGTCCTCTAACATGAGTATAGGTACCATCTTCCTTTCCATTCTCCCTTGTCCCTGCCTCTGGGTTTCTTCCTTTATGCAGGTCATTTGTGGGTGGGGTTCTGCTGCTAGTCCTTAGGCTACAAGATGTGCTTGGAAACAACCCTTGGGTCACTTCTATTGAAACCCAGGGGACAAGTTCCTAAGGCTAAGATTCCCCCTACTGTTCAGTGCTTAGGCCCAGCCAGAGCTTGTCTAAGGAGCCCCTGAGATAATCAAACTGCTCACTGCCTGCTTTTCCCTCTTTAACTACCAGATCTCAACAAGACCCTCAATTATGCTCCGTCACCAAACCCTGACTACCACCAAGGCTTCTTCTTTAGGGGAATATGTTTGCTTGCCAGTGATCTTTGAACTCTTCCACTCCAGGAGAAATACCTTACCCTTGGTCAGCTGTCTACCCTAGGGCAAAGTCCTCATTATTGCCTCTTAAGTAACATCTCTTAGGTAATACCTCTCTGCAACACCTCTTGGTTCCAGTTCTGTCTTCGATTTGGG
The DNA here is from genome assembly GCA_028658325.1 of Potorous gilbertii. Lineage (NCBI taxonomy): Eukaryota > Metazoa > Chordata > Mammalia > Diprotodontia > Potoroidae > Potorous > Potorous gilbertii. Next base: position 223,494,024 of record CM053771.1, on the reverse strand, counting down.
GTCAAAACTGAGATTTAAATGCTATTTTTGCCACATACTACCTGCATAACTTTAGACTATTAATTCACTTTTAACTTCAGTTTCCTTATCTAGAAAATGATATTGTTAGAATTAGTGGTCTTTGAAGGTCCTTTACTCCTGAGAAACCTAATATTCTACAAATGTTGAAAACTGAAATGTGGAGTCCATTAGAAAGGAATTAGGTTTTATCCAATTCATTTTGTAGAAAGTAGTTTGCTACAATTATCTGGTTCGTAGGAACAGAGCTCTAGAGTCGAAACATGACCCCAGGACTGTCTACTCTATCATCTCATTTCAAAGATGAGCCCAGAAGCCAGGAAGATGTGTTGAGGAGGGCCTCATAAATAGGTCTAAAATGCTGACTGAGACATAGGACCCTCCTTTATGCAAGCTGCCATAAATGTGGGTCCAATTCAATTCAGATAATGTGGGGTTGGAGTAGTGTTTAATATTGAGTTCCAGAATGCCAGTATTTTATTATAGATTTGAGTAGACTGAAATGACCCAGTAATGTTAACTACTTCCACAGCAACAGCATGGGAGTAGAGCTGTTTTGTTCAGAGCCTAAGTGATATTGAATGTTCCTATATTTGTGGAAATAGTGAATTTATAAATGGTTCCATGGCTGGAATGTTACAAAGCAAAACATGCTCTCAGCTGATGTCAGTATGCAGGCAGTCTATCAGCAGGGCTACTCTGTCCTGCTAAGTGTTGGAAAGCACTAATGTTGAATTTTATAAGAGGATTGTGCTTTTTTTCCCCTACCCACTGTTTAATAATTTGTCTTTGAGTAAGTGTTCCAGCACCAATGGGCACATCCCCTCTCTAGACAGAACCTTGCACAATTGGCTAACTGATTAGGTGTTTGCTTCACATATGGAATGGTTGCTTTCCTTTTTTAGAAATATGAGAAGTGACTAGTTCATTGATCTCTCAATTCACTGGAACCTCAGAAAGATCGAATTGCGTTTAAGTCTTCCAAGAATCACCTGTCCAATTCACACTTCCATTCATGCCTTGTGAAGGGGCAAGCGAAATAAATGGATTTCTGGGGAATATTCCTTATCTAATTATGATCTTACTAGAAGCATTCACAGGATTGCTTCTCTGAATCTGTAATATGTCTGATCCAAGTTGTCTCTGTGTCTTTTTTCCCTTCATAGTCAGTGCTCTGTTCTCGTTTTGAAAGCTTTTGTGAGAATAATGTATCCATTTTCAAAATACACAAACATTATAAATATGCAAAGTTTGATTATTTGTGTCAGTAATGAGAGTTCAATTAATAGTTGTAAAAGACAAGCTAAGGTCTCTCTGCTTCAAAGATATGAGAGTCAAGGTTAAGGCTGAAATACGCTGTAACACATCAAGTATTGATTCTGAAGCCCTTGTAAAAGATAAGCTAAGGTCTCTCTTCAAAGATATGACAGTCAAGGTTAAGGCTGAAATATATAGTACCACATGTACCATACAACTTATCTAAGCCTTTCCAGAACATGATATTTTTGTCCAAAAAATCCTCTAAACTTCTAGAATAAAAATATATTTGATAAGAAGTAACATCTTGAATGAAAACTGACTACAAAAATGGTAATTTGGTTACTGCTTTTCCTTTTGGTATGGCTGTTGGTGGATAGATTGCCCAGACTTTACTCTTTGGCAGGGTTATTTCTGCATGGCCCATGTCATACAGTTCTTTCTATTTAGCTTTATGTCAGTTACTTATATAACCCCAATGTCAAAGCATTCTTCCTGGAATGAGGATCTAGGTAAAATTTTCTGGGTACCTTTCTGGCTCATGTCCCTAGCCAAAGAAACCCTTGGAACGTTGTGTTCTGTTTTGTTTTTCTCTTAAAATAAAAAAAAAGTTTGTATTTCACATTCCTCCAAAATATATTGATGACTTAATCTTGAGACCATATTTTTATTTCAACTATCTTTAAGGCGATTTTTTTATATTTGAAATTGTTGAGAATTATAATTTCATGCCCCAAATTGGAATTTACCTTTCTGACTTTGAGACTTAACCTTGTTATTAAGTCCCTTATTAGTAAGGAACAAATCACTGTCATATTAAAATCAGATTCATCTTAGGAAAGAAATTATATTTAGGAAATTATATTTTTGATGGGTACAGCACATTCATTCTAAAAGTTTTACTTTCCTCAGAAACTGGAATCTCAAGATAATTTATAAATGTTGTTTAGTTATTATACTACAAATGCACTATTATTACTTGAATAAGATAGTTGCTGGTGTAACAGTTTCTGAAAGTGTATTATGTATGCTCTAGGAATCGTGACTATGCAATGTGATACATTTTATTACAGACAAGTCATATTAAATAGTCTTGGTAACTGTTGTCATGGCCTTGAAGGGCTTTTGGGTCTTCAAAAATTTGTCCTGCCTCAACCACCTTAATTATGACTCTGCCAAAGGTAACTGGAGAAAATTGCTGCTGCCCTGCTTCTTGTCACTAATGGCAAAAGCTTAAATTTGTTTTAGATACTTCTGGCATAGTCATAACTAGGATGGAGCACTTGGGGCTTTAAGAGTTACCTATGGAGTGAATACTTAACCATGCTCTCTCAGAGTGAGGATGGCTATATCACCTCGTGGTTAGAGTAATTTTCTCAGAGGGTGCCAAGTATCTCTTTTCCAATGTCATTGGATAGAGGCCCCATTCTGGTGTGTTTTGACCTGCATCTCAGCCTCTAATGATTAACTCTCTAGATCCTTTAAAAAATGAGCATTGGTTAACTTTTACAAAAGGATATCTACATCAAAGGTGTAAAGGGAATTGAAATACAAACATCCACCCTCCAACACCTGGGTGGCACATTCTTTCCTATACTGTCTCAGACTCTGAAAAGAGTGGGCTCCAACTTAAAACAATTTCCATATAATGTTGGTCCCACCAAGTTCACGTCCATATTTGGCATCACTGGTGGATAAGTTCTTAGCTCAGTGCCTACTGGCCTTGGACCAAAAACTGCTACTTACTTCTGTGGGCATTGATGCTGGACTTCCTGAAAAATCTGGCATGGCTTGTACTGCTGGACTTTCTGGTGGTTTGCTTTCTTGACCTGTGTCACGGAGTAAGAACTTCTAATCTTCTTTATCTAAATAAAAGCACAGATGTTGAAGCAAAAGACAGAGCCTCATGTGCATGGATCACATGTTGGCCTCAGAAGGGGCCCAAGGCTTCTCATTCATCATTGTCTCTTACCAGATGCTGCCAGGCTAGGAGTCAGCCAAAGAAGTCAGGGTACTTTTGGCTTATTACCTTTTGAATCTCTACTGCTATACAACCAATCCAAAAGGCTACCCTTTATCACACAGCAGCAGCCAGGTGGTGCAGTTTTTAGGGCACCAGGTTCAGAGTCAGGAAGACCTGAGTTCAAATTTGACCTCAGATACTAGCTGTGTTGTATGACTCTGGATAAATCTTTTAACTTTGTTTACCTCAGTTTCCTCATCTGTAAAATGAACTAGAGAAGGAAATGGCAAACCACTCCAGCATTTTTGCATAGAAAGCCCCAAATGGGGTTACAAAGAGTTGGACATAACTGAAATAACTGAATAAGCAGGTTGGAACCAGTTATAGGCTATCTATAAAGACTCCAAAACTCTTTAAGACACTTCCATTACATTTCATCATGACTCTGTGGAAGCTGATTTTCCAAGTTTTTCATGTTATAGACAGCATAAGCTGAACGTGCTAATGGTTGCTCACCCTCTCCCCCCATTATATTTTCACCATGTTTTTTTTTAATTACCATCTTTAGCAAATCAGCCAAGGGCAATTTTGAACATATGATTCAGGGCCATGATCCAGAAGTCTTTTGGTGTTCCAGAGAGGTAAACTGTTGCAACAGCAGCAAAGTGGATTTGTTTGTTTTCTTTTTGGAGTTGTTTCCCAGGCTCAGGCTAAATTGTGAGCATCTGAAGGCTCAGTCTCCTTTGAACCCTGATATATCATTCACAGTTGTGCTAAGTCATGTCAGTTTCATGCCTACTGGCTCTGAGCCAATCAGGGGCAGAGCCTTTGTTGTAAAATGGGGGGCATAGACTTAAGGGTCTCTAAGGTTTCCACCAACTATAAGTCCATGATTGTATGATCATGGAAGCTACTATCAATAGAAATTTTAATAACTAGTAGCATTTCTATTAAATTTTAAAATTAACAAAGCACTATCAAAACATAAGGTAGGTAGTACAAGTATTTTTATCACTGCCCTTTTACAGAAAAGGAAACTGAGGCCCAAAGATGATTATACTCAGACAGAAATTAAGCATCATTGGATATAAGATGTGATAGTTTTAAAAACCTTCTGTTTTTTACATTCCTTCATAACCAGATATATCTCTTCTCTCTCCCCTGTCCAGAGAGCCATCCCTTTATTGCAAAAAAAGAAATAGGTTAGCAAAATTAACATGTCAACGGAATCTGCTGATAATAGCCTGTTTCCACACTTACTATTTTCTGCCTCTGAAAAGAAGGGATGGAGTTGCCTTTTTTCTTCTCTTCTTCAGGGTCAGGCTTAATTATTATAACTATACAGTGTTCATTTTGTTGTTCTTTTTACGTACATAAAAAGACAGAAATGTTCTGTCTCTTCAATTGTGTCCAACTCTTCAAGTCTCTGAGGCTTTCTTGGCAAGATACTGGAGTGCTTTGCCATCTTCTTGTCCAGCTCATTTTATAGATGAGGAAACTCAGGGAAATAGGGTTAAATGACTTGCCCAGGGTCACACAGCTAGTAAGTGAGTGAGGCTGAATTTGAATTCAGATCTTTCTGACTCTAGAGGCTCTATTCACTGCACAATCTAACTACCCTGTTCATTCAACGTTTTAGACATTGTTTATATTGCTTTCCTGTTGCTGCTTAGTTCACTGGCCATCACTTCATGTAAGTCTTCCAATTCTTTTCTATGTTCATCATAGCTTCTTAACAGAGCAGGAATATCTCATTATGATGTGTCCCACAATTTGCTTTGTCATTCCCCAGTGGGCTTCTGTTTTGTTTCCAGATGCAAAATATTCCTAGGCAAGAGCCTAGGAAATATGGTTTTTGCTGTCTGAGAGAAGATAGGCAACAGGTAGGGTTTTGGGGGGACTGGAGAAGGGAGGTTGTTTTGTTTTTATTTTATGTTCTTGGAAGAAAAGATCAAAATTTACTAGTTTGAGAGTGTGTTCTAAATATGATTTATACCAGGAAAAACCTATTGTTCAGGATGGTAATAACCTAGAGGCCATTCTGATGGAAGACTTTGCATGCATAGCCAGAAGGATGATACTGGGACATAGATATGCATTTTTCCTGATCAAATACAGTAAGTGTGTGATTGTAACAAATTAGGGAGAAAATGACCAAGAATTAGAGAAAAGACAACATTATCTAATTGCTAATTTAAAGTTTTGTGGCTGAGCACATTTTTGTTCTCACTGAGGTTTGTTTATATGCTTTCCTTAGCAAGCCGATTCAAAAATAGAAAGCATTACGAAAGGGTTTTAGAATTCCCATCTAAGCAGTCACATTCTGCTTGTCTGATGATGCCTCACCCATGAGTATAATATCTAGTAAATGCATTAGTCTGACGGATTGCCTGTCTTGTGTGCAAATTCTATTTCATGACACTCTTAAAATTCTTGAGTCCTGCATTTGTGGGTAATTACTACATTTCTTAGATGATTAAAATCATTTGACCTTTGGCCTCCCATCCTAGAGCACCATCTGTATCAAAGTGAAATCATCTGACAATACATTGCCTTGAGGGACTCAGCCAATTATTTGCAGGCCCTTTCTGCAGGTAATAGGGCTGAATAAGCCATTTTGGATCCTTGGAAGATCCTAGGTTTCTATCTAGGTTAGGATTTGCTTATTACCACATTAGCCAGAAGGACTTGGCTAGGGTTAAATCTTTCAAGGAATAAACAGGAAGGATTTAATCTTTAACTGGGCAGAGAGTTACTGTAAACCTTGTATTTGGCACGTTGGGAACTACAGGTTTTTAATGACATCAGTATAGTGATGGCGTTTCAAATTTGTGTTCAGGGACTCAGTATTATTCTGCAGTGATAACCAGGCTTCCTTTTGGGCTTGTCTGCTTCTCCTTACTCTCCAATCAAACTGCAGTGACAGGCTGTTACACACTGTACTTGGAGTCTTTTCCAGCTCTTGCCCCTCTTTTCGCCTTCCTTCTGATACTTTTTCATTTTCCCATCATCCTTATATGCATTTAAAGTTTCATGGCTGAACATGCACATGCATAATTCTCACATAACACTCACTCATGTACATGTATAATAAGACATAACCCCCAGTTCTGAATATTTCCCAAGTTCCCTGTTTTTCCTTGAGCCTGTAGTGATTTTTGTTGTTGCATGTGAATATCTGGGATTTGCAGCTCCTCAGCATATTCTGTTGTATTTGAACTACTAAAGCCAACTAGTGGAAGGAAAAAATATAAACTGTTCAGCACAGAGGCCCCTAGGAACTACTAAAAAGATACTCATTAATTTGCATATGCAATGTGGGAAGTCCTGCCATCCAACTGTGAATTTTCTCTCATTCTCTTTGTTGTTCTGTGGACGGCTCCTTGCATGCAAAATAATCCAATTCAGTACTATTTTGGGGAGCAGGTTGGGTTTTGTACTCCATTACCCACATTGTCTTTCAATAGCATCATAGTGGAATAGAGGTGACTTGGTTCTCAAGGGCAATTCCAATAGAACAGAAATTTTGGTAGATCTTACTCAACTGGGAAAGACTTCAAGTCTGGGCCCATAAATGGACTTTCATGTTTATCATCCAAGCATTGGTTTATCTAAACTCAGAGAGCTCAAGAGAGAAGGATATGAAGTAATATGTCTATTTAAAGATTTGTTATCTTGGATGTCTCTTTTTACTGGTATCTAGATTTCTTACCCCTTTCCCACTTCATGTTTTTTTTAAAAAAATCATGTGTGGTGACCATTTTCTATTTCTGCAAGTATGACTCAGATAAAAAAGTAGTCTTATGGTTTGCATAGACTCTTCTCAGTGCGTTTGAAGGAAACAGTCCTTCACCACATAGTCTTCCCTGCTTCCTCATAGAATCTGATCCACTTTGTCTCAATTTGTTCCACAACCTGATCTGTCTGCTTCTGCCATCTTCTGACATATAATGAAGATCCCAATTTCATTCCTCCCTTGTTTAGTCCACAGGTGGGGAACCTGTGGCCTCAAGGCCTCATGTGGATCTCCAGGCCCTCAAGTGCAGCCCAAATTTCACAGAACAAAAAGGGATTCATTCTTCGAATTTTGGATTCAGTCAAAGGGCCACACTTGAGGACCTGGAGAGCCATTTGTGGCCTCAAGGTTGCAGGTTCCCCCCGCTTAGTCTAGATCAAGTGATTATTTGATGCCAGGAGACCAATTATGCTCTCTAAACTCATGCTTACCCTTGTCTTCTGAGACATAAAATGACTTGTAGATGTTGCTGGTCAAATGGCTCAAGCTGATTGTGACCTCTGAGGTCTGCTTAGATCTGCTACAGTTCTGTGGATTTTTAGTTTGCTCTTTATTTCAGTGCTATCCTGAATTTATTTTAGACTTTTTAAGAAGAAGGTAATTAGGCTTTCTTGATTTGGTTTTGGTTTTTGTCAATCACTGAGCATAGTGTTTTGCGTACATACCAGGGTGTGGTGACTGCTTTTCTCTTTATGGTGGTCCCAGAAAACCAGGAAAATTAAGTAATTTAACTTTACTATTTCTTAGTAGAGCAATGAGGTGGTCCAGTGGAGAGAACTCTGGCCTGGAGTCAGAAAGACTCCTTTCTTAAGTTCAAATCCAGCCTCAGATACTTACTAGTTGTGTGACCCTGGGCAAATCATTTGTCCTCTGTTTGCCTCAGTTGTCTTGAAGATAAAATGAGATAATAATTTTAAAGTGCTTGGCATATAATAAGCACAACATAAATGTTATTTATGATTATTGCTGTTCTTAATATAATTTGTACTAGCCTTGCAAAGGTTTGAATTTATTAATTTCAGGGAAGTTTTAGATCATCAGTGAATTTTATCATTAGTGGATAACCAAAAGGTTTTGTCTAGTTTAGGGCTTAGTAGTTTTAATTGTATCATTTTCACTTTTAAAAACCTGTCTTTGGAGCCTCCAGGATAGTCGAAGATTCTTAGTCTGGTATTCAGTCTTCCATAAGTATGTTCTAATGTCTTTATTTCCTACTGTTTTCCTATATGAACTCTCTGTTCTAGGAAAAGTTATAGATTGGTGTCTTAAACTTCTTTTATTGAGAAGGAAATGTAGCAAATTCAAGAGGACATGGGACTTAGCAATCAGAAAGACTTGGATTGAAATCTCATCTAATATTAGTTGTATGACCCTGAGTCAGGCAGTTAGGAGGCAATGTACAGAAGTGCTGGGCTTGGAGCCAGGAAGACCCATCTTCCTCAGTTCAAACTGAGCCTTAGGTCCTGGACTCTAGTGACTTAACCCTATTTGCCTCAGTTTCCTCATCTGTAAAATGAGCTGGAGAAGGAAATGGCAAACCACTCCAGTATCTCTGCCAAGAAAACCCCGGATGGGGTTATTAAAAGTCAGACACAACTGAAATGACTGACAAAAACATTTTATTTATTATTTTTATATTATATTCATATTACAAATAATACATAAAATATAAAACAACATATATCATATATATGTGTTATATATTTAATTTATATATTATATATATCATATAAGCTTATATATGTTATATAAGCTCATATTATTTATGGTTAACTGAATAAAGTTGGTCTGTATGTTCAAAAGTAAAAGAATTTTTAGAAAACAAGATGAGGATGGGTTAGATAATTGTGCCAGGGTTACTATGATGGTTTTGTCCAGAATACGTATACAAACGTCAGCTGAACTAACCAACAGAAATGGTCACACAATTCAGGAACTGTGCTTTTCCAGACTCTGAAGGGTAAAGTTGTAGAGTAACCAAGTAGTGTTTATTTTTTCAGTTAAATTTGTAAAGGAATATTTGATGAGAAGAGTTTGTAAGAAGTCAAAAGGAATTACCTTGAAGCCCTCTGGTTATTTCAGTCTCGTGCAGCATTATTTCCACATTGTTTGATGCTATGATATGCTGGCAAATGCTTAACCACCAGTTTTTTTTTTTTAAAAAAAAGAAGAATAAGAGAAGGAGGAGGAGGAGGAGAAGAAGAGGAAGAGGAAAAAGAAGAAGAAGAGTATGCTCGATGTTTTAAAGTTTAATCTATCACAATCTTAAATCTAGATAATTAAAAAAATAAATCAAGACCTTATTGGTAGTATTTGCTGACTTCTGAAGCATGTATAATGCTCACTTTGAAAATTTAACAATTGGCTCTCATGAGCTGGTTTAACCTGGCTCCAGCACACCTCTGGTCTAATACTTTCTTTTGATGATGTCAGGTGATCTTTCTTTCCCTCCTTCTCTTCCTTCCTTCTTCCTAAATTCATGACTTCCTCCCTGAAGGAAGTCTATTCATCTAACCATTTCTTAAGCACCTACTATGTATAGAACAGGTACTGAAAATTTTACATCTTCCTTTGACTTGGTAAGAACTAATAGGAACTTATAAAGTTTCTTCCGATTCTAAGATGCTATCCATGAAGATACTTAATGATTTAGATCAGCTTATCCCTTCTCTTTTGTATGTTGTGATCTGTTTCCTCCAATACTTATTAATTGATAGTAACTTAATACATTATTTTATCTGGAGGTTCTCTTCTAACATGAAATTTTTGTCATACTTGACCCCAACACTTCTCACATTTTACAGCTGAGTTACTGATAGATGATAGTATGTTATATACCAGTGGTCCAAACAGAAATGTTGTTTTCAGGAGAAATTTTTATTTTTTCCTGTTGGAATTAAAAACAAAAAAAGCAAACCAAACAACACCAAAAAAACCTTTTCCAGTTTGGTAATGAAGACCTTCCACAATCTGGCTGTCTTCCTTTCTAGACTTGTTTCAAACCTCTTCTCCTCATACACTTTATGTTTCAGCCAAATTATATTAAAGTATGTAGCTGTGTCTGAAGGTAGGCAACATACAATGACATTAGATTGTACTCTTTAGAAAATGAACTCAGTTATGGAGTCCAGTAGGAACAATGCTCATTTTCACTTCAGGAGAAATTTTATCATTTGAAGCTGAAATTAGTTGAGCTGGTTCCATCATCCTCTTTTAAAGGGCTTATTGATTTCAGAATAGTAATTAGTTATCATTGCCCCATTTTATTCCTGAGCAGATTACTGTGAAAAGATTTTTAACTGTAGAGCTTTTTAAAATGAATGTTTGATTCAAATGCTGTTTCATGGTGCTGAGCATCTGGAGAAAATGCTGAAATGACATTTCGGGTAGTTGTGTGTAAGCAGGAGAATAGAGAAATGTAACCCTGATTTGGTGGCTGGAGTGGGAACTATAAATGGGATTGTGGTTTATACTCTGATTTTACGAATAATGTGAATGTTATGAAGCAAATTCTTTAGGTTAGGGGTTTTTAACCTTTTTTTCTCTCATGGAGCCTTCTGGCTATAACTATAACTATAAGTCTATAACTCCTCATAACAATATTTTTAAATAATTGAGGGAAATACTAAATTTCATTTAGAAGCTTGTAAAAAAGACATTTTTTTCCATTCAAGTTCACAGACTCCAGATAGGATAAGAAAACTATCTATCACTCCTCTTTCCATGAATTAGGCTAGGTTTTGCCCCAAAAGAGAGGAAAAAGCTGTCTCTGGGACTTGATTGTCTGTGGAACTAAGGCTTATTACACTGTTCCTTCTTTGATATAAACTTTCTATTAGACTCCAGCTGTCTTGTGTTGCCTGGTGCCCTTATCACTTAAAGGCATAAAAGTCACAAAGTGCTGGTCCATCAGACTTGGCAGATGTCCCAAGACCCTACAAGTCACCATATATTGTCTTGCTGACCAGAAAGATTTCCATGTAGAATGTCAGGATCCCCATGCCAAGATCATCCCCCTCGATTTACTCCTATCTTTTTTCTGTTAGGAGGCACCCTCTTTTCCAGAGCTAAAGCCCAGCAAACAGGCTATGCCCTGAGCTTGGCATAACAACATCCCTTTGCATTTACCCTCTGGATGAACTCTGCCAAAACAAAATCCCAGAATTGTTTCTCACCAGGCCCAGGTGGTCCCTGAGCTTAGACAACCACCTGCAGGACCTATGTTCGGGTCATGAAGCCCTGCTATGACTCAAACTTGTCTCTTTGTTTCCATTACCCCTCATTGTCAGGGCTACAGCTCTCTGTATAGCCATTGTATATGTGTTGAGATTTGCCCATACTAAAGTGGATCTCCTCTCCCTGGCACATACGTCTATTTTCCCTCCAATGGAATAAAGAAAGCTTTTTGCTTATGACCACTGTCAGTGCTTTGATTTATTTTGTTTTTATTTTATTTCTTAGAGTTAGCAACCTATGTGAACTCTTTGGTATTTTTAGAATTAACAGTGGTTGTATAACCTTGTGATTATTTGGTCATTTGTTTTCAGAGCTGACAAGAGTCAAGGAGTGGGGATGTCAACCCAAGCTGACCACTTGTTGGGAATGTTATATTGAACTATTTTGCTTACTTGCACTTATTCTGATGGTATTTATTCTGTATATTTTTAATATGTACTTGTCTTCCTCATTAAATGGTAGGATTCCTCATGAGTAGGAATTATTTCACTTTTCCTATTCGTATTCCTAGCATTTAGCATCTTGCCTGGTATATAATAAATGTTCAACAAATACTTGCTGATTGATTGATTCATTTATAGATTGGATTAAATGACCTTTAAAGTTCCTCCAGCTTTGAGGTTCTGTGATCAAGGAGAATTTAAATTATGTTTAACACATTCTGATTAATATTTGTTGTACTAGATGACCTCTGCATTTTTCATGACCTTAAAAATGTAATCCTAATATATCTGAGCAAGATTTGCACCCAAAACTGTACAAAAATAAGAATTTTGATGCTTATTAACAGAAAAATTCATTCTTATGGAGCAGCTTATTGCTAATAGTGCAGGATAATTGAGCTATTATTGTCAAAGGCCACGGGAGTTTCCAAGGAAATGAACAAGAAACAAAATTTTGTTGCCTTCACTCTTATTTTGTTTCCTCCTTAGTCTTTATAGGGACTAAATTATTTCACTTGTGGACTAGCTAACAATGGAGTAAAAACTGATTATATTTTAAACTACAGTTCTAAGAGAAAGATGATCTTAAGTGACTTCTGTGTGAGGATACCCTCACACACAAATGCATATAGACACAGAATTTGTTAAAATTTATTAAAAACAAAGTATGCGGGCCAGAGAAGATTGAATGTTACAACTCAAGTCTTTTTAGGAAAAGGTTTTAGCATCTTGATGCCATCTCTGAATTACCTTCTTTCTCCCTTGGGTCAGCTAGACAAAATTAGAATTTGGAGAGGAAAGAGGTGATGACGTTTATAACCAAGGGGGCCTTTCCTGGTGCTCCTTCCAGTGGCACCATCATTTGCCATCAGGCTCAGCAGGAAGTTTGGAAAAGGTGTGAGGAATGGAGAGTAGAAAAGGAAGAGTTAAAAGAGCTAGCAAAAGAATATTGATTGCTCAGGTGGGTACTGGGAACTATAGACTATATAAGAATGCATTGGTAATCTGCGTAGCTGCTGCCATGACATTCCATACTTTCTTTTTCAATCTGACTTCAAATATTGGAAAAATCCATAGATTTCCATATGGCTGAAGGATCATGATTAACCTTCCTTCAGGAGGAAGAATTAAAATAAGTCTTAGGCCAGTTTTATGCAAATGAAGCTAACATTTTATGCAAGCTTGGAAGAAAGCTAAATATGAATAACTATCCAGTGGCCTTTATTGTGAGAGGCAGTGATCTTTACTTGCAAAGGAGTACCTAGGAAGGAAATAAGCATTTATTAAGTACCTACTATGTGCCTTCCCAGTTGGATTTTTTTTTTATTAAAGGGGCCATCCCTTGAGTAACTTAAAGAAGCCTATTCATTAAATGGGTGTATCTCATGTATAGTAAGATTGTGATAAGACCTTAGGCTGAAAGGGCCAGGGTGCCAGGGTCTCACATTGTATGCTAGGCCATCTCCAGTCCTGATGAATATCATGCCACTGTACCCAGATGGCTCAGGAGAAGAAAGTAAGGTAGGTGACCTTGCACAGCCCTCCCTCACTCAAATCAAAGTCAACTGCAAGTCGTGTCATCATCTTGATGTCATGGTACCCTTTGAGGACAAACACAACCCATGAGTGAGTAGCAACTCCTCCCTTTCCCTCCCTTCCTCTCCCCTTCTCTCCCCTCTCCTCCCCTCCCTTCCCTCTCCTCTCTGTCCTCTGGAGTTCTGCCCAGGGGAAAGTAAACTCCATGGCCAAAAGCTGCCTTTTATTGCTTTGGGTTTACTGGACACATTTCTTGCTCAAAGATCAAGCCTTAAACCCAATGGACTAACAAGTTCCCACCCACTTAGTACAGAGTGGATGTAATATCTAAATAGAGATTGTTTCTCTTTTACCAGGAACCCTAAGGGTCTTCATCTCCCAGTTTGATTTTTTTTTTATTAAAGAAGCCATCCCTTGAGTAACTTAAAGAAGCCTATTCATTGAATGAGTGTATCTCAAAGTAAGATTGTGATAAAATCTTAACCTGAAAGGGCCAGGGTCTCCCATTGCATCCTGGGCCATCTCCAGTCATCCTGATGAATATCAGGCCACTGGACCCAGATGGCTCAGGAGAAGAAAGTGAGGCTGGTGACCTTGCACAGCCCTCCTTCACTGAAATCAAAGTCAACTGCAAGTCATGTCATCATCTTGATGTCATGGTCTTCTTCAAGAATGAAGGACATACACAACTATGTGCCAGACGCTGTGCTAAATGCTTTACAAATATTAGCGCACTTGATCCTCACAACAATCCTAGAATGGTAGGCGCCATTATTAGTGCCATTTTACAGATTAGGAAACTGAGGCTGAGAAAGTGACTTGCTCATGGTCACACAGCTTGTAAGTATCCGAGGCTGGATTCAAACTCAGATCTTCCTGACTCCAGGCTCAGCTCCTTTGTTCATTGAACCATTAGTTGCCTCTAGGTCTGTGAATTAACTATCAGTAAATGTAACTTTAGAGGGTGATGACCCCACTTCTAATGAGTAGGGAAATGTCAAAATTTTTCCCTTATTTTACACATCTCTTGCAACTTATTTCCAAAGTGATGATATTATCACAACACAAGACTACAGCCTTGCTTTTTAAAAGCTTGGTTGCTGAAAAAGGAAACCGATAATCTAGAGATGGCAATGTATTAGTTCAATACTTTGAAGGATGGTGGAAAACTATGAAAAAATGATCAAACTCAACCATACTATTAGTTAATGAGAATAGAGTTCCCATGCAGATTTTTTTGTTTTATATCTAACTTTTTCTGTGCTATAGGAATGTTGGGCAGATTTTTATGTTGCTTTTTAGATAGATCCTTAGGCTATAATGATGCAATCACCTTGAATATCTGAGAAAGAAAGATTAAGTAGTGCAAGCTGGGAACTAATTAGAAAGCTGTCAGATAAACAGATGGTCCCTAACTGGTGGTCTTTACATAAGCCATAAATTGCTGACCTCTTGCTTCTAAGACCCTGGGTTCAAGTTCAAACATCATTGCAGAGATTCCTACCAGTATTTGAGCTTTTGTCAGTAGCTTGTATTTTTGCATGTTGCCCAGGATTTTGCATTTAAAATATATTGAGAGTCTACAGAATTACAAACTTACTTTAAAAAAATCATAATAATGTGCAGAGAGAGTTTTCAGCCTTTCAGGGCTATGCGCTACTCTGTGCTCCCATCCACCAAAGTGTTAATGGCTATGTAGCATCTCCTTGGCAAAGGCAAGCTAATGCTTTTTGAGCCCCTACCCCTAGCCAGAGTTCTAACAAAAACCTGTAGAAAATCTCCCAGCTAATATTAATCCTATTTTTTGGGGGGCGGGGGTTGGGTCTTGTCTTCGTCTGATTTGAGATCCTTGACCCTTTAGAACTATCTAGTTTAGATTTAGAAAATTCCCTTTTATTCTTGTTAAGTCTCTGAATTCGATCCCTGTATTGATAATGCATTTTTGCTTATTAATATAATTTTCCTTCTTAATGACAAGATCTTCCCCCCCCTTAATGGACCTGGGAAGATTTGTAAGAGGGTCTATACCTTTCGTTAATGAAGCACTGGTCCTTGAGGGTTGTGATACCCTCTGGCTCTGAAAATGTATAAGTACTCTGAAGTGAGGTTTTACTTTGGGGCTTAATGATTGGAAGTATTTGACCAGAAGAGACTCTGGGCAGTTGCTAAGCAGCCCCCCAGATTTGAAAACCCAAATGTTGGTGCTTCTCTCTCTAGTAACATGTATGTATGTAATGGTCTGACAGTTGGATCTGTCTGTTGATCTATGATGTATATGTATTGCTTATGTTAGACAGTTAGAAGCCTTGTTTGTTGATTTTGATTTCTCTCTATTTTCTCTGAAGTTCAGGGCGCTGACTTTTCCCCCTGAACTAAGTGAATGATGCATGTGCGTGATTAAAGTGATTGTTGACCCCTCACAACTTGTTTTCCTTTTAGAAAAGCAGATCAAAGAACCTGTGATAGCAGGCCCTCCTGTGTATGTTGGGTGTTTGTCCATTTGGGTCCTCTATTTTGGGAACTCTATTTTCTTGCTTCCCATGTAGGCTCTGTAGAGGCTGGTAGGACACTGAACTGAGCTTCATCCTCTCTATCCCTGCCTTCATTATCCATAGTATTCATAATATTCCATTCCTTTACTTTTACTTATTTGTTCAACACAAAAACTTCTTGGTCTTCTTATGTATGAAATGAGTATGAATTAGACTTCTAAGTTTCCTTTCATTTCTAAATCTATACTCCTTTGAATAACATGGCTCTGGGGGAACCTGGAAAGTTACTGGACTTGGTTTCAAGTCAATCCCAGTTTAGAGAATTCAAGGAATAAAGCTTAGTTTGTGAGTTATATTGGAGGCTTGATCATAGGGAGAGTCATTGATTTAGAGCTGGAAGAAAGTTATCCCATCAAATCTGCCTCCAGTTTTAAAGATGAGCAGACTGAGTCCCCAAGAAATTAAATAACTTGTCCAATGTTAAAAGATAGCAAATGGTCAGGTTAGAATTTGAACACAGGCCTTTTGAGTACAAACCCAAAACTCTTCACTACGCCAATTTAATCCCCTTTAGGTTCAGAAATAAGATGGTATGGCCTCAGTCTAGAGTACTTTTACCCCTAAACTGGTTAGAAAATAGATAAACTCGTAGTCTAGCCTGTATTCTTCTGTAAGGCGGAGTTAGGCAATCTATTCTTGTTTAGGAAGTTGAATAGTTTGGCTTGATTGGCTTGGGAATACAAACTGGGGCATAATGGGAGATGGGGCTAAATTACTGTTGCCAGCAAGGAAGAGAATTCAAGCCTGTTGCCAGCAGTTAACTTTGCTGAAGGGCTTTCTGGAGGGTTTTGAATGAGGTAATGGAGAAGTTAGTATGATTAACATGAAAATTAATTTTTTCAGCATTATAGAGGTCAACTTGGAAGAGAAAAAGGCCAGAGGATTTTCTTTTGGGAGAAAAATCACCAGAGTCTAAATGAAAGTGTGTGGCTTTGTGGGTCTATGACCCAATGAATATTTTGTTCTTAACTAATCAGGATAAGGTAAGAAAATTTCAAAAAGAACCATAACTGTGGTATCATTCTCATTTCTAGAGCTGTGTTTTTTCAAGCTATAGATGACCATGGAGTTAATAGCAAATACTTTTTTTCAGCTTGATGATATTTTAGATTATCCATTGAAGGTTGTCATCTTGTTGGAGGCAAACCCTACTTGGTTTTTAGTATTCATTCTTTTTCTGGATAATCATTAGACTTTATTGCAGTACAATGCTTTGCACCCAGTAGACACTCAGATTGTTGTTGAATTGAATTTTGTAAGATATAACTGTTGGTAAGCAGAATGACTTTGTATATCTATATACATGCATGCACATCTATATATATGCATGCACAGTTGAGTTTACCAATCATTTATTATATATTTACTTCATACCAGACACTGTGATAGGCACTGGACATGCAATGACAAAAGGGACCAGGGGTTAATCCTTGGCCTAAAGGACCATAAATTCTTATCAGGTAATTTTGGTGGTAGGAGAGAATGCTGACTGGGGAGATCGGGAAAGATCTCATGGGGGATGTGTTGAGTCTTGGAAGAGGAAGTAAGACTTTAAAGAGGCAGAAAGGTGAGGAAAGAATGCATTTCCAGGAGTAAAGGTCAGGCTGAATACAGGCTAGCAGGCGTCTGGAGAAGTAATGTTGAACAATGGGGAAAAGTAAGTTTCATGAGAAAGGCTTTCACTGTATGAAAGTCAAGTTCATTTGGATGGAACTTTTTCAACTCTTACCTTGGAGCACTTCCTCCTCTTCCAATCTTCCCACCCTCTGGGAAAATCACTACCTATATTATCATGTAAGTTAACAGTGATTCACCTCACATATTTCACAAAAGTAAAGAAGGAAAATTTGAAAAATAAAAATCAATGTAGATTTCTAAAGAGAGACTGCTATGGATAGGAATTTGGATAGCAATTCTCTGATTTGAAATCAGAGAAACTGAATTAGAGTCTGACCTCCTCTACTTACTATATAAGCACTTATTGTGGATGACTGTGAAGTTATTTCATTTTCTTGGTCCTCAGTTTTCTCATCTGATCACCTTCTAGTCTTAATTTACATGCCCATTTATGAAAAGCCTTAGAAAATACAACCTCCAATGAGCAAACTTCTCCCTAAGGTCTATGTAGACTATCAGTCCGCTAGACTCTTAATATGTAAGATTTCTCTTCTTTCTCTTCCTACTTCTTATTTTCTCTTTCTCAGCCTGGCTCCTCCTGCAATTCTGCTTTGCTCAAAGTGTGTGTACATGTGCATGTATGCATGTGTGTGCGTGCGTGCGTGTGTGTGTGTGTGTGTGTGTGTGTGTGTGTGTAGGGGGTCACTAGATATTACTCTTAGGAAAATGTAAAAATCCACTGTTGAGCCCTTTAATTGGATAGTTTTCATCATCATGGAGGGAATAGCCTTCAAAGTTTTCCCTGTAAGAGAGGTGACAATTTTCCTTTCAGTATTTTTTTTTTATTTAAAGACTGGGTTTCCCTGCCTTACCCAGTCTGGCAGCAGGAAGGACTCTCTTCTGAGTTCCACTCTGGCAAAGAAACTTTGATATACTCCATGTTTTACCTGGATCAATTTTTACTCTTCCTTAGGCAACCTAAAGGCCCCCAACTCCTAGAGATTTACTAAATTGATGTCAAATTTAGTGTAGCCCACCACAGCATAGAACTCCTAAGATCAAGGCTTCAGCCTCCTGGGAGCTGGGATTACAGGTAGGTGCAACCATACTTGACTTGTCCTTGTGTTACAAGTATAGTGGTGCAATGATAAAACTAGAGGTATCCTCTTGCTGAAGGCATCCCCCTTGGCCACCACTTCTGCCAACGTCTAGCTTCACAGAAGCTTGCCAAGGGTGGAGGGACAGGTTGCTCTCTAATTTTGGGTGTCTTGAGCACCAGATTCTAAATTCAAATAAGGTAATTGCAAATAATGATACTTTTTTTTCCTTTTTAATACCTATAAGGCGTTTTCCTCACCAAAGGCAGTACTTCTCTCTTGTTCAAATGCCAGTAAAGTACCTTAGTTTCTCTCTAGTTCTTTTCCACATACTGAAGATGAGTATGCAAGCAGGTAAACTTAAAAAAAAAAACAACTTTATGGGATAAAGCAAGAATTTCCATAACATAGTATAATAAAAAGATGGCACATGAAACTGATAATCTATTATGTACAACTTACTATTCCATTTACATATATATGTAATGAATATATATATATATATATAATTTACATATAATTTCTTTTTTCTCCTTTTTTTTTCCTTCTCCCTCCCATTCTGAAGATGGCTACTATTAGACACAAATAGGTATGTATTCCATACATACTTATATTTATCAATTCTTTCTCTGGATACAGATAGCATCTTTATGTCTTTTGCAGTGAAATTGTGTATTTATAATAGTCAAAATGACTTACTTGCTCAAAGTCATTCTTAAAACAATATTGTTGTTACTGTATACAATGTTCTCTTGGTTCTTCTCATTTGCTTTATTTTGTGCAAGTCTTTCCATGGTTTTCTAAGATCATTGAACTCATCATTTCATATAGCACAGTAGTATTCCATCACAATGTTATATCACAACTTTTTCAGCCATTCCCCAATTAATGGGCAATTTCCAGTTCTTTGCCACCACAAAGAGGAAACATGTAAGTTCTTTTAGGACATATAGATTCTTTTCCTTTTCCCCTAATCTTCTTTGGAAATAGATCTAGTAGTGGTATTGCTGAGTTGATGGGTAAGCTTATTTGAATTCTCCTAGGGATGGATTGGGAAAGCTGTTGTTTCTCTAAGTTGTCTAGTAGGCATCTCCTACATGTGTGTACATATATGTCTATATACATATGTGCATATACATGTGTGAACATCTCTCTGTGTATATATGTATACTATGATTTAAAGAATTTAGTTATAAATCAACAGACATATTGATTAGAATTTTGTACAAATCTATACACGTTGAATGGAATCTTGTCAGACTTCCTAGTAGCATCTGTACTCATGGGGATGGTTTTTATAGAGCCTTCTCATGAATTCCAGAGTGTGCTAAAGGTTTAAGTCAACTAAAAATAAACTTGTTGGTGACAATCCCATATATGAATGTCATTGGCCAAAGAGAGTTCTATAGAGAGCATAGAAAAAAATGGATTTAAAAGAATGATTTCATTAAAGTATTCTAAGTATAAAATATTTTTTAGTCTTCAAAGAAATGTTTCTTTTGTTTACAAAGAGTACAATATAACAAATATGCATACTCATTTATCTGTCACCCATAGAATATACTGAGTGTAACTTTGAGCATGGCCCATCATTGTCAAGAGTTTAAAACTTTAGTCTGTAATACTGACACGGTGGCTCTTTCATGTGTAACTTGTGCCCATGTGCTACGGTGGAAAGAATCCTAGCTTTAGAATTGAGAGAACTGGATTCAAAATTTACCTTTGTCATTTGTTACCTGTGTGATCTTGGTCAAATAATGTCTCTGAGAGTTGAACTGGATATAAACAATGTCTACAACAATGTACAAGGCAGCTAGGTGTTGCAGTGAATAGAGTATCAGGCATGGAGTCAGGAAGACCTGAGTTTAAATCTGGCTTCAGACTCTTACTGGTTTGTGTGACCCCAGTCAAGTCCCTTAACCTCTGTTTGCCTTAATCCACCAGAGAAGGAAATTGGAAACTACTCCAATATCTTTGCCAAGAAAATCCCATGGACAGTGTGGTCTATGGAGTCACAAAGAGTCAGGCACAACTGAATGACTGAATAACAAGATATTATTGACTGCCAGTATGTATGACAAGACACATGTCTATTTATTGTATCTTTCTGACACCATGATGGCACCTCTGAATGCCTGTGGCCTTAATATTCTAGTTCTCCATTGAAGTCAGTATAATTAACGATAATTAAGTTCTGTGATAAATGTTTATTACTTCAATGACATTTTAATGACATATACCAAAATGTCTAATGTGTTTATGTAATTATGATAGGCACTTGGAAGATAAGGAAAATGAAATGACCTTACATTCTACTAGAGAGAAGGAAAGTGATACAACTTAGACCCAGCTACTATGTATAACGCACTGTGGTACTTGGAATCTGTTTAGAAAGAGTGTGACTTCCTTTTGATGTCTTTAAGAAATGGCTTTGGATTGGAACAAATTTTTCCTCTTAAAATTTCATCATTACTGCATGATAGTTTTTTTAAGTTATAGTGGAAAAGAAATTATAAATCTAATAAACTTACTAAAATATATATTCTTACAATTTGGCATAGAAGGTCCAGGCCTAATCCTTAGGGAGTCTCTGAATTTATTTATTTTTTTATTTTTCATAGAGTAGTGAGTGGTTTTTTGTTTTTTTAAACAATAAAAGATCGTTATGGAGTGGAAAAGATACAATCGAAATCCCCAGGGAACACAGTCATCTATTGTTTTTCAGCTTATAACAGGGATCTGCTAACTAGGACCTACAGACCAAATCTGGTCCACCACCTGTTTTTGTATGACTACTAAGCTAAAAGTCCCCATTCTTAGCTTTTGCCTTATACAAAAACAGGTGGTGGGCTAGATTTGGCCTGCAGGCTGTAGTTTGCCTATGCCTGACCTAGATCCTGAATTTTCCAAGTAAGTTTATGTATGTGTATGCACGTGTGTGCATAATATATGTTTTTTGGCTAATTGTGTCTACATATAAGGCAAAAATACTGAATTTAAAGGCTATTCTTGTAGCTCAGAGTAGGAGTGTGAAATTGGGCTTAGCTTGAATTGCATCTAATGTTGTGACTTGGCTTCTAGGGAGGATAAAAGTAACACCCAACTGAAGGGGTCATGGAAGCCAGGTTAAAAATTGTGGTGTTCTACCTAATTTTAGAGTTAGAAAAAAGGATTAAAGTATTCAAAGGATCTTTGCTTAAAATATGTAATGCCAAACAACAGTTATGCCATATGCTTCTAGTACTTTAAATAGATCAGAGCATGGGGACACATTTTCACAGAAGGCTTTAATTACGAATGTAAAAATCTCCTTGAATTTTACTAATATAAATCCTAGAATGGATAAAGAATACAAATGATTTGGTTAAGCGATCAATCAACGAGCATTGTTAGCCATTTACTATGTGCCAGGCATTATGCTTAATGCTGGGAATGCAAAGAAAAAATAATATGTTCCCAGCCTGAAGGAGCTTACATTCTAATTGCTGAGATATGTATATAAATAAATATGTGTACTCATTGTGCAATATATATATATATATATATATATCTGTATATACATGTGTATGTGTATAAATACATATATGTGTATGTATAGAAATATACAAACACAGTAACTTTATTTACATAAAACAGCATGATCAAGTACAACATCAAATTCAGTCACATAGACTCTGACTACTTTGGAAATTCATAAAAAGGGAGTGTATATGTAGTCTGTAATAGATAGAGGACAGATGGTAGAGGAGAAATTGACCTCATCTGACTTGAATTTTGCATTTTTGTTTTGCTTTTTTGCCACTGACTGCCTTTATCTCTCGAGGGTCACCATTTCCAAAAGTCATTGTAGGAATTGCATCAAATTCTGGAATATTACAGTCTTCTAAATGAAATTCACAACTATTGATGGTTTAACAAAACGTATAAGAGAAGCTAAATAGATAAAAAAAGTCTCTTGTCTAGATTTTTGTCGTTGTTCAGTCATGTTCAACTCTTCGTGATCAAATGGACCATAGCACACCAAGCCCTTTTATCCTTCACTATCTCTCAAAGTCTGTTCAAGTTCAAATTGGTTATTTCCATGATACTTACTATCTACTCATCTCATCCTTTGCCATCCTTCTCCTTTTGCCTTCAATTTTCCCCAACATCAGGGTCTTTTCCAATAAGTCACATCTTCTCATTATGTGGCTAAAGTATGTAAGCTTCAGTTTCAGTATTTGACTTTCCGGTGAATAGTTTGAATTAATTTTTTAAAATATTGACTGATTTGACTTCCTTGCCAGCCAAAGGACTCTCAAAAGTCTTCTGTAGACCCATTATTCTAACGTGATGATTCTGCAGAAAAAAAAACATACCTTTGACTATATTGACCTTTATTGACAAGATGATGTCTCTGCTGTCCAGATTTGCCATAGCTTTCCTTTGAGGGAGGAAGCATCTTTTAATTTCATGACTGCAGTTGCCATCTTTGGATGACAGTGATCTTTGAGTTTGAGAATATGAAATCTGACCCTGCCTCTATTTCTTCTTCTTCTGTTTGTCAAGGCATCAGTTTCCAGTTCTTAGTTTTTTTTGTGTTAAACCTTAAGCCAGCTTTTACACTCTCCTCTTTGACCCTCATCAAAAGGTTTCTTAATTTCTTTTCACTTTCTGCCATCAGAGTGGTATCATCTGCATATCTGAGGTTGTTGATATTTCTCCCAGCAACTTTAATTCCAGCTCTTGATTTGCCCAGCCTGGCATTTTACATGATGCATATAATTTAAGGAAATAAAGTGACAGTTACATCTT
Organism: Potorous gilbertii; assembly: GCA_028658325.1. Lineage (NCBI taxonomy): Eukaryota > Metazoa > Chordata > Mammalia > Diprotodontia > Potoroidae > Potorous > Potorous gilbertii. Next base: position 223,470,715 of record CM053771.1, on the reverse strand, counting down.
TGTCATACTTATTTTGGAATCTTAAACCAGTCAATTGTTCCATTTCTGGTTCTAACTGCTGCTTCTTGGCCCATAAACAGGTTCCTCAGGAGACAAGTAAGATGATCTGGTACTCTCGTCTCTTTGAGGACTTGCCACATTTTATTGTGTTTCATACAGTCACAGGCTTTAGTGAAGTCAGTGAAGCAGAACTCAATGTTTTTCTGAAACTTTCTTGTTTTCTTCATAGTTGCGTGAATGTTGGCAATTTGGTCTCTAGTTCCTTTGACTCTTTGAAAACCAGCCTGTTTTTCTTGTAATCCTCTGGTTCACATATCACTGAAGCCTAGTTTACAGAATCTTAAGCATAAACTTCCTGGCATGTGAAATGAAAACAATTGTTTGGGAACTTGAACATTCCTTGGCATTATCCTTTTTTAGGATTGAGATGTAAACTGATCTTTTCCAATCCAGCGACCACTGTTATTTTTCCAAATTTGCTGGCGTATTGAGTGTAACACTTTAACAGCTTTTTAGGGTTTTAAATAGCTGAGTTGGAATTCCATCACTTCTACTAGCTGTATTGTTAGCAATGCTTCCAAAGACCCATTTGACTTCATTTTCCCGGATGTCTGGCTTTAGATCAGTAATCATACCATGGTGGTTATCAGTGATGTTAAGTTCTTTCTTGTATAGTTCTTTTTTGTATTCTTGCCAACTCTGCTTCTATTAAATCCTTACCATTTTTTGTCTTTTATCATGCCCATTTTTGCTTGAAAATTTCCCTTGATACCTCTAATTTTCTTGAACAGACTTTTTGTCTTTTCCATTCTATTGTTTTATTTCTTTGCATTGCTCCTTTGAGAAAACCTTCTTATTTCTCCTTGTTATTCTCTGGAATTCTGCATTCAATTCTATATTTTTCCCTTTTTCCTTTCCCTTTCCCTTTCCTTTTAACTCAGCTATTTTTAAAACCTCACCAGACAGCCTTTTTATTTTTCTTGTTGTTCTTTTTCCTTGAAATGGCTTTTTATTGCTGTTTCCTGAACAATTTTGTAAACCTCTATTCATAGTTCTTCAAGCACTCTGTCTCCTAGTTCTAATCCTTTAAATCTGTTCATCACTTCCACATCATATTCATAAGGGATGTTATTTAGGTTACACCTGTATAGCTTATGGTTTTTCCCTTTTTTCTTTAGTTTAGAATTTTGCAATAAGAAACTCATGATCTCATCTACAGTCAGCTGCAGGTCTTGTTTTAACTGACTGTAAAGAGCCTTTCCACCTTTGGCTGCAAAGTATATAATCATTTTGATATTGATTTTGATTTTGATTTTGATATTGATTATCTGGTGATGCTCATGTATAAAGTTACCTTTTGGATTGTGGATTTGGATTGCTATGACCAGTGAGTAATCTTGACAAAACTCTATCAGTCCCTGCCATGCATCACTTTGTCCTCCAGGGCCAAACTTGTTTGTTATTCCAATTATCTTTTGATTTCCAACTTTAGCATTCTAACTCCTATGATGAATGTGACATCTTTTTTGGGGATGTTATTTCTAGATGTTGTAGGTCTTCAGAGAACTCATTAACCCTGGCCTCTTCAGCATCAGTAGTTGAAACATAGACTTGTATTGAATGGTTTGCCTTGGATTATGAAGGCAGTTGATTAAAATAAGGTGGCTACTAATTTGTCTTTTATCAAGTTTACCTTAGAAAGCTGAATAATGATTTGGGAAATTGCTCCCTGAAACATTAATATTCTTCTGAGGCTGTATGACTGTGAGTCATAAAACACCATGGGTAGTTACTATTCTCAACCCTGAAGTCACGTGTAGGATCAGAGTCATGCCTTTATCACTTACTTCTCTGTGTTCTACTTTAAGGGCGGGGCAGCTCGGTGGTGCAGTGGATAGAGCACCAGTTCAGGAGTCAGGAGGACCTGAGTTCAAATCTCACCTCAGATGCTTGGCACTCACTAGCTGGGTGACTTTGGGCAAGTCACTTAACCCCAGTGACCTCATCCTGGGTCATCTCCAGTCATCCTGATGAATATCTAGTCACTGGATTCAGATGGCTCTGGATGAGAAGTGACGCTGGTGACCTGCACACCTCTCCCTCACTCAAAACAAAGTCAAGTGCAAGTCATGTCGTCATTTCTCTGATGGCATGGTCTTCTTCGGCAACAAAGGATGAACACACACACTTTTAGGGCAAAGATGACCATTTTTGGAGGGTTGGTTTGTGACAGGAATTGTTGTAGCATAGTGTGATGATAGGTACCTCGCTGAATATTCAATGCTTTGATTTCCAAATAGGAAATAGCTCTTCCTTTTTACCCATAAAAATGGTCACCATTGATTCATCCTTTCCAGGAATGACTCCAGGTGTCACAAAACCCAGAATATTCTGTCTCTCACCTCTTATCTAAAATTTGTCAATGAAAAATATGAATATATGATATAATTCACCATAACACAATATGACAATATTATTGCTTATGGTTGCTGTTAATTGTCTTCACATAAATAATCAAGCCTTGCAGCCTGTTGCAAACGATGGTCACTTGATCCTTCCTCTGCTGTGCCCATGAGCATTGTGGTCTAGCGCTTTCTTTTTTGTGAGTTCCACTATTAAGAAAATGGTTTTTGAGGATTCTCATTTGACTCCCCAATTTACTGCAATTTTAGGAATTGTTTTGGTGTCTGCTTTTGGCTGGTACTTGTTCTTAAATATGATATGAATAATTTTTATATTTAAATGGAATCTTAATGTAAAATTCCCATGAATGGAAGAAGGAATGCAGGCATCTTTTTCAGTGCTATCTCGCCTTCCTTTTTAGACTGCTTTCTTCTGCTGTTCTCCTGGTGTAAGTTATTCTCATCTATGTCCCGGGGCACTCTTAATTGTCCTTATTTCTTGCTTATGCCATCCTTTGTCAGAATGTCTGAAGGGATTATGTCAAAATCAGCTGCTAAGAGAAGACCAAGTAAAAAATAAGTCCATTTTATTTCCCGCACATCTTTTCTGTTTGTCTCCACTCTGGCCATTTGTATGCAGGCAGCAGGAGTGGGGTCATTACTCTGATGAAAAGCGAAGCCAAACGGTTGCTACTTCAGAGCTGTGGCAGACTGAATGCCCAGCTCTTTAATACTGAAAATATCCATTTCCATAACACTTAATGTACCAGACTCCTCCACTGATGTACTCCTCGGAAGTGTCACTGTGGCATAGGGGATACCCCAGCCTCTCAAAACTATGCCGATGGAACACAAGCTCAAGCTATTGCTGTCAAGCCTAGAAAGGCCTTGAATATGTTGCTTCTGTCTCAGAGTCAGCCAGTCTAAGTATGGAGATGCTTGTTACCAGAAAGTTTGGCACCTCATGATCAACTTTTTTGGCCACAGCGATGCATTCCTTAAGAAGTGGAGGGGTTATAATCTGTACAGGTAGAGGGCCTACCCACAGAAATGGTATCACAAAGCTTTGAAGAATTGAAATATGCCAGCGCGCATCTTTACATGTATATGTTTTCTGGTCACAGTGTTCCTTCAGTTCCCTAAATGTGAGTGTCACTCCAAGCTTTCTCCTTAGCTCTCTTCTCTTTTCTTTCTGGTTTCTTCTTCAGTGAATTTATCTGTTCTTATGGGTACAATTGTCTTCTCTGTGAAAAAAACTCAGATTTTTCCCTTGAATGCCAGTTCTCCAGCTCTAATCTCCTGTTACACATCTGTCTTTACCTGAATAATATTCTTATCACTGGTACCTTAAACTTGCCATATTCAAAACTAAACTCATATCCTCACCTTTAAATGAGGTGGCTGTACCAGAAGATCTGTAAAGTCCTTTCCATTTCTAAATCTATGGTCTTGTCATCTTCACCCCCAACTCTGTCTCTTCTTCCAACATCCTTCTTTCTATTATATCATTGCCACTCTTTTGATTTTTTCCATGCAGGCTGTGTGACCTTAAGTGCATCTCTGAACTCTGAGTGACATTTCAAACACCATATATTTCAGAGAAGGAACCAACCTTTATTGGTAGTAATATAAGTAGCTTATACATACACACATCTATCCACCTTTATAGTTTACAAAGTGCTTTACATATATTTTCTCGTAATCCTCACAAAAACTGTGAAGTGGGTGCTATTATCATTAATCCCATTTCAACAGCGAGGAAACTGAGACTGAGGGAATTTAATTGCCTTACATAGCTAGTGTCTATTACAAGACTTGAACTCAGGTCTTTTTGACTCCATGTTCAACCTTCTATCCAATATACAGTTGATTGCTTGATTGTCACCTTCCATCAACCCATTACCCCTGTGGCTTTGGCCTGGCTGTACCTCTCAACTTCCTGATCATGAGCATGACCCATGGCCAGGTGCCCGCCGATGAGCACACAGGATGGGCTATGTGGCAGTGTTTTGAGCAGGGGACAATACCATTTGGTGATGCAGGTTGCGGTCTGTGGGTGTCTGTTTTGCAAGGTAGTCCTATTTATATGCATGACTGCCGGCATCTTTTCAAACAAACCCCCTTACTTTAGAGTTAACAGTTATATAGTGCTTTAATACTTGCAGAATATTTCACATATATTATCTCAGTTGATCTGCACCCCCCCTGTGAGGCAGGGGCAATTGTTATCTGCGTTTTACAGATGAAGAAACTGAGGAGGAAAGAGAATAAGTAACTTGCTAGTCTCAGGGTCGGTCAGCTAGCAAGTATCTAAGTCGAGATTTGGAACTTAGATCTTCCAAACATTAAGTTTGGTGCTGTATCCACTGTGCCACTTAACTCCTCCTCACGGAGAGCTCTTTGCAGTGATAAATTCACAGGTGATATTAGAAATACTTCCAATCACCCCGTTTCAAAACCTTCAAGTCACTGTTAGCTCTTCCCTTTTCCTCCTTCTCTTGGACATCCAATCATTGATAAAGTCCTGTTCATTTTACCTCTACTACCTCTCTCAAATCTATTCCTTCCTCATCCTTATACTGCTACCACTCTACTTCAACCCCGAGTCACCTTCATTATTGCCATGTCTCTCAAAATTTTCTTCCTTGACTTCAGACTTTCCCCTCCCAACTTCAGTAGGTCTGGGATACCATTGAGATGAGTATACCCCCCATCTGCGTAGATTTGAATCCGCCAATCTTTGATCCTGGTGATTTTTTTTTATGCTTTAGTTCTCCCTGAGAGAATCTAACCACATTACTGGAGGGTTTTCCTGTTCAGCACTCAGGCTGACCAATTATTCATCACTCTTGCTACATGACTGGCCTGCCTCTCCTGATCATAAATTTCCTCAGGAGTGTCCCTTATGCCACTTCTTAAGCTTAAATCATTTTTGGAAATATTTTGCAGCCTTATTATACGTAACATATGTCTCTCAGTTGTCCTTTGGACCATTTGCAACTTTGATTTTTCAGAAATTGTGGTATTCTAGTATTTGCTGCATAGAGTTTCTCAATACCATTTGGATTAATGCAATTATCATTAATTGCTTTCTTATTTCTATTCAGTTCCAGACCCAATCCTTTGTTCATCTCCACTGCCTCTATGTACTTATGGATCAATTCAGTGGACTCTCCATCCAACCATTTGCCATTTGGACAATAAGAGTTTTTCATCCATTTATTTTTCACATACAGATGATTATGATGGTTGACTGCTCTTGAATAATGACACATCTCATCTAGAAGGCCACATCGAGTCTAGGACTTGATACAATTGGCAAAATATCATTCATAAACAAGAGCATCTGAAGGACTTCAGTATATATAGGCAATCTTTCTTTCATTTGGGCTGGGTGTAGAACACTCCCCATGATAGTGGCAAATACCTTTCTAGTCCCATTTTATAACTTGTATTCTCTGTTTTGTCCATGGATGGATGTTCATGATCACAGTCGTCTCTGTGATTACATTTAGCAATGAATTTTAGGTATATGGTAGAACTATGCAAGATTATTTAAGATTCTTTGTTGATGACTGACTCAAATGACTTTTGCTATCATCGTATAAACAGCAGAATTTTGTATATTTTGCACCCTTCAGTCAATTCTGTGTGCTGTCAAAATCAATTTTAAAAGCCAGTCTTGTATTTTTTTAATTTTCATTAAGGTGATTCTTAGAAGTGATAAAGCACCATGAAAATGATGCTGAATATGGAGTCAAAGGATTGATTATGACTTTGCTATTTACTGTGATATTGGGCAACTCATTTAAACTTTCTGGAGCTCAGTTTCCTCACTAGTTAGTAAACAAGCATTTATTAAGTTATTGTTATGAGCCAGGCTCTGTGTTAAGTGCTGAGATTAAAAAGGCAAAAAACAGTCTCTGCCTTTCAAGCAACTTAAATTCTAATGAAGGAGAAAACATGCAAATAATTGATTTCATACAAGGTATTGTTCATCCTTTGTCTGAAGGGGACCAAGGTAGGTGTCCTTGACACCAAGGCTGCTTCTCTGTCTACCACACCAGTGGTGTCAAACTCCCATAGAAGTGGAACCCTGTGGGCTGCATGTTGACTTAGAAAACCACAAATTAACATTATATGTGTTGCATTTTTGTTTTGTAAATATTGTCCAATTATATTTTAATCTGGTTCAACTACACTTGGGAGTTTTGCTGGATGGGGGTCTGACACCTCTGCATCACACTATCCTGCTTTCAGTGGGGATGTCTCTATCTTATTTTGTCTTCACCTGAATGGTCTTGGTCTTTATAGCCTTTCCATTATCTATCCATACCCAGAGTCCATGTCAATCCAGATATCTTCTATGGGACTTTCTGTGACTACTCTATGGTCTGGAAAAGTTATTTAACCTGTTTGCTTGAGCTTCCTCAGTCACAAAATAGGAATACTAATGGGGCCTATCTTCTAGGAATATTGTGAGGATCCAGTGAGGTAATTGCAAGGAGCATAGTGCCTGTTGCACTATGTAGGTACCACATTCTTTTCCCCCCTTCCCCCACCCCTCACTTCATCTGTCATCCTCTTTTCTAGAGTTCTTAATCTGTACCATACAGTTGAGCACTTAATTATATACTGTGCAGTATTTAGTCACTGTTTGTCAATAGTGACCCATTTAGTGCCTCAAACATGGTGCTTATATATAGTACTGCTCATCAGCAGTGAATAATATAATGCAGTATATAATTAGGTGTTAAATTGTGCAATACCAAATTCTGCGATACCAGTGATAGCTGATGTAGTCATAGAATGAATGACATGTGAATTAGTCTTGGCTTACCAACTAGAATGTCAGTTCCTGGAATATGTGATATCTGTCTCTTACTATCATTCATATTGTATAGTGGAAAAGAGTGTTGCATATGGAGTGAGAAGAGCCTGCAACCTGTGTGTGAAGATTGCCTCTGACTGAGCTGACTGAGTCCCCTCATCTGTAAAACAGGGATAGAGTTTAGGGACTGGACCTGTGATTTCATTAGTATAGGGAAATGCCTAGGTGAGAAAATACCCTCTACCATGCAGACCAGCACTTTCTCTGCAATTTAGTCTCAGAGAGTTTCCTAGTGCATTAAAGGATTAGATGACTTGCTCAAGGTCACATAGCTAGTATGGGTAAGAGTCAGGACTTGAACCCAGGACTTCTTGACTTTGAAGTCAGCTCTTTAATCCACTATGCTGTGCTGTTTCTTTAAAATTGGGATTAGTAATAACTGTAGTGCCTGTTTTATAGGGTTGCAGTAAGAATAAAATGAAATGATATATATATATTATATATATGTGTGTGTGTGAATATATACATGTATATATCTATAAATATGTATGTGTATATATACATATGCAGACATATATATATATATAAATAATATATATCTTTGTAAACCATAAGATGCCATGCAAATGTCAGTTATTTTTGTTGTTATAATGTATAGTACTTGGTGTTTGCTCTTACAAAAGTGAGCCTGAAAACAGCAATCCTAGGTTCAAAGTACTGTATGGTTCAGCACTTATTCAAAGCCATAGTTCATAAATTCCTAGTGGGCTTATTTTTACCACCAGTCAAAGGACGTAGTTAAAAACAAAAGACCTTTAATAAAACCATATAGCAAATAAAGAGATAAGAAAAGATCTTTCCACATACACATGGGATACACAGCATTCTCACACCTTCAGTGGAGGAAGTTATATATATAGAAAACACATATGATGAAAAATAGATTATTTTAGTCTTTTCACCGAAACCCTCCTGTGTTCTTAGCTTGCCTGTTACTGTCAAAGGTACCATCATCCTCCTAGTTCCCCAGGCCCTACATCTCAGTGTCATCCTTAGCTCTCCACTCTCACATCAAACAGTCAATTCTCTGCTGCATTTTACTGATTCTACCCTTATATCATGTTTGGTATAAGTCCCCTTCTCTCTACTCACATACCTGTCATCCATGGTTAGGTCCTCATTACCTCTTACCTGGACTATTTCAACAGCCTTCAAACTAGCTTCCCTGCTGTATTTCTCTACTACAAACTAGTCACCATTCAGCTGCTGTGTGTAAACTTGCTGCCCTTTTTCTAAAGGGTAGGTAAGTCTGGCTATTTCACTTTCCTGCCACCAATTCAGTGAGCTCCAAAGACTCCTATTATCTCTAGAATCAGATATAAACTTCTCTATTTGTCATTTAAAATTTTTTATAAATTAAATTAACTTCCATGTGTTTGGTATACATATTGTCCCCCTTTATGATGGGAGCTTCTTGTGAGCAAAGACTGCTTTTGTCTTTCTACCTTGATTGACCAACATGCACAGAGGGCACACATCAATCAATCAATAAACATTTATTAAGAGCCTATTATGTGCCATGCACTGTGCTAAGTGCTAGGGTTATGTGTAGGAACTCTTGCCTTGGGCCCCTGTTGTCCTGATTAATGAAACCTTGCCCCTGATTTCATGGTTTATGCCATGCTTCACCTTAACTTCTCTATTTACTGGAAATCTTCTGATACTGCCCTTCCTTTACTACTCTCTAGTTCTAGAACCATATTCTAATCAATTCTGCTATTGCTTCTGTAAGAGTGTGTCATTCTGTCCCCAAAGGCCCCACTCACCATACCTGTAATTTTCTAGACAAAAATGCCACCATTTATTTCTATGTAATGTTTTCCACTTTTAGAATGTACATTTCTCCAGAGCAGGGATTGTCAATGTTTTTTTTATTTATATCCTCAGCATTTAGCACAATACTTAAGAATATAATAGCACTTAGTAAGTGCCTTTGCATCCATCCATCCATCCATCCATCTATCTGTCTGTCTATCTATCTATCCCTTTGACCCAGTTACCTGTTTTCAATGAAATCACAGGTCCCATCCTATATTGGGCTATTATATGAGGAAATTCTCTCTCTAACATTGCAGGTTGGTATCTTTTCTGTAATTAGAAGTCTTATGTTGTTGCCCAGAGCACTTATAGGTTAAGTGACCTGCTCAGGGTCCCACAGTCAATGTGTCACTAGAGGGACTTAAACCAGATCTTTGTAGCTTCAAGGCTGGCCTCCCTTTCCTTTTCCTTCCCCTCTCTCTGTCTCTCTGTCTTCCTGCCTTTTCATAATAATGAGGGGTTTTCCTGCAGCTCTTAAATGTGCCCCTGTGTTGTCACACTGGTAAGATTGTTAAGTAGGTCATTGTTAAGTCAATAAATGACAGGAATATATGTTTTACCTGCTTATCAAAAGTCTGCTTAAGTATGTGCTTAAATTTTGTACATTTATTTTCAACAAACAAAATATTTAATTCTCATTATTGTAAGTAGGATAAACATGCTCAGAAGTCTATAGTTTACCTGAGTATTAAGATTTTTAGTTTTATTGAGCATTTCATTTTTAGTTAGATAACACTTTGGCATTTTTGTGATTCATTTTATTGAGGGAATTTAACTTTCAAAGTCTTTGTGAAATATATTTTTTCTTAAACTTGCAAACTTAGCCCTAAGTATCTCTCCTTGTATTTTATTGAGCTCACCATCCATAATTCCATATATTCTGAAGATGTGCCAATCTCTAAATATGTTCCCCATTCTACTTCCAAAATAAATATCAATAATTGGAATCAATTGGAGAACACAATTTTAGCACTTGTCAAGTCAAGTCAACAAGCATTTATTAAGTGCTTATTATGTGCCAGGAACTATAAGTATTGGAGATATGAATAAAGCCAAAACCAGTATAAATGTATGGAGTTGGAAGGTGGGGTGTATTGTGTGAGGACAGCTCACAAAACAGTGTAACTTGATTGTATAGTTCTTGGAACTGGGAAGGTAACACTGGAAAGGAGGAAGGAAGGATGGAAGGAAGGAAAGAAATAAACATGTCCTAAGCCCATGTTCTGTGTCAGACACTATACTCAGCAGTTTTACAAATCTTATTTCATCTGGTGGTGTTAGCTGGAGAAACTGAGATAAAGATTAAGTGTCTGATGCTGAATTTGAGCTCAGGTCTTCTTTACTCCAGTCACAGCGCTCTATCCGCTGTGCAGTCTAGTTGACTCTACAGCTAAAACAAAAAAGGAAATAAGAGTAAACAAAAATATTTTAAAATGGGTCTTTGAGGTAATAGGCACTGGAATTCATCGAGTAGGATGTGGGGGTGACATAGTCAGATCTGTGCTTTTAGGGAGTTGGTTTTGGCAGCTGAGTCAAAAACAGACTGGAATGGGAAGAGATTTGGGGCACAGACACCAAATGAAAGGCTATTGATATAGTCCAGGTGTGAAGTGATGAGGGGCTGTGCCAGGGTGGTGACCATGTTAGAAGAGAGAAGGGGTATACACAAGTGATGCTGTGAAAGTGGAATTGACCGTACTCCAAAACGTATTGGATTTGGGTGGGGTGGAGGTGAGAAAGAGTGAGAAATTGAGGGTAATACCTAGATTTTGATCCTGTGTGATTGAGAGACTGGTGGGGCCCTTGATAATGATAGAAACATTGCGGAAAGGGGAAGGTTTTGAGGGAAAGAAAATAAGTTTCATTTTGTGCATTTTGACTCTGAGATATCTGTAGGATGTTCTTTTTGAGGTGTCCAAAAGATAATTGGTAATATGGCATTAGAACTCAGGAAAGAGGTTAGGACTGGACATACATATCTATATATAGACATAGACATATGTGTATATATACACATATGAACATGTATGAGTCATCTGCATTAAGTAATTTGTATGTTTTTATATAATCTGTGTAAACCTGGGAGCTGATGAGATCACCAAGTGATATAGAATATAGGGAAAAGAGAAGAGGGTCCAGGACAAATCCTTGGGGGACAATTACAGTTAGTAGGCATGCTGTAGATGAAGATCCATTAAAGAAGTCTGAGGAGCAATCAGGTTGTTCACAAGTCAGCTTGGACAGAAACGTTTTATACACCTATTGAGGAGACAGGTAGTTAACAGTGTTAATAGTTGCAGAGGAAAGAAGGAAACAAACATTTATTCAACACTTACTGTGTACCAAGCACTATACTACTCTCTGGGGATACAAATACAAACAAAAATAAAGACAATTCATAACCTCAAATTGATTATATTCTAGTGGGGAGAGACAATATACACCAAAAGGGGCTGAAAAGCATGGCACAAGTGGTTGGGAGGAGGAACATCCTCAGCCTTGTGGTCAGTGGTTTTGAAATATAAAAAGTCAGGAACTGGGGTGGGAGGAAAATGAAGACAGACAATTCTGGGCTCTTCCACAAAATCAAGGCTCCAGGAGGAACTCACCAATGGGAGGAGAGGGGTCAGATCTCATGAAAGAATATTTCAAGGTAAACAATCCACAGGTATAAGAAGTCTGTTCCAGGGCAAACAGGTCTCCAGTCTATGGGGAGATGTTCAGGGTGAGGAGAGAGAGCATGCAGAAAGTCAGGGACAGGACTGGGAGGAGAATACATAAAGGTCAGGAAGAATGAAGAGTGATAAAAAGTCATTAGACTTGTCAAATAAGAGATTATGGGCAACTATGGAGAGAGTAGTTTCAGATGAACGATGAACAAAGGATCAGCTTGTAGAAGTTTAGATGCAAATGAGAGAAGCAGAAGGTCCTACTATGGACAGTTTTCCCAGAGGAGAGATATGTGGGGATGATGCAGGGGCACTCACTTCTCTTTTGCATGTTTCCAATGTTAATTTTCAAAATTAATTTAAAATATAATGTTGAAAGTGAATGCTTTCATAACTCTTATTTTATTTGACCATCTGCCTCCAAACCTGATGCAAGTTTTGACCTCTAGAAAATTATTTTGGTTTATCCTCAGGCTATATTTTTGTGGGTCTGGAGTAAATGAAGTACTGAACTCACTTCACTAATAAATGGTAGCATCAGCTCATCTTTGAAACTCGTTTTTAGGCTTTCTGGTCTTTGGACAAGGATGAGAATGCTAGATTTTCCATGAAGTCAGTAGTGATGGTCTAGGAAGCGAAAGATTAATTCAAGGAAATCATAAAACTAAGTCTTCCTCTAACCAGATGCAATAATTGAGTGTTGGAGTTTTATTTGTTTATACTGTGGGTTTTTAGTGGAATATGTAAGTGAAATAAATTGAGCACAGCTTCTGGGCAAAATAAATTGCCTCAAATCTTAAAAGGGTCACTTTGTATCAGCGGGGACAAAGTTATTGCTGGTGGGGAATTAAAAGAAAAATGAAGGGAGGCATTGAAGGGACTTGAAAATGTCAGCTAAATTCAGATAGCTTTTTTGGTTTACATTTACTAGAGGTGAAGAGATTGTCAATGCAGAAAGGCAAACATCAAAACATGTTATTTCTTTAGAAGACTGGTTGATTCTTATTCAGTCTGAGTTGAAAATTGGATTTTTTTATTAAAACCCATTCTTTACTGATGACAGAAATATTGTATTATATTTAGCTGCTACAGTTGAGAGCAAGATTTCATCAGAACAAAAATCAAGCATCTTCAAGTCACTCAACAAGCATCTATTAAGCTCTGTGCCAGGCATTGTGTTAAACACTGAGAATATCAATATAAGCCAAAAAAGTACAATCCCTACCCTCAAGGAGCTTATGTTCTAATGGGGAAGACAATAGATAAAAGGAAACTGAAAAGGGGGCAAGAGAGAAGATATTCAGTGGAACATGAGAGAGCAACCCAGAGGAGTGCAAACATGTGGGAAATGAAACTATAGCTCACCTTGATGATCTCCTTAAGTAAAGGTTCCGGGAAGAACCAATCAGAGGGATGCAGACCCCAAGGTCAGGGGACCACAGAGGCAGGGGCACTTCCAAACTATGAGTTCCACAGTTGAAGTGATTTTCTGGGATGTAGAAATAGATTTCTGGGCCATGAAAGAAAAGTTTAGCAGATACAGCCTCATGAGAACTAGCTAATTACTTATTGTCCTGCCATTACTTGGACCCCCATCACATACTCGGATCCTTATGTAAAGCCACTCTAGGTTAAAGACATATTTTGGGTCAGCTTCTACTAAAAACAAACAAACAAAAAAAAACTACCACCACCTATACTGCATCTACTACTAACAATGTTTCTTTTACCAGGCCAACCAAAGCACAAGATGTCAGTTTAAAATAAAAGAAATTGAATCACATAACAGCAAAGATCTCTCATTATACACAGGGGTATACTGCCCTGTAGCTGGCACCGACTGGCTTACTCACTGTTCTCCACACAGCTTTTGTATGAAGCCTTTCCTTTCCCCACAGCTACTAGTGCCATCTCCTGCCAATGAATGTGTATTTATGTATTTATTTAGTAGATATTTAAATGATGTGGTTGCATTCAATGATCCCTAGGGTTATGTCCAGCTAAATCTATGATCCTATGAAGTTAAAGTCCAGAATGTTTTTTAATTCTGTAATTAAAGCCTCCACATACTCTCTAGTCCCAACCTAACTTTGCAGCTTTCTTGTGCTGTTTTGCTGATGAACCCCTGCTCCAGTGAAAATGTTCTTACTTGATATTCCCTCGGAACCTGTAGTCTGTTGCCTTTGTGTCTCAGATAGTGTCCAATTCATAATGACCCTCAGACCTGAAATACTGGCTCTCTCTTCTATGTTTATGGAAAAAATCCCAATCTTTCAAAGTCTAGACCAAATGCCACTTTTTTCCATAAAGACTTGTCTGAGCATTGTGGTTCAAAGTCATGAAGTAGAATTCAATTTGATAACAAATTAAATTAAATTTTTAAGTTATTTATTAAGCATTACCATTAAGCATTTGCAAGGTACTGGGGATAGAAAGACAAAAATGAAACAGCCCTTGCTCTCTAGTTTACATTTAGGTTGTATGTGGGAAAGATTCACCTAGAAAATAATAAAAGTATTTATATAACATTTTAATGTTTACACAGTTCTTTACAAATATTATTTCATTTCATCCTCACAACAGCCTTAGGAGATAGGCACTATTATTGTATCCATTTTACAGATGAGGAAATTGAGATGGGATAAATGACTTGCTTAGGGTCATAGAACTAGTATGTATCTGAGACAGAAGAAAGAAGTTCTGCCTAATGCCAAGTCCAGTGCTTCACCCTCTCTTCAACCTAGCTATACCTTTATAAGCAAATACATACAAATACAAATTTGAGAAGAAAGAGAAGCCTAATAATTAGGGACATCAGGAAAGACTTCTAGGACAAACCATGGACAAAATCATGGGCATAATAAACTTTAAAAAATTTTTCCCCTTTGATGTGATGGACTTGGTTTGGGATATTTAATGATTTGAATTTACACTCTCAGTGGTTACAAAACTAAATGTTTTATAATTAATCAAGATTAGACAGTTAAGCAGGTTCTACTACCTCTAATAAAAGAGCTTGATAAATATTGATTTGATTTATGTGTGATGGAATTAAAAATAGAATCTAGCACAGTCACTTTGAATTTTAGTTTGATGAAGAAAGGATGGTGTGAAGAAAAGTGCCTTGGAGTTGGGCCTATGATGTCTTTGACAGATTTTAGCTGTGTCATCTTGGGCAAACACATAACCTCTGAGCCTCATTTTCCAAATGTAAAATGATTATAAAAATACTTGCACTTCCTGCCATGGAGGATCAAATGAATTATATATGTATATGTATATATGCATATATATGTGTGTATGTATGTATGTATATAATGGAATGTGCATGCATATGCATGTATGCTGAATTTGGATTGCCTTAATTAGCCTAGAAACTTATTTTATAGGCTTAAGATTCCCCTCCTCCCCGCAGCAAAACTACCCAAAGCAGGAGGGGATCCACATCATTACACCAATTCCTTAGAGTTTTTCAAAATGTTCAAACACATCTGCTTAAGATATTGCTGCCAATTATAACAAAAAAACATCTAGTTGGGTACTTGATGTGTGTGTGTGTGTGTGTGTGTGTATGAAGTTACATCACAAATTGGAGAAGCATTTAAGAAATGACCTTTCAGATCTATTGATAAGGAAAGAATTCACTACTAAACAAGTGATAAGGAGGGTTCCATAGGATTAAATGGACAGTTTTGCTTATGTTAAGATTTAAAAGATTTTTTATAAACAAATCTAATATAGTAAATATTAGAAGAGAAGCACGTAATTGGGTATAAACCTTCACAACAAGTTTCTGTGATAAAAGTTTCATTTCCAAGATACACAAAGAACTGATTTAAATTTGTAAGACTAAAAGTCATTCTCCAAGATGTAAATGACTGAAGAAAACAGGTAGTTTTCAAAGGAAGAATTCTAAGCTATCAACAGTGATCTGGAGAATGCTCTGAATCAGTAATGTAGAAATGCAAAGTAAAGCAACTTTGAGCTCACACTCATCATACTGGCAAAGATGATGAAAGAGGAAAATGACAAATGTTGGGGGCTGCAGAAAAACAGGTACATTAGTGTATTGTTGCCATAAGTTGGTCTGTCTGTTTTGGAAAGCAATTTGGAACTATGTCCAGAAAGTTACTACACTGCATACCCTTTGACCTGGTGCCATTAGTAGGCTTATACTCCAAAGAAGCCAAAGAAAGATGAAAATGTTCTCTATGTATAAAAATATTTATAGCAGTTCTTTTAGTAGTAGTCAAATGGGAACAGGAGCTGCCTTTCTATTGGAGAATGGCTGAATAAATGATGGAATATGGATGTAATGGAATATTATTTTGTCAGAGGAAACTGGGAAGAACTGATACAGATAGAAGGGAACAGAACTTGCAGTACAATCTGTACAATGGTAACATTACAGGGAAAAACAACTTGGAAAGACCTCAGAACTGTGATCTATGTTATGTTAAGCCATGAGTGCATTAGAACAAAGAGGAAACATATCACTCACCTCCTAAGTGAGAGGTGATTATCTTAAAATGCAGAAAGAGACATACTTTTTGGACACTTCCGATGTGTCAGTTTGCTTTGGCCCTGACTATGTCTTTTATAGGTGTTGAGAGATTTTTTTAAAATGGTCCATGAGAAGGGAGGAGGGTAGTGGGAGGAACAAACCCAAAACAACAAACCAAAACCTTGTTACTTGAAAAATAAATAATAGTTAAAAAAGAAATTGCTGCTTTAAATACTTGCTGATCCAAATGAAGTAAGCGGATTCTGAACTCTACAATTGCTTATAAGTGCCTTGAATTATTAATATTGTAGTATCAGATATCAAGAGCCATGTCTTAATTTCCAGGTATAATGATGTGAACTAGCCAGAGAAACTTTTAGGAATCCAGGCTATCAAATTGCATGAAAAACCTGACTTACCTTGTTAGGAGACATGTCCTTATTTTTGTTATCCTGTTTCCTAAAGGTGCCCTACTTTTTTGTCTTTCTAAACCCAGTCTAGCTTCAGTCATAGGCCCCAGGATCATAAGAGTACAGAATGAGAGCTGGACAATGACAGGATGAGGTTTGGCTTTTTGTTTTTCCAGAGCTTGGAGCCAGACTTTGAGGTTTGCCTTGTTAGAAGCTTTCACCCATTCCAGATTTTTTGGTGGTTTTTGTAATGGAACCTAATGTTTAATGTTTGAGCTGAGTCACTCAACTCCTGTCATTTGAGATCTTGAAAGGAAACAGGCTTGGCTTTAGCTTTGATGGAGCCATCACAGTTTATAAACCAAAACAGAACAAAAACGGCTGATGATACTTGGGTTACAGTTGTAAGCATGAAAATGCTTATTTATTGCGCTGGGGTAGATTTGCCAAAGTAAAGGAAGAGTGTGTGTGTGTGTGTGCGCGTGCGTGTGTGTTCTCTTCTATGAAATATATCACAGTGTAGCAAACTCTACAGTTTGCTTAATAACCTCAAACAATATCTGAAACAAAGAGGCAACAGAAAACACTAGCATTTCCTCCTGAGAAAGAAGGATTGTGCACTCTCTTTGGAGAGGATACAATGGATCAAAACAGAAGTGATGATACCAATATAACTATTTTTGCGAGATAGCAAAGTTCTTAATTTGTGTGAGTCACTTTAAACACAAGCAAACAAACACATCAATTTCTTAATACAGAAGGAAAATTGAGCATCATGAAGTTTTTATGAGGTCACTTGCAGAGCTTGATTTTATTCTCTGGACCAAATAACCCAGCTAATTTTATCTGCCTGGCATTAATGTATTACACAAAGCAGATGCTTAATGCAGGTTTGTTGAATGTTGAATGCTGCCAGACTGGCCTGTCATCTTCTATCAACCAGACAGGAGGAAATCATTGAGGAGTTTTCATGATGGATTTAAACATAGATATTTTTTTTAAATGACTCTGGTAGATAGATGCAATTCAACAAAAATTAATTCACAGTGCATCCATGGAAGGCATTGTGTTGGGGGATTGCTTTTTGTTTTCCTTTGGACCTGTGATTTCAGTGGGGTAGCAATGTATGGTGGGTGCCTGCTCTGAACCTTATTCTCTTAGAGAGTTGCCTAGAGACCTGAGAAGTATAGGGACAACCTATATATATCTGAGCAAAACCTGACCTCAGGTCTTCCTGAACCAGAGGCAATTCTTAATCCATTATGCCAGGCTGCTTCTGATGCTGTGAGCCATAAAATTAAAAAATAGATATGACCCTTGCCCTCAAGGGTCTTACAATCTCTTAAAATTATTTTTTCTAATTTACAGGAATTCTTTTTGTATCAAGCAAAACAAATTGCTTCATTTCACGTTTTCCAAAAATATGTCCCTATCTATATCCTGAGTCCCTCACCTCTCTGTTAGGAATGGGGTAGAATTATTCATGGACCTTATTTTTTACTGATTTCACAGTCATGTTATTAGAGTATAGAAAGCCTCTATGTGAGGAGGTCAAGGTTGGGCTGTGAGTAACAAGAAATAAGAAAGTTCTCTTTACTTTCAATGATAGCCCAAGGAGTTGAAGAGCCTTTGGAAGCAAGTCCTGTTCTTTGAGGGGCTCTGAAAATGGGATAACATAAAAGAAACAAAAAAAATTACTTGTGTTTGCAGGGTGAAGCTAGAAGTCTGAGTTAGGGGGACAGCTCAGTAGAGAACCCCAGGTCCTTGCAATAAAGAGCCAAATTGTCTGAGGAAATCCAGATAATTTGAAACAAAATTTAGAAAATTCAACCAGACTTCAATTGCTTTCTTGCAGTACGGAATTGCAATCGGTATGCATTCCATCTGTAAGTAGGATCACGATATTAGCATAACCTTACCTTGACAAATCAATATTGAATACCAGTTGTAGGAAAGGCAGGCAGGATTACAAAGATGGAGTACAGCTTCTCATTCAAGGAACTTTATCTAATGGTGAACAGAACATGCAAATACCTAATGTTTTCAAGCCATGATGCAGGTAATAATAGTGCCTGTCAGTATCCTGGACGTGTACAGATATTACTTGTGTTTGGTACTTAACATTTTTATTTAAATTTTTACCTAGTAGTCACTGGCCTGTTTTGTGACTAGCTTGATTTGCATGGCTATAATATAAATCCATCTCTGCCTCTAGCTGGAACTGAATCAAAAAAATTCAGATGCATGAGCAGCTCTGCTGTTTTTGAGAGACTCATTCATTAATTCAATAAATATCTTAATGCCTACTATAAGCACGGACCATTCTACAGTCTAGTAGGCTAGGCAAGACAAGACTTGTGTATAAATAATTACAATACAGACTCGAGTCCATTAAGAAAGTGCTTTTGCAGAGGAGGAAGAGAGTGCTTTTAACTGAAGCATTGTGGAAGGATACAGTCTTTGAGCTAGTCCTTGAAAAATGAATAAGAATTCTATAAGCTGAGATGAAGGGGTGGTGGTAGAAGGTATATCAGATGGAGTCAACTACATAAATCAAATCCAAGGAAAGAAAGCACATGGATTAACTGGGCAAGTCATTCAGTTTGATGTGGCACATTCAGCCTACAAAGGAGAGTAGTAGGAGATAAGACTAGAAAGAGACAGTGAGGCTCACTGATCTCTCAGTAACCAGTCTGCCCATTACAATTGATAAAAGGAGCAAACCCATTTGATAAAATTTAAGCCATGGTTCTTTCATTCTGCTATTATAATATATACACACATATTATATATTTGTTTACCATATGTTGCATATTAAATACATAAGTGTATTTGTGAGTGTGTATATATATATATATACATATGTGTGCGTATGTGTGTATATGTGTGTGTGTGTTAGAGACAGAGAGAGAGAGAGAGAGAGAGAGAGAGAGAGAGAGAGAGAAAGAGGGAGAGGGAGAGAGAGAGAGGGGGGGGGAGAGAGAGAGACCTGGGTCCAAATGTTGCCTCTGACAAATTGACAAATCCTGGCTTTGTGACCCTACACAAGTCACAGTCTGTCAGAGCTCTAGGCAATTCTCTAAAACTCTTAAGGTGCAGAGAAAGTGCTAACCTATACTAGTTAGTTTCCTCTTCTGGCATTTCCCTATACCAAGGAAATCATGTTCCACTTCCCATCCTTATCCCTATCCCTATCTCTGTTGAATGTAGAGTTGATGCTGTGTCCCACTTTCTGGATTTAACCACTCAAGTGTAATTAGGTAATATTGGTGAAAGAATTAGGAGAGAATTGGGTCTTTTCATACCACTTTGTGAGCTCTCAAGCTCTCTAATGCCCACCTTGGCCTAGAGCTTTGGTACTGGTAGAGATAAGAATGTTACTTCTATGGAGTTATGTTCTCAGCAATATGAGTACACCCTCTCACAATGCACCCATACCTTCTCATCCTGGGCTAGTTTTGTCCATGTTTTCCCATATATCTTCCAGAGTGAGATTTACTCAAAATACTGAGAGTCATCCTCTAGGTTCCTTTGTATTATGAGGCTACAAATGCAGCATGTAGGCTTTCTATCTTTCTACTCTGTGATTCACTTTTGTCCTGAGATGCATCTCTTCTATGCCACTTTTCATGTGCAGTTTGCCATTGGTTGCTTGGTATAGTTTGTTAATGCTCATCAAGATGCTTTCCGTTTTCTTTTGGTGACATATGGTTTTTATTCTTAGTAGGCTGTGGCATTTCTTGATTTACAGCAACATGGTATCACTGGGAGAATATTATTATTAGTAAAGTGTGGTTTTGTTTCATGGAGAAGCTTGGGGTCATTGAAAGCACCACACAAATTCTCAAATGCAATGGAGGCCACTCCTTCCTTCAGTTCTGGGTCAAGCTTAATATCCTTTTGCAGCATCTAAGCTCTGTGTATTTGTAGATGAGTTCAGTGGACTCTTTGCCAACTACGTACTTTTTCATGTCTTCAAAATCTTTATGAGAATACCTGCTGATTGGAGGAATCCTTGATGAAGGTATAAGAATGGAAGAGGCAGGCTTTTGCAAAATGATATCCTATAGCAGAAGACATCTGAAGTCATGTAACTGAAAGGTACAAAAGATCGCAAGATTCTATTGTGTTTATTATTTGACTTTAAAAAGATGTTTGATTCGGTAGAACAAAATCCTGCCTTAAATGCCATGCTACAACAAGGCATTTCCCATTTGTAAGGTAAAATCGTGTAAGATTTCTTGAATGATTGAGTAATTACAGAGAGTACTAATAACTAGCATTTCTATAGTGTTTTAATGTTTGCAAACTGCTTTACAAATATTTTCTCCTCACTACAGCCCTTTGAGATAGGTCCTTTTATTATCTCTACTTTAATAGATAAATAAAGTGTAGCGGACAGAAATAAACTGCTTTGCCAGGGTAACACAACTAATAAGTGTTTGAAGCTGGATTTGAACTCAGGTCTTCCAAGTCTGGTTCTCTGTGCACTGTGCCATCTAGCTGTACCAATGGAAAAGATTTATTTAATGATCCTCTGATAATTAATATCAAGTGAGGCATAAAACAAGAAGTAGGTTCACCAAAGATGTTTGGTTGTCACTGTAATGGATTCTCTTTAAAGTCCAAATGAAAGAGAACTTCCATAGATAGGTCCTTCAGACACTCCTGAAAGCAGATGACATTGTATTGATTTTATGTTATCTTAAAACACTACAGAGCCCCTTGAACAAGATCCACAATCTTTCAGAATAATTTAGTCTAACAATCCACATAAATTAGAATTTTCAACCTTTTTTAGCCCCCATACCTACATTGACTTTCAATAAATCTTTCTGTGTGCCTATCCAATATGAAAGAAGATTTATTCTAGATTTTATTATGCATATATAAATATGAAATGGAATAGATTAATTTTTCACAAGGAAAACTTAGATATATATGATAATTTTAATTTTAAGGTTTTTAAATTTTTTCAGAACAATCAAATGAATAAGAGTGGATCCTTCATTATGTTTCTTGTCAACTAGTGGTTTTATCCTTGATTTTGGTTTTTGGAAGAGGAACCAGCATATCATGGTCAGTCTCATGAGTTTTATTGAGAATCCTGATTCATAGCGATAAGTTGTTGTAAAGTTAAAGCCTTACAAGCACATTTAGAAAGCATGAGATATACTCTTCCAAGAATACATAAACATTTAGTAACTTCATTGATTAGAAATCAGTTAGGAACTTTTGGTGGTTATTGCAGAAATTAGCTCTTTTTCATGAGGTTCTTGTCAATAATCTTTTCTATCTCAGTATGAAAAGATTTCATATGCAAACCTTATTCACTTGGTTTTAGCCAGAAATTTAGCTAGAAGTATTTCCTTCAACCACGTCTCAACATTTTCAAATTCGCTCTAATGATAATGCTCCCATCCTTCACCACTTAACCCTGTCTTCCTCTTCCTATTCCTCCTCCTGCTTTTCTTTCTTCGCTATTCTCTCTTCAATGCACTTCTGTTTTTCAGTGCCACTGTTAATTTGGGCATATTACAATAAGATGGCATTGTTATTTACCAAATATTCTCTGTGCCCCCTCAATAAGTTCCTCATATTCTGCTGGGAGCATGCATATCCTAGATTGGGAATCTCTGAAATAGATGAAGAATTCAATGTTACAACTAGCAGAAATTAGTAACATTTACTGGGACACAATGTTGGGTCTCTGGTGTGGGGTACTATCCAAAATATGAAACAAAAAGAAAGTTACGAGTATAATTGGTTCCTTTCTCAGATTGTACCTTAGACTTATTTTCCCATGTTTTAGTAAATCTAGTTCCTGAGCCTTTCGCATACCCATCAGTAGTTCCAGGGTCCATGACTTCATTGCTATTTTGGTCCGAGGGCGTTCATGCGCTGGTGCTGGTGAAAATACTCAACATCTCCTGGCCAATTTTCTGGAGAGGAACTTCTCCAAACCTAACTAGGTTGGTTTTAGGTTGAATGACTCATAGACTGTCTTCAGGCTTCTACTTAAAGCTTGTTTAGCTTGTTAGAACCTGCCAGACATACTAAATAATAAAGCCTTGGAAGATCCCCAGGGTCACCTCTACTCTGTGATAAGCCATCAGGGTAGGGTTTTATTGGAAAGGGACTTTCCTTAACAGGTTTTGTTTTTATTCTACCCGTCTAGTAAATCAATCAGTTCATAAACATTTATTAAGCACCTACTATGTTGCAGGCATTGTGCTAAGTACTGGGGATACAAGGAAGGGCAAAAGGAAGTCCTTGTTCTAGAAGCTCACAATCTAATGGGAGAAATAACATGTGAACCACTATGTACAGACTACATTATGCATATATTATGTATATATAATATACAATATATTATATATGTGTGTACATATATGTGTGTATATATACATATATGTGTGTATTGGAGATACTTAACAAAGAGAAGGCTCTAGAATGAAAGGGGATTGAAAAAGACTTCTTATAGAAGGTAAGATTTTGCTGAGACTTGAAGGGAGCCAGAGAAACCAGGAGTTGGAGATAAAGAAGGAGAACTTTCAAGGCATGGGAGACAGCCAATGAAAATGCCCTAATCTGGAATTGAAGTGTCTGGTATGAAGAACAGAAAGGTTTTTTATCTCTCTGAAATAGTGGAGTTCAAAGAATATTCAGTCTTCTTGACTTGACAGACTGAGTAATGGACAAGAGTAGTCAGACATGAAATTGATACCTTTGGTATTGTTCTGTATCATTTTCATTTACCTCAGAGATTTCCAAACTCAGCACATCCTTGACTCTCCAACTTCATCTAATTTAGGAATTTCCCTTTGAGTAGGAATCCTTATTAATATTTGTTGTTGTTGGGTTGATTTAGTTGTACCTGAATCTTCATGACCCCATTTGGAGTTTTCTGGAGTGGTTTTGCCATTACCTTCTCCAATTCATTTTTCAGATAAGGAACTGAGGCAAACAGGGTTAAGTACCCCATGGTGTCTCTCTTTCCTCATCTTTAAAATGAGGAAGATGGCCTTCACAACTTTTTTCAGCTCTAACTCCATGATCTTAATAAAAGTGAAATCTATCTATGCAATTGTATTTCTGGGAAGTACTGAGTGCATTGGGTTCTTTAATCAGTATGCTTTGTAGCCTGACCTAATGGAAGCCTATACCAGTAATTGCCAGTCTCAAAAATATTAATGTTTCCAGAATTGTCCTGACAGTTGGAGTGATTTGATAAGAACATTTGTCTTGGGGAGTAAGAAGGTGAGTTGAACAGAGAGGTCTGTGCTATATACTTTTAGCTGATCTCCCTGAATCTTTATTCTCTCTGAATCTATATATACCAATATCAGACTATTGAACACTGTTTTTAATCATGTTATCCACCAACTTAGAAATGTTCAGAGACCCTCTGTTCCCTGCTGGGTTATGTCAAAACTTTGTTGTCTGGTTTTCAAGTATCCCTTTAAGCTGACTACATGCTATGGATCCCACTGTTTCTCTCCTCTCTCTACCTCATTACTTCCCCTTCTTCCCCGCTCCCCACACTCCTACCATAGATCCTTTGCACTATTATCAGGATGATATCTTGGCTGTATTCTACAAGTCATGCTCATTTCTGCTTCTGTATCATCATTTGTATTGTGACCTAATGCGGAATGGCTTCTTCCCTGTCACCTAAGCAAATCCTCCCCAGGCCCAGCTCAAACACTGACTGCTTATTTTGAATACTTCAGTCCTCTTTGATCGCTTGCTTCTGAATCTCATCACCTTAATTATCTAGATTAGCCATATGAACATTTAATACCTATATATGTGTGTGTATATATATATGTATATATATATATACACACACACATAAATATATATTTTGCCTTTTTGCTCCTGATTCATATGGTAATCGAGTTTCAGATTTTCTCCTTGAAAGCAAAAACTAGGTCTTAGATTTCTGTCATCTCCCTCCTTGGCCAGCACAGACCTATGTCCATAGTAAAACTTACCAGTTGGTTATTTGTCTCACTATGCTGTTTCTTAGGAAAATTAATAAATATCTCATCACCTTTGAAGAACTCTACAATCTTTGCCAAATAGTTGCTGTGCAGTTTTCCCCAATTACAGCATACATGACTTTTTCATGCCTTTTCAAGTAATTGAGTCTAATGGGAAAGTCAGTTCTACTGGTGATAGCCTCCTACCAAATGGGATAGGGAGTGGTACAAACCCTGGGTTTGTAATTGGGTTTTAATTCCAGGTTTGCTCCTAATTAGCTGTGTGATCATGAGAAAGTCACAATCCCTCTGGATCCCTTAGGCTCTTTAGCCCTATCTTGGGACCAGAATTTTAGATCCATAAGGGACTTCAGAGGTCATCTAGTCTCAATTTACAGTTTACAGCTTTAGAAAGATTAATGACTGCTCTAAGTTCACACAGGCAATGTAGACCTGAGTTTTGAATTCAGGTCCTAAAACTTCAAATTCATTGCTCTTTCCACTGTACCAAGATTAGATGGTCTCTCCTTCTAATAGAAAGTTGTATGGCATCTGCATAGATAAAGAAAGAATGATTTTAATTTGGTGAATTGCCATCTGCAGTGTTTTTTGCTTTGTTTCTCCCTTCCCTTCCTCCCTTAGAGAGACTTTTATTTTTAGTGTCCTCCAGCTATGTCACCATATCACAAGATTTAGAATTTTACATTTTTAACTCTTTTCCTCACCTACTCATTAGCTATTTGATTCTCTTTAAAACAGATTTCTAGGCCTAAGAAATAGAAATTGATTAATTTGGGCATGTGTTGATTAAGAATTTGCTAGGGAAAGACAAACTAAAAGTATTTCCAAGAGAACCATGAAAGTCAGTAGGTAGAACTTTGGCTCTGATAACAGAGCTACTTCATAGGAATGATCATAGTTCTAGAGGGAATAGAACATAGTTCTAGAGGGAGTAGAACATAGTTCCAGAGGAGGAACCTCAGAGACCATTTACTGTTAATAATTTTTCAGATGAGAAAACTGAGCCTGGGGAGGGCAAGTGACTACTATCCAAGGTCATTTGGGTAATACGTGACAGAAGAAGGATATTAATTGTACATTTATTTAATTTTAAGCTCCTTGTGGTTAAGGACTTACTGCCTGGTTTTTTTATAGCCCCCCCCCCATGACTAATATAGTAAACTACACATAGTAATTTTAATATTTGTTAAGTGAATACAAAAATGTTAAAGAAAAAGTGAGAGCTTCTATGGAGGCTATCACTTTTAAAATGCTGACAGCCTCTTGGAGGAATGGCAATTTCCATGTCAGGTAATTAGAATGATGTGTTTGGCCCTGTTAACTTTCCTTAGCTTGACTTTTATTGTGTTTTCAAGCATGAAGTGAGCTCAGAGTTTCTGTAGCTATTTCTCCCAAGTCTAATAAGAAATTGTCTCAGGAGAATAGGAAATAGTACACCATCTGGTCATAATTGAGTGTCATTTTTGCCTCTTCTCCCATTGCTACATTCAGGGATAATATGATTGTTCTGATCTGAATGACTTTAGAATAACCTTTATTTTAGCAGCCAGGACATAGACCACATTCTATAGAGCTTTAGGGACCTTTTCTCTGCTATATTACTTTAGACGAGAGAGTCAGGATGGCGAAAGGAGTAAAGTGTTAGGCTTGGCGTCAGGAAAACCTGGGTTCAAAGTCCTCACATTGCTTCTAGCTCTGAAATCTTGGGCAAGGGACTTAACCTATAATATGTTCATCATATAATTTCTAGGATGCCAAGAGATGGGTTGCCATCTGTATTGGTGGAGGCCATTTTAACACTGAAGGGCTCTCCCCAGAAATTACAGCTTTTTTAAATACTCATGTGCCACAACGAATAGTTACTTTTATGTTTGGGCTGATCTTTTAACAATGTATTTAGGAAAATGGAGAAATGTGTGATCTAGTAGTCTGTGGGAGGTAAACCCAGTAGCATGTAAGTTTTCATTCTACTTTTTTTTCTTCAGCTTCATTTCTGCCTTGGAAAAAGGATTTATTTCCACTTGTTATGTGAAAAATGGGGGGATAATTTTGAACCCTTCAATATTTGCCTTACTCTTATGTGTTGGTACACTGGCCTCTTTTTAAGTAAAACAATAGGAATTGTCAAATGTTATGTGACCTCCATATTCATCCCCTTTGGGATGAGTAATTAGGGCTTAGTTTGTGTCCTGGATGTTTTTGGTATCTAGAAATAACCCTGCATACTTCCCCGGTGGAGTTGGTGAGAAATTCAATCTTCTTTCTTTCTAGATCATTTATGAAGTTTTAGGAGACAGTGTAACCAGTCAGAAATATTGGACCCAGGATTCACTTTTGAATTAAAGTGGTTCAACACTTAAGCTATAATCTGAAAAATTAAAATGTTGATGCTATTTCTACTACCCCTTCCTTTTTACGTATGTCACATACCATACTAGATTATGTACTGCATACAAATAATCTTACTGTTTCTTGAATTTCTTTTCTCCACTTGGTGGCTTAAGTAATAGAATAATTGGTAGTGTATGTTTTCAAATGGTTAATGTCTCACAGTTTTTCATATTATGATTTTTTTCTACCACAAAATGTTATATTCTCCTATTTCTGTGGTCTTTGGGGTATTTATGTAGTTGCATTGGGTTAATTTAAAGTGTTTCAATTAAACTAAATTGGAGACATATTTTGCCAAAAGAAAGAAAATGACCATGTGTTGAAAAATACACATACAGAGAAGATATTCAAATGGAAAAGTCCAAGGAAAATAAACTTTAAAGTAGTTCTGAACCCATGAGGCCAAAAAGAAAAATCCTGATGACCAAAGTTGAGGTAATTTTTAGAGTATTTACTTTTTATCCGCCTATATTTTGCTTAGCTGAAGTTGATTAAATAAACAAAGGAAGAAAAAAGTGTTTATTAAGTGCTTACTATGTACTAAGCACTGTGCTAAGCACTGGAGATACAAATAAAAATAAAACTTTCATTTAAGGTTGTTACACAACTCCAAGGAAACTTATATTTTGATGGTATTTTTGCCTTTCTAGCAGTGAAGATAAGGGAGATGGGAAGAGTGTTATAGAGGGTGGTATTTACTTCTCAAAAGGCTGCACTAGTAATTCAAGTCTGTTGCCACCAGGGGGGGCATCATGCCATGGTTATGTGGTCCAATGAGTTCTGCCTGACTCAAGTTCACCGTTAAATTTAACCCTGCCTTTTCTCCTACCTTCTTTATCTAAAAATTGATATCTTTAAGAAAACAGTTAAACAAATATTAGCTATCAAAGCCACAAATACTTTTAGAACAGCTTTTAAATTCAAGAAAATCCAAGATAACCTTGTCACTAAAAAACAGTTGTTCATTCCACCTTGTAATTTAACCATCATGTACTAGGACAGTGATAGAATGCTAGCCATTTTAAGTCAAGTATCTAGTTTAGAAGATGGTGAGTACATATATAACTATCATAAAAGGCAGTATGAAGGTGATAGGAGTAATATAAACAGAATGTTATAGGAATTCAAAGAAACAGAACTCTCTTTTGAGATTATCTTCCATCTATTCTGTATGTATCTTCTAGGCACCTAGTTGTTTTCATATTGTCTCCTCTATTCAAATGTGAGTTCCTTGAATGTAAAGTCTATCTGTTTTTGCCTTTCTTGGTACCTCCAGTATTTGTCACTAAATACATGGTTGACAAAACATTTAAGGTAGATTAAGGTGGAGGCAGGGATGTATTGATAAATTTTTGACAATGGACTCTCCCAAAAATGTATGACACACTTTTGAATTTAATGTTTTATAAACATTTTCTTCATCGCTTTAAGACAACATTCTCTAGACAAATCAATACAAATTTCTCTAGACAATCAACAAAACAAATCAAGCCCTGATTTGTAGCTTTTGACAATTTCAGAGTTGTAAATGTTCGCTGAAAATTTTTTGTACCAACTGTCATGAGCTGGTGTGAGCTGGCTTCAGCACATCTCTGGATAGGGTAAATGGCATGTACAAAAGTAAGGAGGTATAATATATATCTGAGGAATTCCTGAGTAGGTCCATTTTCCTGAGTTTAGGTTATATAAAAGGGAACAACAAGAGAAATCTAGGAATACAGATTGGAGTTTAATTATGGGCATTCTGGAACGTCAAGCTTAGAATGGAATGTCCTGATGGTTTTTGAAGAGGTGAATGACATTCAACTCTAGAAAGATTAATCTGGTAGTGGCATCAGGATGGATTTTAGGGGAGGAATAAGACCAGTTATGGACAATGGTGATAGTACAGGGATGAAATAACATTATCTTGCACTTTATTGTGAATTGAAAGGAGGTAGCAGATTCTTCAGGAGGCATTTTAAGTATATTTTCCTAAATGCTGTTGTTGTATGTCACCTAGTCCAAGCTGAAACCTGGGTTGTAGGGTGCAAGTTGTTTTTCTGTTTTTCCAAAAAATCATAAATCCTTAATGATCTTATGAAAATAAGTATTCGTAAACTACTGAGTCATTGATTATTCTGATTCTCTTTCCTAAATACAATTACCATTATTTTACATCTCAAAGAGTCCACAGCAGTATATGTATCCCCTTCAGTGGTGTCCTTTTTATGGATCAGAGGTGCTTCCAAAGTCAGCTAGCCTTTGGGAGGGTCCATGTTTCACATAACTGGGCATACTTTAATGTATTCCTACCCACCTCCCAAACAATGATACACCATGTCTTTATGCTTACTTCTACATTGAAACTTGTAAGAACTTGTTGAAAATCATCTGCGTGTAATGGTCACCATGAAATGATGCAAAATTTTAAAGGCTCTTCCTCTTTCTAGTTCTGCCTTGTGGTTGGATGAAAGGGTGTTGCATTGGAGAAGTCTTGAATATCAGCAAGGGAAAAACCCTTGTTGGGTGTGTGTGTGTGTGTGTGTGTGTGTGTGTGTGTGTGTGTGTACGTATATACACATATGTATGTATTTTTGTGTATATTTATGTATGTATATAAACTTTTTGTAATAGTAAAGAACTGAAAACTGATGGAGTTCCTATAAATTGGACAATGGCAGAACAAATTATGATATATGAATATAATGGAATAGGATGATGCTATAGAAAAAAAAGAAAGTTTCAGAGAGACTTGCAGAGGCTTATATGGACTGATACAGGCAGGGTGGGGTGAGCAGAACCAGAAAAACAGTTTATATTAATAACACCAATATTTTAGAAATGAACAGTTCTGAAAGACTTAAGAACTCTGGTCAATGAAATAATCAACCTTGAAGTACTATTGAAGAAGGATACTGTCCACCTCATGTCAGAGAGATAGAATAATATGCAGAATGAGAAAAGCACTTTTGGACATGGATAATATGGATAATGGGAAGTATATTTCTTCCTCTTTCTACTCCTTGTCTATTTTTTCCTTCCTTCCCTTTTTCCCTGCTTCCCTCCTTTCTTTCCTTCTTCCTTCCCTCCCTTTCTCCCTTCTTTCTATCCTCTATTTCTCCCCTCCTTCCTCTATCCTTTTCTCTCTCTCCCTTTCCCTCTTCATCTCCCTCTCTCCTCTTCTCTCCTCTCTCTCTCTCTATCCCCTTCCCCCCAGCCCAGCTCCTTTCTTCATCCCTCCTTTCCTTCCTGGGATGGAAGATAAAATAGAAAATAAAATAATGTTTGATAATTTAAATTTTTAATAGATCTTTCAAAATTAATTACTATTTTCTTTTTTCTTCCAAATATATTATCTGTTTTCAGTTTCAACATTCACTTTCATAAGTTTTAAATTTTCTCCCTCTTTCTCTTCTCTCCCTCCCCAAAGCTACATGCAATCTTATATGGACTCTACACATATATTCCTATAAAACATGTTTTCAAATTAGTCATGTTGTATAGACAAACTCTAATGAATGGGAGAAACCTTGAGAAAAACAAAACACAATAAAAGAGAAAATAGTCTGCTTCATTCTGTGTTCCGACTCCATAGTTCTTTCTCTAGATGTGGTTGGTATTTTGCATCATGAGTCCTTTTGAAATGTTTTAGGTCCTTGCATTGGTGAGAAGGGCTAAGTCTATCAAAAACAGCTAACTGTGGCTGTTACTATGTACAATGTTCTCCTGCTTCTGCTCATTTCACTCAGCATGAGTTCATATATGTCTTTCCAGGTTTTTCTGAAGTCTGCCTGTTCATCATTTCTTATAGCACAGTAGTATTCCATTATTTTCATATACCACAACTTGTTCAGCCATTCCCCAATTGATGGGCATCTCCTCGATTTCCAGTTCTTGGTCACCACAAAGAGTGCTGCATAAATGTTTTTGTACATGTGGGTCCCTTTCCCATTCTTATGATCTCTTTGTAATACAGTCCTAGAAGTGGTATTGCTGGGTCAAAGGGCATGCACATTCTTATAGCCCTTTGATCATAGTTCCAAATAGCTCTCTGGAATGGCTGGATCAGCTCACAGCTCCACCAGCAATGAATTAGTGTTCCAACTCTCCCACATCTTCTCCAACATTTATCATCATCCTGTTTTGTCACGTTAGACAGTCTGACAGGTGTGATGTGGAACCTCTGAGTTGTTTTGATTTGCATCTCTCCAATCAATAACGATTTAGAGCATTTTTTCATATGACTGTAGATGGCTTTAATTTCTTCATCTGAAAACTGCCTGTTCATATCCTTTGACCATTTATCAATTGGGGAATGACTTATATTCTTGTAAATTTGACTCAGTTCTCTATACATTTTAGAAATGAGGGCTTTATCACAGACACTAGTTGTAAAAATTCTTTCCCAGTTTTCTTCTTCCCTCTTAATTTTGGTTGCATTGACTTTGTGTAAAAACTTTTCAAATTAATGTAATCAAAATTATCCATTTTGCATTTCATGATATTTCTCTGTCTCTTGTTTGATCAAAAATTCTTCCATTCTCCATAAATCTGACAAATAAACTATTCTTTGCTCCCCTAATTTGTTTATAGTATCAGCCTTCATACCTAGATTGTATACTACTATCTATTTTCAGTCTCACTTCATACATTCTGGCTTTGTGACTGACCTAGTAAGTCACTTAAATTCTTAATGTTCTAGGTCAGTGATGTTAAATTCATATAATGGATCACTAAAAACCATTATAGATCTCTTCAGGGTCCATATTGACTTAGTTTTAAATTGCAGTATCATCTATATTTTAAAATTTATTTTAAAATATTTCCCAATTACATTTTAATCTGGATAGAGCTCTCTGAGTTACTATGGGCTGCACACACTTAACTGGTGATTTGCTCAGACTAAAGCTGTACAAGTTGTTGACCTGCTTCAGTAACCAAAATTTCCTCACTTGAAAGTTCCCTATTATCAGTGAAAGTATAGATACAATGCTTACTCAGACTTTCTCCCTGTCTTAGCTCCAGACCTCAGGAAAGATGTCAGTTCAATTCTCTCCTCTGACTGTGTAACCCTAGGCAAGTTATTACTTCTCAATGACCCAGGCAATACCCAGACTACAAATTACTGGAGTTTCAGGTTTTGCATTGGGGGAGGGAGCTTCACTACACAGGGTTCCCCAGCTTCCATGTGAACTTCTTACACTAATGATGTCACAGATTTGGCATCTCCCCTCCCCCACCCCAATCCCAGCAAGAGATTAAGAACTAAAAGTATGTTTCCTATTCTTAGATGGAACGGTACTTTTCTTGGAAAGGGTGCCTTTCAAAAAAAACAAAAACCTACTATTCAATAACTTATTGAATATACGTCAACTGCCTGACTTGCTTTTTTCTTAAGCTGGCGTGTCATTTAAAATGAGTACTATAAGCACTATACCCTTAATTTAATAAAGTTTTAATGGTATAGATCAATGTTTAAAAGTAAAGTAGATACTTGTGCTAATGAATATCATCCTGGTGATGGAACTGACTTAATTTGTACAAAACAATAGAGATGGAGAATGAGATAGAGAGGAAGGGGAAATAATTTAAAGAATCAATATATTTTATTATGTACTATTAGAAGCTGAAAGCCAGCACAGCTAAATGGTTTCAAGAACGTTGGGAGCTTTGGGGCTGGGGACTCACCTGAATATATTACTCCTCTAAGAAACTAAAATCAAAGGAAACCTTTCTGGTTGTATCCTAAGAATTTGAAATCCAAAGAACTGGGTTGGAATATCATTTTTTACTGTGTGACCTTGAATGAATTTCTGGACTTCTTTGGATCTCAGGTTTTTTGTTTGTTTGTAAAATGAGTACTGTCAGAATTTCTTCCAACTGAGTTTGTGATCTTTTTCCCTTCTTTTATTCTACTATCCAGAGTCTCTTCACACTTTGTATATGGTAGGGCCCATATGCAGAAATTAGCTCATTTTCAAATAACGAAATGAGGCTTAATTGCCAAAGTAAAGAAAATAATGTTAGAGAAATTAAAAACTAATTAAATTAATTTAGAAAAAAATAGTGGTTTTTATAAAGAAGAAGGGAGGAGACAAGAGTAATCTTTTTTTAACTTAGTGGGAATATTTTATCAATTATGTTATTCATAAGCCAATTTTAAATTTGGTAAATTTAAAAGTTAAACTTGACCTCATCATATTTAAAAATAACTTTTTTGAGAAAAAGTTTTATGGATGCTTTTTTTTTTTTTTTACACCATAAATATTTCCCAGTGTTCTCCCCTTGACCGGAGAATTTTCTCTTGTAAAAAAGAAACGTTTAACCCGATTACTGACTTTTAATATGTGCAGCATTCAGCAACCATAGTCTCTTCTTCCTTTGCTCTTTACCTCCCAAAAGGAGTGTTTTTAATCATCTGTCCTCTGGAGTCAGTCATGATAATTTCATTTAATCTGATGAACCTAGTTTTCAAATTAATTAACAATGATTAAAAATTGTTAACAATCTTGCATTTGGATTTTCTTTCCATTTTGGCAGGCCTGAATTACCTTTTGATTTTTTATGTACTTATTTTTAATGTAGATTGGCCTTGTCACATAATTTGATACTTGGTACAAGGTCAACACTTCACCAGACAGTCATCAGACATTTTCCTGATGGCCGGCATTTCTTAAATCTTTTGATTATAAAGTAGGGTAGGGGGATCATTTATTGCCTCTCTACCTTAGAAACCCATCCTAGTGAATTAAATACAATTTTTATGGCTTATTTCATAGAAATAATTTTTTTCTGTATTTATACTGATCTTGAGTGTAAATATAGCATTATCTACAAATAGATAAAAACAGGATTATGATTATCTATACTAAAATTAATGTTTCTGTAAACTCATTCTTTTAGAGTAAATACGTATTTGTGGGCCTTTTCTAGCAAATGCTTCTCTGTGTTAGATTTTGCCCATTGGGAATCAATAGGAGTGCATCAAACAGAAGCTGGTGAAAGTACTTTATAAGTTATGGTAAAGGCAACAGTTTTGGTTTGGCAAATATGAATTTGTGCAGTTTCTCTTACCATGAACATGTTTTAATAATTTTTTTCTGAGGGACAAAGTTACTTCTATGAAAATATTATTTTGCAGTAGCAAACAAGAAACCACATAAACAGAACCTATCATAAAAGAATATAATCTTGTTCAGAATATGATCTAGTTTTGCCTATCTTGGATATTATCTGATTTATCAGCACCACTTCAGTGCTCCATGATTGTCAGTTCCTTGCCTTTTCATTTATTATTTTGTTTCCAATTTGGGTCAGCTTCCCTCAGTTCTTCTAAAAAATTTATTTCGTTCTTTCCTCTCTGAGCATTCTTTGGTCAATCTACTTTTATTATATGCTACTGGAAGCTGAAAGCCAGCACAGCTAAATGGTTTCAAAAATTTTGGGAGCTTTGGGGCTGGAGATCCACCTGAATATAGTACTCTTCTAAGAGACTGGAATCACAAGAAGTATTTCTAGTTGTATCCTAATTCCTTCGTTTAATAGTGGTCTTAGGGACCACTCTACTATATAAACAAAATGTTGCCTCCGTTTGTCATTCAAGTGAAATAGTATGAAATGCAATGAGATGACATCCATTTCATGATTGATAAAAATTATGTTAGAGAAAAGCACAAAAATGATGTATTGTAATCTAATCTTTTCTCTGTCTTTTAGCTAAAATATATTGGTCTTGGCTTTGAACTTTTATGCTATGGTGCTTTTGTAGTTGGTTAGTAATTAAAACTTTACAAAGTAAAGCAGTAAATTTTGTTGTTGCCAAGGAAGGTGTCTGATAGGTTAAAAATCTATCTATTGCAGACCAAATTCTAATTTTCTTCTTTTATTGATGGCTCCTTCTAGTAGAGTTTTCCCATTGGGAACAGGGTTTCTCAAGGAACTGGAGTATTGCTATGAAAAGGATTCGAGTTATTTTTGAAGGGGAGAATTTTTTGTTTAATAAATGTAGGGTGAACTATATGGACTCTTCTGCCACCAATGTGCCCTAGCAAAGATTTTCTAAATGGTACAGCTTCTTTTACAAAAACAGAAACAAAAACAGATGTGTGTCTCATTGCAGAATATAGTGATAGGCAGTCACACTAGCATTGGTCAGTAGCATGATGAGAAAAAAGAAGTAAAAATAAAATCCAAAGTCTGGTGCCACAGTGGTTGGAGGGCTAGAGTTGGAGTCAGTTCAAGTTGTCTCAGACACTTGCTAGCTATGTAACCTTGGACAAATCACTTAACTTTTATTTGCCTCAGTCTCCTCATGTATAAAATGGATGGTAATAGTATTTATCTCACAGAATTATTGTGAAGGTAAACTGGGATGACATAGGTGAAGTGCTTTGCAAAAGCATTTTAAAGGGCTGTATAAATATTAGTTGTTTTGTAAGTGGTAGACTATAGGTATTCTGTAGGGGATTTTTAGCACCATGTCTTACCACAAAATAAATATTTATATTTGTATAAAAAAAGAAAAGAAAAGAAAAGGTAAGAGATGTGATGTAGTGGAAAGAGTGCTGCTGGTCTCAGAACCAAGAGGACTTAAGTTCAGAGAAAAGCTGCTACAGAATTCCTGTGTGACTTCAAAGAAGGTGCTTCATGTCTTTACAATCTTCTGTAAAATGAAGGAAATTGATCTAGATGATCTTTAGTTCCCTTTGCTGTTGATCAGGTAATCCTATCTTCTTCTGTGTAAGTACATCACAGTATTGAGCGACATACTCTCATCATCGAGCTCCCAGATTTCTTTCCAGCTTCTTTCAAGTTGCATGTGAAGCTAGCTGACTGGCTAGAATACTGACTTGATAGGCAAGAGACTTACCACTAACTTGCTGTGGATAGCGGGTATGTTGCTGGGCATTACCCTCTCTGGTCTCCATTGCCCCATCTGCAAAATGAAAGGGTCAGATTAGAATATCTTTAAGGGTCCCACCACCTTGAATGAATAAATGAAAAAAGAAAGAAAAAACCATTTATTTGCTTCCCATGTGCAAAAGACTGAACTAAGTGCTACTTAGGGGATACTAATAGAAAACTGAGAGTCCTTTCTGAGGAGGAGTTCACATTCTAA
This sequence comes from Potorous gilbertii, assembly GCA_028658325.1. Lineage (NCBI taxonomy): Eukaryota > Metazoa > Chordata > Mammalia > Diprotodontia > Potoroidae > Potorous > Potorous gilbertii. The sequence continues at coordinate 223,434,524 of CM053771.1, read as the reverse complement.
TGAGGGAAATAATACATATGAACAGTTTCTGCTGCAAATCAGATGGTTCTACTTGGGGTTCAGTGGCAAAGAAGATGGTATGTCACTTCCATTGATAAAATACCATCAATTTTTTATGATGAACCGTTTGGCAGTGGTAAGGATTTTGGTGGCAAAAGCTTTCTTTTCTGAGTTTTCAGAAGCTGTCACTGGCACTACCACAGAAGCATTTACTACAGGGGTTAATTCCTAGGGGGAAAAATGTGTGAATAATATGCTAGTAGATTGTTAGATGGAGCTATGCTACACAAAGTATTAAACCTCATAGAATAGTTACATTTCTATGTTTTGGGCTGTTTTACATTAGCTCTAAATTACAGGCTTTAGAATGGTTTGAATGTTTGTAATTTTAGTCAAATGTACAATTGGTTTCATTTTGTTATCTTGTGGTTCTTTTCTTTGAAGTATATCTCAGATTGCTAAGAACTACTCAGCCTTTTTATTACAATAGCAAAATGAATTTTTACAGGAACAAATATGCTAATAACCTCTCCAGAGACTTTTAAGCTGTGGTTTCAGATTTTACACTCACTTCTGTGAACAGGTCACCTTAAGCCATTTTTACTGAGGTTTTCAAGGAGTCTGTGTTAACCTAGTGTCTAGTGTAATTTTAATTTTCAGCATTGACCTCAACAATTTTTAATTGAGATTTTGCTATGTACCTACCTACTTGTGACAAAATTCTTTCTTTCCTAAAAATGATTGTGTAACAGGACTGCAATGGGAGGGAGGAAAAAAGCTACAATTTAGTAGAATTCAATTCAATTGTTTAGCCATCTGAAGATACCCTTCATATGACTTAGAACTAGGTGGTGGAAATAGGGAGATGAGTAAGAGGGTCTGCACTAAGAATCAGTATCCATGGAATCAAAAAGGCAAGTTATGATAGGGAGTGCCTAGGAGGACATTATATTTTTGCTAAGAGAATACAATAACGTGAGGCTTTGTACTTATGATGAACTTCAATTCCTTCATTTCTCTCATGTTATCAAATAAAGGCAGTGTCGCCTAATGGATAAAGTGCTAGACTTGGAGTTAGGAAAACTCTTACTTGAATCTAATTTCCCATCGGTCATAATGAGTATTTCTTGCAGTTGGGTCAAAAATGATTGTGGGAGAGGAGCAGTGCTGAGTTTGACCCTTTTCTCATGGGGTTGGTTTGTATGGGAGGAGGCAGTCTTGGGAAAGGGGCACCATGGTAACTGCACTCAGGGAGTGCTACAGCCTGGCAGAACATGAAATTGGCAGTAGCCACAGGGAGGAAGAGCCCCCACTTTCCTTGTTGGGACCCAGGGACAAAACCCCAGTTGCCCCATGCTAGTTACAGTAACATCAGACATTTACTAGTTCGCATGACCACTTAATAGTTTCCTTTTCTGTAAAATGGGAATAGTGATACCTGAAGTACTTATCTCATAGCATTTTTGTGAAACTCAGGTAAGTTCATCAGTGTGTATAGCACTTTGCAAATCTTGAAGTGTATCAGTGTCAGTTTTTATTATTGTTATAATTTGGTTACACACTGGCTAGAGGGTAGGGGAGGAGGGCAGATAGCAGGAGATAAGCCCAGTGGGTCTTGGATGGAGAAATATGCCTGCCTCTGACCTGTTGAAGTTAGCAGCAAAATCATAACCTGGCATTTGTCTTGTCAGCAGTGGGGGCAAGGGCAGGAAGAAGGGAGAAAGGAGTGGAGGACAACTGGAGCATAGGGAAAATTCAAGTCCAGGACTCACTTGCTACGTGACCTTGGGAAAATCACCCTACCTCTCTGGTTTTTTATCATTTGTAGAGTGAAATGGTTAGAGGAGGTGACATCTTAGGTCTTTTCCAACTCTAAGATCTAATGACTCCTTCATCTCCTATGAGTATGCTTCATTGAATTTATATAGTAGCAACTGCAAGCTACATATGCTATTTTCAGACCACAGCAGTTTATAACACAGCATTGGGCTTTATTTTGTCAGCAGATTACTCCAGGGTCACAGTTGTAAGAAACATTCCTGCAAAGCTTTATCTTTGGGAGGCTTAAATCTGATTGCTTGCATTATAGCATTAATGCCTCCTGTTTGTCTATTTCTTGCAGATCCTTAGGAAGCTGACTTCAGAGAGATAGACAGTATGGCTAGCTCAGCCCGGGAGCACCTGCTTTTTGTGAGGAGGCGCAACCCTCAGATGCGCTACACACTGAGTCCAGAGAACCTCCAGAGTCTCGCCTCTCAGGGTTCCATGCCTGAGAACATGAACCTGCAGAGGGCTAATAGTGACACTGACCTGGTGACTTCAGAAAGTCGCTCTAGTCTGACTGCAAGCATGTATGAATATACCCTGGGCCAAGCCCAGAACCTCATTATCTTCTGGGACATTAAAGAGGAAGTGGACCCTACTGACTGGATTGGACTTTATCATATAGGTGAGTCAAGTAGAATGGAACTGTGAGGTATGTGTATGTTGTGGGTGAACAGATGGGTGAAATGTCATCTGTATTTTTCTTTTACCTTGGCATTTTTTGATCAATTTTTTTGGCAGTCAACATCTGAAAAATATGAAATATGCATGTTCTTTCTACATTTATATTTTTAAGCAAATTACCAGGTATCATTAAGGAAAGTTTTGAAGATTTCACATGAGTCTTCTTTAGGGCCGTATTATTTTAAAAGGAATTGTTTGTTAATCTTGTTGTTAAATTGCAACCTGAGACAACCCCAAAGAAAGCATTTCATAAACAGAAGGTGAATATTCTATATATACCTTCTTCTACCTCCTTGAGATTATATCCCCTTATTAGACTATGTGGGGAATTGATTTAGATGATGATGCATATTTAAATTGTACAAAATAATATCTTGTTTCAGATGAGTTCTGAAGGAGTAAGTGAAAGAATGAAGATATAATTATTAAATATGGTGTTCTAAACACAGTGGTTTATACTGGGGATCCAAATAAGAATGTCCTATGGTATGAATATGCAGTATTTTCTAAGGCTTGCTCTTTCAAAAACAAACCACAACCACCACAAAAAGCTCAAGGTTTGTTACTCTTATCCAGAGTCCTTAGATTTGTTCTAGGACAAGAAAACCATTTTCATGGCAAATGAATTAGAAGTAGTTAGGGAAACTGGTGTTCATGAAAATAGTCAGTTCATCTTCATCTGATTATTTATAGGTGGAGAATAGGGGATATGACTGCCCTGAGATTTGATTAAAAACTGATGCAGTCACTTTCTTGGAAACCATAAAATCTTAAAGCAAAAAACAAACAATATCCATAAAATCTGAGGGGGTATATGTACTGAATGAAGGGAACAGACTTTAAAATTTGGAGGTTGTAATAGGATAGATTTTTCTATTTAGATTTCGCAGTCTAAACCTTCCACTCTCTTTTCTAAATGAAAGTAGAATTCAACTGAAAATAGGGAACACACACAGAAATAGGTACAGGACCCACTGTCAGTTTATGAAATTTTATTCACTTGATTCTTATAAGGGACATGAGTTTTGATTTTAATTGGATTAAAATTAGTTTTTTCCAATTGCTGCTGATAATACTGTAAAACTCTAAAGTACCAAAGAATGGCTTAGCATTTATCTTTGGTTCCTGAGTGGTTAAAAATCTATAAAGTTTAGAGTTCTATCCATGTCTCCACCCCCATCCCACACAATTTAGATTAGGTGGGCTACCTCATTTACAAATTGTATTATATATTTTTTTAAATTTGAGTTTTATTTTGTCACCCAGCTATAATAAAATTTTGTCCTTTGGTTTTGAAATAATTAGCTTCTTTTCACTGTCCTCCCCTTTTTCCCCCAGTGTTTCATGCATGATGGCAGGTGATACCCTCTTTATTTTCTGCATGTGCGAATTCTAAAGAAAGAAGTCAATTTTGCTTTCTTGCGGAGGGAGGTTATTTGTGAATCATTTGATTCCAGATCTACTGTGGTCACCTGAAAAAATTCCATGATGGCTTTTTAAGCCATATACAAAATATTAGTTCCTTCCTTTCCCCTCCCCCAATTATTTTGCCCAGTCTAAATTTAATCAGGAAGGAACTAGAGCCTTCAGTACAGTACATCTTATCTCTGATTAAACAGAACCATAAAAATCCTGGCACTGGCTATTTTACTCCTTACAGGAAGAGTCCCAATTCAGAGAGCCAATCTCTTCAATTTTAGAATGCCTCCAAGAGTATATTTGGAAAAGTAGGAGTTGAAGAATATAGTCTTGAAAAAATACTAATTTGCCTTCTGAATTGTTTTCAAATATCAAACAAAATATATGTTTTCTGTTTCTGGTGCTTTGTGGTTCCTTGAAACAGCTTTTTTTTTTTGATACTCTGCTTTTTATGATTTTTCCCAGTGCAAGAAATCTCATACTGTAAATGATTCTTAGTGGTTTACATGTTTAATCATGCTTACTGGAGTGTTATGCACCCAAGCATTTAATGCTTATTGAATGAACCAATGGGTGAACAAATATTGAGCATTTATATACACTTGAGGAAACCAGCCTAAGATCACACAAGATGGGAGATTTTTATTAAATTCTTTTTACCCAGTTCTTTTTAAAATGTGAAAGTGCTTGACCTTCTCTGAAGGAAAGGGACAAGTAACAGGTATGACAGCATAATCTGCTGAGAGCTAAAATAAAGTAATATGGTGGAATATATCAGTCTTCAAAGGACTGAAAAATGAAATGGAGGAGGGAAAATTGTTATAAGAATATCTAAATATTAATGTTGATCCAAAATATCCCTATAAAATTTAGGGGAGGATAGATAGATACCCCACCGATCTGGCACTCAGCCCTCTGGAAATATCACATAGTAAAATTTACGACTGCCCTCTACTCAAAGGATAATCACTCTTGCCACATGATTTTTTAAAACAAATTAAGTTATTGAATCACAAGCTCACCTGTATGATATATAAACAATTAATTATAAGGAAAAAGCAATATTGGTCACAAGAAGTCACAAATAGCAATCTGATTTACAAGAAAGGAAACAGAAAAAATGTAAAAAACAGAATGAAGAGGTAAAAAGAAATCTACCTATTATGTCCATTAGCACCATCAAGAGAGGGGATAAAAGTCTAACATGTCAGTAGCCACTAAGGACAGCATTGTATTATTTTCCAGTATAATAAATAACCTTAAATCATCAAGAAGAAGTTAAAATATGTTGACACTCTGTTTAAGAAGGTAAAGAATGAATGTATAATGTATTTTGGAAAGATTTGTCTTTCAAAATGGTCAGTATAAGAGTATTTGGTACTTCGAGTGTGCAGAAAGTTTCACTATCCAGAAAGACTCATACAGAGAAGGCATTTTATAAATTTTAAATTTCAAGGTAATTATTACCTTTTAATGACCACTGCAAACAATAATCATTCCCCTACAGTTGAATTCTTAACCTTATTTGTGTCATAGACTCCTTTGGCCGTCCGGTGATCCTGTGAGCTCCCTCTCAGAATAACAGTTTAGTGCATAAATTAAAATATGTAGAATTACAAACGAAACCAATTACATTGAAATACAGCTATCAGAATATTTTTTAAAAATAACCTCATGGACCACAGGTTATGAAGCCCCATCTTAGCATTTTACCATATAAATATAGCTATATAGATTGAGTTACAATTATTTTATTGCATGAGTTCTATAGAGAACATTATGTATTTCTCGATTTTAAAAAATAAATTATACAGTGCTATTATTTGTAAGATAATTTTGCTAATTTCTAAAAATTTAATTTTGAAACATCGCAATTATATTTAAATTTAAAATTTAAAAACAATTTAAAAATTGTTGCTTTGTAAATGTTTCTGATTTTTCTTATTTTCTTATAGCTTTGTTTCTTATAGATTGTACTTTTCTTTTAGTTTTGTTCCCTCCATAAGTAAACTCTAAGTTCTGTAGTTACAGTTTGTATATAATGAATGGGTATTTACTAATGTTTGTTGAAATTAACAGGATTGATTGACACTGACTGGACTATGTTCAAGTTAGTCAAGGCTGTTTGAGTTAGTCCAGGCTATTCTCAGAGAATTTGTAGCAGAGGGTACTTGATAAAACTAACACTTCATAAAACTGATACAGATGAAAGTAAGGTTAGGGAACTACTTCTTTTTCTTTCTCTTTTTGGTACAACTTTGCTGCTTAATTGTGGTTTTTCAAACTTGGTAGGATTTTTAAAGTGAGTCGAGGTCATTAGAATAAATATTTTCAAACTAAAGTAAATCCCACTTATTCCCTATACCTTAAAATTTTACCAACTTCTGAGAGTATCTTGTAGTAAGAAAAAAAAGCAGTGGACTTAGAATGAAAATACCTGGTCTTTAGTCTTGTCTCTCTGTCACTTGACAGATGAGTGACTTACGGCAAGTCACTCAGCCTCTCTATGCATGCTTCACAGGTCTGTTCTGAGCATCAAATGAGATAATGCACATAAAATAAACTTTGCCATTTTAAAGCATTTGATAAATGCAAGGTGTGCTTATTATCTTAATTTTAAATAATAGTAAGCACCAGATTTATAAAAACAGTGAGTCCTGAAAATACAGAAATTTTGTAGAGTTCAGTAGACCAGATGATATGTTTGGAATAATTTTCAGACTAATAATAAAGGTCTCAAAAACACTCAAGGCAGTATTATTTAACACAATTAAGTGGAAGATAGATGTGGTAATAAATATATTAGGGAAGGAAATTAAATGGGAGAAAGTAATAGTATAACAAAGGGAAAAAATATCACATGCCTTGAAAGACTCAATTCCCCAGACTAGGTCATTAATTGAAAGATGCTATGACTCAACAGGAATTTGAGTAACAGACAGAATTCTCCAATGGGTTCTGTGATAAACATGGGCTGAGAACTCACGTTTCATAACAATATAGTATATCTGTCCAAAACACACTCCAGGTTTCTTTTTCCCTTGGTATAAAGCTACTAAATGATCCCCCCCTCCAAAATCCCCCCCTGCCCAAATTCAGTCATGATCTGAGAAGCCAAGCTGTTTCCTAGCAACTTTAACTTATTTATGGAACAGAGAAAAGGTCCTTAAAGAAATCATTCCCAGAGGGGAAGGGTTTGGGTAGAACACAGTCCTGATAAGGTGTGGTTTGTTGGCATGAAATGTATTTTGATTGTGTTTCTATCTTGGTGTGCTTTTCCCTTCAGAGTGTATGTTTTGTTTTTGTTTTGTTAATTAATAGTGCTTTGCATTGTACCACTCACTCCAAATGACTTTCCTGGAACATGCTGGCACATTGATCTGGAAAGGGGGTAGAAAAAAATGCAATTCATTTTGGTTAAAGAAAAGTAAATCTTGCCATAGGTGATTGAAATTTTTGGCCTAAATAAAAGTTCCTTCTATCAAATACAAATGTAGCCCATGTTGGAGCTTTTGGAAGGTGACCATATGCCCCCAAAATAGACATATCTTATTCTCATTCATGTCTGACTTTTTTTTCTCCCCATGGTGGTGGTTTTTATCCATTTTTGAAATTCTGTATATTTGCTGTAATTTCTAGAGAGATGATAAGAGTTCATCTGTAAGCCTGATGGATGAGATATTTAACTTTTACATGGTTATGGTTATCTTTGGTTCATGAATCCCCAGACCACTCTGTGTGTGTGTGTGTGTGTGTGTGTGTGTGTGTGTGTGTTGAAATTGGCTGATATTTGGAATGGACCTTTGATTTCATTAGTATAAGAAACTCCCAAGGAGGAATTTCTGTCAATGCAAATAAGTACCTGTTTTGCAACTTCTCCTTAGTATGTGTCATAGATGGGACTTGAATCAGGTCTCCTTGACCCTGAGGCCAGTACCGAATCCACTCTGCTAAGTTGTCTTTCACATTGCTGATCATTTGTCAGCATTCACTGGTTCAACATTTTAGTTTTCCATGTTAGAATCGCCTCTAATCAAACTTAACAGTTCCAAATGTGATTTTCCTTATATTACCAACCATAAAGAACATAAAATCCATCTTTAACAAATACATTTGAAAAACCTTCACAGATTGGTTCCTTTGAAAGAAAAATAAAAATATAATTGAAAAGAAAGCCAAAATATATTAAGTTTGTTTTAGGTTCAATATTTGATTCCTTCTTACTTTTTAAGCTTTTTTTAAAGTTTGATTTAAATTTTATGTAAGTCTTACCTTTTCATTTTTCTATTAACAAGCAGGATTAGAATCCTGAATAGTCCTGGAAAAGCACAGATTTTTTAAAATCTCCTTTCAATTCTCAAAATATTATGCCTGAGTAATATCGTATTGTTCAACTCTTAAAACTGATACTTTAAAATGTAACACAAAATATCACCCACAACACCTTTTCTTTTTACTTTTCCTCAAAGTCACACATCATGAACTTTCTCATAGCTTTCCTCAAATTTCATTGAGCTTATGCTGTAAAGTAGAATTAGCTTGTAACGGTGAGTAGAGTTCTGATTTGCTTGCTTTTTGTAATCTAGTTCATGTCTTACTGGTGTCAGACAACTCAGAACTGACAGAAGCACCAACAAGTTGAACAGAAGCCCTACGTACAGGATTTTGTCAGTTGCTTTTCTAAGTCTCAGCACTGGTTCTATCCCATAATATGCTGTGGTACCTCTGCTCAGAAAAAAAAAAGAAAACCATTCCTCTCAGAAAAAATTGTAGCGATTATGTAGCGATTACATAAAGCACTTGAAGCATGAATACTAAGTAACGAGGCATTTTAATTTGAGTATTATGTAGGGTCTAGGGTCATGGGAAAAGCTGCTATTTAATCTGACAATCAAATGGAACAGAATTTTTGCTGCTAGTGGCTAACCATGAATATCCATTCAATATGGCATTTGCTCTTGCACAAATCTCCAGATGTTCTAAAGCTTTTGCATTGGTTTTATATGAAGATTGTTAGGTATAAAGGTTTTAGATAGGGCATAATTAAACATTTTGAAAATCCATAGAAAAGAGGAGTTTGGGCAGTAAAATTCCCCTGCCCAATATTGGGAAAACTCTTAAATATCCTTTTGTATTAGGATGGACTTTATAGACTTGGCATGTCTGTCTGGTTTGTTAATAGAACTGAATGTTATTTTACTATCACTGAGGATACATTTGGTGGGGGAGAGGTAGAGACTCAGAAAGCACCAGTGCCTTGAAGCTATGAAGAACTTTCCTGAGATGAAAAGATGAAAAAAGTGCCTTTTACAAATATTGTCTCATTTGATCCCCATAATAACCCTATGAGGTAGGTGCTGTTTTTATCTCCATTTTAGAGTGGAGGAAACTGTGCCAAATAGAGGATTTTGTAGGGAGAATTTCATTGGTGTCAGTAACAAGAACCACTGTCCCATTGGTTCCCAGCACTTTATAATATGAAAAAAAATTATTGAATTTCCCTCTGCCACCCGCATAAGAATGTATTTTTGTGTTATATGATTCTTTGTTTCTGCTGCTTCATGTCTAGGTACATATTGAAGCAACGAGATAGTGACCATTATGTGATTTTGTGACTATACAAATCTGTCTTGCTATAGTCATAACAGTTGCTGCTCTTGCCAGATACTTTCATAGCACAATAGAAGTTGATATTGACCACAGATGACTCTATAAAGGTTTCCAAATACTATATAAAAAAGGTTGAAAATTAATAGCAGTAGTAGCAGCAGCAGCAGCAGCTAGCATTTCTATAGTCCATAAGGCTTGCAGAGTGCTTTATAAATATTGTCTCTTTGGAGTCTCATAACAGCCTTGGGAATCCCTGTTTTACAGATGAGGAAAATGAAACAAACAGAGGTTGAGTGCCTTGCCCAAAGCTCCATTGCTGGTAAGTGCTGAGGCTGGCTCTGAACTTGGGTCTCCCTAACTCTAGGTTCTGTGCTCTATGCATAGGGCCACCTAACTTCCTCTCTGTGCTTGAGAGACTCAGAGAATTAATTATAAAAACATCAAAGACCTTAGAAACCATTTAACTATATTCTCTTATATAAAATAAGACAGTGAGAGCTATACAGATCAAATAAATTGTGCTGAATCACATAGCTGGCTGGTCAGTGACAGCCCTAAGACTTGACCCAAGGTCTCCTCCCTCTAAGTCTAGCCATGTGGTGGTCAATCTTCTCTGCACTTGGCTAGGCTGATTTTCAGACTATAAACCAGGTCTACCAACTAAGAAAGGAAAAGGAATAAGAATTTATATAGTATCTAGTGGGAAGCTTGGCAGCACAGTGAATAGAGTGCTGGACTCAAAGTCAGGAAGACTCAATTTTGTGAGTTTAAATCTGGCCTCAGACAGGTACTAGCTGTGTGACCCTGGGTAAATCACTTAACCCTGTTTGTTTCAGTTTTCTCACCTTCAAAATGAGCTGAAGAAGGAAATGTCAGATTACTCCGGTATCTCTGCCAAGAAAACCCCAAATGGGGTCACAGAGAGCCAGATAAGACTAAAAAAATGAAACAATAGAGGACCTACTCTGTGCCAGACATTGTATTGTATTTTTTTTTTACAAATATTATCTCATTAGATCCTCATAACAACCCTGTGTGCTAATATCATCCCCATTTTACAAATGTGGAAATGGGGCCAGAGGTTTTTGTAGAAAGAACTAGATCAAGAGGTTTTTGTAGAAAGAACTAGATCACTATCAAAAACAAGAACCATTATGCTACTAGCTTCCAATCTCTGGGAATACGAGTATCCATTTTTAATAGGCAAAAATGTATTGGCTTCCCACTCACCAGCCATACAAAATGATAGCTGTGCTATTTGTATCCATTGAGAATCTGCTCTATGACAGAAAGCTATTATGATTTCAGTAAAGTTTTTAAAATAAATCTATGCTTTATTAATACAACAGAGCTGCCCACATTTTTTAAAAAAATGTTTAAACTATATGCATATAAGATATTCTTATTCTATGGAAGGTACATTTGTTATTACTGAATCCTTTAATTGGTGGCTGGTGCCGGGCTGCAGTTTTCAGAAATTGTAGGTTTTCCTTTCAGTCTGATTCCACATCAAATGCTACTTGGTATTTCAATTTCAAGCAGATATGGTGCACCTGGATTTGTTCTCCTTTCGCATATATTCCTATCCTTAGATCTAGAAGGGACATCAGAAACCTTTTAGTCCAGTCCTTTTATTGTATAGATGAGGAAACTGAGGCCCTTGGAAGTGAAGTAATTCCATGGCCCATAGTTTGGGAACCATTATCTTACTGCATATTCTATTGATTTCCTAGATGATTAAGATTACGTTAGATTTAAGGTCTTGTCTGGCTCTAAAACCTATAATACTACGTGTATGTAGATGTCAAAATTTCTGTCTAGATGTCAAAAATGAGGTATAAATGTGGAGCTTTATTCAAAAGGAATTGCTCTACTGTGTATGTGTGGAATGTGCCAGTGTGCACCTAGATCTTGATTAGTGTTTGGTATTGTTACTATTGATAATAAGTGTAATTTCAAGTTCTCAAACCAATAACAACGACAACCATATATATCCTGCTGGATCTTATTGTTACCTTGTGCAACTCAGTCTCCTAAACTTCAGAAGCTTGAAATTCAAAGATTCTGGACATCCAGGGGCCAGCATCACCTCAGACCTTAACCTGAAGCCTGTCCACTGTGGGCTCCACGCTGCCACTCTCTTTTTCTTAAGACAGGAACCCAGAGGGAAGGAATTTTCCAATTTGGTTTTATTTGGCAGGTTGGACCAATCATAAATCAAACAATGAAATTGAGTGGGCATGGGAATGGAATTAAAGAAACAGTAATCTGTAATGATGTGGGCTGTAATTTCAGTTGTGTGTGTGTGTGTGTATGTGTGTAAGTACTTACTTTTCCCCTTTCTCTCTTTCTATGCCCTCTGTCCATGAGTTTACCTTATTCTGACGGCGGAGACTTAGAACCACCTGCTTTTGTAGTTAGGATATTTAGCTGTGACAAGCCTCTCAAGTGGAGAAAGTACATTTTGAATATTTGGAATGGACATTTTTTTCAGTAAATTTCTTCACTGCTGGGAAATTTTTCCTTGTATTGAGCCAAAATCTTCCTCATTATGATTTCCATCTATAGATTCTGCTATCCCTCTCTAAAGTGATGGTGTAAATCAGATCTCTTATCCACATGACAAGGTTTCAGATATTTAGAGACAAAAATTCCCAGCATTTATTCATATGCCAACATTTAATCTCCCTCATCATTCTAGCTGCTTGGATAGGGATATACGTTAACTTGTCAGTGTTTCTCCTGAAATATAGTCCCTGGAACTGAACAGAATATGTCAGATATCATAGATCCTAGAACTTATAGTGAGAAGGAGTCTTAGAGGTAACTTAGTCTAGCACCATTGTTTTTTAGATGAATAGAATGAGGCCTAGAGCAGTGAAAAGGTTTGCCTAATGTCATACAGATAGCCAGGAACAGATCTGAATCCTATTCTTCTGACTTCAGATCCAGAGTCTGGTCCCTAACCCACAGATGCATTCTACTAATGGCTAGCATTTATATACTGCTTTAGGGTTTGCCAAGTGTTTTTTGTATATTATCTCACTTTATTCTTACAACAACTCTGTGAGGTAGGTCAGTAAGTTAGTGATTTAATAAACTTTTATTAAAGTGCCTAGTATGTGCCAAGTCCTGTGCCAAGTGCCGGGGATACAAAGAAAGACTGAAGACAGTAGTTCTTACTCTCAAAGAGTCCGCAGTCAGTTGGGGGAGATTACATGCAGAGCGATTTACATGCAGAGCACACAGATAGTAAGTGTCTAAAGCAGGATTTGAACACAGGTTTTCCTGACTCCAAGTCCAACATTCCAACTGTTGTGCCACCTAATAACCTAGTTTGGTATCTTCCTTTATTAAACTGGTAGAAATTAGTGAGAAAGATTTGATTCATCTTTAGACTCTTGAATACATTTACTGCCTTGCCACACCTCAAAGAAGAAAGTATGTCATGCTACAAGATTATATTTTAAGTTATGGATTATATGGATTATATTTTAAGTTATATGACAAGCAAATGAATCTTGCTTGGCCAGTGGAGTTTATTCCCTCTCCAATGTTTTAGCTGTATTGTTGTTCATGCTTTTATATAGTCCAATCATCCAGACTGAGTATTTTTTTCACTAATTATGTAAGTGAAGTTCATAAGCATGTCTTATTCTGGATATGCAGTACATTTTTATTAACTATCATCGTCATCATATTTATTTTCATCTATTTTTTTCCTTATGATCTGGATGATATGATTGTTGAAAGATACAGAATGGTTTGCATTTCGAATGGACTGGTTGCTGTCAAATTGAAAGGCCATTTAGGCCATCAGTTTGCTTTTCCTTCTGGGAGGACAATTGTTAGATATCAGTTTAAGATTGGTCAAAATTAAAACAAAGAAAAGCACTTACATAATTCCCCTGTGCTACATTAATATACTTAATGGGCGATTTGGATCAGACAGAAAGATGAAAGGAATCTTCATCCAGGCCCTAATTCAGGCCTGTCTTTGTGGTTATTTTAATTACAAATTGAACAAAATTAAGTTGATGGAAAAATTTGATGGTTTATTTTTTCTCCCTGTATGAAAACTTCTGGAATAATAACCAAAAATTTAATGGCTGATAAGATGAATTATATAAAGGTGCTACCAGCTAAGTAGTATTTATATAGCTTTATAAGGCATGTAAAGCACTTCATAGATGCTATGAACCTCACAACAATCCTGTGTGGTAGGTGCTATTAGTATTCTCATTTCACAAATGAAGAAACCGAGGATGAAAGAGGTTAAGTGACTTGTCCCAAAGTCACACAATTACTAAGTGTCTGAGGCAAGATTCAAACTCAAGACTTCACTTTATCCACTCTCCCACCTGACTGACATACTCCATGATGATGGTGAAGATTGTGATTGCTCCCATATTTGTGCTAGTCTTTGCTTCTTTTACAGAGGATTTATGGTGTCTCCCACTATAACTTTGAAATTTCATGGATGATAATGGAGCATATGGTTCCCCATTTGCTATCTCTTGCCCTTGCCTTATGACCAGTCCTTTTTTTTTGTGGTCATGCAACTCTTTATATAACTTTTTATATACCTTTTTCTACATATGCCTTTTCTGTATTAGCAACATTGTATAGTCTATTCATATGGATCATGTGCACCACCATTCACTCATAACTTTAATTCTTCAGAGACTGTGACTCATAGAAGTGTAGCATCATTGGAATAATATGGATTTTTAAGGAAACAGGCATTTGTTTCAAGGAGAAATTGTGTCATTAGATGCCCTGCGTGATTTCCTGAAGACAATCCATTCTTTCCCTGTTGTATCATCTTCAAGGAGTCTTGTGTGATTTTGACAAATACATGAGAGATATCTTGTTGGTGGAGAACCTTTAAAGTCATGTTTTGCAAGCACTGAGTAATGCATTATCATCATAAGAATCATCATTATTGGGTAGTAAGATTTTGCTGTAGAGAAAGGTTATAATAAAATTTCTATTTTCACTTTATTTGATTTTTCTCCTCTCCTTCCAAGTCATTGACTGTGCTTTGGATTCGATGTGAGCAAAGTAAAAGAAGGAGGAATAGGTATTAATTAAAATATATTTGATTAAATAATACCACTTCTTAAGGAATCATTCACTCCTAGCCATGCGGTCCTTCTAAGTTGATACTGAACCCTTCATTGCTACTTTTTGGGTCCCATTATTCAACCATATACTCAAACAAATTCCTATACCATCTTTAAACCCACATCTATCCACATTGTGTACAAGAATAACATGAGAAACTTAGCTAAATGCTCTGCTAAAATCCATGTAAACTTTAGCTAAAGCATTGATCTATTTCACATGAGCATGATGTAATGGAGTCAACAACACAAACATGGCTTGACTATACCTATGATGTACATTACATTCATTATCAGAGAAACAAAACTTCATTATCCAAAGATCCTTCCAAACCTAGGCATACCCCAAACTTAGGAATTACTAAGATATTCAATTTATATTGTCAGTTACTTTTACTGGGAACAGACATTCCCCATGTACTTTCTCATTCATGTCCTAAGTGTCCCTCCCCCATTAGCTGTTTCACTCACAGATTCCCAAAGGATCAATGTCCATTGAGCTACTGTTCAAATCTAAGGGTGCACCCATGACATTCCAAAGACTTGCAATGAGGAACCAGTTTCCAGTGTCTGTACTGCTCTTTTTCTTGATAGCGTTCTAACACTGTCAAAGACCTCTGATCATTCTTTCTTGGTGCTTCTTGACATGATTGAAGGGGTAGAACCACCAATAAGCATACTCTTTTCCCATTTCCTTCCCTTCACTCCCTGAACCCACGATGCTTTGACATATAACCTTTCACACAACTTGTATGAGGTGGAATCACTGACTACAATTCTGATAAGATGGAAACGTATCAGTTCTTACCTGACGCTGCATCCTAAAATCCTCTAGGTCATATCATTTGCTCTGCCTCTATATCTTCTGTACTACCAGGCACTTGCTGATGTGGCCCTAAGGTCCCTGGAGCCTCACCATCTACCACACAGAATTTCAGGCCTTTCTATCTGCTCTAAAGATGAAATCGTGTGTGTGTGTGTGTGTGTGTGTGTGTGTGTGTGTATGTGTGTATTTCCTCCCCTTGAGAGTCGGTACTGTTCTACCATTTCAAAAAGTAGCCCTTATCTCTTTAAACTTCTGATACTGTTCTACTAATAAACCCCAATCCAAGTAATCCCTGCAATCTGCCTTCAAATGATCTAGACATCTACTGGCACACTTTGGCTGTAATTAATTAGTAAAAGTAATAATTTATTGACTCCAATTCAATTCTATAAACATTTAAGTGCCTTACAAGTACAAGTACAGGTTGGGATATCTAGTCAAAATCAAAACACCTCCTGTCCTCAATGATCTTTCATTCTGTTAGGTGGATATATACACATAAGTAAGTAGCTACAGAAGTAATTTCATGAGGGAGTTAGTAATTAATAACTGTAGGTTTCAGGAAAGACTTCATGTAGGAAGCAGCACCTGAACTATGTTTTGGAGTAAGCAAGAGATTTTATATGTCAGAGCTGAGAAAATAAGTTCAAGTTGTGGGTTAGCCACTTGTACAAAGGCAGAAAAACAGGAATAGTGGAGCTTATATTTAGTCCAAAGCTAGGGACATATGGCCCCATGTCTCAAGTAGTCTTTATTCAAGAGACAAGGTGCCAAAGAGGGTAGAAATTATGTAAGATGCAACCAGAGGAATGGTGGTTCAAGAAGAGGAAAAAAAAGATGGCAGCTGAAAATTCTGTGCCTAGACCTGTCTTTGATTCTAATTCATCATTCTACAAAGGAGGAGTAGGCAGCAACGATCCTACTCCTATACTGCTCGGTGAATGAATGAATGAAAAACTATTAATTAAGAGGTTACTATGGGCTAACTACTGAGCTGTGTGCGCTGGGGATACAAATAGAGCTAGTGGAACAGTACTGGTCCTCAAGAAGAGATTTCACACACACACAAACACACACACACACACACACACGATTACATCTGTAGAGCAGATAGAAAGGTCTGAAATTCTGTGAGGTAGATGGCATGGCTCCAGGGATCTTAGGGCTACATCAGCAAATATCTGGTAGTATGGAAGATATAGCAGCAGAGCAAATGATAGGACCTAGAGGATTTTAGAATGCAGTGTGGGGAAGGAGGGGAACGCCTGATAAGCTTCCACCTTAGCAGGACTGTAGTTAGTGGTTCCACCTCATTTGAGTGGTGTGAAAAGCTATGTCAAAGCATTGTGGGTTCACAGGGTGGGTGGAGCAGAGATTTGTAGTCATAGGCTCTGGACATGAAATCTAGATCTGAAATTGACTATGTCTGCAAACCTGGGCAATTCACCTACCTCTCTAGACCTCAGTTTTCTTATCTATAACCAGAGAGAGCTCTGTTAGGTGACCTCTGTGATTCCTTCCAGCTTTAACTCTGTGCTACTATATGGTGACAAACACATAAGGGGTATGCCAACTCCTCCTCCCAGGCCTGTGCTGGCATTGAAATGTGAATCATCTGAAAATAGCATTTGTTTTTGCCACCTTCTGTCTTAAGTGCAATTCAGAACCTTTCTAATTTTAATTTTACACTTGCTTCTGAATCTCAATTCCCTCTTTTGGCTGTGGGAAGAAATCTGTGGGAAACACACCAGATATCAGTGTGGCTTGTAGGAAGAAGAAAATGTCCTGGTTTGCCACGATCTGATGAAAAATTTCAAATGTATTTGACTGAGAGACCTATTCCCAACTTCCAGCCCTCGTTCTAGCTAGTGCTATTGCTTGTTTTTAGATGCCAGACCTTGATGGGCATGTGTTCAGAAGAGCGAGACAGGTCACAGTGGGAGAAGCTGGGCAACACTGACTTCCTTGGCTGTTCTCTTGATGTTGTCATGCCTTATATAACACCACATACTCAAATATTTGTTTCTCATGCTTAGAAGAAAAAACATCACCCTTCTTCTAAGACCTTTTTTCCATTGAATTGGAGTTAATGAGATGATTGTTTCTTTAACTACATACTCATATAATTTAGAGTCTAAAAGGTGGTCAAATAGAGATTTGTTTGGGAGTAGCAAGGTCAGTATAGTTAATATACATGTTTGGTCTTTGCAGCTTGAAATTGTTATACCAAGAATCTTTTATTTGGGACAGGGAGGAGGGGTAACTGTAGTCAAGTCTGAAAGGGAATGAAGTTTGTTAGGTACATAATGATTGCAATAGCTAGCATTTATCTGGCACTTTAAGATTTGTACATACTTTATAATAACCTTGAGAGGTATATGCTATTATTATTATGCCTATTTTTTTTACAGATGAGGAAACCAAGGCAGACAGAAGTTAAGTGATTTTTCCAGGATAGTGTCTGAAGGTGGATTTAAAACTAGATCTTCCTGAGCCTAGATCCAGGGTTCTCTATGTACTGTGCCATCTAGCTGCCTTTTATTAAATACCAGTTGTTAACACTCTACTAAATACCTTGTATATATTTTGCATTTGCTAATATATGCATTGTTTCCTCCATCCTCTCTACGCTTTCCTTGCCTCCTCTCAGAATTTGAGACCTTTGAGGACAAGGCTTTTCCATTAATTGCTCACACAATGCCTGGCATCATATAGTAGTTACTTAATACATACTTACTGAATTGAAGATCTCAGTTTGTACACTTTTCTCTTAATATTTTTTTTAACTGCAAAGACTGTTTTTAGTATTTGCGTGAATCTGAGAGATAGAACTGATGCCTCATGGACCACTTACCCTGACATTCTCAATCAAATTCAACAAACACTTATTAAGCACTAGTGTGTGTGGAAATTTCTGAGAATCAGACTAAAATGAAAGAGATTCTGTGTTGAAGGAGTTTATATTCCTGAGCATCAAAATATATGCCCATTTTCAGCTATGACCTTACTGTTTCTCTACCTCAGCATTGTTGTTGAGGAAATTTGTGTGTGTGTGTGTGTGTATGTGTGTATAAAAATAATTAAATCATCAGAATTCAATGCCCTCACTGTTTTGGGCTCTTCTACTTTTTCAAATGCCCATTTTTATTTTGTGGTTTCCAGCAGTCTGCTGCAATAGGCACTCACAGATCTGTATTCCTCTTGTTTAGCTTAGAGGATGTGCTTGGCATTTTGATCATTCTGAAGTAAGTTTCATACAGATACCACTATTAGTTGCATATGATTGTCATCTCCTCTCATGGAGTCAGTGCTGGCATCATGAATCACTGTCTCATCAGAATTCAGTATCTGCTTCTGGTGATTTACTTGTTATAACTGGCATTAAATATTAAATGTGAAGTATCCTAATTGATGCCTGAGCACGAAAACAAATTTCTTCCATTTAAAATGTATATTGAGTAACTTAAAGGATTCAGAATGGTCATAAATGGCTTTTAAAATAAGGAAAAGAATATTTTAAAAGCCAGAATTTGTAGCTTTTGGGGGGATGAAATATACATTGGCACATTCAAGTTGGTCAACAATATTCATTGCAAATTGCTGTACATTAATAACCATGATGATAGTAACTTTACACGGTATTTTTAAAGTTTTCAAACCATTTTACATAATCTCATTTGAATCTCACAACAATCCTAAGGGTATTATCTATCAGTGTATGTATGTGGAAAGTAAGGCTCAAAAAAGGTAAAAGTTAAAAGTGTTTTGACCATGGGCATGTCACTAGTAAGTGGCTGTGGTGAGATTTGAACCTGGAAAACATAGATATCATTAAGGTAAATCTGGAGAAGTGATAAGGCATAGAGGTATACTTTTTAGTCTTGGACTCCTTGCCAACCATCTTTACATATTTACTTTTACTGTTGAATTTTGTCACTTGGGGAATGCAAAGAATGTCTACCAGGAGATAGAAAAGGTAAACTTCACCAAGCACACGGTTCTGAGGTACTGATGACTTAGACAGTCACCAATCACCAGGTCTGGTTTATCACGTGAGACGCTTATATGCCTTAAATGCTCTGAATCTAATCATATTGCCCTATGGTGCTGACTGTTGTAACCGTTCTTATCTCAACAGCATTACTAGGATAAGTTTTTGGTATATAATGCTTCTTTTAGATGTCTGGCAATGCTAATGTAATACATGACATGAATTTAATTTCAAAGTTATTTTATCCTGCTGAAAGAACCGGACTATTCCCTCTGAAAAGGGGTGGGATTTGGAGGAATGTATATCTGAAATGTTTTGTGATGTTCTTTGAGGCCTTTAAATTCCTTTAGAAGAGTGTGATTTTTAAATCTTATTTTTAATATAAATTTGCATTTTTATTATATTCCAAAAATGATTTCAAAGAAAATGCAGAGTGAGAGAAAACTCATTTAGCTTTCAACCTGTCAAATGCATATCCTTCAAAATTCCATGTAAAACTATAAGATGTTGGAAGAATCTCTTCTGACATCACTAGTCAGTTTTCAATGACTATTGCATTAAACTTATTACTTATTTTATAATAATTCACATTTTCACAGAATCACAGAATTTTAAAGTTGGTGTTCAGTGGTGCTCTAGTCTGATCCATATCTGGAAAGGAATCTCCAATATAAACAGACCTAACAATTGCTTATCCAGGACCTACTGGAAAACCTCCCACAGCGGGGAATCCGCTACATCCCAAGGGAGCACCTTTCTTTTATAGATAGCTCTGATGGTTAGGAAAATGTTTATCTTTATTTATTTATTTATTTATTTTTTACATCAGATCTGATATTGCCCCTTTGTCTTGGTGGTGCCCCCGGGACCAAGAGGAGTAATTTGAACACTCTTCCTTGTGGCAGTTTTTCAGATACTTGAAGGCACCCATCATACTCTTCCTCAGTCTTTTCTCCTCCTGGCTATTATCTCCTCCCAACCCCACAATATTCTCCAACTTAATGTTGTGTCTGACCCTTCAGGATCCCATTTTGGGTTTTCTTGCCAAAGGTGCTGGAGTGGTTTGCCATTTCCCTGTCCAGCTTATTTTACAGATGAGGAAACAGAGGCAAACAGTATTAAGTGACTAACCAGGGATCTCATTGCTACTAAACATCTGAGGTTGGATTTGAATTCAGGAAGATGAATCTTCCTGACTGCAGACCCAGTGCTTTATCTACTGCGCCACCTAGCTTCCATATTGCTTACTACTGCTAACATTTCTATGGCTGGAATTTAGTGTGCTTTAAGGGTTGTAAAGCACTTTACAAAGATTATCTCATTGATGATTCACACAGTAGCCTGTGATCCCCATTTTACATTTGAGGAAACGGAGACATACAGGTTAAAGGGCTGGCTCAAAGTCACACTGCCGGTAAGCATCAGAGGCTGGATTTGAACTCAGAATTTCTTGACTTCAGGTTTATCAGGGGTAGGGAATCTGCGGCCTCAAGGCTGTGTGTGGCCTTCTAGGCCCTTGGGTGCGACGTTTTGACTGAATCCAAGTTTTACAGAACAAATTCTTTTATTAAGGGGATTTGTTCTGTGAAGTTTGGATTCAAAGGGCTACACTTGAGGACCTAGAGGACCACATGTGACCTTGAGGCCACAGGCTTCCCACCCCTACATCCATTTTGCTACCTCACTGTTATCCTGTTCTGGGAGATTTTACAAACTACACTTTTCTCTTCCACACCACGACTTTCTCCATCACAGTTTTGATATATCAGGGATCAGAATAAGAAATTAAATGGGATGGATTTTCCCCTTTTGTTCTGACTCTTTTTTCACAATATGACTAGTGTGGAAATGCTTAATATAATTGTACATGTACAGGCAGTATCAGATTGCATGCTGGCTTGAGGAGGTGGTGGAATTTAGGACTCAAAATCTTATCAAAGTGAATGTTGAAAACTAAAAATAAATAAATATTTTAAAAAAGAAATTAAGTGGGAATTTTGGGAGAGTTTTGCACAAATAGCATGCAAAGGCCAATAGATAACATAGAAAAAGTTTATAAACTCAGAAATGCCTAAAATATATGTATGGTATTATATAATATCAGCATATTTTATCTTTTAATACCATAATCTTCTCTGGTCAGAAGGGAGGGCCAAAAATTTTTTATGTGCATTTTCCAGGTTTCTGTATCTTTAATTCCTACAGTGTGGAAGGGATAACTTTAATTAATATTCCAATGTTTCCCATACCTGTCATATCTCTCTGTTTGCTGGTATATACGTTAAACATGGGAAACATTGACAGTCTCTATTTATGTGGTTTTTTTTCTATCTTCCAAAGAGACAAAATGAGAAAGGTATGTCAAGATTCCTAAAACAACATTTCTCTCCCCACCCCCTATCTGCTTGGGTTCTAACCTCACCACACTTAATGAGAAAGGAGAAATAGTCCTAGGGAGAACAATAACATGAAGATGGAAAGAGCAGTCAGCCTAGAGTGCAGATCTAGAGAGGAGGCCTTTGTTAGAGGTGAAACAATTTTGAAGGTGTTTAGGGATGGATTCTAAAGACACTTGAAATTGGGTAGGATAATAAATACTTGAAGGAAAGTTCCCCACAGCCTTTACCTTATTATTTTCAACAAAAGATCATCCAGACCACATAGAAAATGGCCAACTTTCCCACTCTACAAAATCTTCATGAAAATGATTTACAAAAGTGTCCAGGGCCTTTCTCATCTCTATCTCTTGGTTTCTCTGGCTCCATTCAAGGAGCAGCCAAAATTCTACCTTCTACAAGAAGTTTCTCTTGGTCCCTTTTTAATTTTAGCACTTTCCTTCTGAGATTGTCTTTATTTTATCTTGTATTTATCTTGTTTATACATAGTTATTTACTAGTTATCTTTCTTATTAGATTGTGAATTCCTTCACAGTCTAATTGTTTCTGCCTTTCTTTAATCCTCTGCTCTTCTTAGCACAGTGCCTGGAGATAATAGGAGCTTAATAAATGCTTGCTGACTTGACATGTTGTAACAGAGAAGCTCTCACAAATTCTATTTTAGCATTTACCACAAAGAAGGAAGTGTGGGGTAGTGAAAAGAGCGCTGGATTTTGACTTAAAGGGCCTAGGTTTGAAACCTGACTTTGCTGTTTGACTCCTATTTTGACTGTGGTAAGTTATTTAATTTCTCTAGGTCTGTTTCCTTACCTAGAAAATTATCGATGGGTTCATTGGACCAAACGGTCTCTATGATGATATTTTTTTCTAGTAACACAACTGACTAAAAGGCATAGGGAATGTACTTATTGTTTGGTGATTATTTAAAAGTATTTGATTCAGTAGAACAAAGTATTGCCTTAAAGGATGTCTTCCAGTGAAGTACTACGTACTACACATGCATGTAAATGATAAAATAGCAGAGAAAATTGTGTTTGATGACACTATGGCATTAACATTCAAGGGATATAGAAAACAAGACGTACGCTCACCAGAAATGTTTACCATTGTCATGGAGAAAGTCCAGTATAGAGTCTAGTGGGATTCCCCAAAGGTGATGAGATCATCTAGATTTTCCTGGTGGTGGATGACATAGGGACAATTACATCAGTCCCTGGGACATCACAGAGACTTCCAAATGAGATCCATAATCAGGAGTTCAGCCTATGTACTTAGTTTTGTTTTTGTTTTTTAAAAACTCAAATAAAACAAACAAAAACAACTGCTGAAGCATGACAGTTGTTCAGACTGTGATATTCAGTTGTATGGATAGTTCACAGAATTGTTTCAAGACAGTGATTTTTAATAGACACCGTAGAACAATTCTTAAACTTTTCTATGTAATAGAACCCTTTGGTGGTCTTGTGAAACCTTTGAATCTGTTCTCAGAGAAGTAAAAGAAATGCATGAACAGAAAAGGAGGTAAGTTGGTCATGTAACCAGAGAGAAGTTAACTAACTGTTTGACAGCACACATGCTCCATTGGTATCCAATGCTAAGAGTTCTAGAGGAAGGCCTCCAGTATGTTCTTTGGACCTTCTATCAAGGGAGGTTTCATAGGAAGACAGATGATAATGATAGAGAAAGAGAAGGTGTGAATGGGTGATGCTGTGTGTTATTGTATCAACCACACAGGTTTATACAAACAGTGCTCTTTATGGGTTATAGGAAATGACATATTGTTTTTAATCAAGAATTAAGAAAATGAACTGAGAATGTGAATGAGGAACCTCATTATTTTCGAACTACTTCCTTAACTAAACATTGGATATCCTCTCAGAATTAAAATGCAAACTCACACCAAACATGTCTTTTTGGTTTAGATTCTGTTTAGAAGCATTTCCTCTGGATCCCATTATTTTTGTAGCGTCTCCTCTGACCCCAGAAACTCTTCTTCTTCATCTGCAGGGTGTCAAGACTTGCTGAGAAGTGAGCTTTTTTAATTAACTAAACTGCTGTATTTAATTTTCTCTCCATAGATATTGACTCTTCACACTGAATCAATTGTGAAACCTTTCCATGTTTGCTTCCCACCTGATTCAAATGGAAAAGAAACCCTGTCTGAGCATGGGATCTTTGGCATTCCCCTGTTCCCCAGATTATATCCAACCCAGACTAAGAGGAACTGACATATACATACTGCCTTTCAGAAGTAGAAGTCCCCTTCCCTTTTACTTCCTGTCTTTCATGTGCCTTGTTGGCATCTCATCCCTGCTCTACAGTTTAGATCTTTATTATGCAGAGCCAAAGTATTTGATGCCCTAAGCAAGTTTTGTTCTTTATCTCAACCTACCCCTGTTCTCTTTCTGACAGATCTTTTTTAAAGGAACCAAATCACTTTTAAACAATTGTGAACTTAACTTTAATGTGATGCACCACATATTGAATAGTTGAACCAACGGTAAATCTATAATCCTATGAACCTTAGTACAGAAATGTTTTATACTCGATTTCTACTTTCTAGTCATTAATTTTTAACTTTCTAGTTTACCACATATTGTGTAAATGTTGCATCCCCCACCTAGTAAGTAGCACAGAAACTCCTTGCAGACAGAGATGATATCGTTTTTGCCATGATTTCATCAGGACCTAGAGCAGTACTTTGCAGTTAGTGCTTAATATATACTTTTTGGAAATGAATCATCTAAGATGCCTTGACATCTTAACTGGAAGGACGAAGGAAACAAGCAGAATGATCTTTAACCTTTTGGGAGAATTTATTGTCCCTCTGAAAACATTGGTTGGCTTTTTACAATTTTTTTTTTACTTTAATCCAGATCAAACTTGACATTAGATCCTTCTATTATTAACCTTTCTCCTCTATACTTTTCTATTAAGAAAATTTAACTTAACACAAGAACTTTAGACAGTTTTTTTCTGTACTCACTTTTTTAGGTAATACAACCTCAAAGGGCAGGAGGAACTGAGTTGAGGACTTTATTTTTTTTAAATATCTGATATACAGGGTCAGTATAGGATTTACATTAGTCCTGGTCCAGTATTATATGGTGATTTGATACCTAGAATTATGATCTCATGAAGAATATATAAATCATCAAAATTAAATTATATTAATTGCAGAATGCTTACTATGGCAAAAATTTGCTTTTAAAGGCAGACTCTCACTAGCCAGAGTTGAAACAAGGGGATTTTTAAAATTAGCATTTAGTTGACCAGAAAAGTAATTGTCTAAAGCACTCTGTTCCCAGACCATTTTCATCTCATAATTTCTTTTCATTGGGGAATTTGTGCTGTTAACTTTAACTCAAATTTTTTATTTCACTGATGGTGAAGCTGAAGGTTAATAGTTGTCATGGGATCAAAATGACTTTCTTAGTGAGGGCTTGGCCCCTTCAGGAAGAGGTCAGAGTCCAATGGGAGTACTGAGTCAGCATGAAACTGGTGCCTAATGGGGAATCTCTGAGAGCAGACTTGGAATATTCTAGTTTAGGGAGTGAGACTTTAAAGTCTTTATATAAATCATGCCAGCCCTGATGGAAGGATATTGATGATATGAATGCTTTCCCCACCCCCAATCTAGTAGTTCTTTTCTAATTTACATCTTTTCATTCTCCCAAACCCCAAAACTATATTCTCTTAGGTACTGCTTAGATTCCTGATACTCTATCTAGCATTTAAGGTTCCTTATAATCTGGCCTCAGTCTCCCTGTCCAACTTAATTTCCTTCATACTGTGTGTGCATGTGTGTATGTGTGTGTGTGTTCATCCTTTGTTCCCGAAGAAGACCATGCCATTAGAGAAATGATGACATGACTTGCACTTGACTTTATTTTGAGTGAGAGAGGGCTGTGCAGGTCACCAGCCTCACTTCTCCTCCAAAGTCATCTGAATCCAGTGACCAGATATTCATCAGGATGACTGGATGAGGCAGTTGGGGTTAAGTGACTTGCCTAAGGTCACAGCTAGTGAGGGTCAAGTGTCTGAGGTGAGATTGGAATTCAAGTCCTCCTGACTTCTGCACTGGTGCTCTATCCCCTTCACCACCTAGCTGCCCCTCCTTCATGCTATTTCCCACATAAACCTTCAACGCCTACCAGTCTAGTTTCTTCACTGGCCCCTGAACCTCTTATTTTGGCTGTTGTGCTTCCTATCATCCTTCCTGACTGGAATACCTCCCCTTTCTTTCCTCTGTGAACCCAGACACTACCCATGCTTCAAGGTCCTGGTAAAATCCAGTTCATTCTCTTGTTCTCCATTTCCTTATCTGTACAAGAGAGGATTTGGACCCAATATGATCCTAAAGTTTCTTCTAGTTGTAGACACCAATGAGTCTATCTTATCTCTCCATTTTGTGAACAATTACATATATGGTTAGTTTCCCATAACTCTACCTTACCTTTGCTTTGATTCTATATTGTAGTGTGGAGATACTCCCGGGTTCTAGAAACATATGAATGAATGAAAAATCATTAAATGCTGACTATGTAACAAAGAATATATTGTATTTTACATTAATAGGACCAAATGAGTCTCTGATAGTCAACCATTAGATAGTGCCAGTGATTAGATAATACCAGACTTGGCACATCCCAACAACATGGAAGCCTCCTATGATCCAGCAAGGGATATCAGTGGTCTAATTCAAGACCAATTCAGTGAGACTTATCATTAACTTGGAGTGAAAATTTTTAGCCACAAAATCTCTTGAAGATTAATAAATTTTAGAGGGGTTATTATCTATGTCACCGGAAGCAGTACCTACACAGAGGAAATAATAGATCCTTGACATGCTGGTATAGAACATGTTATTTAACATTTAACTGTAACCTAATTCAGGTACGTTAGTTTTCTTTCCCACAACTTGGTTCCTTGAAGGAAGAGAAGATAGCTTGTATAAACAACTAAAAAATTTTGGGCACACTTGGCTTCATAAATATTTGTTTGATTTAGAGCTGGAAGGGCCTCAGAGTCTATCTGTTTCAACTCTCTGATTTTACAGATGATGAGAGTGAGGCCTGGAGCAGAAAGTGGTTGGGCTAAGGTCACACAAGTAATAAGCATCAGAGGTGAGATGTGAATCCAGAGTCTGATCCACTGACTCATGCTCTTTGAACTGTATCTCCACTATATCACATGCTTTTTTCTGTTCTTGTCATCTGGAAATGAAGATACCCTATTGCCCCCTGGCATGAGGCTGGAAGGGAAGACTTAGAACAGTCTGAATATCACTTACTCTGAAACTCTGGGTACCAATGCACACATCATAATGATGGTGAGACTTTTTTCTACGTGCATTTCTATCTTTGCTGATGGCTGTGGGAGCCATTTGGAAGCAGAACCAAATATGGGTCTTAGGTGCAATGTAGTTCCTGGGTTTCTTGGTCTCAGGTCCTGGACTATTTTCACCTTCCTGATAAGAAGTGGTGGTGGTAGAGGTGAGCTGCTTCCCTAAGCTGTCAATGAGAGTTAACATTATTATTGGTGGGAGTGAGCAACCTCTTCTCTGTAGAATTTATTAGGATAGTGTTCTCAAGCTTTCCATTCCTTTTCATTCTGTGTAATATCCTTCTACCTTCCATAACTCCTCTGTGAAGGATCAAAACAACTTGCTTGGAAGTCCTGTAATGTTATACTATCCATTTATACCCAGTCCAACTCCTTTAGTGGTCATTCACAACCTCAATTATGGTTTTATGCAACTTTCCACATGCTTGTAACTATTGGCAATGTGTTAAAGCTTATTTACTCTCACCATGTAAGTTTCTTTTGCCCTTTTCATGATTCAATATTTTTCTTCTTTTGAGATTATGGTGCTCTGTGATTCACATAGAGCACAACAAGGATATTATTAGTGTTGAGAAATGGACTTTTGTTTAAATAAACAACCTGAATAATTGAAAATGTTCTGTAGCTTCCTCTTATTCACTAGTTGGATACAACACTTCTTGAAGATTTCTGTTTATTATTGGCTCACTCAGTGGTATGCTCATCCTACTTTATATTGTAATCTGGACAATATTCATATTTGTTTCACTTTATTTTCCTGCTATAGATAACTAAACTGATCTCTTTAGAATGCCTATAGATTTCATTGAGGAGGGACTTGTTATCATTAGTTGTAATATCACCTGTGAATGTATTTGGAGAACATCTTGATTAATGATCCTCTTTGTATTTTGAACTCTATATAGAATTCCTTAAATGACACTGGTGAATACATTGGATTAGCATATGTCATTTAGATGGAAATAGACTATTGGATTTGCAGTTAGAAAGGTCTAAGTGATCCTGCACAATCTCTTATCCTCTCAACATATTTCTTACACTATAAAATGATACGGTTGGATTATGTGGTCTCCAAAGTCTCTTCGAGCTCTAAATCTATCCTCAAGGATCCTATATACTGTTATACTGTTAACCTGCTTTCTCCTTCCCCTGCATCTGCAAAGATATAATCAGTTTCTTCCTTTAAAAAAAAGTTGCTAAGTGTTCACCAGGTTTAACCACCTTTTGACTCCCATATTGCAGAACTTATTATAGGTGTGAGTCATCTGAAGAGGTTGCAAGCCTCTGACTTATGTTTTATTTCTTGATCTCCTGTTTTTTTCCAAAGCAGTTTAAACTGTCCTCCCCTGTGCTCACATTTACATCAAAGTCATATCAAGTTATATTGACTTAAAATGTTTTTGGAGGATCTTGTCAGGTTCTTCTTCATCCTATGTAACAGATGTACAACAGTTGGAATCAAGAAGGCATGAGTTCCGATCTAGCCTCTTGCACTTATTAGATGTGTGATACTTGGCAAATCATATAACTGCTTCTGCCTCAGTTTGCTCATTTGTAAAATTGGGGTAATAATAGCACCTGTTGTCTTGGGGTTATTGTTTTTTTTATTTGTTTATTTATTTTTAGTTTTCAACATTCATTTCCACAAGATTTTGAGTTCCAAATTTTCTCCGTCTCTTTCCTCCTGCACCGCAAAATACCATGCATTCTGATTACTCTTTCCCCCAATCTCCTCTCCCTTCTATCACACTCCTCCCTTCCCTCTTCTCCATCTTCTCTCTTTTCTTGTAGGGCAAGATAGATTTCTATACCCCACTACTTGTATTTCTTATTTTCCAGTTGCATGCAAAAACAATTTTCAACATTCATTCCTTAAACTTTGAATTCCAACTTCTCTCCCTTCCTCTCTCCCCACCCATCCACACTGAGAAGGCAAGAAATCCAATATAGGCTATATATGCGTAGTTTTACTAAAGACTTCCATAATAGTCATGTTGTGAAAGACTAATTATATTTCTCTCCATCCCATCCTGCCCCCTTTTTATTCTGTTCTCTCTTTAGACCTTGTCCCTCCCCTAAACTTCTTCCACCCATTTGCCCTCCCTTCTATCATCCCCCACCTCACTTATTCCCTTCTCCCCTACTTTCCTGTAGTGTAAGATAGGTTTTCAATACCAAAATGAGTGTGCATGTTATTCCTTCCTTTAGCCAAATGTGAAGAGAGTAAGCTTCACTTTTTCCCTCGCACCTATCCCCTTTTCCCCACCATTGAAAAAGCTTTTTCTTGCCTCTTTTATGAGAGATAATTTGGCCCATTCTATTTCT
>CM053771.1:223385054-223404477 GCA_028658325.1 Potorous gilbertii | reverse complement strand
ATAGAAAGTTATCTGCCCCTACAGGACAAAAGAGAAGATGGGTAAGGGAAGGGAGGGATGATAGAAGAGAGGGCAGATTGGTGATATGGGTAATTAGAATGTCCAGTGTATTGGGGAGGGGGGAGGCAACAAATGGGGAGAAAATTTTGGAACCCAAAATCTTGTGAAAATGAATGTAAAAAGTTAAATAAATGTATTTAAAGAAAAAAAAACATTAGTGGCATGATCAGAATACAAAACACTGAATTAGTCATCAGAAGATTTGGATTCTAATACCGACTCTGACGCTTTCTATTAACTTCAGAAAATCATATAATGATCTAAACTTCATTTACAAAATTAGGGTCTAGGTCATATGATTTATAATGTGCTTTCCTGATCTACATCCCGTGATCATATGGGATGAAATTAGGAATTATTTTTGCCAAAGTAACTTTACTATAAAACCTTTCAGAGAAAGTTGGTAGATCAAGAAGCAATGATGAGGGGAAAACAAGTTTAAAGACAGCTTAACAAGAGACCAACTAAACAAAATCATCTCATGATCAGTTACAATGAAACTAGAAGGAGGCCAGCAAAGAGAAAAAAACTGGAAAACACTGGTAAAGTTTGTTAGAATGACTTCTTTTAGCCTACCCACATTTGGACAGTAACGTTACAGGCCCAGATAGGCTGTTCAAGGAAAAAGAAAGGACATTCATGAAAATAAAGATGGAAAAGTAGCTAGGACAACTCAAGCAGCCTAGCACAACGGAAAAGCTCCAGAGTCAGAAGACCCAAATTCAAATCCCACCACCTAGGATGCTGCTTTTCTGTGTAATCCTAGACAATTTACTGGGAAAAGTTTATTTATCAGCAAAATAAGGGCTGGGACTAGATAGCTTCTGAGTTCCCTTCCAAGCTTAGGAGCTATGATTCTAAATACATACTGAGAAGGTCCATGGAGGCAACACAAGTTTGAGAATATTGAAGGATTAATTCTCAAGGTATGTGAAAGGGAAGAAGATGCTAAAATTATGTAAAACATTCCAATCTTTATTGACAGTAACAACAGAGAGAACAGGTGTTGGTATCAGAAAGGCATGGATCCAAATCCCATCAAGATGCTTCCTAATTGTGTTTCCTTAGGGAAGTCATAACTCCTCAACCTCATTTTCCTCATCTGCAAAATGGGGATAACGGAGAGAACATCTTCAGAAGAGATAATACTGGATTGTTCAGGGTTGGGTCAGCCTGGCTCAGGCCATTTCCCTGGTTTAAATCTGATATTGGGACAAAATGAGCACTCATATAGGTCATTCAACAATTAACAAAAAGGAGACTTGCTTACTGCCCAGGAGGGAAAAGATATTTGACAAAGATACGCTCTGGGGGCATCATGAAGGGATTCAACCAAATGAAGTACCCTTGCTTCTGAGTTAGCCATGGTGGTCCAACGGTCAAGCCTCTGAAAGCATCTGGACCTCTGCGTGGCTGTTTTATACTCACTTGACCAGGAAGCAGTCTAAATAATCTAAAACTATTAATCCTCTGAGCTAATTAAACTTCAAGGACAGTTCCAACACTTTTTAAGGAAAAACCAGCTTAACGTGTATGAAGGTAGAAAAGCAATTGCTCCAACTATATAATTCTTTAAGGTACTACTTTTTTTTACTTTAATATATTTTATTTTTCCCAATTATATGTAAAAACAATTATTAACATTCATTTTTTTTTCAATTTTAAGCTCTAAATTTTCTCCTCTTCCCTCCCTGAGACAGTAAACATTTGATATAGGTTACACATGTCCAATCATGCAAAACAAATTTCCATGTTAGTTATGTTTTAAAAAAAGGCACTAAGCCCCCAAAAAAATCAAAGGTGAAAAATAGTATGTTTTGATATGCATTGAGACTGTCAGTTCTAGTATTTTTTATTATGAATCCCTTTGTCTCGGTTTACTGCTAAGAAGAGCTTGATCACTGCTGCTCAATTAGTATTAGTAATAGTATTGCTACTACAGTGTACAATGTTCTCCTGGTTCTGCTCAATTCACTTTGCATCAGTTCACGTAAGTCAAAAAGTATTAACATTAAAGTCACA
Source organism: Potorous gilbertii (assembly GCA_028658325.1). Taxonomy (NCBI): domain Eukaryota; kingdom Metazoa; phylum Chordata; class Mammalia; order Diprotodontia; family Potoroidae; genus Potorous; species Potorous gilbertii. The sequence continues at coordinate 223,402,395 of CM053771.1, read as the reverse complement.
GGACCTGAGTTTGAATCCTGACTCTAAAACTTACTACCTGTATGACCTTGGTCAAATAATACAATGTCTCTGAGACTCAAATGGGTAGTTCCATTCAATCACAACCAAAGTCCCTTCTAGCTCTAGATTTATAAACAATAACAAGGAATTTAAAGTGACTTTTAGAAAAGAAAAATATCAATAACTACTAATCACATGCTTATTTTCCAAATTATATAAAATATTTTGTGAATAATTAGTATAATCATTGAAGACATCCTTCATGAGGGCATCAGAGAAGAAAAGGAAGACTTTTCATGTCAATCTACCGGAGAACGCATCACTATCACAGATCAGACGAAAAGTTATAGAAAAGGCAAGATTCTATTGTACTATTTGAATAATATCCTACTATCTCTAGGATCAAATAAAAATTTCCTTTTAATCTTTTACAGCCTGGCTCCAATCTACCTTTCCAACCTTACTATTCATTACTCCTGATGCATTCTAATCCAGCTAAGGGGGTAGCTAGATAGCACAGTGGATAGAATGCCTTGGTCTGGAGTCAAGAAATTCATCTTTGTGAATTCCAAACTGGCCTCAGATACTAGCTGTGTCTGTGACTTGTGAGCAAGTCACTTAACCCTGTTTGCCTGTTTTCTCATCTGGGCAAAATGAACTGGAGAAGGAAATGGCAAACCATTCCAGTATCTTTGCCAAGAAAACCCCAACTGGAGTCATGAAACCCCCAGACAAGACTAAGAAATTCCTCTCTCATGACAGCCTATCTCTTGTCTCCTTTGTGCTAGCTGTCTCCTGTGCCTGGAATGCACTCTTCCTGAACCTCTCAGTTCCTTGGAATACCCAGAGTTTCCTTCAAAACTCTGGTCAAATGCCAGTATCTACAAGAAGAATTTCTTAATCCTCTCCAGCTTCTATCACCTCTCCTCATCTCCCTTCCCCCAACAAATACACACACACACACACACACACACACACACACACACACACACACTCTTGGTATTTATTGTTCCCTTAGACCAGGCATAGGGATCCTGAGGCCTCGAGGTCACATGTGGCCCTCTAGGTCCTCAAGTGAACCCAAAGGGATTTGTTCTGTGAAATTTGGATTCAGTCAAAGGGCTGCACTTGAGGACCAAGAGGGCCATATGTGGCCTCTAGCCCCTAGGTTCCCCACCCTGCCTTAGATAGAAGACGTACATATGTACAGAATGTCAACTCCCTAAGTCAAGGACTGTTCAACTTTGTCTTTGCATCCTCAGTGTCTAAAATAGTGTCTGAGACATGATAGGTGCTTCATAAATATCTGTTGATTGAATGGAAAAAATTTTATTCAATATAGCAAACTCTACTTTTAAAAGGAAGGCATGTATTAGCATTATATGCTAGAGACAGTGCTAGGTGCTTCAAGCGAGTTAAATTCATTCCAAAACCACATAAGATACCTTGGAAGGCAAGTGCAAAAACTTTAGCAGCTTTCTGATTATTAATTCATCAAGTGAGGTATAGAACAGTGAAGATAATTTTCTTGCCAAAGGCATTTCCCATTGTCATAGAGGAAATTCAAAGCAGGCTCCAAATGGAAGAATTCCCCATAGATCAAGCGTTCTTAACCTTTTTGCATGTCATGGACATTTTTGGTAGTCTGTTGAAACCTACTGATGCCTTCTCTCAGAATAATATTTTTAAGTGCATATATAACAGAGCTTTGGTGCATGCTCGCATCTCCTAATGTTGTGAATACAAAGGTGTCTTAAAGGTTGAGCTGCCCTTTCCCTGGTTCATCCTCTACAGGGGCCCTAAACTCTCTTGATACAAAGGCACCCTACGGGTGAGTTGCTCTATGCCAGGTGCCTTATTTTGAAATACTATAAAACTCTCCTCTTAAACTGGACCATCAATTCTTTGTCTTCCCTCATCTTGGGTCATAAAGTTTCCCCTGTCTCCCTTATCTTGTGCCATCCATCTTCCTCATTCTCCCTAAATCTCCAACCCCCATTAGAAACACTAAAAATTACATCATCATCCCATAGGCTGTATATAGGTCTGGTCCTTTTCCTATATCACTGCCTTTGTTTAACTCCTTGCTAAATCTCAGGCCCACTGCCTTTGCATCAATAAAGCTCCCAATGGCTACAGAGAAGATCTACTGAATTCATCCGCATCTTAAACTAGCTCTCCCATCTCTCTCTTCCACACTAAGATGAATGCTTCCATAAAGGAGATATGAGGGCCTTGCTTCCTGAAGAAAAGGCTTTCCGGGTTTCTCTACCTCATTGCAGGAGGAGCAGCTTCTTCCCATGGCTTTCTAGCCAAAAGGGCCCACATCTTTACAATGAACAGACTGCGACAGTCTCTTGCCTTCTCTTTCTGGTGGCATACAAAGCTGAAAGTCTTGTTTGTCTGCATTAAAGGCAACCTGCACGAAGCTGATGGAGAGGGAGAAGGTCGACCTTCCCCTTCTCATTAGTGCCTAGAGCCCCATGAAATGGGTTTGAGTTTTGGCTTCTTTGGTTTATTCTTTTCATTCTGGGCACAGGGAGGAGAAAGCAGCTGGACCTGAAAACTCAAACCATGGTAACTGCAGAGCCAGGATTCTAAGTTGGATGTTACTGCCATCCCTGAAGGGAAGCTATGAGAAGCCAGGGTGCAAAGCCACAAATTCAGGGAGATTTGAACTTGGAATCTGGTGAGATTATGCTACATAGGACCTGAGTTAAACTGTGAGCCTGCCTCCCCCTTTCCAAGGACTGAGATGGTATAAGGGGAATTGTGCTGGGGGGCAGGGAGGGTGTTTATTCTTGCTGTATTTAGCTCACAGTCTGGTCATGAAGATCGGAGTGAATATATGTAAAGTGCTTTGCAAACCTCAAACAGCCCTCTACAAAGGCTAGCTCTTACTATGGCAATCAGGAGGCACTGTGGACAGAACACTGAGCCTAGAGTCAGAAAGGTCTGAGTTAAAATCTGGCCGCAGACACTTACTAGCTGTGACACTGGGCAAGTCACTTAACCTCCGTCTGCCTCGTTTTCCTTAACTAAAATAGGGATACTGATAGCTCCTACCTTGCAGGGTTGTTGTGAAGCTCAAAGGAGGTAACTTTTGTCAAGTGCCTAGCACATAATAAGCCTGGCACTTAGTAGGTGCTTACTACATGCTTGTTCTTTTCCCCTTCTTCCCCTTATACCTCTGAAGTAAATATTCTTTTGTAAAAGCTAATCTAGGTGATTAATTGGAACTGAGGTGCTGGAAGCCCCTCTGATTTAAGGAACATAATCAGTGGGGGCTTGAGCCAACGGAAGACACCTCCCTCCCAGCCCTCTCAAGAGTACCAGGAAAGGGGTGAAAATGTACCATACCTGACTCTCAGGCAGTAGAGGCCAGAGTTAATCAGTTAGTCATAAAGTAGAATACACAAACTTAAAAAGGAATTCAATTATAACAAAATACGCTTAGCAAAAAAAAAAATTTAAATTCATAGATCCCAAGTAAAGAACCCTTGATGGGTCCTCCATATGCTCTTACTTACAAATGATACTGTACTTGTTACATTGCTAAAAAGCCTATTAAATTAGATCCATAATCATTCCAAACTAAACATTCACACAGGCAAAACCACATGCGGAAGAAGAATGCACGGGATGGGGGGTGAGGAACAGAAGGGAAAAAAGCTATATGATAATTTTATTATATGTTTCAAAGGAATAGCAAATTGCACATAATAGATTTACAGTTTTGTGCGCAATCGTCTTTTTTTAATTCTATTATGCTATAGAAATGTTTGTTTTATTTCTTAAGTTCAGAAAAAAATACATGAAATTTAAAAAAAGAAGCGTGCCTATTATTCACACTATGATACACAATGGAACAGATAACCTATCAACACGCACGTATATGGGGCCTGTCACTACAAATAAACAAGAAGGCAAGGCTAGAATTAAATATAAATAAGGAAAAATTGCTAGATTGACTTTCAGAAGTTCCAATCCTTCCTTCTACTCTGTATCTCATATATATCTTCTATGTACCTGTTGTCTCACTCATTAGAATACAAGCTTCTTGAGGGCAGAGACCATTTTTTATTTTGTTGTGTCCCTGATACTTAGTACAGGACCTGGCATACAGTAAGTGTTGCTTGAATGACTCCAAGCTTCTCCTTGAAGTAAAGACCAATCTTTTTTTTTGCAAACACCAACCATCTCTTGGTGATGTTTAAAGGATTACTTCTATAATCTCTGAAGGAATGAAACTGAAGTGTGAGAGGAAGTAAACAAGAGTCACTCAGGATTGACAATCATGAATAGGTTGAGCTAAGCAGTGCTGAAGAGAATGTCCACATAAAGAGATCACAAAGTCAATAAGTATGAGTGTTAAAGAACTGACTGTAGTCTTACTAAGAGTTGGACAGTACTTTGGAGCTTTGACCTCACAAAAAGCCTGCCAAATACATAGAGCAGGAATTACTGTGTATGAGTTCAGGGTGGACCAAATGACAATGAGAGGTGAGGAAGGATAAGAAGGAGCAGACTGGGTCAGAAGGAAGAGGAAAGTTGTGGCTTCTTTGCCTTGGCATAACAGTAGTCCTAGGTAAGGAGTAAGTCCTAGGGGTTGTCCCAGGCAACAGTTTGCAGCTAGGAAGGGAAATCCCAGAAACAAAGGGAAATTCCTATAGCTATGTATCACAGCAAGACAGGAGCAGAAGTCAGGCATATGAAAACAGAGGACTGCCTACACTAGCTCAAGCATTATAAACCTTTAAGTATTTCAAGGAAAGTTTGACTCTGGAATGAAACAGTTTATCTCATCATTCGACTGCCTCAAGTTATAACCTATTAAAAAACAGAAATCAGAAAATGGATAAGTGCAGATTTTAAAGAACCATCATTTCAAAAATGTTCTTTTAAAAGTCATTTTATATTATGCAGTTCACTGTGCACAATGTGACTTAATTACAACATCTTTGGCTCAGTAAGTGATTTATTTCAAGAGGTTGAGTCACTTCCTTAAAGGTTTTTCATCTATCTCTTATGAGAGAAAAATTTCAAAAAGCTTAAAAATATTCGAGGAAATGAGCCAAAACATCCTGGAAAAAAACATTCCTCCTCTGCAGGTCTGATAAGATAGCTGCCACTGTGAGACTAGCAAGATGAAGGAAGTGTACAGGGAAAGGGAATAGCCAAGTATCAGTCTCAGACTCTCAGTGTAAAAAAAATAAATAATTCAGCTTAACGTGCAGGTAATTATAACAACTCATATTTATAACGCACTTTAGAGGACAGCATGATTTAGAGTTGGAAGGAACCTTAGAGATCATCTCAACTAACTACTGTACAGGTGAACAAAGTGTCAGAAAGCATAAGGGATTTGCTCCAGGACATGCAGTTAACAAGTCACAGAACCAGGATTCAATCTCAGGTCTTTTGATATTATGTCACTGGAAGGCAGGATGGAGGATGGGGGTTGGGGTGTGGTGAGATGGGGGCAAAGTTTACACCAATGCCATGAGCCAGTCATGCTGTGTTTTGTTGTTGAATCATTTCAGTAATATCTGACTCTTCATGACCCCATTTGATTCCAAATTTAATGACTATTTCCCCATAATCATCTCATTAAAGAGATAGCACAGTAGTGCCTGGGTTATTGAGAAGGGAAAATAGGCTGATCCTTTGTGGTGTAGGTAAGGGTTGTTCTTGTTCTCCATGTCCTCTAGCCATCCAGAAAGGTTGGCACCAATTTGTTCTTACCCACTAGACTAGTAAAAATACATTTTATATATAATGCTTGTTACTAAGTACAGGACTCTAACTGGAAGACTGAGAATGGGTAGATAGGATCATGGACTAAATTCAGAAGTATCATATGAGAACCCAAGGGAAATTTTCCTGTAGGAAAGTACATTTCCAGCTTGGAATGTAGCTGCACATGAGTAAACTCTGTAATCATAGAGCATAAATAATGCATAGTATGGTAAGAGTGTCCTATGCCCATCAATTGCAATTAATGTAACTATCAAGATATTCTACACCAGAGTATCAGACACATAACCCACAACAATTCCATTCATAGCCCAAAACATTAAAGTGTGATTGAGAAATATTTAACAAAATAAATAAAAATACAAAAAACTAGAAAATATTACATGTTAAACTAGGGATCCTTATGTACAGATTAGTGTCCCCTTTTTTCTATGTGAATTTGATACCACTACTCTACACTCTGAAAATCTTAATCAGGTGAAAACTTTAGATTGAGCCCCAAAATGAATCCATCAAAAGTAGAAACTGGGCATAAAGAAGTCTTACACATCCCAATCAATCTACCCAATCAACCAAAGGTGTAAATTATGTGTGACCAAGTATTTAATCAATTGGGATAAAGTGAAGATGCAAGATGGACACATAAAGATGAGTATTGGGATTAGCAGAAAGAATATGGTCTTCTGTACATAGAAAAGGTACATAATCAGGGCAGGAAGCTTCAAGAGTGTTTTGAAGAGGCAGATCCTCATATCTGTAAGAAGATGGCAACAGGAAGATGAAGAGAATTGAGCTCTCTCTCTTTTTCCTCCTCCTCCATACTCTCTAGAAAATGAAATTATGAACTTTTGAAGTTTTGGATTTTCCATCTGCCTTGGTAGCAATTCAACAGAACAACAGTCACTTATAGAAGTATCTAAATCAGAAGCTTAGATATATGCTGAGGAGTAATTAGACACACTGAGGAAAGGCAACTTTCAGACTCTAGAAAGGTACCAAACCTCAGAGCTCAGCAGAGAGCTACATCCAGTTAAGGGGAACTTCATGAGTACTCTACTAATGGAGCAAAGGACTGCCAGTAATAGGAGTTAAGGACTTAACCATATGTGTTCTCTAAGATTGAGCCCACTCTCCCCATTAACCTGCTGTGATATGATAGAATATAACAAAACATAACATAATACAATACAATACAACATAACATAATATTTGTGTAGTACTTGGCACAGTATCTGGAAGATAATTAGGTGCTATAAAATGCTTATTCACTTTCCCCTAATGTATAAGAGCATGCTTCTGATTTGAAAAAAATGTTTTGATCCAATTTGACTTACTACAAAACCTTAGCAAATAACTGATATCAATCAGCTAATTGATATTGAGAAACACACTTTATAGGAGCTTCTAAGCAAGAGTTATAGATAGTCATGCCCAGACCCTCAGTGTTACCCGCTAGAATCCAAGAGGAAAAGTGATCAGCCCTCTGGAGACCCAGTCTGCCATGTTAGAGTTTGGAGATGAACTTAGAGAATATACTACACAAGAATAGGAAGCTTTATCAAAGCTACAAAGCCTTCCAACAAGAAAAAAGAAGCTGTCAGCTTTTAGAATCACAGTAATAACCCATGGTATCTGTGTATCATTTTATACTTTGCAAAGCACTTTCACGTGCAGTAAAGCATTTGAAGCTTCCAACTTGTGGTAGGAAGCCATTATCATCCTTTCCCTTTTTCCACATGAATTAGAAAAAGGAGGATATGTAAATTATTTAAGGTCACACAGTGAGTGATGGCACTGGAATTAGAATCTAGGATCACGGGTGTGGAACCTGTGGCCTTGAGGCCACATATGGCCCTCTAGGTCCTCAAGTATGGCCCTTTGACTGAAACCAAACTTCACAAAACAAATATTCTTAATGAAAAGATTTGTTCTGTAAAATTTGGACTCAGTCAAAAGGCCACACCCAAGGACCTAGAAGGTCACATGTAACCTCAAGGTTGCACGTTTCCCACCCCTGGATAGGCCATAGTATTTAGAACTAAAAGAGATCTTACAGTGTATCTTGTCCAACTCTCGTATTTTACAGATGAGGAAACAGGACTAGAGATGCTAAGTGACTTATCCAAGGGTGTACAAGTAGTAAAGAGTGAAACTGGATCTGAACCAAGATTTCTGGAGACCTAGTTAGGAAAGAATCCTCTACTACTTTCCACTTGATTACATACACTAAACCACTTTGGAATCCTTAGTCTCTAAGTAAACCTTTTGGTATCAACTCTCCTAGAAATATAGCTCTTAGAAGTACTGGAGAAGGAAGAGCTAGTCTCATAAGACAAAGACTAGCATGATGAACGAAATGCGCGCTGAATACTTTCTTGTGAATTGAACCAAACTATAGACATATATAAACGAATACTTAAGTATACATACTATTTATATAGTGTATATCTTTGTATTTACGCTGTATGTATAGTGTGTGTGTGTGTGTGTGTGTGTGTGTGTGTGTGTGTGTGTGTGTGTGTGGGTGTGGGTGTGTGTACACATGCTTGTCTCCCCATGAGAATGCAAGGTCATTTCTTGCAGATATTGTTTTTTTCTTTGTACTTAAATCCCCAGTGCCTGGCACATGGTAGGTCCTTAATGAACACTTGTTGATTGATTGATTTACTTTAACAAGGGATTTCTATGGAGCATGGGAATTTTATGTGGGTTTATATTCATATCATATCCACTAAGTTTTCTCTAGTGACACTTTAAAGAATTGATTGGAAGTATTGAAAGAACACAGGGCTTTCCTCCAACTCCTTCAGTTATTTTTAGACTTCTTGACAAAATCAAAAGAGAGTTTGGAAATCTAGAGATAGATCTAATCTAAAATTACAGGCTAACAACATATGTCACATTCCCTCACATAGGAAAAGAAAGAACAAAAATAGAACTGGACCTTATGTTAAGACACTGGTATTGAATTCAGGGGTGTGCTGGAGCCAGCTTGTCCTGGCTTGCAAGAGCCAATTCTTAAATTTTCAGTGTGAACATTTACCCCTAAGAAATTGGCAAATGCAAATGAGCTGTAGAAGAAAATGGCAAATCACTTCAGTATCTCTGCCAAGCAAATCCCAAATGGAGTCACAAAGAGCCAGACACAACTGAAAACAACTCAACAACAACAACGTATCAGAACTTAATTTATTATTTTGTTTAATTCTAGACTTAAGAAAATGACAGGGGAAATAATAATGTAGATTAAACAAAAATTTATCATGCATACTTTTTTTTTCAGAATGAATGCTGTTAAACATTTATAAGCACACTACTGGTTGAGTTCCAGGGTTCCACCATGAAGTTGCTGAATCAACTTGAATTTTGAGTTGATTAGAGTGAAAAAAACAAGACCTGTGAAATTGTTGGATTATTTGAATTCACACTGCATATTTCTGTTGGGCTGGAATCAATGACCATATTTTATATAATTATAACTTCAAGTAGTGTGGATTCAAATACATGCAACCACTTCAAGGGATTCATTATTTGCATTAATTCGGACCTTTGATTGATCTGTGATTTCATTATTACTTTCCCTCCCAAGGTACAGGTCAGAACCCATCTCTGTCTTTTTTAGCCTTTTATCTTGTTCATAAATCCTCCCACAAATCCTCCACAAAGCATTCACCTAAATTTCTGGAAGTCTTTCTCTTAGCATCATTGTTAAGAGACACAAGAAATATATTCCCCTTTCTGTACTATTACAGCCTATCTTCCTTGCCTAGAACATACTCCTTCCTCACCTCCACCTATTAGAATCTCTAAGTTTCCTTTATAGTTCAGCTCAAACCTCACCTCCTAAATGAGTGCTTTACTGATCCACCTAGACTCCTCCCCTCTCAAAAATTACTTTGTATATATTTTATATATATTTATTGTGTAGATGTTTTTTAAACTAATCATATATAAGCTCTTTGAAGGTAAGGATTATTTTATCTATTTATTTGTATGCCCAGCATCTAGCAAAATGCCTATCATATTAATGTTTAATAAATACTTAATGACTGACTATGTGAATAGTACTGAGCCACTTAAAGTCTCAGCTTATCCCTCACTTCTGTCACATGATCTGTCACATCATCAGTCCATCTTCCTTTATTGGTCATGCATCTCTTTAATGATATCCTTTATGCCACTTGTTTTGTAAAGTTTTTGGTGGTAGTCTATCCATGCCCTCTATGCACCTCTTTATTGCCCTCTAGATGACTCACAACTTCAATTCAGATTGTGATAGTCTATGACTCATGGCCACACAGATTACCTAGATTCATACTGGCATTAAAAAGATGGCTTTTTGTTTCTGGGACAAGTTTGTAAACATTAAAAGTCCTGTACAATTTTCCAAAGGCAACCCTGCCCAATTTCCTCTCTTCCTGTTCAATTTTGAGCCAAGTTCATTGTTCATGCACAGTATCTGTCCAGGGCATATGTGATGATGAACCAACTGAATGGGCTGTCCTTAGAACTGTGTGCTCTAGCCTGGATTTGTTCATGTCAAATAATCTCTCCAGGTTTCATTTGCAAAATGATGGAGTTGGATTTATTGTCTAAGGTCCTTTGCTGTGTTGTATCTTCTTACTTCTGTGATACTATCTATATCTTTGTCAGTTTCCTGACAACTACTAAGAAATATGCAACTAGACAATACAAGAAAAACTTCAAGAAATATAATACTGATGATTTCATTGCTATTTTTAGCTTTTTAAGATTTACAAAATAATTCACAACTGATCTTCACAACTTGGCATAGTTTGGTAGTAGGTATTCTTTAATTCTGCAAGAATCTATGATTTAATCTATGTGGGTGGTTCACACCTTGCTTAACATTTTCATAGATTTCTAAAGCCAAAAAAGATCAGCCTCCAGTGGCCAACTCCTCTGGTGATAAGCCTATCCAAACTAAGCTGAGCAGATTCCCCCCATGAGACAGGCAGACCATCCATTTCAAGTCTGTGTTGGAAGATTTTCTGACCTAGTAAAATCTGCCAGAGTTTGCATTCCTGGCTCATTGAGGGTCACCATGCCATGGTGAAGCATTTATTTTTCGGAATCATAGAAGAAGGGTGGTCTAATTAAATAAGCACTGAACTTGGGGAATAAAACAAACTTATATCCAAGTACTGAATCCTTTAATGGAAGGGTTGGACCCAATGAAACTAGACCTTTGATGTCCCTTCTAGCTATAAAGTTACAATGAAGTCACAGTTGCTCTTGGCCTTAGAATGGAAAATGGAAATAATACCTTCACTTCTTTCTTCACTGTGATGATTCCCAAAGTGATTTGTCAATATGTTGTGTTATGTAGATGTTAGGCACTATCAATAACACCAATGAGCACTCATTCACGAGGCAGAGCCGAGTGGCACAGACCCTCCCTCATCTTTCTTCTCACTACTGCATGGTTTGGCATACTTTCAGGTTTGCTGCATTTGGGTCACCTAACTCCAGTCCAAGCCCCATTGCAGTTCTAAAGCTTCCAGGATTTGGGAAACTGGGAAAGTAAAAAAAATTCATACAGAGCCTCTTGGCTATGTGCAGTCTTCAATTTTTACCTCTTAAGAATTCCCTGGGATGGTCCCAGAAAGAATATCTTGTGCAAGTGCCATGGGTACACAAGATTTTGAGTTTAGACAGAACATTCCAAGAAATATATGGACTTGATCAGCCCCAACTCTGGCCTAATTCCTCAAGGAAACCCATCCCAGCGACCTTGAAACTTGTGGCCAGATTTGGAATTTGGATCAGTGTCCAACTTTCTAAAAAGTCTCTTGGCCAACAAGTTTCCTTTGTCTAAGGAACTAGTTTGACCAGCACAGCAAAAGGCTCTGCATAACAGCTACTTCCCAATTACCCAGCACAAATCTAGTCCTGCAAAGGAGGACTGCAATGTCATTCTGAAGAGCCTGGTCACGAGTACAAGGCAAAAATAATGCTGATGCACTCAAATATGCTATTAGTGGTAATGGCAAAGATGAACAAATGTTATCTTATGATACTTTTGCAATTCAATCTCCACATTTCAAAGAATGTAAATTCAGAATGTAAATTCAGAAGAAATGCATAATACATATTCAGGGGGAAATGTTTAGTAAATGGCAACAGTATATTTGGACTTAATCCTGAAAGTTATAAGTATATTTTTCCCAAAAGAGCCAAATTGTTAATGTGCTGACAGCCAGACATCCCCCAAAAAAGCACGGTTATACAGATCAGAAATTAAAAATAGCCAGAGGTCTAAACTTAGAACAGAATCTAGAAAACTGCCATATGGAACAGCAAGGTTGAATTAGAGAAGCAGGTTTTTAAGAGCCCATCTCCAAAACGGATCATTTAATTCCTTGCCCAGAATCAGAATTTTATGTGGAATCTCCATTCCCCTGTTCTATGACTAAAACTCTGGGATTTATCTTTGACTCTTCTATGTTCATTACCTCTTGTGACCAATCAGTTTCCCAGTCCTATCAATTTCACTTTCCAAATGTCTCTCATATCTGGGCCCTACACACTCTTCTCACTACCACCAATTTAGTACATGCCCTTGTTACCACTTTTTGAGACTATTATAATACAATAAAATAATACAATTAAAAGGTTATTATCTCCTTATTAGTCTACCTACCTCCAGACTCTTCCCTGTCTAATCCGTCCTTCATATAGCTGCCAAAGTCTAACCATATTATTCATTTGGTTAGTATTCTTCAAGCTTCCTGATCCAAATAGGATAAAATACAAACTCCACAGCCCAGTACTTAAGGTCTTCCAGTCTGGTTCCATCTTGCATTGCCACTTTGATTTCACATTACTCCCCATCATAAAACCTATTCGATCTTCAAGCCAAACTAAGCTGTTAGTTCCTCCCTGAACTTAATCTGCTTCCATCAATTTGCAATCTCCATGCCTAGAATGTCGTTTTTCCATCTCCTTTGAAAATTTTTGTTGTTTGTTGCTCAATCATTTCAGTTGTATCTGACTCTTTATGACCCCATTTGCAGTTCTCTTGGCAAAGATACTACAGTGGTTTGCCATTTCCTTCTCCAGATCATTTAACAGATGAGAAACTAAGGCAAACAGGGTTAAATCACTTGTCCATATCACACAGCTATTAAATGTCTAAGGCCATATTTGAACTCATGAAGATGAATCTTCCTGACTGTAAATCTACTGCTCTATCCCATTGCACCACCTACTTCTAATTTCATTTCTCAACTCAACAGCTAATCTCCACACAAAACTTTTTGTTATCCTATTCATCTTAAAGTGTTCTCTCCTCAATTTTTTCCAAAGTTTACAACACACTTTAACTTGTATTATATTTATCTTTATGCATGCCATGTTGCTCCTCTTCCCCCAGCAGAATAAAAATTCCTCCATGTGGGCTAGGACAGGGTTGGTGGTCATCATTATTTTATCCCTAGAACCTAAGATCATACCTCACATGTAGGGGACACTTCATCTTTATTGCATAAAACTGAGTCAGGATAACTCTCTTATCTACAAAATTCTTCCTAAGGTTCTTTTTTATTGTAAATGTCTAAGATTCTTCCTGTCATACACAGAATAGAATACGGAGATGAGAATCCAGGGGCAAGACTATTAGTAAATAATTGTTTCATTAGTCTAGGAATAATATGAAGGACAGTATGAGGGTTTCTGCATGGAAAGAAAGGGGTAAAAGGTTTACAGAAAGTAAAATGAAAAATTTTGATTACATAAAATTAAAAAGGTTTTTGTACAAGATTTTAAGAAAAGCAGGGAAGTGGGGAGAGGCATCTTTGCAGCAAGTTTCTCTGATTAACATCTCATTTTCAAAATATATAGAGAATTGACTCAAAGTTACAAGAATATGAGCTATTCCCCAATTGATGAATGGTCCAAGGATAGTTTTCAAGGGAGGGATCAAAGTTATAGTCATATTAAAAAGTGCTCTAAAACACTAATAATCACAGAAATGCAAATTAAATCAAGTCTGAGGTACCCCCTTACACTTATCATATTGGCTAAGATGACAAAAAAGGGAAATGACAAAAGCTGGAGTGGATGTGCAAAAATAGGTACCCTAATGTATTGTTGGTAGGACTGAACTATTGTCCAAACCTTCTGGAAAGTAATTTGAAACTATAGCCAACAAGCCATAGTGATTTTTTAAATTCAATTTTGTTTGTTTTCAGTTCCAAAATCTGTCTCTCTCCCTCTTCTTCCCATGCCTGTTGAGAAGGCAAGAAAAACAAAACCCATCATATACATGTTTAGACATGCAAAATTATGTCCACCACATCTATTAGTTCTCCTCCAAAAAGAATGATTTCTTGAAATATAGCACTGGAAAATCAGGCTTTGATACAGTCCATTGGGATTCAAACGGATTCACTTAACCATGTCTTAAAACCAAATCATTCTGGTCCCAGCCCAAGCCTCATTTGGTTGTTGCTTGTGTTTTGATGACTCAGGGTAAGTGTAAATAGCATTTGTTTTTGTTCTGGCCAGAAATGTGCAGCATCTTCCCTCTCAGTTTTATTTTTTTTAGTAGGCAAACTATGCCATCTTTTGTTTCATTTCTTATCTAGTCCTCAATCACTGAATGGGCTGCCTCAGACAAACTGAGACCACCTTAGTTTAAAAAGGCCAAGGTCTCCCACCAAGTCTGAGGTCATCTCTAGTCTTTCTGATCTATGTCTTGCCACTCTGATGACCCAGAAGAAAATGAAGCTATGTATAGCCCTGTCTCACTTAAATCCAACTCACTTCAAAGTCAAGACAATACCCCCTTGGTGTCATTGGTCCCCTTAGAGAACAAAAGACAACAATACCATTTACCAACACCACCATTGCAAGGTCTATGACCCAAAGAGACCAAAGAGGAAAAGGGCACATGTATATAAAAAATATTTATAGTAGCTCTTTTTGGTGGTAGCAACAAATTGGAAACTGAGGGGATACCCTCAAATGGGCAATGGCTAAACAAGTTTGATAAATGAATAAGATAGAATGCTTGGATCTATAAGAAAGATGAAGGAGATAGTTTCAAAGAAACTGGGGAAAACTTGTAAGAACTGATGCAGAATGAAGTGAGTAGAACCAGGAAACAACTGATATAGCAACTGCAATAATTTAGACAATAAAATCTGAAATACTTAGTAACTGATCAATATAGTGATCAACCACAATTCCACAGAATTCAGGATGAAACATGCTATCTACCATCATAAAGAGAACTGTTGGACTCAGAGAGAACATTGAAACATATTTTCTTCTACTTCTTTCTTTTTAAAATTTTTCCTTCTTGGAACATAGCTAATGAAGCAATTTATTTTGCATATCTATGTATATTTGTAATGTATTTTATTTTTCTCGCATTCTGAATAATTGAGGGAGAGAGAAGGGAGAGAATTTGAAACTGAAAATAAAACAAAATTGAATTAAAAATAAGAGATCTCTAAAGGAAAAATAAAAAAAAGAAGAAAAGGGAGTAGATCTGAATGGAAGTTAAAAAAGTCTTAATGCCTTACATTTATACTTTTCAAAACTTGAAATAAATTATTGCATTTTATCTTCAAAAAAAAAGGTCTATGAAGTAGATAAAATACAATCCCATTTTTATAGATTAGAAAACTAAGACCCCAAAACATGAAGTAACTAGTAAACTAGAATGTGGGGTGTTCTAAATAATATTTTTCCACTCTTTGTTCTTTTTAACACTGAGAGCTACACTGCCTCTTTAAAAGTTCACCAGTTCTTAGTATTCAAGTCACATAAATGCTACACATTTTAGGAAAGAAGTATATAATGGAAAGACAGCACTACATTCAATGACAAGTTCTATTTCTTAGATAATAAAATGAAAAGAACTGTATGGCCAGAGAAGTCTCTGATATTGCTGTAATCTGCTTTTCAGAAAGCATTTATCTCCATTTCACCTTTTCTCCAAAGTTTAGCCCTTCTAAGTGCACACATTGGTGGCTGCTCCTCCCCCAAAATCATTTCTAAGGTACTTTGAATCTGGGCAGGTGTTTATAGAGGTTCTTCGGCTGTTCTAGTTTCAGGCTCCCATATTTCAAGCCATAGGTCAGCTCATTAGTTCCCAGCAAAAAAAAAAAAAGAAAAATTTGCACAAGTCATCATGAGATTATGCCACAAGACCTAAACACAAGCAATCTTTAAAATTAGCAGTTAATGATCATTCCGTTCCATTTCTGTCCAGCTCCTGGGTATTTCCAACCCGAGTTATCAAAAACATACTTAGATGATGATCCTCTTTGATGTTCATTTTTATACTTCTGACTGAGAGGCTATTCTTTTTCCATAAAGAGTTCAATGGCATGCTACGTACTCCACTCTTTTCTCAAAAATAACCCTCTCTCAAAACATTAAGTACAGCTTTCAATTATCCTTACATCTAAGCCAGACTTCAATGAAAGTGTTTTAGCTATATTATTTCCTATTCACATTCCTCTTTTACCAAGTCCTAATCAGAACTTTCTTTTCACCCTATTGACCACTGAACCAAAGATGGAATGAAAATTTCTGTTTCTCTTCTAGCACCATTTCCTTAGGCAGCATGGATTCAGAGACTGCAGGGTGTTCTTACAGCAGGAAAGACTTCAATCCAAGTCCTACCTTTGACACATACTGGTTGTGTGGCCTTAGGAAATTTACTTTACCTCTCAATACTCAAGGCAAGGGATTGACTTTCATTGGTAGAGAGTCTTTTCTCACTGAGAGTTTCCGACATCAATGAAATCACAGGTTTGAAGCAATCATTTTCTTAAACATATAAGGTTACAACTTGAAACCTAAGTTCAAAAAATATAATCTATAACTAATAATAGCTAACATTTGTATACCATTTTAAGGCATGATACACACTTGTAAAACTATAAACTCATTTAATCCTCACAACAACCCCAAGAGGGGAGCCAAGAAGGCAGAGAAGAAAAATGCACCTACTCTAGCTCTTCCCCCATAGCCCATAAAATACCTGTAAAAAATGACTCTAAACAAACTCTAGAGTAGTAGAAGTCACAAAAAAACAGAGTGAAAAAGATTTCCAGCCCAAGGCTGCCTGGAAGGCTGACAGGAAAGATCCATCACTAGGGCCTGGAGCAGAGCACAGCCCATGGAGCCCAACCCAGCTTTGGCCATGCAGTGCCAGCAGAAACAGGACTGGAGCAGATCTCGAGGGAGTAATCCTCAGCAACAGCAGCAATTCCTAGATTGCTCAACCCGCAAACACTGGAAACAGTTTCAAAGGTTAGTGAGAAAGCTCTTTCACATGGGTAAGAAGCAAGTAGGGTCCTCCCTTAGCCCTGGCCCCAGGAGACTGCAGCTTTCATTTTTGGAGCCCTTGGCCTAAAGACCCTGGGGGAATTGAGTCACGGATCTGGGTCTCAGCCCCAAGTGGTGGTCCTGGGGTGAGGAAAAGTGCTGACATGGTGGATTTGATGGAGGCTCTGGAAAGGAAATTCTATTTATAGATCCTGGGCAGAAAAGCTTTGGTAGCTCCCAAACAAGAGCATAGGCCAGGATAGGAATAAACTCCTCT
>CM053771.1:223348151-223384554 GCA_028658325.1 Potorous gilbertii | reverse complement strand
TGTATTTATTCATGACATTTCTTGATAATATGAAGGTTTTGTCCTAACATGATGTTACCTTTTTATAGAAGAAAAAATTGAGGCATAAACCGGTTGTAACCTCCTACAGGTCAGACTTTGTGTGAGTTGACCATTAGATTATGCTGTCCAGTTTATCCATAGCTATTACTATTTGTTGTTGAGTAGAAGCTGTCCTGCATTAGTAGAGGGTGTTTTCTCATCTGGGAGTTCCTTATGTAAAGGAAATATCTATTCTAGGCTCCATCCCTATTAAGGTTCCTGCTATAAAGGTGATACTAGTAAGAACTGGTTTTTATTCATTAAACTTACTAGCTAATTACATTGAAATGCAAGTTCTTGAAAGCAGGGGCTGCCTTGCTTGCTTATAATTATGTCTTCAGGGCTTAGCATAGTGCCTGAGGAATGTAGAAAATGCCTAATAAATGCCCTATGATAAAGCATATGCTGAGGGCAGTCCACAAAATTAATTTTGCTTTCATTGCTGTTATTCCTTTATATACACATCCCCCCAATTGTAGAGAATTTATAGATTTCATTGTTTATCAAGGTCTTTTCCTCTATTAACTCCTTTTTAGGAAGGTTAGAGAAAAACATGTTCCATCATTGCAAAGTTTGTATCACTGTTAATTGCTTATTATAGAAAATAATGCTCTTCAATTTCTTTTTTTCCCCCTTTTGACTCATTTTTAAAAAGCTCAACCCATATGTCACCTTCAATGTGAAGACCTTCTCTGACACATGTATTGACAATCATCTTCCCCCTTAGACATCTTGTACTACTTTGTCCACCTCTCTAAATGACATTAATATTTTCAATTATATTTATCTATTTGTGCCATCCTCCTACAAAAACTAAGTTCCAGGGATGTAGGAACTTGGTATTTCACTTACCCTACATTTTAGCATAGTTCTTTGAATGGATGGAAGAATTCCAGTCGGTAAGACATCTTAAGCTTGTAGCTTCCTTGAAATGACCCTATCTCCTAAGTATGAAAACCATAGCCCAATTGACAAAGTTTAATAGATACAATGCTTAAAATGCAACTCTATGAATCAATAGTCATTGCATCTGTGAACAGCTGTACAGATCTTTGAGTGATCTGGATGTTTTGTCTTCTCTGTAACCTTTTGATTGTTTCTCTCTTGAAATGTAGCCTTTAGTTGTTTTCAGTAGTGACCAAATGATCTTCTGAAACAGATAATGAAACTCTGGAAGCAGAACTTTATAGGCACAGTCAGCTATGGTCACTACATGGACTGGTTTTGCTTTGTTGTAGGATAAACTTCAAAGCTGAGTGCTGAGGGAATATATTCAAAATGACTGATGTTAAAAAAAAAAGACATTAATAATAAAACCTTTAAATAAAAGAAATACCATCTTTTAGTGCCCAAGTTCATACTTGATTCTTTTTTCTTCTAAACCCTTTTCTCCTTGTATACTGTAAAAATACATGAAAATTAATTTATATGTGAGTCACCTCTGAGAAAAAGGAACACACTAAACATTCCTACATATATGAATAAAATTTTATGTGTAAATGAAGAATGACAATTGAGGCTTAGAAAAATTATGATTCTCTACTAAGATTAAGTAATAATCCTAGATTAGGAATATAGTTATAAGTATTTCTTCAAGGAACTTAATATTTGTAAATGTTATCTAATTAAGCCTACATGAATGGTGGCTTTGCTATGGATAAAGAGTGTCTATTATCTCTTGCTTACAGAGAGGAAAAGGGAGGATGAGCAGAATCCCACTCCCAGAAGTTGTTAATAAAATAGTATGTCCAAGATCATGGTCTCTTGCCTTCTGATTTGTCAATGCAGCATACCCAGAATGTATTACCTCACCATGTATTAAGAAATACCAGTATGGCATACAAATTTCAGTGGTATGTTATGACCCTCAGTTGGCTTAAGCTTGGACGAATGAAGCCAGTGACCCTTTTATTATACATCAATAAACTTCTTAGTGAAAAGATATCTCAATCCCTAAAACTTTATTTTTTTTTTCAAAAGTAGCATAGTACCTACTAAGTGGAGGATATCTCTACACTCTTTCCTGTTGCTGTGCTAAGCTTGATGGCAGGGATGGGTGGAAGAGGAAAGGATAGCTCCCTTTTGTTACATGTGAAATTGAGCCTAATAGGTGGTGATTTATCTTTTCTGCTTTCTTTCCTTTTGCCATTTCCTTTCCATTTCTCTTTTCCTCTTTTTTGTCTTTAAATCATTTCTTTTTCATGCTTTTTAGTGATAGCCATTTGGAGGGGTTGGTGAAGTAAACATTTGAGAAATAGTTCTGTTGTGTGTCATCTTTTTCTCACACTTTTGAGTGATGGATTTAAGCTTAATTAAACTATATTTGTTAGGAATTTTTATAGGAAGTTCAAATTAGAGTGATTTTATTTGGGTTCATTGAACACAACCATGATGCACTTGGTTTGATAGAGACACTAACATATCACACATATACTGCATAGGCAGGGGGAGGGAGGAGGAGAAGCAGCCTTGTATTATAAATGCTAGAAGCAAAGGTTAGCTGTAATATATTATCATGCCAGAGTTTCTCAGGATGAGAAATGGTTTTCTAGAATTATAAATGATATGTTTCAATAACCCAAATCTAAATGGCTCATTGAAGGCTTTCATTGATAGTATGACTCATATTCTGACTGAAAATAAAAACTAGTGTTTGTATGATGAGAAGAGTTTCTTCAGTTTTTATAAGATTGTACTAGCAATACATTTTTTAAAAATAGCTATGTGATAGGCATTGTGTTAGGTGCTGGGAAGACAAGAAAACAATGTGGAACAGTTTCTGTCCTTAAGAACTGTGCATTACTTTGGGAAAAAAGAAAACATGTGACTTACTATACATGGGATATAGGAAGAAAAACTACTAAACAGAATATCCTTTAAGCCAGAGGTTTTCAAATGTGGTCTAGGGACATGTAGGGGTTCCTGTGTTCCTTTCAGTAAGGTCTGGGAGGTCAAAACTATTTCAATAATAATACTGAGATACATCCATTTCTATTACATTAAATAACAAAGATATCCATGGGCATGCTGGTTAATGTTTAACAATCAGCCTGAGGGCGGGGGGGGGTGAGAAATGTGTGCATGACACACTTAATTTAATCTGCATTATTAATATTTTCTCCATCACTTTCTTAAGTCCAGACAGTCAACAAGATAATAAATCAAACTCTGATTTGTGATTTCTGAGGTTTAAATGCTCACACCAAAATTTTTTAACAATTGGTTCCCACTAGCTGCTCCTGCACATCCCTGGATATTGATCCACATAAATAAAAGCTCTTTGAGAGTCCTGATTAATTGTTAACAGTTTAATAGGGTCCTGAAGCCCAAAAGTTTGAGAACTATTTCTTTAGAATATGGCTTTTTATCTAAACCCAGAAGCCTACTATAATGGCCACCAGCAATAGCATCCTTTTTGAATACAAGTAACAGAGATTTAGAATGAGACATAAGGGATCAGAAGATCTAGTGCTGGAAGGAACCTCAGTGTGCAATAGTGTGATTCCTGTAATTGGTGAGTGAAATAGATAATCTTTCAGCAATCCAACAGTTAAGTGTACTAGACCTTGAATCAGGAAGATTCATCTTACTGAGTTTAAATCTGTCCTCAGACATGTACTAGTTGTGTGACCCTGGGCTTAACCCTCTCTGCCTCAGTTTCCTCATATGTAAAATGAACTGGAGAAGGAAATGGCAAACCACTCCAGGATCTTTGCCAAGGAAAGCCCAAATGGGGTCACAGAGCATCGGTCAAACAGGACTGAACAAGAACAGCTATAAGCAATCCAGGTGTTATTTGTTAGCAATCAATGTAAAGAGTTGCAATTTCTGACAACAGGAGAAAGTGGTATAGTAGAAAGAATACCCACCTGTGAGATGAAAGGCCTGAATTTAAACCCTGATTCTGAAACTCACCCGTTGAATTGACCTAGGGAAAGTCCCTCACCTTCTGTAGACCATATTTTTCCTTTGTCTATAAAATGTCTGTAAAGATCGCATTCATACTCCTTATCTCCCAGGGTTGCTTAGGGGTGGGGGAGGGTGCTTAAGGCATTCCATAATATAAATTGCTAGTGTTATATAATGATACTCTTTACCATTATTACTACCTCCTGGTTTCATAAAGACGATCTAGCTGCATCCCTTCCAATTTCAAATACCACGTCATTCAAAAATATTCATTGAACAGTGCTATCTGTGAGGCTCTTGGGATAGGTGAAAAGGTGATTGACATCATCCTTACCCTCAAAGAGTTGATCATTTTAATTTGAAGGCTACAAAAAATGACAAATTGTAAATTTTATCGTCTTCTAGAATTCTAGACATTTTGCTTTTGTTTTTACACTAGCCATAGTTAGTTGCAGATTTTAGAGCCAATTTGAGGGGTTATACTGGAGTAATTTTGTTATGGCTTGTTTTGTGATATTTTAGCAGCCATATAATTAAAAACCTGAATTTAATTTTTTTCTACTTTGTATTTATTTACTATATCATTAAGAATGAACATTTAATTAACTTTGTAGTGAAGTCTACCTTTCCTGGAAACATTACAAAAAGTAATTTAATGTATTTATCCAGTTTCCACACACAGAATTTCTGTTTTGCCCTGTCCTGTCAATGGGAGAGCTCTACATGGAAGACATATATAGATATCCAGTGAGATTAGGATCAAATCAGAAGAGGACATTAAATCACAGGAATAAACACCATCTTAAAATTATTTTAGGGGTTATAAAACAAAACTGCTTTCAACTGTACTTGGTTCCTGTGGTCACTTGTCTCATTCATTTATTTCTTCCTTGTTATTCTAGACTTTATGGGAATTTTAAAACATTCTTCTTTGGAGTCACTTGTCATTACAAAAACTAGCCAAAGAAGCATTTCATTTGCATCATTCGATGTAGATCTTTCCTGGCAGTTTCCAGAAATTAACATTCTTATATCACACTAAACTTTCAGGTCACAAACCTTTCAGGTCACAAACCATGTAGCATGCGGCCCCTCGCTTGTTAATGAATCCTCTTTTTTCAGCTGTGCCTGATTTCTGAGAAACTGCTGGCCTCCTGGTAGGAGGTAAGTGTCAGTTTCCTGTCTTCCCAGCACTCCTCTGACTTTATTTATTGTAGGCTGAGATCTATTTCCAGGCTATTAATAAACTAAAATCCACTTTTTCTTGGTCACTGACACTTTAATAAACTAGAGACTAAGGATTAGAATCACTACTGCTTCTTTTAGATGGAGAAATTATTAGGAGGCTAATGGTGTGCACTTTTAAACAATTTTAGTGTAACTGATACAACTCAAAGAATAATGGAAACAGACTTGTTGAGTTCTTCATTGAAGCCATGATTTCTTTGGTGTGGTGGCTTCTTCCACCTGTGTAAATGACAAACAACACCCACACTGTTTATAGGAAATCTCCATCCATATCTCTGAAAATTCTCCAGATTGAACTTACTCAGTATGCAAGGGAACTTCCCCCTGGTTCTTTGAAAATTTTGGAAATGCTCCAGTATCCAGATTGTAAGTGACTTCTCACTACATCATTGGCCCTCTTCCTTTTCAGATCACACATCTGCGTGACATCATTGGTAATAGTCTGTCACTGTCTCCCTAGAGCAGCCATATATTTTTCAGTTGCATATTGCGTCACTTACAATTGTAGTTAAAAGATGATGATATTCTGTGATTTGCAGTCATCTCATATTCTCATCAGGATAAAGGAGGTATTCTTTAAAAAGCATGTGTGGAGGTCAGGGGGCAGCTTGGAATCAATGTAGGGGCTACAAAGTTTCCCAAAGTCAAACTAGCCTCATCCCCTTTTCCCACTGTATTCTGAACTAAGCTCAGTGTCCTATCTTCAGTACCAGAGAGAGGGGGGGAATGGGATGCAGAGAGGAAGGAAGAGAGAGAGAGAAAAAGAGAAGGAGGAGAGGAGAGAGAGAGGGAAGAAAGTGGAGAGGGGGTAAGAAGAAGAAGGAGAAGGAGAAAATACACATATATACTAATGGACTAGGAGATATTATATACTAATGAACTAACATTTGTGTTGGATGGCAGAGTTAGAATTCAAACAGACCTTGACAGTCTAGAAGCCTGGGCTTAGTCAATGAGAAATTTAATAAGAGTGAATGTAAAGTGCTGTTGTTCAATCATGTCCAACTCTTCGTGGCCCCATTTGGGGTTTTCTTGAAAAAAGATACTGGAGTGGTTTGCCATTGAACAAACCAAGGCAAATAGGGTTAAGTACTTGCTCAGGGTCACATAGCTAGTAAGTATCTGAGGGCAAATTTGAACTCAGGTCTTCATGACTGCAAGCCTGTCTGTTCTAGCCACTATGCCACCTGTCCTGAAGTGATAACTGCTTGTCTGGCATGTTGGTAGAAGGGATTCTTATTCAGGTATGGCTTGGGACTATGTTACTTATGATGTCCTTTCTAACTTGGAGAGTCTGTGATTCTGTAAAATCTGTAAATGGATTAATCATCAATCCATTGGCCATAAGTTGGGAAATATTTGTTCTTTACCACTTTTGTTTTTCTGTTGTAGTTGGCTAAGCCATTCTCTTTCAAGTGATTGTGGATCCCATCAAGGAACTATTTTGATATTCCTGGTGATCTATTCAAAATTACCATGATGGTAGGGAGAATGTCAGTAAGATTGTGGTTGAATTTCTCTACTTTAGTATCAACTGGCTAATATTAATATATAATTAATATATATGAAATATTATATATTAGTTAATATAATATATGATTAATATAATAACTGGACAATTATTGTAGATGGAATGCCAGCAATTTAATTGATGTTTGCAGATAATCTAAGAACTCTGTAATTCTTAGCATACACTGTCCCCTTTCTACTTTTCTGTTGTTTGTCCTTTGTTTTGAAGAGGACCAGTCCTATTACAGGGTGAATTGGATTTAAGTGAGACAGTGTTGCACAAAATCATCAGCCTCACTGTATTCCAGAGCCAACAAAGTCCAGTAATAAGATACAAGTCAGGTCAACTGGAAATGATCTAGGATGCAGTGGATGACCTTGGCATCTTCAATGCCTGACCAGGCTCTAAGTATCCCAGAGCGCCTGCTTTAGCTGGAATCAATTGTTCTTATCGGCCCATCCCTTGGGGGGAGTCTTCTTCATGTGTTTTGGGTGGATACCCCCTAGAGTTTGAGGCCTGTCACCTCCCTCAACCTGGTTTAGCCAGTCTGCTGAAAAGGTTTTATTGGGGTGTAGCTGCTGCACATACTACTTGTAGCAGTTTGAGAGTTGGATGAAAGTGGACACCAAAGGTGAATGAATAGCCCTGAAAATGGTTCAACAAGACCTCACACCAGAGGTGCTAGTCCTCCTGAACCCACTACACTTCTACCATCATTGTTAAAGCCGAAGGGATTCCAGAGGCCGGGATGTTGTTATCACTTTGACAAATCCTTACGTTGAAAGGTAGGAAGAGCCTCTCCATACTTAAATTAATACTGGAAAAGCTGACACAGCCTAGCCCTGGGACAAAATTCAAATCCTTTCCAGCTTGATAGAAGTTACTGGAATTGTTGCAGTCTAAGGGTGCTAGAAACCCCAAAATTCAAGGATATAGAGCATGGGTCTGCCTCAAAAGTATTCAACCATTCAACCCTTCTTTCAGTTCAAGTGGTAAGTTTGTTGTTAACACCGGTAGAACTAGGCCAGAATCTTAGTGAGTCCGCACATTTGATAGGATAAAATTGGTACTTTTATACAGAAAAAGCTGGGAAAATCTGGATGAAATTAAGGAGTGGAAAGTAGCCTGGGTGGGTGAGATGCAGACAATGAGGGTCACGATGGAAGGACAGTTAAAAGGGTTATTGACTGGGATGGGTGATGCCTCAGGTGAATACCAAATATCTGGGTTCAGGGCCTGGGTTCCTGAAACTTGTGGGAAAGTTCAAGACCTTTAAGGGGTCCATTATTGACATCCCCTCAGAACTTGTGCTCTGGTGGCATAATTCTTTGACAATCCAGAGTTGCATTATAATAGGACGTTTTTGGATAGTGACGTGTATAGAGATAGGATGCTCACACATAATCACTAGGGCATTTCTGTTACTTTTTAAAGTAGTGCATGTGGGTTTGTGCTGAGCTGGTTCTTCTTGTGGTCAGTGGCAAGATGACTATGTCAGTCACAGAAGCAGACTATAAAGGGGTGATGTCTGTGACCTTGGCCTCTTTAGTTATTTTTGGTCTAGATTTGTGATTCAATTGGTATAAAGACTTCCTGGTTAAGGAAACACCTTCCATCACTGCAGAATATTAACTACTGTTCAACTAAATCTCAGAGAGTTGCTTCGGAGCATTCAGAGGTTAAATGACTTGTTCTGGGCTGTTGGGCTAATAATATGTGTCAGAGGTGGGACCCTGAACCCAGCTTGTGGCTAGCCCTTCCATTACCTACACTGCTTCTCTTAATACTGTTTTTAAAACATAGAAAAGAGGGGTTCTGAGAAATTGCCTAGATTTGGAATTCTGCAAGTGCTGATTATGGAGAAAAATGTTTATTTACCCTCATTAATAGTTAACTTTGCGTAGATCACATAATTCTTATATGAAAAAATGTCTTGCCCTTGAAAAATCCACCTTGCATTGTTATTTATACAATCTTGATGGACTTAATTGAAATCAACTGAGGTAGAGTGACATCACCATAGACCTTGGTATAAAAAGGGCATTTTAGAAAAAGAAATAAATCAAATCAGCTCCTGTGATCAGGTCAAGAGAGGATTCCTTTACCAGAGAACCATAAAAGGAAGTTTTAACTTCTGGAGGAAGGTTGTTCAAAGAAAGGATGGGATGCTGCTATTCTAAAACCCAACAAAGAAATACATTTGGCACACACAAAAAAGCAACTTTGTACATAAGACAGCAGAATAGAAGAGCAAGGTGAAGATATAATTGGCAATAAGGCTGCTTAAAAATAGCTGTGACTAGAGTAAAATCATATGAATCAGGCTGTTTTCTTGGTTCCACAGTTTGTGTTATTTATTGTTGATTAATGACATCTACTGAGTTCCCTGTCAGGACTTTATAGCACAGAGGTAACTGGGTTCTTGAAGGCTCTGCCATCAGAGTCATTGAGATAGAAAGCCTTGACTACAAGGCCAAGTGGCAGGCTGTTTGCCTATCATCTGAGGACCAGCCTAGCTAGCTTTGGAGAGGCTCATCACTAAGTAGAGAACAGGGGATTGCTATTGTTTTGGCAGCTCTCAAAGACCGTCTACCTGGTTGCTTTGTCAGTTCCCCTACCAAGAAAATCATAGATCTTTGACATATAGATTAACTAGTTTTTTTGTTTTCTTCATCTGACATTCATCAAACATTTACTCTGTATAAGGTGTATTAGGTGCTCTGGAAGTTACAAAAATAAGTAGTACATGGTCCTTATCCGAAAATGTTTCACAATCGAATACCACAAATAAGACACATATAAAAATTAACTGTGTGAAGTAGAATATAACAATTGCCATAATAGAAACATAAATAAAGTTCTGTAGTATTTGAAAAGAAAGAGAAACTTCTAGTGAGAAGTATGTGTAGGGATCATGGAAGGCTTCGTAAAGTAGGTGGAAATTAAGCTAGATTTTGTCAGTTACCATAGAATTTAACAAGATGAAAATTGGGGTTGGAAAAAGGGTGTTCCAGTTAGAGGGAACCGCATGAAGAAAGGCACAGAAGTGGGAAGGCTTGGGTCATATTTAGGTAATAATAGTAATTGTCTTTATAATAGTTCACATGGATACAGTGCTTAAACTTTACCAATTACGGCTGGAACGTATGGGAATGACATGTTGACTGCAGCATGGAGCCTGGGAAGATAGAACTGGGTCAAATTATGGAGGGCCTTTAATATCAGGCTAAAGAGTCTAGGTTTGGTTAGGTTATGGGGAACTACTGAAGACAATGGAGCAAGGTGGTGATAAGATCACGACTATGATTTATGAAGATGAATTTGATAGCAGGTTATAGTAAGAATTCTCATCAATTTTTGTGTATATCATGGACCCCTTTGGCAGTCTAATAAAGCCTCTGAACCCCTTTTCAAAATTACATTTTAAAATATGTAAAATGAAATACATATGATTACAAAGCAACACCAATTATATTGAAATGCAGTTATCAAAACATCTTTAATAACAAATTGAAGGGCTCTGGTTTAAGAACCCCTGTGGGAGATGCAGTGGAAAGTGGGGGAGGTCAGAGACAAATGTAATCATCTGGGAAAAATATAAAGGATACCTGGACTTTATAGCACACTTATATATACACACTTATGGTGTGTAGCAGCAGCAATCACATGTGGAGGGTTTAAAGGATTTTTGAGGTCACCTAGTTCACTCTTCTCTTTTTACAGATGAGGAAACTGAGTCCCGGGAAGCTTAAGTCAGTCAACAAACATTTATTAAGCACTTATGTGGCAGATACTCTGCTCAGCAAAGAGAATACAAAGTAAGGCAGAAATATGGTCTCTATCTTTAAGGAGTTAACAGTTTAATGGGGGAGACCACATACAAATAACAATGTACACACAAGATATATACATATACACAATGTACATATAGAGACACATGTATGTATGTACACACATACAATGTGTAGGCACATGTGTATATACACATATGTCTTGTGTGTACACACATACAACGTGTAGGCACATATGTATATACACATATATCTTGTGTGTACATAGTTGTTTGCATGTGGCCTTCCCTATTAGACTGTTGAAAGCACTATAAATAAGAGGGCTGGGAGAGTCTTCCTATAAAAGATGGGATTTTAGTTGAGAAGTCAGGGAAATCAGTTGACCCAGTTGAGGGAGGAGAGCCTTCCAGGAATGGAAGACTTCCATGGGGCACAGCCAGAGAAAAATAAGCACAGGTCTTTTTTTTTTCCTTCTGACATTAGTTTACCTAAAGCAAGGGATACTACTGCATCTACGATTTAGAAAAAAAAAAACAAACATCGATCAACTGTGGTCCCAATTCTGGGATTAACTTTATTGAAACAGAAACTGGAAATGAGATTTTCATGAATGATTATATTGAAATTCCTCAAAGTTGTTTTCATTTGGAATTAGTTTTATCAAGGGAGCCTAGTATTTTGAATACTCTTTTACAGAGTTGTTGATTTAAAGTATATGTTAAAATTCCAAGTGTGGCCAGGTCATTTAGAGATTTGGGATCATAGTAATTAAATACCTGAAGATCTGACTGAAAATTTTTAGTCTAAAAGTAACCACTTTTAACATGACCCTTCGGTCCTGTGGTTATTTACTGTTTCTGCTTCCAGATGTATCCTGAGGTTTATATTCTATCCCTTAGAGGTGCCCTTAAGAGGACTGACGCTTGCCTTTTCCTATATCCTGTGACATGGAATTGAATACGTATAGTTGACTACAAGGTCATTCTTGTGGGCGACATCATCCAATAGATGGAAACTTCTTTTAAGAAGTACCTCATAAATCTCCACTATAAATGATTTCAGGAGAGTATGGAATGGTACAAAGAACCAGTCGAGGAAGAAGGAAGACCTGGGTCTGTCTCCCCTCTCCTTTTCCCTTTCTTTCTCTCATTTATAGTGGAGATTTATGAAGTACTTGTTAAAAGGAAGTTAAATTACTATGATCCCAAATCTCTAAATGATCTGGCCACAAGTTGCTAATTTCTTGAGCATATGTTGTATGCCTTATTTTGTTTTGCTTATGTCACAGCTGAGTTCTTAATGTGTTAAATCACTACTGACATTTTCTATTTCATGCAGCTGGGTTGGTTTTTTTTTTTGGCATTTTTTTCATGGAGGATTGCAATTTTAAAAACAAAAGCTTTTGTGTATTAGATTCAGGAACTGGTGCTTAATCGTTGAGCAGGTTTATAAGACAGAATCCAACATTCTGAAAATAGGAGTTTACAATAGAAATTCAGATTCTTAAATATAGCCTAGTAGGGGAGGTCTAAGAGTGAATGGCGCCGTTACAGTTTGTTCCAGGAAAGGCGTTTTGGATCAGAGCCATCTCCTCTTATAAAGACGTCCTCTGGTTAGTTTTATCTGTTCCACTTAACCTTTTCCAGGATGATTGCTGACATACAAAGTGCAGTTAAATAGAAGAATTTATATAATCACGCAACTTTTAAATTAATTGGAGACAAGTCAGTTCTGTGCTGTCTATGGTTTTTATTTGTATTCTAATAAAAATACTGTACTGAAATTAGACCTTCCAATTTGAATTAGTCATTTAGGGAATTCTTGTTTGCTCATCATTTAGCACAGGCAGCTGCCTATAAGATGCTCCGTACTGAGTATAAATCCGCCCCATCCTCTCATGTATCAAAAAGGGATGAAAACTCTTATAGAACAGGACTGTTATGTCATCAAATGAGATTGTACATATGAAAGAGTTTTGTAAACACCAAGTTCTGTATGAATTGAAGCATTGTTTTTCTTATTTCTCCAATAGCCATTGTGGGGTAGTGGATAGAGAACTAGGTCACAGTTCTGCCTGTGGCATGCTGGCTGTGTGACCCTGGGCAAATCACTTAACTTCTCAGTGTTCTAGGCAACTTTCTAAGCCTAGAGTGGTAGAGAAGATACTAGCCTGCACTGTAACAGGGAATTTTTTCTCTGGGAATTTCTCTATACCAGTAAAATCACAATAAAATTTTTTCCCCTATTCTTTACAAAAGTCAAGTAGCTATCCATTAGAAGTAATCTCATTCCCCTCCATTCCTGAAATTCCTTTGTGAATTTACTTATTTGTGTATACATTATTTCCAGTAAAAGGTAAACTACTTGAAGCTAGGGGCTATTTTGGTTTTTGTTATATTCCAGAATCTAGCACAGTGCCTAGCATCTGGTGAATGTATAAAAAAAAATGCTTATTGCCTTCATACTGATTACCCCTATGCCTAGAATGTTCTCCTTCCTGACTTTTCCCTTCAGAATCCCTGGATTTCTTTAATGCTCAGCTCAAATGCTACTTCCTCTAGACCAATCCCTGTCTTCCCCCTTCTTCTCAACTACTACTGCCTCCCCTTCTAAGATTATCCTCTATCTTTTCTTCCATATATCAAATGATGTATGGAATATGTTGTAAACTCTATTAAAATGTAAGCTCCTTGCTTTTCTTAAAACCAACAGCAAGCATTACCTGCAATGAAGATAAACTAGAAGCCTTTCTGATAAGATCAGGGGTGAAGCAAGGCTGCCCACTGTCACCACTATTATTCACTACTTTTCTAGAAATGTTAGCTATAGCAATGAGACAAAAAAAATCAAAGGAATTAGAATAAGCAAGAGGAAATAAAACTATTGCTCTGCAAACAATATGATGGTATATTTAAAGAGTCCTAGAGAATCAATTAAAAAACTAATTGAAATAATCTACAAGTTCAGCAGTTTCAGAATATAAAATAAATCCACATCAGCACTTCTATATATTGCCAACAAAGTCCAACAGGAGGAGATAGAGAAATTTCATTTAAAATAACTGCACACAATATAAAATACTTGGGAGTCTACCTGCCAAGACAAACCCAGGAACAATACATATTTTTTTACACAAAAAGTCAGATATAAACAATTGGAGAAATATTAATTGCTCATGGATAAGCTGAGGCAGCATAAAGATTATAATTATAATTAAATTAAATTTCTTATTCAGGGCCATACAAATCAAATTACCAACAAATTTTTATAGAGCTAGAAAAATAACAAAATTTATTTGGAAGAACAAAAGGTAACAAATATTAAAGGAATCTGTGAAAAAGAATGTGAAGAAAAGTGGCTTAGCAGTACCAGATCTCAAACTGTATTGGTGTTCAGTCATTTTTCAGTCTTTCAGATTCTTGTGACCCCATTTAGGGTTTTCTTGGCAGAGATAATAAAATGAGCTGCCATTCCCTTCCAACCATATTACAAAGCAGTAATCATCTAAACAATCTGGTACTTGCTAAGAAATAGTGTAATAGATCAGTGGAATGGATTAGGTACACAATGTACAGGAGTAAATGATCATAGAAATCTAGTGTCTGACAAACCCAAAGATCCAAGATTTTGTGACAAAAAAAATCACCACTATTTGACAAAAATTGCTAGGAAAACTAGAAAGCAGTTTGGCAGAAACTAGGTATAGAAGAACATCTCACTGTATATCAAGATAAGGTCAAAATGGGTACATGATTTAGACATAAAGAGTAATATCATAAGCAAATTAGAGGAGCATGGAATATTTTATCTATCAGATTTATGGATAAGGGAAGAATTTATGACCAAACAAAAGACAGAGATCGTTATGGATGTGTTAAATGGATAATTTGGATTACACAAATTAAAAAGGTTTTATACAAATAAAACCAATGCAGCCAAGATTAGAAGGAAAGAAGGAAACTAGGGAGAAATTTTTATGGCAAGTCATTCTGATAAAAGCCTAATTTCTTGTATAGAGAACTAAGTCAAATTTACAAAAAGATGAGTCATTTCCCAGGTGATAAATGGTCAAAGGATATGAACAGGCAGTTTTTCAGAAGAAAAATCAAAGCTATATATAGTCATGAAAAATACTTTAAATCAATATTGATTAGAGAAATGCAAATTTAAGCTACTCAGAGATACTACTTCACACCTATCAAATTGACTAATGACGCAAAAGGAAAATGACATGTTGGAGTGAATATGGGAAAGTATGGACAGTAATGCACTATTGGTGGAGTTGTGAACTGTCAACCATTCAGGAGAATAATTTGGAACTATGCACAAAGGGCTATAAAATTGTGCATATCCCTTTGACCCAGAAATCTGACCCTCCTTCGTTTAAATCCCAGAGAGATTTTTGAAAAAAAGGAAAGGACCCATATGTGCAAAAATATTTATAGCAGCTCTTTTTGTGGTGGCAAAGAATTAAAAATTGAGAGCTAAAAATTAAAAACTGAACAAGTTGCAGTATATGATTATGATAGAATTCTACTGTGCTACAAGAAATGATAAGCAGGGTGGTTTCAGAAAATCCTGGGAAAGGCCTATAGCAACTGATGCAGAGCAAAATAAACAGAACCAAGTGAACACTGTACATGTAACAAAAATCAACAGTGAATGACTTAGTTATTCTCAGTAATACAAAGATCTGACACAATTTCGCAGGATTTATGATGAAAAATGCCATCCATGTCCAGAGAAAGAACTGATGGAGTTTGAATGCAAACTGAAACATACTAAAAATTTCCTTTACTGTTCTTTGTTATTATTTTTGTTCTGTGTTTTCTTTTGCAACATGACTTCTATGGAAATGTTTGATTGCACATCAGTAATTTATATCTAATGGCTTGCCTTCTCAAGGAGAGAATAGGGAACTCAAAACTTTAAAAAAATGAATAGTAAAAAATTGTGTTTACATGTAATTGAGAAAAAAATGGAAACTATAAACTTCTTGAGGGCAGAGACTATTTCTTGCTTTTCTTTGTATTCCTTGCACTTAGTGTTTGACATAGTATATGATATATAGCTATCTTCTTGTTGTTGAATTAAATTATCAATCAATCAATGATCATTTATTATTCAATTCTTAAAGATGACCTAGGGAAGGATAGGCTTCACCTTCCCTAATTGTTTACTTTAGTATTATTCAGAATGATAGAATTTTATCTCTAGAAGAAAATGCTAAAAGTATATCTAGTATAACCCCTTCTTTCTACAGATGTAGAAACCAAGATTAAATTATTTACACAAGGTCATACGACTTAGTACCAGAGTCGCAACTGGATCCCTAGATCTAGTAACTTTTATTACATGGTGAGTTTTTTGTCAGGAAAATGATTAGATGAGTCAAAGTAATCAAAATGAGGTTACCTTTTTTAAAAAATCCTAAACACACACACACACGCACACACACACACACACATACACACACACACTAAAAACTAGCAAATAAAAGAGGTGGTTATTTTCTTTTAGATACTGATCTTTTATTGTCTTTCTTAACTTTATTAAAATAATAACATGTGAGTTTTCCCCTGAGTCTTTGTCTTTAGTCCAATACTAAAGGTGAGGCACTCTTCATTCATCCCTGGAGGATAAAAATAACTCAGTTTTTACTAATTTTTGGTTGGTTGTCTCTACAGGGGATGGGAGGGATACAGTGACATTGCTGGTTATTATGTATTTAGATTTGTGTTCCCAGGCTCTCTATCTCGCACCTTTTTATAAACATTTTGTTTAACTTTGAGAGGAAAACAAATAGTTATTCTTGGCAGTGTTCATAAAGCAAAAGTCGGACGCAGCAGGGGACGACTCAGAGATTCTACTGACCTGAAACAGGAACTGTATAGAGGGTTTCCAGCACTGAACTTTAACACTGTTCAAGATCTAGGTCTTCCTTGCTTGCTATTCAAAGCAAACATTACAGACCTTAGCTAGAGTTTAGGAAAACAGTAAAGTGAGATATCCTTTATGTCTGTGAACCTGAAGTGCTTGCTTTTACTTTTAGATTGATATTCAGTTTGCCTTTGCCTTTTAACTTCAGTATATGAGCAGCTAGAAGGTTAAATGGATAGAGCGTTGAGCCCAAAGTGAAGAAGCCCTAACTTCAGATTGGACTCAGGTACTTAATAGCTATGTGACCCTGGGCAAATCACTTGGTTTTTGTCTGCCTCCCCCTTTTCTTCTGTAAAATGGACATAAAAACAACACTTACCTACTAAGGTTATTGTGAGGATGAAATGAATAATATTTGAAAAGTGCTTTTGTTCCATAGAGTACAATGTAACTGCCAGCTAATAATAAGAGTGGAGCGGATAGGGGGACCAGTGGATAGAGTGCCAGGCTGGGAGTCAGAAAGACCTGAATTCAAATGTGGCCTAGGATATTTGTTAGCTGTGTGATGCTCATCTGTAAAAGAGTTGGAGAAAGAAACGGCAAACCACTCCAGGATCTTCGCCAAGAAAACTCCAAACAGGGTCATGAAGAGTGGGACATGGCCAAAACAATTGAACAAGAAGAGGAAGAAGGAGAGAGGAAGAAGAGAAGAATGAAGAGGAGGAGTAATATTGTATTTATTCTTCTAGCTGCTGAACTTCAAAAGAGAGCTAACATTGCTGAAAGGTTCCAGAGAAGGGAACAGGGGGGCCTAAAAACAGTGGTTCTGAGAACACATTATTAACTTTTGAGTCTGATGTTAGACTAACCATTATACCCTTCTCATTTTTTGTCCACTCTAGAGGTAGAAAGCCAGGCAAGATGGTTCACTAGACGGATCAGCTAGATTCTAGTAGATCCTACAGGTAAAAAGTGGTTCTCACTTGTGCTGTTTTCTCTGCATGACTCTGCCATATTGTTTTTCTTTCTTTAATAAATTAGCATAATTATGATTGGTAGAAACTGATTACTGAGAACTGAAAAGGCCTATTACATGGGGGTTCAACTTTTTAATACATCTTGGAGCTGGAATACACATGACTTCCTATACTAAATGAGTGTAGACTTTTGTTCACAAATCAGCATTCATTTTACCATTGATCCTCTTTTCTATGAATTCTTAGGATTTTTCTTTCCTCTTTTTGGAAATTCACATGAAGTTTACAATATGATACAAATTTGGAATACAAATTTCTCAATGAGGCAGACAGGTCATCCAGTAATATACACAATAAATTATTCTGGTCATTATGCAATGTCACTGAAAAATCTCTAACAGAAAGTGCAATAGAACTGGACTTGTGTGGTCTAGAGCTTTGCATAATGCATAAAAATGATAAAGTGTATAAAGTGTAAAATATATAAACACAACAAAAAGTAATAAACATTTCAGGGAAGGGAAGAATGTTTTATTCATTCTTCTCATTCTAAATGTGAATTCATTTTTATAATGAATTTTTATAATATTTTATATTTTTTACTAATATCCTGAAAAATCAGTTTGAATTTCAACCTAAAATCTGTCCTTTATTCTTCATTGCTCTACTTATTAAATTTGCCAAGAAAATTAAAATTTCCAAGAAATACTAGTAAAATAGTATTTATCAACAAATGAGATAAATATAAAACTATCTGTAAATCTTAAAGCACTGTCTGAATATCATCTATTATTAATTTACATTCATTTTGACTCATTCCATTAGACATCCATAAATTAGATTGTCACCAAAATATACTTTAATGTTCATTTAGTTCATTTGCCAAGCATTTATTAAGTACAGTTTAATTCTACCATGTCACTTGTTTTAAAGACATGAATTTGTGCCAATAGGATTGATATACTGGGGAACAATTTAAGCATACCAAGGAAAAAGGATAAAAGATAATGTCAAGAAATTTTATGGCAGGAAGGGTCATATGGCAAGAATGAAAGATGGCAGGTGACTAGCCAGAGTATCTCATAGTACTCTTGAGATATTGCAAGAAAGTAAGAAAGGTTTCTGAGACCTTCTGGACCCCGCTTTTGAACTTCTGGGTGAACATGGACAAGAGTTATATAGGATGGACAAGCAGAGATTGGTTGCAATGTACATAATTGGAAGGAACACCTGAAAAATAAGACACAAATTCATTTAGATATTTTATAAAACATAGGGATTATGGAACTTTTTCCCCTTACATTTTAAGTCACAGAGGTGGGGTTCAAAATCTGTCTCTAATAGTAACTAACTAGCTTCGTAATATTGAACAAATTACCCTACAGGCAACTCTCTAGTGATGAAAAAGGTTGTCACATATATTGTAAAACCATCTCTATGCTGATAGAATCGCATATATACTGAGCTTCCTTCACTTTATCTTTCTGACAGCTATTTTCATGTTCTTTTGGTTGTAATTCATTCAACAGTGTATGAACGTGCAAAGTGCCTGGTGCAAAATTCTTATTTCTCCTTCCTTTTCTTCCTTTATTTTGATGGACTTTGAGTGGAATATATAACGTGTGATCTGGAAAGAATAATAAAAGTCATCTTTGCTCTATAAAGACTGAATAGATAGATGAACATAATGCTACTTTATCTAAATGAAATGGGCTGATGTGTTTGAAGTGTTTCTCAGAACTCCACCTGAAACCAAAAAATGGCCACCTATATACTTTATTTAATGCATTTCAGATAAAATATATCCTTAGTCTAAGCTCATATGTGAATATAGTTTATATCCCACATTTTGGCAGAACAGCAACAAAGAATTTAAGGAGCATGCTAAGTAAACATAGTGATGATGGTGATATCTTTTGATTTCTTTTGGTAGGTTGGCAGTCCTGATTTCTTCAAAAATCTGTTCCTTAGGTTTTGAAATGTTGCTGTTCAGTCATTTTTCAATCATGGCCAGTCCTTTGTGACCCCATATGAGGTTTTCTTGGAGATGATACTGGAGTGGTTTGCCATTTCCTTCTCCAGCTCATTTTACAGATGAGAAAATTGGGGCAAACAAGGTTAAGTGACTTGCCCAGGGTCACACAGCTAGTAAGTGCCTGGGGTCACATTTGGACTCAGGAAGATGAACCTTCTTGACTCTGCCCCTGTACTCAATGTACTTCACTTGGCCACAATCAGCCAGGAGGAGATAGGGCAGTGAGTCCACGTGACATCAGGAATGTGGTAAAGTGGAAGGACCACTGGATTTGGAATTAGAAAACCTAGGTTCAAATCCTGCTGGAGCCCCTTTTATACATGTACAAATCTCAACTCTATTATCTGTAAAACAAAGGGGTTTGAGCTAGTTGGTAGACACAATGCTTCTTTTAAGTAGCCAGCATTGGTATCCCTTTATGAGACCAGGGAAACTATCCTTGGGATTTGTTTGACCTGCAGAATTAGACATTCAAAGATTGGTTTGGTTGTTTCCTTTCCCCCTCCCTCCCTGCCTACCCTCCACCCCAATTCAAAAGGTTCAACCTCTTGGGAATTGGTACTCTGGAGTTTTTAGGGGAATTCCTTCTGCCTTTCAGAAACTCTTTCCTGGCCAAGTAATGCTGATCCTTGTGGTAAACAAAAAGGTGAAAGGGAGAAGCATTTGTATTTAAATTCAATTAAAAGTTATAGCTTTTTAAGTTTAATCCAAAAAGTTGTTTTTATTGTATTTTATGGTATACCAGTGCCTTGTTAAATGCTAACCATGAGCCTGTATCACTGGACTATCTTGATTTAGGCTCAGTCCAAAAGTAGGATAGAGTCTGGAAGATGCCATGGTTTTAGACAAGCACCTAGTCAAGATCAGGGAGGTGAGATGAAATAGGGAAAAACAAGCATATTATCTAGGTCTTAGAAAGCAGGGTATATCTCTAAGCCAGAGAGTTAGCAAGAATTACACTTTTGAGCAGGACTGGTAGACGTGCTATCATTTACTCTCTATCCTTCTTATACTGTGCATTATACATAGGCAATCCTTGGTTCATAAATGTAACCATAAAGAAGGCCAACGACTATGGATTAACCCTGCTTCTGATTAGAAGAGGGCAGGGAGGCTTCTGGATTTTTGAGTGGCTACTAGTTTGAACGATAGTGGTTTGCTAATCTGTGCAATGTAGTTATTCTAGGAGGCCACAGGGTGAAACAATAGTAATTCATTTCTTGAAAGATGTGCTGTTGTCTTGCAGTTTTCTTTTGCTCTTTTCAATAAGGGGTGCAGAGCAGGAGGCTATGGACCGAATGGCTATCTCTTTGCAGCAGTGAATTCACTGGTCACTTTCAAGCCCCCCACTCTTCAAGCTTAGGACTGACTTTTTTATAAATCATAAGGTGTTAGACCTAGAAAGAATCATAGAAACATTTCAGGAGCATGTAGAACTATATCAGAGTTGCCAGTGAGAGCTGGGATAAATCCAGATCTGCTATGATGATGGAATTTCTTTTCATGACCCAGATCACCTTAAATGATTGAAGAATCCCCTCACTGCATAGCCTGTGGCCTGAAAGGTGTCCTTCAGAAAACTGTGGTCCTCATGGCTACTTAGTTTCTGACCCATAGCATTTGAAGCCCCTTAAAATTTCAGGACCACTTTGATTTCTGGGTTAAACTGTAGTTGGAGAATAATGTAGCCCCATAGTAAAGGGTTTTAATTCAATCAGCCTCTCTTTCATGAGAGTCACTTGTTATAGAATTTTTCTTCTTTTGTCAGTGGAGTTGGGTGCTTTGCGAAGAGATGAGAAATGTGATACAAAGAGGGCATTTATTCATTTAACAAGTGTTTATTGAGTGCTTTCAGCTGCCCCAGGTGGGGCCTATAAGTTTACAGGACCATCAATCTTTTCACTAGATATGGGTGACCCTAAGCTTTCTCCTCTACCCCTGCCCCCAGCTTTCCAGGAAAAGGAAAATGAAGTAGTTGGAATCGCGGCCTTTCTCCCATTTATTATTATTTTTAAAGGTTTATTGATGCCGTTTTTTAAGACATTTCTTCCAGTACCCTCTTCCACTACAGAGCTTTCCCTTGGAAAAATGAAAAGTACTCAAGCAATACAGAGTGATGCATTGGCCCTGTCTGATAGTGTGCTATGTTACATGCATGTAGGTTTCACAGCTCTCTGTGCAGCAAACCCATTTTAGCATCAAAGGCAAATCTTTGACAGGAGTCTGTTAGACTTGGAAGACCTTCTAGAGGTTGTTCCCTTAACCATTAATTTGCACATTATCATGTCCTCCATGTGCTGGCTAAGAATACCATATAACTATTTCACTAAATAATCATGCTGGTAAGCTGAAAGATGGTACACTGGATAGAGTGCTGGCTCTGGAGTCAAGAAGACCCGAATTCAAATACATCTGAAGATATTTATGATGGTGGGCAAGTCACTTGACCTCTGTTTGCCTCAGTTTCAGCATCTGTGAAAAGGGAACAATAATAGAGCCTGCCTCCCAGGGCTGTTGTGAGATTAAAATGAGATAATAACTGTAAAGGCAGTGTTTAGCCCTGTGCTTGGCACATAATTAGGTGCTATACACAGACTTATTTCCTCCCCTCCTCCCAATTAATGAAATTGGTTTCGCTCCTGTTAATTATCAGAGTCCACTGAGTTCTGTTTCATCGTATAACTAACTCATAATTATACTTTTTAAAAAAGCTAGGTTGATATCAATCCATTTTACTCGCGTGAGTGTGTGTATGTGTGTATTTGTGTGTGTGTGTGTGTGTTCACACAGCTTGTTCTTTGGAATTCTCCCATGGAAAAGTAAAGGAAGGAAGCTGAGGGAGGATGGGCCGATTGCATCCTGTACCCTTTGCAGGGGAGTGGCCACAGCTGGCTGAGCTTAAGGGACATAATACAATTCTGTTTTTTACTTAGGATGCCTAAACACAGATAAGCTTTCATTCAAGCAGGGAGAGGTTGTCACGGCTTTCTCCTGACTGAGCAGAGCTGTCTTGATGAGTTAGTGTTTCGCTAGCACCCCATTTAAATGCTCCATTGCCGGACACTTTCCATAATAGGAAGAGAAGCAGCTGGAGCATCTGGGAAGCAGATAGAGGAAAGGATCAGCTTTGAATTACTTCTCCCCCTCTGCATAGAACTGTCTCTCCTGGGACACAACACTCCTGATCACTCCCTTGAATGTTTTGGAGATAGATCCATTGTTTAGCAAAAGAGAATGAACTCACGGAGAGTGACTTATTTTTCTTATTTGCCGCTTCATGAATCTGGTCTGAAGTGATGGATGCACTTAGAGCTGGAAAAGGCAGAACCCCTCTGGGATAAGAAGAGGTAAGATTTCCCTGTGCAGTGACATATGCTGCATTCTAGTAAGCTTTGCTTTGTGATAAACCAGGTATTAGGGGTTATTTACAGTTCTTTCTGTCATCCTTTCTGCAGTGTACTTAAAAATGTTCTGTTCCCCCACAGCATGGCTAGGGAAAGTGAATAATCCTGTACCTCAACTTCTCTGCAGGGTGGACTCTGGCTAGATGTTCATCAAGTCAAAGTTTTTCAAAAAGCGTCCAAGCCTATTATTGCAAATCTGTGTCTTGTAAAGGGGATCATCTGAATGAGAATGTAAAAGGATGGTATCTTTCTGACTGCTGTAGTAAACAGTGTTGGATTAAGAATCAGAATAGACTTCATGACCACATACACATGGAATCATCAGTGGTGTTTTTGATGGATTGAGAAACTTCATTATCAGAACATTTTACTGATGACATAAAAATACAAAGCGTTTCTACCTAAAGCTTAGGTAGCTAGATATACATAGTGAAACATTCTAGGCATTGCTCTCTTGATTTGAAAGAAAAATCAGTTTATAAAATTTTAATTTAAGAATAAAAGCCTAAATACTGAAGGAGTTGGAATAATGTGTAGACCATGCAAACTTTAGTAGAGGCTAGGGAATGGATCTGTGGGTCAAAGTGGATAGAGCACTGGACAAGGCCTGAGATGGAGTCCTGCTTCAGCCACTCACTATCTGTGTGACCCTGGTCAGGTCACTTCACTACATTCTGCCTCAGCTTCCTTATCTGTAAAATGGAAAAAATGATAGCATCTACCTCCCAAAGTTGTGAGGATCAAGTTGAAACACTCTGCAAACCTAAAAACAATACACAAGGCTAACGATGATGATATCATTAGTATGGGGAATTGCCAGGTAAGGAAACTGCCTCTACGGAGCTTGTACCTCCTCTGCAACTTTGTAACTTTAGCCAATCTCCTAGAGAGAGCATAGGCATAATTAGTAACTTGCCCAGGGACACTCATGGTTAGTGAGTGTGTCCAAAGTGAGCCTTGACTTCTGGTCCACTTGTGCAAAGGCTCACTAGTCCTTAGTTTCTGCCTAATGTAGACATAGTGAAATGCATTCTAAGTGTTATTATTTTGACTTGTTAGGAGAACTGATTTCTTTCATTTTAAACTTAAGAACGGAACCCTGAATTTAAAGGATGGAGTGACTTGTAGACTATATAAACTTTAGGAGAGAATATTAAATCTGTGATAGAGTTTATTATTTTCCTCTCTTATAGAGCCCACTTATTTGAGGGTTTAGCATCATATTAGGTTTGTTAAAAATATAAATGAAATGTATATCCTTAAAATATTTGTGGATGCCCGGTCCTTTTGACAATTCGTGGATATCATTTTAATGGTGGTTTTAAAGTTTCTGAGATACAAGACCCAGGAGTAATTTGGAAGGAAGGATGGTTCTAGGACATATCCTAGCCGTTATCCTCTGGGGGACAAAATCATTGTTTTCTCATTAAAATTAACTATCTTTTGGCAATGTCCATGTTACAATATCTAGAAACAAAACAAAAATTTAAAGGGTTCAATTTAATAACAAATAAGTTAATAATTAATTAAGTTTCAGGTGGACTGTCAAAAAAAAATCAGTCTGAGAAAAATTGAAATTGGCTCCAAGGAGCACTTGGACAATAATTGCAAACTGATGCCAAATGTCTTGGAGTGACTGACTATTGGGTCATCAGGGAAGTGAGGGAAATCTAAATAGGGTATGGACAGGAATAAGGGATGCTTTGCAGAACAAAAGGGCATGGGGTCAAGGGAGTAGTCGTTATTATAAATCTTAAGAAGAAGTTTAGGAAAAGTAAGGAAATACAGAGGGTAATTTTAGTATTCAGTTTTTTGAAGCAAATATATTTCTGGGTGATGGTGAGTTCTTAAGTGTAGTATTTCCTGGTAGGTGCGTGGAGCGGAGGCAGAGGTCAAGAAACTAAGGTATTAAGTCACTAAAATGTATGTTTAAGGTGAAGAGAATGAGGTCAGGAGTGAGAAAGAAAGGAAAAAGACTAAGCCAGATCCTAAAGGAATCCAGGAACAGAGCCAGAAGGTGGGGAAATGTTCTGGAAGACACTACACAACAATTAGGAAGATAGGAATAGGGGGGAAATTTTTTGTGGTCTGAACTTCAGAGGAGAGGATTTTTCAGTCCTGTGCAAATTCACTGAGGATAGGGACTGTTTTCTCTTCTGTAGTTTAAGCCTGATGCCTTGCATGTAACTAGGCACTTAATAGATATTTGTGAGGCTGAATTATCAATTCACAAAGCTTTGCTTTCATCTCCAGATAAAGCAAGCCTTTAATAGATCCCACTCCTAACTTCCCGGGATAACCTAGTGAACGGAACTTAACAAAACACGTATTGTATGTTACATGTCATAATTAAGTAATTAAATAAAGCTCACCACTCCGTCATAGAAGCCTCTGTGAGAGGTGCTGTGTAGGAGTAACATTCATTCTCCCAAAGGATCAAAAATTCTCTAGGAACTTCACCCAATATTGAAAACTGAACCTGTTTATAGAGTGTACTTGGCAGTGTTTACTCGTTGCTAACTGTTAAAGGAAAATAATGGAAAGTATTTAATTAAAATCTCATTATAGATCTTGGGCAGTTTCCACAATCTTGTTGCTAAGGAATCTTCCGTTGACTATATGTCCCTAGGGTCTGGTTTTGCAACATAGGGGGAATGGTAGCACCTTTCTCAGTAACCCATGACTCTTTACAGGGGCCCTGGTTCACTGCTGAATCAGATAAGGTTGACTTCTGTTGAACTCATTATGTCATATAAATACTTCTAGTGACCTATTCAAAAATTCTACATTCTACCTTTATTTGCCCTGTAAGCTCCCAGTTGGTTACAGTATAACAGATTATCATATGTGTTACATGATTAAAATTTAACATATGATACTGAGTCATTTGGTGAATAAAAGAAAGCAGAGTGTTAAAACAAAATCAAATTGAAACTGTTAAAAAGAATTTTGGACTGAGCAAAATCAAAGAAAATAACATACATTATAAATGCATACATGTGTATATACATGTATGCATGTATATACATATATATGTATATATGTGTTTAAAGGGGTAACAAAGAAGTGAAATTAGGAAATGAAGGTATTTGGACATTTAAAAAAAAATAAAGCAGTGCTTCCAATGGGGAATGAGTAGATTAGTTGTGTTTATGATCGTTGTCATAAAGATTTTAAATGACTCTGTACTAAGAGTTATGCAGAGAAGAATTATGCAGGTTCATGTTTCAAGTAAGACATCGCATATTTACAACAATATATATGAAGATATACTTAGAAGCACCCTTAAAGTCTGGAAGTCCTAAGCAAATCATTTAACCTTTTACTGCCCTACAACAGTCAAATCATAGGTCCAGTATTCAAAATAATAGTAATAAAAAACCTCATATAGATGGTTAAAGAGGGTAAGGATACCAATTTAAAAAAATAAGTGTTAGGTTCAAGATAAGGGTAAAGCATCTTAGACTTGAAAAATTTTGATTTATCTTCAGAAAAGGCTGAGGAAAGTCATTTTTCTTTGGATTACTTCATAAAAATTGCATGGAGAAGACAGAATTCTTGGAGTTAGAGGAAGGGAAGGGGCAGATGGACAGGTAGAAAGAGGAAAATTTTGTGCTAACTTACAGTGGGCATTCCAGGAATATGGTGTAGCTTAGATGAAGGTTTGAAAGAAGGTCAGAGGGTCTTGAACTTATTTCATAACCCTTTCCATGCTGTCAAAAGTAATTTCTCTTAAGTACTGATCACCCATATGACTCCCCCGCTCAACCAATTCGAGGGCTTCCTGTTGTATCTAGGACAAAGTATAAACTCTTCTGATTAGCTTTTCAGGCCTGGTCCCAACCTGTCTTTTAGCTATGTTGGAGATTCTGATGGCTGTTTAGCTTGTGAGGAGACCCAGAGCTAGGAGGCCTGTTGTGTGCGTGGAGTATCTTGACAACTTGTAAAGTATTTTGCTTTGTCAATTTGCTTCCATAACTGAAATTTTGGTCTTCCTAACATAGTAGATCTACATTTCTTTAAATTTCTCTTTAACCTAAGCTACTGATATCTCCCATCCTCCCTTTTCCCTTTTTTTCTTTCCTTTACTCCTTGGCCATGGAGAGAAATGTGTTTGGTCAAGTCAGAACTAATGGATGAAGAGGTTTGAAGAATCACAGAATTTTGTAGTATTTCTTCCTAAAGGCATCATTTTGGATCTTGAGTAATGCTTCTTGGTAAATTACAACCTCTGGTAGCACTTGACCCTTCAAATACACTTAGATGCATACTTTTCTGGAAATACATGCTTCATTATGAATTCTTCTTTGTAATTTCTATTTGCTGAAAGGAAAACATAGAAGGGAGAAAACAACCAAAGCAAGAGAAAAACTGATGAGATAGCACTGGTATATGTGTGTCCACAGGATCCTGGAAATTTAAGAATCCTGTATAAAAGGAAGGCAATCAATGCCACCTCCTCTGTTTTGATCTAGAATTAGATCCAATGCAGGTGCTCTGTTCTGCTTTGCCAAT
This sequence comes from Potorous gilbertii, assembly GCA_028658325.1. Classification (NCBI taxonomy): domain Eukaryota; kingdom Metazoa; phylum Chordata; class Mammalia; order Diprotodontia; family Potoroidae; genus Potorous; species Potorous gilbertii. The sequence continues at coordinate 223,357,225 of CM053771.1, read as the reverse complement.
ATATTCTATTACATATTTTTAGCTTTGGTAAGTAAAACATGGGCTCCTGGTTTTTGTAATTCTGTGCAAGTAATATTTTCTCAGCTGGAAGAATTTATCAATAGATTTCTTCTAAGACGTTATTCCATACTAGAAAAAAAAATGTCTATTTAGCAAGCAAAAAAAAACGGTTCTGAAAAAGATTTTCTCCTGACTATGACTATCTATGACCATGATTTTTTAATCAGTGGATATTTCGGCTGGGAAACACTGGAACATAGTGTTCTCTTTTTTTATTATGAAATCCTTTTGTTAGCTGAGATAGAACTTGTTTAAGAAAATGTGCTTAAATTTTGCCTGAAATTAGTCACATGACAGTGGGCAAGGTTTCACATAGTTTGCCAAATTCTGGTTTCAGTGCCTTCTTTATATTCTATGTCAAGCTGGCAGTTTATTTTTTAGAAATGGGGTGGAAAAGATGTCCAAATACCAGGTCCCCTACAGGTAGCTTTCACTGCTGCACTTCCGGCTCTGAGGGTAAAATTAGTACCCAAAGGGTAGAACTTGAAAAGAAGCTAAGTCAAGCTTGAAATAAGGAAAAACTTAACGTTTTGGAAGAAAGGGGTTTCCCCATTTTTTAAGATCTTCAAACAAATGTATGTTGTAGAGGAGATGCTTTTTTAGATCTGGGTTGAAGTAGATGGTTATTGTAGGCAGTCCAACTATGACATCATGTGTGCGTGTGCGTGTGTGTGCGTGTCTAGTATTGAGAGGAGCCAGAGTTTGGGGAAATTTGGGGAAATCCTTACACTTGAGTTATGTGATTTTAACGTAACTTGAATACTTTTATACTTTTTTAACCAAAAGAATCTAGTTGTCGTAATCCTTTATCATAATCATCCTATAGAATTTTTAGTCCTTTTTGTTGCTGAAGAAATGCAAACTCAGGTAAAGGATGAGTTTCAGCTAGCACTGGGTGCACACTTTATGACTTTTAACTTCTGAACCCACTACTGTACATATCTCCTCAAATATATTCACCTCTTTACCACGCCTTGAACTCCTTTATTGAAACCTTTATTGAGGGAAAGGAGATGTTGAGTAGACACAAGGGTGAATATGTACAGAGATGTATGTTCCTGGGCACAGCAGTCCTGTGGCAGTCTAACTCTTTTTAGGGATACCATGAAATAAGGGGGAAAACGGAAGAAAGTGGGTCGAGGAAGAAGGTACCTGATGCCACGTTTTGCAATGAGTACACAGGTAGGATTGACAGTCCTGCTTCTAAGTTACTGTGCTTAAGTTACTGAGTCAGGTGACTTTTAAGTCATGTGGTCTGCAATAGGAAGGGATCTATTTCTCAGCTGATCTTAAGGCCCTGAGAAGCTTATCTGAAAAATTATATCCTTGCTACTTGCCTATTACCATATTATTGAAAAAGAGATGTGTATGATGTGGAATGTGACCAAACCACTTCTACACATTCGAAGTGGGTACAGGTTTTATTTAATTATCCAATACATAGGAATAATTTTAAAAACCAACTTATTCATAAGGAAGAAAGTTTTGAATGCACAAAGTAATTGCACACTTTAACTTTTTCCTCTGGATAACCAAGGGAAAGCCCAACAGAAGGGGGAAAAAGAATGAAATTTTGGGTATAATATATCCAGATACAGATAGAATATTAAAATTGGTCAGAGCTGTCTTTTGGGACGTAACCTTCCCTATTCCCTTTCTATTCTCCACTGCACTCATTTTCTCTCTCATCCCATCCATACTTTTTGAAAAGATATGGTCTGTAAAATATTTTAGTTACTCCAACAATTCAAGGAGCTATAATTTTATCAGGATTTAGTATTTCCTCTTTCTCTAATATGGATTGTAACCTTGGCAGTGAGCTTTTAGAGCAGGAACTGGTTTTTGTCTTTGTATCACGGGAGTTTAGCACAGTGTCTTGGAGCACAGCAATTACTTAATAAAACCTTCTTGATTTGACTATTTAGTGAATTCAGTAAAGCTTTCTTCATTTTTTCTTGGTATGTTTTGTTGTTGCATCACTTACATTTTCCAGTTATATCCTACCAATTTCAGAGCATCATCCCTTATAGCAAAGGATTAAAAAAGTTGGGGGAAAACAGTGCAGCAAAATTAAATAACATGTGACCCAAGTCTGGCATTATTTACATTTTATATAAAACAGAAACAGAAACAAACATAAAATTCTTAGCCCTCAAGTAACTTACACCTTACTGGAGAAGCTTACATTTTTTAAACTTAGTAGCTGTTTTACCAAGGTGTCTTGGCACCTCAAAAATTTTGTCATGTGTAGCCAGGCTGCTCACATGTTTGTCCTCTCTCTCTCTCTCTCTCTCTCTCTCTCTCTCTCTCTCTCTCTCCCTCTCCCTCTCCCTCTCCCTCTCTCTCTCTCTCCCTCTCCCTCTCTCTCCCTCTTTCTCTCTCTCTTTCTCTTTCCATTTAAATCTAGATGCAGCTATATGTATCTATAGATACATATATATGCATTTATATATCTCTATGTATATATGCACATGTGTGTATGTGAAGGAATTTTCATATGTGTATCTGTGTGTGTACATATGCATGTGTATTCCATTGATGAGTTTATTAGCAAAACTTTTCCCTTTGGAAAGGTAGGCCATACTAGAGCATGGGTTTTTCTGGCCCTGTCTTCCCAAAGTCATGGCCAGGTTCATACCATAATAAGACATTGGAATAGGATTTAGTGGAAGTGAATCAGGGAGCTTTTTTATTTAGGTTTGGGATAAGGACTAGCCCTGTGATTTCACTAATACCATAAATTTCTAAATGAGGAGACTTCTACCAGGACAGGTCAACACTTTTTTTTTTTTGCCTGTAGCCTATATTGGAATCTCAGATTGCTGCTCGGAGCACTGAGGTTAAATGACTTGCCCAGATCCATGTGGCTAGTAAGGGTTAGAGGCAGAATTTTAACCTAGGTCTTCTTGGCTGTGAGACCCACTCTCTATCCACTCCTACCAAGGTTGCCTCAGTTTTTTATTTATAAGAGAAAAATTGGGTGGTACTGATGGTAATTGATTAGCCTCTATGTTCTTTGCTCTCTTCACTCTTCTGCTTCTTTCACTCCCTGTGACTGTCTTTCTTCACATCTTCGTTTCACAGTATAATGTAATGAATGCTGGATTTGAAGTCAGAAGGTGTGAGATTTCCTCCCAACTCTGTCACTTGTGGGTACTTGAACAAGCTGCCTCTCTGGATTTCCTCATCAGTAAAATAGAATTAAATGAAGTGATCTATGAGGTCTTTTCTAGCTTTATAGTCTGCGATCTTTCTTGAGATGACATCTGAGTCCTGTGGAAATATAGAGAGAAAGATAGATGGTAGAAAATAGAGTTGGGGTGAACCTGGGATCCCATGCAGGAGAAGACTTGGGTTCAGATATTGTCTTTGATGCTCAAAAGACGCAGAACCTCCTTAATCTCTCTTTCCTCATCCATTGAAATTGGAAACTGAGGAAAGGGAGACACTGGGCATGGTAAGTCATTGGATTTCATATCTTCTAAGGTTAAGACCTCTTCTAACTCTAAATCTGTGATCATGTGTAACTTAAGCCCTTCAGTTTACAGTGGGAAAATTGAGGACACTGGATTTCCACAAATCAGAACACAAGATTTTTTTTTCCCTAGAAGTTAAGTGAAAAATAAAAATAAAAATCTCAACCCCCAAACCATCTTGGTTGCCGATTTCAACCCAACTGTCAGGTTTTTATAAAGCTTTCTCTTCTCTTTTCCACTTCTCTGCCTCCTACCCGGCAGCCAAAATATAAAATACAAGAAAAATAGCAAAAAGAGAGAGCATTTGAGGAAAAAAACCTCTTTTGTTATATTTCCATATTTTTTATGTCTTTTTAGATAGCAATGACTTGTAATGTAGTGACCCTGTGTTTTATTCTGTACATGCTATAGCTTTCATCTCAGTAGGTATTGCTATATGATTTTAAAAATCATACTCCTTGGATAACCTTCATCAGAATTTGGGAGACTAACCAGATATCAATCACATTTTATGAAACTTTTTATATGTGTTCTTCCAGAGCTGCTGTAGGAGCCCTTTTTTAATTCTAAAAATATAGTATGTGAGAAGTTGATAGAAAAGACTTGAAAAGTTAAAGGCAAAAAAACTGGAGGAAACAGAAAGCTTCTGCTCAAAGCCATATTTCCTGGAGCATATGTCCTTTGTAATAAAACTGGACCTTCCCTGCCTGTCTGGGTGTGCTTATGCTGTCTCTGTAGCTGCCTATGGTTTTTCCCACAGGGGCATCTCATTGATCAGCTCCTTCTCTCTTATTTGCCCCTCCTGCCTCTCTGACTTGCCCAAGGACACATAGCTAGTAAATGTCAGAGGCAAGCTTTCACCCCAGGTCCTCCAATTCCAGAGGGGGCTCTTTCCACTGCCCTGTGCTCCCTCCTATCAATATATCTATCAGCCATTTGGGATTTCAAAAGACCATACCAATTCCCTTCAGAAGTGGTTATTTTCTTTAGAAGCTTTGCATCTACAACTCTTGGCATCTGAATGGCAGGAGTACTTTATTATTTGAGAGATTTTAACCTTCCTCAGATTTATCATGATGAACAGAGTGTCTTTCATGGAAAAAGCTCACAAAGTGTTATCAGAATATAATTATTTGTGAACTCAATGGCAATGATACTGGGATAAACTTCAATGTAAATGGAACAAGAGCTAAAGACATGGAGTGGGAGGTGAGGAGTACTTTTTATCATCTCCACTGTTGTTGCCTTAATGTTAAACTTTGCTTCTAATGTTTTTGTGTCAAATTTAAAACTTTCTCAGAAACCTTTTTTGTATCAGAAGAGACATTGTGGGGTTATGGAAAGAAAATGGGGGCCAGTTAGGGGGAAAAAACCCTGCGGATTTATATCCATTTTACATGAGGAAACCAAAGCTTAAGTTAAGTCATTAACCTTCGAAACCCAACAAAGTTTGGGATCACGGTCTCCTAAGATTTTCCACAAACAGGCAGGAATTTAGCCTAATCCTAGGGCAACTGTCAAATGAATGGGGGACCAGGAAAGAGCAAGGAAGACCTTGTATTCCAATTTTACATCTGCCACTGACTACCTGGGAAAGCTTGTACAAATTCTTTAACCTCTCTGGGTCTCATTTTCACCATTTATAAAATAAAGAGGACCCTATAGGCAGCTAGGCAGGGCAGCAAATAGCACTGAACCAGAAATCGAGAAGTGCATTCACATCCATCCTCAGGGTTTATTAGCGGTGTGACCCTAGGCAAGTCATTTCACTTGTACTAACTCATTTTTTTGACCTGTAAAATAATAATAGCATCTACCTCTCAGAGTTACTAGACTCAGATGAGTTATTTTCGTAAGGTCCTAAAGGGTCATATAAATGTTCGTGATTCTAAGATCTCTTCCCTCTGAAGCTATCATCCTACTATTATAGTAGGCTGCTGCAGCTGACTGGCCAGTGTTACATGTAATACATATCTCACAGGGTTGCTCTGAAGATATACATCTATAGGTACATACATATGCATATATAATATGTATACACACACATAGATACATATATAATATGTATATATACATGCATGCATATATGTAAACACACATGCACGCTCACGTGTCTATATACACATATGCATATATAGACACAGTACATATATAAAATTTTTTTCCATGAAGGAACTCTTTCTACCAATGCAGATCAACAACTGTTCAGTGACTTAGAGTCTCAGAGTTTTCTAGAGAAGTAGGAGAATACATGACTCACCAGGCTCAAAGAGCTATGATGTCACATTACAGGCAGGATTTGAACCTAACCAAGTCTTCCTGATTGTGAAATTGACTGTCTCTCCATTGTGCTCCACTTCTTCTCAGTATATTCCTGGTAAAACCATAACATCCTATAAAAATGCCAGCTCTGAAATTCTCTGTTCTTTATTTACCCTCCCCCATGCACCCAAAAATGTTCTCATGTCAACTCTTCTATCAGCTGTAGTCAGTTTTCCTTAACTTATTTGCATACCTTATTATAGAGGTGCGATCGGAACTTGTTTTGATTAAATGTCTACAAAACCAACAGCTTTCCCCAAAGTAGTTTCCAGCTACTTATCTTCTCCACATGTGGTCTTCTAGGTCCTTGGCTGTGGCCTTTTGACTGAATCCAAGCTTTACAGAACATATTCTTTTTTAAGGGGAATTGTTTTGTGAAGTTTGAATTTAGTCAGAGCTGCACTTGAGAACCTAGAGGGCCACATGCAGTCTTGAGGATGCAGGTTTCCCATCCCTGCTAGAGCTAATGTGAAGCCACCGGAATTTTGTGAACAAAGAGGTGAAACAGTCACACATGCATTTTAGAAGTTCGCTTTGATCTATAAGTGGAAGTTGGATTAGAATGGGGAGAGCTTTTAGACAGGGTGACCAACCAGCAGGCTATTGTGATAGCTCAGGCATGAAGTGAAGAGGGTTTTCACTAAGGTGGTAGCAGTGTCAGAGAAGAGAAGGGGATATATCTGAGAGATGTTATGAAGGTAAAATTGACTAGACTTGGCAACCAATTGGATATGGGGTGGGGTAGTGAGAGAGAGGGAGGAGGCAGGGACGTGAACCTGGGGGACTGGGAGGATGGTAATAACCCCAACGGAAATAAGGAAATTAGAAAAGGGGAAGGGCTTGGCATGTTGAGTTTCAGAAGAATTATATAACACATTTGATTTGAGATGTCCAATAGGCATTTGGAAGTGTTGGAGTAGAGGTGAGGAGAGAGATTAGGTCTAGATAGATCTGAGAATCATCTGCATAGAGCAGATAACTGAGTCCATCAAAACCCAAGTGAAAAAGCATAGAGAGAGAAAAGAAGAGGGCTTAGTACCAAGCTTGGGGGGATACCTGTGGTTAACAAGCATGGCCAGAATGAAAAACCAATAAAAGGGACTGAGAAGAAACAGGTGGTGGGAGACAGTAGTGCTTCAAAAATTTAGAGAGAAAAGAAATTTATTGACAGTGTGAAAAACTTCAGAGAGATCAAGAAGGATGAGGATGGAGAAAAGACGTGGCCTTTAAGAGTTAATTGGTAACTTCAGAAAGAGCAGTTTCATTTGAATGATGACATCTGAAGCTAGACTATAAGGGAGTTAAGGAGAGTAAGAGGAAAAGAAGTGAAGACACTAATTGTAGATAGTCTTCTCAAGGGTGTTAGTTATGAAAGGGAGGAGAAATATAGGACAGTACTGTGGGAAATGATGGATCAAGTGAAGGTTTTGTTCAGGATGAGTAAGACATTGGATTTTGTTCAGGTGCAGGGAAATAGCCAATAAAATGCAAATGAGGAGAGATTGATGAATGGTAAAAGAAAATGATGATAGCTTAAACCTGCACTAAGATTTTGGGGTCACTGTATGAAGGGGATAATCTGTTGGAGAAGTCTTTGATGGAAAGGGATTCATCGTGCATATGCAGGAATTTGCCTCGGCATGTAGAAGGGCCAGCTTTTCATGTAAGACAAGGGTGAAGGAAGGGGAGGAGATAGTGCTGGAAGACAACTGAGTGCCATGAGATGAAGATGAGTGGAGAAGAAGGACCACTTGGTGAATGACTTGAGTTCTTTTTGTCACAATATGAGGCAAGGTTCTCAGGTGAGAGGTAAGCAAGAGGCTGAGTGATGGGAGATTTGAGAAAGGAAGAAAGGGCGTGGAAAAGCCACTGTGGTAAGTAGGAGAGTGAATTGATTAAGGGAGGTATGAAAGGATTGCCTTGTTTCTTTGAAGACCCATTTGAAAAAATGTAGCATACATTTCTCATGGACCTAGTTAGCACAGTTTCCTGATCAGTAATAATTTTTTTTCTTTTTATCTTTCTTTCTTTTCTTTCTACCCCCCTTCACCCCTGAAACTGCATCAGACTTTAAGATATGAAAAGGAGAGCCAATCATAATTCTAGTTAAAGAGATGTTTTTGCCTTTGGTTTTCCTAGATGAGAATTCTCCAGCCAACTTTTGGGATTCCAAGAACAGAGGTGTGACTGGGACACAAAAAGGACAAATTGTATGGAGAATTGAACCTGGGCCCTATTTTATGGAACGTAAGTAGATGTCTTTAAAATACAATACAAGGTGGCTGCTAAGCGTTATATGAAGATGCTGAAATCTATGGCGATTTGAATGATTTTATGTTGTATTTTCTGATAAATTCACCTTAGTACTATTTAAATATGCTTAATATATTTATGACAATTATTTAAATAGTATATTACTTGTTAAATAATACAGACTTTTAAGAAATATATATGCAATTATCTCTCAGTTTTGTGTGCTAACTTAAAGTCATAGAAATTTTAATGTTGTAAGGAAAGTATCTAGACCAATTCTTTTTACAAATGAGCAATTTAAGGCACAAGAAAGATACAGTAATATATTTAATACAATCTAATTAGTGGGAGAGGCAGGACTAGAATAAAATCTTCATGACTTTTCTTCCAAAGCTCTAGCTTCCCTGTCTAGCATGTTTATCACTATACTGCAATTCTTTTGCTACAGGAAATTCACAGAGTAAATAACTAAAAATTGTGTGCATAGTAGTTATATTATATGCAATATGGTATACTTAAGCCTCATAGATTTCTTAGTATTTTCTGCACCTGCTGTTTTTGATATTTAACAATCAGAGAATCTCATAGGTAAAAGATGAATCTTTTCCATAACATCCATGGCAGTGATCATCTAGCCTTTGTGAATCTGTGGAAAATCCAATCATATTTCTAAATTTGATATTTTTTAAAATAGGGAAGACATTACAGATATAGTTGGAATATTTGATTGTTCAGCTTTTGTTGAGGTATCAAAATTCCTATACTCTAGGAACACTGGGAAACTCCAGAAGTAAGGATGAATTTAGAGAGAGAAGTAGCTGTGATGATGCAATTGGTACAGACGTAATAGTAAAAGAGCAATAATTTTCTAATGAGTAAATAAATAAGTCAAGCATTTATTGAGATCCTACTCTATGCCAGGCACTGTTCTTAGTACTGGAAATATGACCAGAAACCTTCTGA
>CM053771.1:223214844-223348051 GCA_028658325.1 Potorous gilbertii | reverse complement strand
TTCTAGGAACACTGGGAAACTCCAGAAGTAAGGATGAATTTAGAGAGAGAAGTAGCTGTGATGATGCAATTGGTACAGACGTAATAGTAAAAGAGCAATAATTTTCTAATGAGTAAATAAATAAGTCAAGCATTTATTGAGATCCTACTCTATGCCAGGCACTGTTCTTAGTACTGGAAATATGACCAGAAACCTTCTGAAAGCCCTACTCCAATATCTCATCATGGCATAGAGATGATTCTTTAAGGTTATACTAATGGGGCAGGTTCCACCCTAGAAAAGTCTTGAAATATGGTCCTAGCAACATAGTTGAATATGCTATCTTTCTAGGGATCATCCTAGCAAAGTATGGAAAGGCTTATCACTTGTAGTCTAGCTATTTGTTGATGAATTTCTTGGCTAAGAAAACATAAGAAACAAACAAAAAATTCAAAATGATACTCCATCTTGTGTAGCTCCCTTTTTCACTGCAGTGATGGTAGCAGTAAAGGGGAAAAGACAGGCAAATTAGAGAAATCAGTGTTTGAACTGTCAATAAAGGTGAACTTAAATGTTGGTACTCTAAATGTGATCTATAGATCCAGTGGACATATATATTACTGGAGTTAATGAATCATGTTAATCTTGACATTTTTCTATAATTAAAATCAGATGACAAAAAGAAGTTGCAACTAAATATGATAGTTTGCAAAATGAAAAAAAATCATTTCATAAGATTCATACTCTTCTTCTGTTTACAGTGATCATACTAGCAATTTTCAGTACAACCAGGAAGATAATTATGGTCTATGCATCAATATGTCTTGCAAAGGTTAAAAAGTTAGAGAAATTTTTACAAGGAACTCAATAAAACTTTCCAAATTAAGTCAACATAGATATTAATTCTAAGTGACTTCATTATAGGGGGTGATGAGCATAAGGGAAGACAGGAAAATTTTTTGAAAAACATGATTCAAGTGTAATAAATGAAAATGGACAAAAGTTTGTATATTCCACAAATTTTTCATTGAGATATATTGTGAATACTTCATGAAGAGAATTAGGAGACCCTGAACACACCAGACATAAATAACATTTTAAAAAATCTACTATCTTTTAACAGGCAGGAAATGACTGGTTACTGATGTGACAGTCATTTTCGAATCAGCTGTCTGAAGAGATTAAGACTAAAGATCCATTAAAGATCAATGGCAATATCAAATTAGAAAAGAAAGAAAATAAAAATGAGGAAAAAATGAGAACATACTCAAGCCATAAAATCACAGAATCTGAGAGTTGGAAGGAAACTCAGTGATTAAGTAGTCCAAACTTTACAGAAAAGGAATCCACTTTAACAAACTTGACAAGTGATCGTCCATCCATCTAGGCAAATCTAATCTGAACTATTTAAACAAGCTGTTGACCTCCCAAGATAGGTTAATGTATAAAAGAACAGTCTTCAACACAAATAAAATTATTTCCTAAAGATGCTTAGTAATTAATATAAATAAATCACTATAATGAAGGCAAATAAAAAGAACCTAGAAATCATTTTAGTCAAAAAGTAGAGGAGAATATGAATGAATGAAATAGCATTTATTGAATAGTTATTTTGCTCCAATCACTATGCTAAGTGCTAGGAACAGAAATAGAAAAAGTGAGACAATCCCTGTTTTTGATGATCCCACACTCTAATTGAGGGGGACAATACTAAAAGACAATTCAGCTGTAAGGCTGATGGAAAAACCCAGCAGTTCTTAGATTGTGGCAATAGGTCAGATAAAAAGACTGGAGTCTCTAAGGCATTATTGAAGAACAGAGGGAAAGGCCTTTTGTTTGTTCTCCTGTCTGGCCAGAAGAAATTGAGTTGTTTACTCCCAGCCTATCTAAGCAGTGTGAGGAATCAAGCAGCTCATACAGGTTCTGGCCACCTTGGGCTGTGGGAAGAGTTTGTGAAGAAGGCCCACCCTGGTCAAAGTCAATACCAATTAAAAAGATAAACACATTGGTGAAATCCAACAAAAGAATATGGTGAAAGATAATAATCTCACCTTATGAAACAATAACAAACCATAAAGGGTAAAAAATAAGTTAAAAGAGAGCTGAGAGAATGAATTAAGGGAGCCATCATGAGTACATTTAAGGGTAAAATTGGAAGAGGGAGAGTTAACAGATAAAAATGGAGAACTGATAAGATGTCTTTTTGATGAAATTTTTATGTTTATATTCAAACAGCACAACCTCTAATGTGCTAAATAAGGACTTGACCAAGCATATATGGGGGAGATCCATGCTAGGTAGGAGAGGGACAATTGTGAAGGCATTAACACATCACAAGATTTTGGAAAAAGGAGAGGATTCAAATGTTTAGAAAAAAATATGTATCTTGCTATTTCAAAAAAGTGACAGAAAATAACAATAATTATTACCCCATATGCCTACTTATCTTTTAAAAATCTTTATGAGAACAATTATGAGCATTTTTGACAAAGGATATAGGTAGACTTTCCCAAATAATATTCCATCACAGACTACATCTTTATAATCACAACTGAATAAAGGATATAGAAATTCAAGATTTCTTGTGCTTATTGAAAGCATTTGATCCAGAAGAATAGTTCTCTTCTAATCAGATCTCTCCCATAAATATGTAAAAATTATATTTCTTGGAAGATATGTAACAATTGAGATAACTTTGTCTGACAAGCCTTAGATTTTTAGTGTCAAATGAGAAATGCAATGAAGAGACATTGAAGTTTGGTAAATAGAGAACTAGCTTTAATGTTAGGAAAACCAACGTTGAAGTCCTATCCTTGACATATATTGACCATGTAACTTTGGACAGGTCACTCAAGTGTCCCAGGCAACTTTCTATACCTGTAACTTACAGAATAGTGTTAATCTAAACTGATAGAAAGAATCTCCCTTTTGGAGTTCCCTCTACCAATGAACACATAGGTCTGGTTCCAGTGGGGAAAAAATCACCCCAAAATCTTTGGTCAATTTATTTATGTAAGAAAAAAAGAAACAATGAAGAAGGCTTCTTGTCCAGACTATGATACATAATTAAAGGGAGACACTATGAAGCTGGTCTAGAAGTGCACAGACATTCCAGTGGACATTACTGAACATGAAAATGAGAACAGGATGGATTGTTTTTGAGAAATGGTAGTGTTTTCACTATCCTAAGCTCCTCCCTGAAACAAAGGCTCATTTTAAAAATATCACTGATCTAGTAATGTTCTATGATCGCAAATCAGAGAATACTGCAGTCTCCAGAGAATTAAAATTTTGGGTCACCCAAAGGAGAATGAAGTGGGACATGGTAGGTTTATAAGCTGTAACATTTTATCGATGAAGAGTAAAAGAGAAAAGTGACAGAGTGTGCTCTTTATGAGAAAGATAAGTGACCAGAAAAGGAAGCGAGCCAGTTGTGATCAAATCGAGGGATAACGTCTAATGGCATCTGTACAAAATCAAGAGTTCTAGAGGAAATCCCCATTTAAAATGTAAGCTCCTCAAGGGCAGGGATCATGTTTTTGCTTTTCTTTGTATCCCAGCACTTACCATAGTGCCTGGAACAAGGTGAGAACTTAATAAATGCTTGTTGACTGACTGACACATAATTTATCACATTTATGGTTAATTTTTCCATATTACATATTGTGCATACATATCTCTTTAAACTGTAAATTTTTTCTGAGCAAATGCTAAGTCTGTTTATACTCTGTATTACCTAGCAGAGTGTCCAGTATTTAATGGACATAAAGTTTTTATGGACTAACCAGAATTAGAGTGACTGTAATCAGAAGAGATAACAATATTTTAAAAAATACTGTATGAGAATATGTAAATGCCTATTCCATTTGAGTTCCAGCTACGGTCTTCAGGATGGAATGTGAGAATTGGGGAAGGTTATGAATTAGGAAATTTCCTTTCACTTATTTAGTTCACTAAGTCTCCTCTACCATTATTCTAGGTCTTCTAAGCCCCAATTAGTAATGTAATTACCAATAGAATTTGGCATCCTGAGATAAGAGGTAGGAGACAGGAGACAGTACTTGACAGGTGGGTCAAACCAATGATAACCCTCCCTCAGAGCCAATAAAGATAGCCCAGGAACTATCCAGTGAGATAGCCCAGATAATTTGGTATTGGGTTCCTAAGAACATGAGGAATAGAAATTGTTGTTCAGTTGTGTCTGATTCTCTGTAACCCCATATGGAATTTTCTTGGCAAAGATATTTTAGTGTTTTACCATTTTCTTTTCCAGTGAATTAAGGCAAACAGGTTAAGTGACTTGCCCAAGATCACACAGCTAGACAGTGTCTGAGACCAGATTTGAACTCATGTATTCCTGACTTCAGGTCCAGTGCTCTATCCAATCAACCTCCTAGGCAGCTATGGTATAAAAATAGGAATAGAAGTACTCCCCTTTAAACCTCCCATGCCTCATCCAGATTATAGACCTTCCTTCCAGTCTGGCTCCTGAAGCCATTCATTGGGAGCTACCCTTGTGGAGATGTGACAATATGTCATTGCTAGTTCTCTAACCTCTACCACTTCATTAGGCACAGATACCCAAAACTCAGCAACAAACTAGTTCTTGACTATTTTTTATTTCTTTATTTTGTGAAATTGTTCAAAGATCATGAACATATGGTTTCATCAGTGAAAATCACAATAAAAAAATATGCATTACCATTTCCTTTGCCTCTGTAACCTCAGGACCACTAGACTGTTTCATCTACTTTGCAGCTCAAACCTCCTATATGTGTTTTTCTTCACCTATTTGGGCATGAGCTCCTTTCTGAGAACAACAGGTCAGTCTTGCTTTTCTATTTGTATCCCCAGCACTCAGTACAGTGCTTTGAGTATTCACAAAGTACTTTACATGTATTATCTCATTTGATCCTGAGGTAGATGCTGTTATCATCCCCATTTTACAGATAAGGAAACTAAGGTTGAGAGAGATTCAGTGACTGGCTCAGAATCAGTCTGCTAGTCTCTTTCTTCAGCAGGATTCTGGAACTTAGATCTTCCTGCTTCTAAATCCTCTACACTATACACCTAAGCACTGGGTGAATGCTGATTTAATCGTTCAAGCCGCTATTCCTTCAGATTTTCTGCAATGGGCTCTTTCCCACTCTGAAGGACTATGTCACGTATATACCTACAGTGATACTGACTGTCATTTCCCTTGTATTTTTCTGCCCTGAGATAATTAAAGAATAGTGGTTAGCGCATTTCAAAGACAGAGCCCTTCACTAAAGAAAATGGAATGTATTCAGGCTTATGAAACAGACAAAAGTGTATTTTTAAAAGCATGCAAATCATTTGTAGTACCTGACCACATTTCTGCAAAGGGTGAGATTAAAAATGTGACTCATACTCAGCATAGAGCTCTGATTCCAAGATGCTTTAAATAGGAGCCATAAAGATGAAAAATGAAATGAGAACACTTGGAGGGATTATTCATGTTTTAGAATAATTTATAGCTGGTTATTTGGATTTTGTGGCTCTTTCCCTCTTTTAAATGAATAGAGAAATGATGTATGGTCCATAGGGAGAAGAGCTTCATTTGAATTTCATGTATAAGATATTTTGAAATTCAAAATTTAATGCCTGAGTCCTAGAAGCACTGAGTTAAATTCAAAGAAAAGATTTGAGGATCTTTATGGCAAGACCTTTTAGGGGGAGGGTAGTATGGAGGAGAAGACATTTCTAAGTTACATTTTAATACATAAAGGCATGTTTTAAAAAATAATAATAATGTTGATAATCTACCCCCGACACACACCGGCTGGACAAATCTCAATCCCTTAGTGTCCTGGGCAACTCTCTCAGATTATAAATTACAGAGAAAGCGTTGACCTACAAATGTTTTCACTGGCTGAACTCTATGCCTGAAACAATCTAACAATAAAGTAGAACACTTATCTTCATCTCTACCTTCTGACTTCCTTGGCCTCTGTCAAATCTCAACCCAAATTCCTTGGGCTTCTTCAAGAAACCTTTTCTAATCCTCCTTAATCTGAGTACTTTCCTTCTGACACTACTTCCAGTTAATCCTTTGTGTGTTTTCTTTGTTCATAACTGTCTCACTTGTTGTCTCTTTCTCTCTCCCCCTGTAGATTGTGAACTTCTTGGAAATAGGGTCTGAATTTTTGCTTTTCTTTGTATTTTAGGACTTAGCAGAGTGCCTGGTACCTACTAAGTGCTTAATAGATGCTAGTTAACTGACTGATCAACTTAACTGTGTTGGTAAAGGGAATTTCCTCATCTGGGAAGCTAATACTAACACATTTATATAGTTTTTAAATGGTCACAAATGCTTTCTTGTAGGGTAGGTAGGGTATTTTTATCCACATTTCAAAATGAGGAAGCTGAGTCTGAGTGTTTAAATTTTAGAAATAAGTGACACAGATGATTGCAAGAACCAAGATATGTTTCATCCATTGTGGACAAAACATCTATCAATGGTGGTATTAAATGGGTTTACAATTAGACATTTGAAATTCAAATAATAGACAATTTTTATTTCAGTGTTTTTTAAGTGGAAAAAGCCTAGAGTTTATTTAGTGGCTCGTGTATGTGTGTGTGTGTGTGTGTGTGTGTGTGTGTGTGTGTGTGTACTGGTTGTTCAGTCAGTTTCCAGTTGTATCTGCCTCTTTATGACCCCATTTGGGGTTTTCTTGGAGAAGATACTGGAATGGTTTGCTATTTCCTTCTTTAGCTAATTTTACTGATGAGTAACTGAGGAAAACAAGATGAAATGACTTGCCCAGGGTCACACAGCTAGTAAATGTCTGAGGCCAGATTTGAACACAGTAAGATGAGTCTTCCAGACTTCAGGCACTCTGTCCACTGCACCACCTAGCTGCCCTGTGTGTACATACACATGCATATATTTACCATTGCAAAGCTTCACTCTGACTTTTTAGCTCATCCTCTATAAGGAAGTAGAGGTCTTCCTAGGACCTTTACTCCAGTATTCAGGAATATACCTTCTACTCCCCTCGTTAGGTAAGAACTTCCCTTCCTCCTCACAAGATAGCTTCTTTTCCAGAATGGTATTCTGAATTGTGTGGTATAGCAGAAAGGGCACTGGATTTGGAATCAGAGAGCCTGGGTTCAAATCCCTTCTACTTACGTAATTTTGGGCAATTCATTTACTCTCTGGTCTTCATCTCCAGGAGTGGGGAACCTGCAACCTCAAGGCCATATATGGCCTTCTAGTTCCTTGAGTGTGGCCTTTTGACTGATTCCAAGTTTTACAGAACTTTAAATTTTGTTTTTATTTGTTCTGTGAAGTTTGGATTCAGTCAGAGGGCTACACTTAAGAATCTAGAGGGCCACATGTGGCCTGGAGGCTGCAAGTTCCCCACCCCTATCTATATAATAAGAGTGTTGAATAAGATGATCTTGAATGTCCCTTCTAGCTAAATATGCCACAATCCTGATTTTGGACCCTAGGGCCACCTGTGTGATTATCCTAAAGGAGTGATTCTAATGGTTTGAATGTGCTAATTCACAGCTCCACTAACAATGCATTAGCATGTCTATCTTTTTACAACCCATTAACACTGACTATTCCCATTTCTTAATATTTTTGTCATTTTCCTCAATCTGAGGTTGTTTTAATTTGCTTTTCCCTTATGACTAGTGTTTCTAGAGCAATCTTTCATGTGATTGTTTCTGGTTTGCCATTCTTTTGAGAACTATTTATTCATATCCTTTGACAACTTATCCATTTGGGAATGGTTCTAGGTCATAGCTGCATTGATTTGTTCATGAAAAAACCTCCTATTAGTTTTAGCAGAAGGAGAATGCTTGAGCTTTTTGCTTCTTTCCATCCCATTCTGACTTCTTTATTTATGCTTATTATGCTATATAGCAGGAGTTCTTAACTTGGGATCTGCAAACTTGTTTTTAAAAATACTTTTATTTGTTAATATTTAGTATATGTTTACTTTATAAACATTTAATTTATATTTAAATATGTAAACATTTATTCCCTTTGTAATGTATGTATTTTATTGTATACATTTAAAAGCATTTGAGAAGGGGTCCACAGGCTTCACAAGTCGGCCAAAAGCTTCTAACATAAATTTAAGACACCCACCCTCCCCCAATAGAGTGTATAGTTTTGTTTTATCCCTATGAAATGGTAGGGTTCCATGCCTATTGCTTGAATAGATAAATGCTCAATTTCACTTAGCTCAGTTCAGCAAACATCTATCAATCAATACCATGCATTGGGGATACAATGGCAGAGATATAAGTTTATATTTGAAAACATTTTGAAAACAATTTACAAATGCAAACCAAAAGTTTACATTTTTTCCTCCCCAGATTGAGTTTCCTTATCTTGCCTAGGTTAGAAATGTTGTGGCCTCTCATGAGCTCATTATACTACCTGATTAATCAGTCCTGCATTGTATTGGGATAGAAGCTTTAACCTGTCCCTTTTCGGACTCAGGCCAGCTCCTGGTGGCCACTTGCTCGCAGGGACTCACCCACCATATATGTGCCTGGACTTAGTCAGGATACCTGATAGATTCTCTCAGCACTCCCAAAGTCAATGAACCCTCTAGTCTTAGCCTTCCCCGGTAGCAGCAATCACAGGTGTGGGCCACTATCCCCTGGAAAGACCTTACATTCTTGGGGAGTGCAGTGACAGATAAGTTAAATATATATATATGCAAACTAAATCTAAGTAATTTCAAGAACGAATGCTAATAACTGAGTATCCAGGAGGAGTCTCCTGTAGGAGCTGTTGATTTACCTTGATTGAAATAATGTATAGCTATTTCTATGTTTATTGCCCTTTTATCTTGTAATCCTTCTTTTCTCTTGATTCCCTGCTCTCTCAGTCAGCTTCCAGGCTAACTTTACTGTTTTGTGTAAGGATAGAAACCCTTAGTATCCAGCAGGAAGGGTCAGGTGGACTTATACCAGATGTTAATTCCTGCATTGACTTCTTCCCTCTCTTCTTACCCTCCCCTCCCCATAACAGAGGCCCTCCTTCAGCAGTCACTTTGACTTTGACTCACTTTTTCCCATTTAGGATTAAAGCACATTTGAGATTCAAAAGACTATTTTTCTCAGAAATTTGGATATTCTCAGAGGATAAACTTCTCTCATACTACTAAAATTCAGAATAAGATTCCTTTGAAGTCTGAGAGAATCTAGTAGACAGGGAGAGATGTCACTCTAGGGAAGAAAACTTGAACACTGAAAAAGGATAGCTCTTAGAAAATTATCAAAGAATCAAAGTCCTGTTATGCAGCTAACTATGGCATCAGGTTTCTTAGGGAGGGAGAAGAAAAGACTTTAGAGATGGCTTTTCATGCAAATATGTTTTATTGATGTGTTTTGTCTCTGTATCACAGTCATTTCTAGGGGAAAAACAGCCTTCGGACAAAAAAATTAGCAATTAAGCGAAAAAACCCTTCAAGACAGTGATCACATCAGATCACATTCTACATCACTAATAGTCACTCACCTTCCTGCCATGAGGAGGGAGGCCTGTTTCATTATCTGTCCATGTTTTATTACTATTATGGGCTTCAAAATAGTCTTTCCTTTTGTGTCGTGGTAGTCACTATACAATGTTTTTCTGGCTCTGTTTATTTAGGTTTGCATCAGTTGATCTTCCTCAATATTGAACGAATCTCAAGCTGGGAGAAAATGTGTAGGGACTGTGGGATGTCATGTTGTTAAAACCCTTTATTTTCCAGATCAGACAACTATGGTTAAATGACTTGTCCAAGGTCACACAGGTAGTAAGTAGCAGAACCAGCATTTGAATCCAGGTGGTGAGACTCCAATTTCAGCATTCCCTCTACTATATAATACTGTCTTCATCGCAGTCCTACACATTATAGTTTCATATTGGAGGGCACCCATTTTCTTTCCAATTCTTTACTGCCATGAAGAGGGATACCATTAATATTTTGCCTCATGTTGGATCTTTTTTCCTGTTTTTTTTTTAACCTCCTTCAAGTTTAAGCTTAGTAGTAAGATCATTGGATCAAAGGATATGGACAGTTTAGTTAGTCTCCTTGCATAATGTTAAGTGGTTATCCAGTGTAGTTGGACTACTCCATAGCTCCACCAACAATATATTAATGTGCCTATCTTCTCATGAATATCTATCTGCCTTTGCTGAATATTGAAGTAACCTGATTTTTCACCAACTGTCAATATTGTATATGGTTGGAATCTTAGGACTTTGGTTTCATACCTGTCTCTGCCACTTTCTAAACCTGTATGACTTTAGGGACATCTGTTAACCTCTTTGGGCCGCCTTTATAAAATAGGAACAGGGTAGTAGATGACATTTGTGCTCCTGAACAGTGCTAGAGAAAGGCATATATCTATGCTGATTAGGTCCTCTACAACTTTATGTTCTCTAATCTCAACTGAGCCATCCCTATGGCAAGGCAATCTTTGTACTCTACCCAGCTGACTACCTATTGTAGAATGTTTCTTGTAAGCTTAAGTTCTCCCATATTCTACATCTCAAAAATCCTTTGACATTATTCTTCATTGGGAAATTGTGTAGTATAATGGACTTGTAATGAGAAGACAGGTTCAAATCTGAGCCCTGCAACCCTGAGTAAATCACCATCTCTGGGCCTCAGTTTCCTCATCTGTAAAATGGAGAGTTGGAATAGGTAGCCTGTAAGGTCCCTTACAATTCTACATCTATGATTCTATATTCCTCTACTCTTTGCTTTTAGTGTATTTGCCAAGATCAATCCTTTCATCCCCTTGTGATCTTGAGCCTAGAAGGGCAATGGAACCAGTCACAGGTTCCCCACTCCTCTATCCCCTCCTATCTACTCTGGTACTCTGCTTGCCTCCACAATCATCCCCATTTTCTTTGTAATTTTCAGTTTCTTCCTATGCATTTGTCCCTTTTTCTGTTGCTTACAAAGATGCCAGTCCCCCTTATACTTAGAAAATGCTCACTTGACCTAACTGTCCCCTCAAGCTATCATTCTTTCTTCTTTTACAGTCAAATTCTTAGAAGAAGCTGTTCATTGTCATTGTGTCTTCTCCTCTCATTCATTTTTCAACCCTTGCAATTTGGCTTTAGATGCCATCATTCAACTGAATTTGCCTTCTGCAAGGTAATGAGTGATATCTTAATTACCAGATCAAATGGCATTTTCTGTCTTCATCCTTCTTGACCTTCTCTGCAGCAGCTGACACTATATTCTCTTACAGAATAGAATACTCTCCCTCTCTCTCTGGGTTTTCATTATAGTTCTTTCTCTATTCTCCTTCCTGTTCTTTGCTTCCCTTCCAAGGCTCCTTTGCTGGATAATAGGATTATCGAGAGAAGAGTCTTAGAGGCCATCTGACTTAATCTCCCTTATTTAATAGTCAACATCATCCATGCCTCATCTCTTGATGTATGTGGCATACTAGAGCTGTGGTGTCAAATTCATGGAAATGGAGGCTACCAAACTGTCCACAATGATCCCTATGGGCCACATGTTGCCTGGTTTTAAAATGTAATATAAATTTGTTTCATTGCATTTTAATTTACTGTTAAATATTTCTCCATTACATTATAGTCTGGTTTAGGCCACACTTGAGAGTGTTGTAGGCCACATGTAGCCTATGAGCCATGTGATTGACACTTCTGTACTATAGGGATGTATCCTCAACTCTTTTCTTCTCTATAAACATTCTTTCTCGTGGCAATCTCATCACAATTCATGGATTCAACTATCATTCTTGGTGATGATGACTAAGATTATATATCCAGCCTTACTGTCTCTCCCAAGCTTTAGTCCCATATTATTAATTGACTATTGGATGCTTCTGACTGGGTATGATGTAAATATCTTACACATCCAAAACAACTCATTCTCTCTTCCCCCCAACTTCCTCAAATCCAATCTTCTTCCTCATTTATCTATGTCTTTTGAAGAAATGAGGGAGCTACCCTCCTAATCTCCCAGGTTTAGTAGGTCAGTCAATATGCATTTATTAAATGCCTTCTGTGCACCAGACATTCTGCTAAACCCTGGGGACACAGACACACACAAAGACAAAAGATAGTCCTTGTTCTCAAGGAGCTCATAGTCTAAAGGGTCATAGCCTTGAGGTCATGTTTGACTTTTTCCTTCCCCCCACCCCCACCCCTAGGTTCAGACATTTGTTAAGTCTTAATCAAATCTGTCCCTACATATGTCTTCTTTTTTCTACTCACACAGTCTTCTCCTAGTTTTCTTGTCCATAATACTAAAATGGCCCCCGAAATCTTCCCCTTATATTCCATCTCTCCCCTCTCTAGTCCATTCTAATCACATACACCAGATTGATGTTCCTAAGGTGCCATGCCTGATAATACTTCATCCCTGTTCAGGAGACTCTAGTGTGTGTCCCAGCTGCCTCTCAGATAAAATGCAGACACCTCCTAGATCTTTACAGTATGGTCCCAACTGGCTTTCTAGGCTTCCTGCACATGACTTCACTTTTTCGTGAATTCTCCATTACAGACAAATTGGCCTACTTGCTTGCTCTTTTCTCTGTATGAATTCCATCTATTATCTGTGGGCCACCTAAGGTTCATTGACTCCAGCTGGTTATCTCTGCTAGGTGCCAATAAGGCCAGAATTGTACATTCAGTGTTCTCTTTCTCATGGGATACGGCCTAGGCCATGAGAACAACCCTATTTTTTTCCAAAAAATTTGGATTTAGTCAAAAGGTCACACTTAAGGATCTAGAAGGCCACATGTAGCTTCAAGGCCACAAGTTCTCCACCCCTAGGATAGGCAGTTTCACTCTGTTCCATCATCACAGACTAATTCTAAATCTGCCCAACCCAGATGGAAATGTAAAGTGCATACTTTTGGTCAGAAGGGGATAGATAGGTGAGGAGGCAGATAAGTAAGTGTGAACTTATCTGTCCTCATAAATAATTCTTTAAAATGCTGTTCAATTGAGTTCATCAATGTCATCTCCATATATAAAGAACAGTTAGATATACCTTGTTGAATATGGATAAGAGGATTATGACCAGTGTATATACTCTTCATGTTTCTTGGGTATCCTATATGCAAGGGATCTGTGGTTGAATGAAACTACTTGATAATTTCAGCCAAGTATCTTACCTAACTAGCTATCACATAGGAACTACTGAGTTTATAGGGAACAAATACTTGTCCTTAGGTTAATATTGTCTAATTCCTGCCAGGTGTCATGCTAAATGACATTGCTAAAATGCTAAAAAGAATTTATATCAACCTAAAGCAGAGGTGGGAAACCAGTGGCCTCAAGGCTACATGTGGCCCTCTAGGTCCTCAAGTGCAGCCCTTTGACTGAATCCAAACTTCACAGAACGAATCCCCTTAATAAAAGGCCTCAAGGCTGCAGTTACCCACCCCAAACCTAGAGTCATAGAATCTAAGAGTAGAATGGAAGAGAGGTCATTTTGTCCAGCCCACACTTAATATGAATCTCTTCTGCAATATACCCAGCAGGTGATCATCCAGGCATTGCTGTAAGATCATGAGTGAAGGGAGTGGCTCACTGCTTCCTAAGTTTTTCTTTACATTAAACCTAATTTTGCTTCTTTTAACTTTTAGCTATCTCCTGTCTAGTTCTAGACACTATACTTGTCTTAATGCAACAACAAAAAAAATGCAAAAAAAGAGATGACAGTAGTTTTATTAGCTACCATATCACACTGTTGATTCATAATTCTCCTTATTTTTATTTTTCCATTTACTTGGATAAATAACAGAGAGCCAAACACATCCTTGCAGTACTCCACCACAGACCTTCTTCCAAGCCAACGTTAATAACTTCTCTTTAGACTTAGTAATATAACCAATTCTCAGCTCATTCCATATTTTCATCTAACCCACATCTACCCATTTTTAAGAATAATATAAAAAAATTGGTAAAATATTTTGCTAAAATCTCCCTTAAAAAATAATAACATGACCTAATCTTTTTAAAAATTATTTGAAACTGCAAATCTATTATGTACAGCTTTACTTTTCCTTTATATGTGTGGATGAAGTTACCATGTAAATTTTTTTTTCCTTTCTTCCCTCCCCCATCATAAAGATGGCTACCATTAAACACAAATATGTGTGTATGCATACATATATGCATACATACATTACATCCATATGTAAAATAATTCTTTAGGGACTTCTATTTATTAATTCTTTAGATGCAGATAGTATTCTTATTCACATGTCCTTCATAGTTAATTATGACCTGTTGATGAAACCATGCTAGCTCTCTATAGTTTACCTATTTTTCTGGTTTAGCAACCATCCCTTCAACAGCATGTTTTAGAATTTTCCTAGTAATTAAAGAGAAACAGAGAGAAGTTTCAAATTCTATTTTCTTCCCTCTTGGAAAATGACAACTTTGCCCATTAGTTCTGAATTATCTTTTCTCATTCTGTGGAAATCATAGTGATTCTATGGAAAAGGTGGTCCTTTGGGCAGGGGCAGTATGTTGCCTCCTCACCCCAGAAGGCTACATCTTCCTGGGGTTACCCCTTCCTCCCTATTTGGGAAAATTTTGTCTTTAAGGTTTCTCAAACTTTCCATTAGCCTAGAGGCCAGTGGTTGAAATGGAAGGACAGATTAAAAGAATGATGGGTCTTCTTGAGAAGGGAAAGGGGAACCCTTCAGGGATGAGATGCTCCAGCGACAGTAATTCTCTGCTTCTTCTCATCATGGCTTGCCCCAGGAGAGGGTTTGTGAGGGATGGAAACATTTTAAGCATAGCAAAGCAGGGGATGGAGTCAATTCCTAAGCTCTATCTCGAAGGCTGTGTCTTAATGTGGATACTTCTGTGTTTGACCTTCCAGTGATTTTAATTTCCCTTGAAGCTTTGCTTAAACTTTTCCCATGAGATGAAGGTGGTAGGAGTGAACTTGGAGGTCTCTATATACCTAGAAGAATTGAATAACCCTCCTTCTTGTCTAAGTTGCTGGTCCTGAGTCATGAGACCAAAGACTGCTACCCTGGAAACATCCATTCCCCTGAGGGAAGTCAAATTTCAACTACTTGACTAAAAGAATTCTGGACTGAGTGAAAGAACTGAGTTCTAGTCTCTGCTCATACATTAACTAAATGAGCAGGTTGGATTAGGTGGATGTTAAGGTCCCTTCCAGCACTATTAGTCTATGAATATGTGATATCTGGGCTCCATGTGACTCCACTTCAATTTCAAGTCATAGTTGAATGTGGTAAAATCATTAACCCTCTCTAGAAACTCATTTGGCTCCTCCATAGAGTCAAGGAGTTAGGCTAAATCTTTAAGAAGTTTTTGGTGATGGTGGTGGTGGTGGTGGTGGTGATGGTGGTGTTGGTGTTGTGAAGGACATAACAGCTGATTTTAAACTTTCTGTTTGCTTCAAGGGTTACCAATTCAATGTATTCCCCAGTAATCAAGTTTCTTGAATATTTTAACAGCCTAGTCATTAAGATTAATTTAAGATTAAGATTAATTTAAATAGGAACTACTGTGTATCATTGTCTTTATAAAGCAGAGGTTCTATGAACTTAAAAAAAAGGCTCAACCACTTGATAACTGTATTTCAAAATAATAGGTTTCATTTGTAATCCTGTGTGTTTGATTTTATACATTAAAAACGTTATACCGAGAAGGGGTTTATAGGCTTTGCCACACTGCCCAAAAAGTCTAGGACACACACAAAAGTTAAGAACCCCTGGCTGTGGGAAGGGAGGCAGCCTTCATCAGCAACCCTTATGGTAACCAGGGTGCTCTGTCTCTCTCCCTAAGGGCTGGTTGCAGCTCATATCCTTCAAGTGAGGATGTTATGGTGCTTCAAGCCTGTTGTGGTGCTTTCTCTGGGAGGGGTTATAATCCTTGTCCTTGGCACAAAAATTTCTAGTTATGATTCTGTCCGAAGCCCTTGACATTTGTTGAAGCAGAGATGAAAATTTCAGTTTTTTGCCCTAGAAGTCATAACCTTAATTAATGCTTTCTATATTCTATAGTAGTAGCAGCAGCAATAGCAGCAGCTGAAGTAACCATAACCATAACACTCATATAATAGGAATGTTGTTGTGTTGTATCTGGCTTTTCATGACCCTTGGGGCCATATTGTTCATGAGGTTTTCTTGTCGAGGATATTGGATTAGTTTGCCATTTCCTTCTCTAGTGGATTGGGGAAAACAGGTTAAGTGATTTGCCCAGGGTCATATAGCTAGCAGTATCTGAGGCTAGATTTGAACTCAGATCTTCCTGACTCTAAGTGCTATACTGCATCCATTGCACCACCTAGCTACCTAGTAATCAATTTGACAAATATTGAGAGGTTCTCTATCTGATCCTTGATACACGCCTGTGAAAATGGCTGGTTTCTCTCTTTGTTTTAATGTTCAGTGACAAATGGGAGCCTTGGAATCCCTTAGCAGGGAAGTTCCTACCATTACTCTCCCTTTTTCTCTCCCTTTCCTTTATTGGGTGACCTCTTACATGACAATACCTGTGTCTTCATATCACAGAACCACAGAATTGAGAGCTGAAAAGGACTTCTGTTACCATCCTGACCATTCTATACTTGTAAGGAATCCCTCCTAAAACAGATCCTCTTCAGGCAGTGTCTCCTCCCTACTCTGGGTCCAACCCTTCAGAAAGAGACTTATATCTGTGCCTTAGTTCCAAATGTTCCATGGTCATTTCTCCTTTCTCGTCTGTTACTTTCCTCAGCCTTTAACCTTCCTAAGTCAAGTTTACCCTCTTCTTCACATCCATTTTATTACTATCACGCTCAATTTTTCTTCTGTTCTTTTTTCTAATATGAACATTTTATTCTCTCTGATAGCCTAGAGAGCAGAGAGATTTTAGTATAGGCCCTTTATCTTCTTTTATAAGAGGAAAATAGGATTTTTAGGATGAATAACATTTATTTTACTGTAGTAGGATTGTTTTATTGAAAAACCAAAACTAAGTAGCCTGAACACACATGAATTTGTTATTGTGTGGTGCTTTCATTAAAAAAAGTTTATGCCCTTAATTTTGAGTATTTATTATTGCAAGTTCAGTAATAATGTCCTTTCAGACCAAATTATAGGCATCTAGTTTACACAGTGGATAAAGTTTGAAGCCTGAAGTCCAGAAAACATCTTCCTGAGTTCAAATCTGACTTGACACTTATTAGTTGTGTGTCCCTTGGCAAATCACTCAAACCTGTTTGACTCAGTTTCCTCATGTAAAATGAGCTGGAGAAGGATATGGCAAACCATTTCAGTATCTTTGCTAAGGAAACCCCAAAAGGAGACATGACACTATTGAAACAACTGAACAGTAACACCATAGAAAAGCCAAATTATGTGAGAAAAACTCATCCTGTATTGACCAACCAGAATAAAGCCACTCTCCATTGATACTATCTATTGATTCATTAAACTCTCTAAGAATGATTAATTCTTTTGAAAACCATTTTAAATGATTAGTTAATAATTTATCATTCACACAGACTTATTAGTGTACTTAATAATTGCTTTTCCAATATAAGTTTCAGGTTTAAACTGTTCTTTCAGCATCATACAGTGGAAAGAGCATTGGTTTTCAAGTCAGAGCGTGCACCTAGCTGGAAATCTTGACTCTGCCATTTATTACCTGTGGTATTTTGGGCAAATTACATAAACAATCCCCTGAAGTTTTGTTCAGAGAGCACATCAATGATGACAAATTCTTGCCTTCCTTCCTTCTTAGCCCCCATTTACTTTTCTTTAATAAGCTTTCCTATAGAAGATGACACTTCGGCAAAAAAAAAGCAACATTTAGCAGTTCTGAATCAGTGGTTCTGAAGCAGTTGTCCCAAGGGAAACACTTTTGACAGAAGGAAATGCCTTTGATCACACTGTTTATGCCCTTTGATCTTATTCAGTTTATAGACACTTTCCCAGGGAAGTAATTAACTTTGTATTTATCTAATTCTTTTTTATGTATCAAAGATATTTAGAAAAAGCCTTCATTTTTAGAGGTTAATAGGCATCTAAAACAATATTGATACATTAAAGTCTCCTGATGAAAGGTTAAAGCTGCATGGTATCAGACACAACATTTTAAATGAAATAGATACTTGGAAACATGTTTTGGAAGCAGTGACCCACTTGAAAGCTTATTTATCTATTTAAGCTGTGATGAAGAGAATTTATTAAATACTAAATCCTTTTAAAAGACAGCTTAATTCTTAAAGTATCAAGTTTCTTCTTAAGGCAACTCTAGATGATGCTATATGGTAATAATAAACTTAACATAAAGTTAATCCTGTTATAAATATCCCATTATAAAAGAATTTTAAGTTAAAGTTTTAAAGTTTTAAGTCATAATCAAGCATAATAGAATCCCATTTTTAAGGATTCTGTTAATTCCCAAACTAGTCTGCTACAAAGAAATTTTCTTGAAAAATAGAAACTGACATCCATCTTAAGAAGTTTATAGGAAAAATGTCCTACTTGACAATGAGAAAGAAATCACTAAGTCTAGGTTTGTTTCAAAACAATTTTAAAATCACACAAAAATCTCAATAAGCATAATTAAAACCTAGTTCACTATTGGCTTTCATTTAATAAAACTGACATTTCCATAAAGTATGTCTTTTTTGACTAGCTAGGAAATGTGCCTGGGAAAAACAAATATATATGTATGTATATATGGATGTATGTATTACATACTTATGTATAATTGAATGGACTATTAGAATATCATATATATGTATACACATACACACACACACAAAGACCTAGTGCCTTAGGACAACACATATTATAAAAGTAACTTAGCTTTTCAAACTTTTTTACTTAGCTGGCTATTCCTAATAACTCACATGGGCACATTTAACAAAAAGTGAGTTCTCCCTCAAGTGATTTCAGGAATACCATCACATTTTCAAGTGTGACATTAGGAAATCATATCAAGACTTTGGAAAAGATCAAAGATATGTCAATAAGTACACTAGTAACTAACTTGTTTTTATCAGTTTTATTTCTCGTTCAAATAATCAATGATTTTCTGATTGGTTTGTTACATTTTTTTCTCTATTTCATTTTATAGATTATCTTTACAATACACACGTATAGCTTTAGTCATGTCATGATAGATCTTGGGTTTTGAATAGATTAGCTAGTCATAGGATTATAGTTCCAGACCAGAAAGGTCCTCAGAAGTCCTCTAGATCAATCTCATCATTTTGGTAGATGAGAAAATTGAGGCCTGGAAATGTTAAATAATTTGTCCAATGTCACATACTTTCAAAGCAAAGTTTAAATCCAGGTCACAGACTCGAGCTAGTGCTCTTTCCATAAAGCCTTTGATTTTACACATTATCAAACTGTGGAGCACAAAGAGAACTGACTAGTGACTTGTCTAACTAGATTATAAACTCTTTAAAGGAAGGGATGCAATCATGAAATTTTTTTTTAATCCCTAGCGACTAGTATAGTGAACTACACATAGTAAGTTTCAGTAAGGGTTGTCTGAGCTTAATTAAATTGAATACATCTCCTATACAACATGGATGTGAAGCATTCTTATCAGAC
The DNA here is from genome assembly GCA_028658325.1 of Potorous gilbertii. NCBI lineage: Eukaryota > Metazoa > Chordata > Mammalia > Diprotodontia > Potoroidae > Potorous > Potorous gilbertii. The sequence goes on along the minus strand of CM053771.1, from coordinate 223,328,506 downwards.
TTTCAGAGAAGCTGTCAAGATATAAAAGGAAACAGGAAGCAAAACAATTCGTTGCTATCTGATTTGGCTTTTGGAAATGATATAGTTCTTCAAACTGAGTGGACTATAGAAGCTCCAATTTGGCTTCATATCCTTATTTAAGTCAAGAGTGATTTGATGCTACAATTTCTTTAGGTAATTGATTGTGTTGTTTTGTTTTACAGCGGAAATAAAAATATGTTTTAAATACTACCATGGCATTAGTGGAGCCCTGAGAGCTACTACCCCATGTATTACGGTGAAAAATCCTGCTGTGATGGTAAGTCCAATTTGCATATCCCATGATTAAATATAGGCATGGACAGGCATCATGATCATTGCTGTTAAAGCACCATTGCCATACTTATGGTGGAAGGAACAGGAAATATGCTCATGACATGGAGAACCTTCATTCTGAAAGCATGGCAAACCATAGGCATTGCCTCAGTTTAAATAAGGAAGCAAATTCTAGAATGTGTAAAAAGGAGAGAGGGAGGAATGAGAGTGATCCTTCTCATTACAAAAGAGTCTTGGCTTTATAAATTATTAACTGTAGGATGCCTTTAAATGGAAGCCTTCCAGGGAATTCAAGTGTAATATTGCACCCTAGTAAGTGCTTTCTCAGTAGAGGAAATCAGAGTGGTTTGTGCCACTGCTAATCAATGGGAGGACAAAGACAAGGCATCTCTAACAGTTTTATAACATGTTAATGGCAAAATGTACTTCTCTTACAAAACATGATATTTACACACAACTTTTCTGTACACCTATTGAATGAAATGAAGTTTAACTTTTCTTGTGCAAAGTTTTAGACAGATCTAGTCATTACAAAAGAGTGAAAAATACTGACTCTCCTAGACTAAGATCTCAACAATCCTGTGAGAATTTTTTTCCCCAAATTTATTAATTTATTTGTTTTCAGTTTTCAACGTTCACTTCCCTAAGTTTTAAATTTTCTTCCTCCCTCCCCAAGATGGCGTGAAGTCTTATATGGGCTCTATACATACATTCCTTATTAAACACATTTTCACGTTAGTCATGTTGCATAGAAGAATTATAGAGAGTGGGAGAAATGGGAGAAACCGTGAGAAAAGCCAAACCATACCAAACCTAACAAAAGAGAAGATAGTCTGCTTCATTCTGCGTTCTGACTTCATGGTTCTTTCTCTAGATGTGGATGGCCATTTTTACATCATGACTCCTTTGGAAATGTTTTTGGTGCTTGCATTGCTGAGAAGGGCTAAATCTATCATAAAAGAGTCCTTGCCCCTTGTGGCTTTTACTGTGCATAATATTCTCCTAGCTCTGATCACTTTTCTCAGCATCAGTTCATATAAGTCTTTCCAGGTTTTTCTGAAGTCTGCCTGTTCAGCATTTCTTGTAGAACAATAGTATTGCATTATATTTGTATACTACAACTTGTTCCCCAATTGATACGTATCCCCTTGATCTCCAGTTTTTGGCCACCATAAAAAAGAGCTACTATAAATATTTTTGTACATATGAGGCCTTTTCCCATTCTTATGGTCTCTTTGGGATATAATCCTAGAAGTGATATGGCTGGTTCAAAGGGCATGCACATTTTTGTAGTCCTTGGGCGTAGTTCCAAATTGCTCTCCAGAATGGTTCAATCAGCTCACAGCTCCACCAACAATGAATTAGTGTTCCAACTCTCCCACATCTTCTCCATTTAACATTTTCCTGTTTTGTCATGTTATTCAGTCTGATAGGTGTGATATGGTACTTCAGAGTTGTTTTGATTTGCATCTCTCTAATCAGTAGTGATTTAGAGTATTTTTTCATGACTATAGATAGCTTTAATTTCTACCTCTGAAAACTGCCTGTTCATATCCTTTGACAATTTATCAATTGGGAAATGACTAGTATTCTTCTAAATTTGACTCGGTTCTCTATATATTTTAGAAATGAGACCTTCATCACAGACACGAGTTATCAAAATTCTTCCTCAATTTTCTGCTTCTCTCTTAATCTTGGTTGTATTGACTTTCTTTGTGCAAAAATTTTTCAATTGAATGTAATCAAAATTATCCATTTTGCATTTTATAATGTTCTCTATCTATTGTTTGATCATAAATGTCTCCATTCTCCATAAATCTGACAGATAAACTATCCCTTGCTCCCCTAATTTGTTTATAATATCAGTCTTTATATCTAGGTCATGTACCCATTTGGACTTTATTCTGGTATACAGTGTCAGTCATTGGTTTGTACCCATCTCTGTGTGAATTTTGTAGGCTATTTGTGGAAAAGTATCTTTGTATAAATTGGTGTATGTTCAAAGGCTCAGACTATCCTAACCTAGGTTCAGGAAGAAATCTCTCCATACTTGAAGTTGTCTCTTGGAAATTCACTTGAGGGACCAACCCTAATACAAACTATCTCCTGCCTCCCACCTCAGCAGTTTTTACTGTGCCCAAAGTATCACAGATTTAGAGCAGAAAGAGAACATGGATGATTGAGTACAGCCCCCTTATTTTACAAATTAAGAAATTGGGTCACAGAGAAGTTAAGTGGCTTCCCAGGGTCGTGCATTTAATAAGTCATCTAAATCAGGATTTGAACCCAAAATCTTTCTGACTTCAAATCCAATCTTCTACTCTGCCCTATTGCCTTACCATGAAAAGATGAAATTGACTTAAAAGGGGGGATATACTTAGTGTTGTAAGATTTCTGTGAAATGTCCCTATAATCCTATTTTTAGTCTTTGTTATTTTGTGCCCCTTTCTTTTTCAATTCAGAAGTTCGCAAGAAAGAAATGGGAAAAGAGATTCTTCTTCTTATATACTATCTAGTACAGAAGAGATATTTTTAAAAAATGTCCTCAGTTTTATTAACTGTAGACACCACCGTGAGACATTTCTGTCACTTGATTGACAAGGATTAAAAATAGGGGCTGTTGGGTTGCTACCCAAATGCCCTCTGATGATGGTTCTGAAGAGATCACCTTCAGTTTCTTCACTTTAGAAACTGACCTATGCGTTAGGATCTGGATAAAGAGGGAAAAAACCAGATTAACATGAAAGAAGTTGAGGGTTGTATCTTCCACCCAGAAGGTTTGACATTCCTGGCTTGATGTCACCTGGGCTCTTTTCTGGGATCCAGTGGGGCTGGGCAATCTTTCTTCTTCTTAATTTTTTATCTACATCAGGGATGAGGGAACCTGTGACCTAGAGACCACATGTGGCCCTCTAGGTCCTCAAGGACAGCCCTTTGACAGAATCCAAGTTTTACAAAACAAATTCTTTTACTAAGTGGATTTGTTCTATGAAGTTTGGATTTAGTCAAAGGACTTCACTTGAGGACCTAGAGGGTCACATGTGGCCTCGAGGTCATAGGTTTCCCCACCCCTGATCTAGCTCTTTGAAGAAAAGGTTATCCAATCCTGAAGACAAAGCATCTAGGCAAATAAATTACCAAAAAATTAGATAATCAGTTCACACCTTCAGCCAAGCATTCATACAAGAGTCAATAGTTGGGGAGCAGCCAGAAGAAATAAAAGGAGAAAGAGTTCAGTTTGATTAAAAAAAATGCTCAGGAGACTTGGATTCTGTGTCTCCCTCTCCTGACAAGCTGAGTGACAGTGAAAGTCTTTTGACCTCTCTGAGGGGCAGTTTCTTATCTGTCAAAAGAGAATGAACTAGATAAATTTTGAGGTCCTTTCCAGTTCTAATATTCTATGACTTCAAGAATAGGACTTGGTCATCATTGAAGTGCAAAATCAATTCCTGAATGGACAGTTAGTTATAGCTTACCATCCCTTGTACTTCCTATTTCCTTAGATGTTTTGGATGTTTGCTAGTTTTCATTATTCATGTCTACATTTTTATGGGGCTTTGAAAATGATTTGAAAAATATGCAGGTATCATTAATCTAGCTATTTATTGTCAGATACATCCTGTTTCATTCCTGACTATTTTCATACAGTTTGACATTTAACAATTATCAGTAAAGACTGACATAATTTGACTTTGGAATGTTAAAAAGTGTGAACCTTGAGCTAACCAGGGTGCCTTCAGTGACAGTCATCTTTGAAGAATGAATTAATTGAAATAATTTATTAAATGATATGTGCTAAGCACTATACTTAGCACTGGCGATATAAATGCAAAAGGGAAGACAATCCCTTACCTCTAGGGGGAAATAAAATAATAACTAGAATTTATGCATCACTTGAGCTAGGTGATGTAGTAGATAGAATGGCAGGTGTAAAGTCAGGAAGATTCAATTTCTTGAGTTCAAATATGACTTTAAACACTTAGGCTGTGTGACCCTGGGCAAGTCTGTTTGCCTCAGCTGGCAAACCACCCCAATATCTTTGCCAAGAAAACCCCAAATAGGATCATGAAGAGTAGGACATGACTGAAACAGCCGAACACGTATATCACCTGAACACTTGCAAAGTGCTTTACATATGTGATCTCATTTGATTCTCACAATGATCCTGTAAAGGGAAGAACTTTTATTCACGTTTTACAGATTAGGAAACTGAAGTGGAGAAAAATTAAATGACTTGCCCAAGGTCACACAACTAGTAAGTCTCTGGGGAAGGATTTGCACTCAGCTCTTCTTGACTATGAATTCATCACTCTGTCAATAATACCTCTTAGCTACCTTGTTATGTAAGGTAGTGGTGGCCAGAGAAGGATTTTTTTGGTTTAGAAAATTACAGGAATGGGGGGAGGTACCATAAAGGAAGCATATTGACATATCCTTTCTAGTAGTAATGACAATATTGGTTTGATTAAGGTTCTACAACTAGAAGGGAAGGAAAGAGTTATGGAGAATGGCAGAAGATGGGAATGCAGGCAAAGCAACTCACAGGAAGATGGTGGGGAGTAAAATGAAACGTGCCTGAAACCAGCCTAGGTACAGGAGACAACATGGAACATTTACCAGTAAAAGCGGCCATGCCCCACAGTATAAGTTCTGGAGCTGAAATGAGAATATATATACGTATAACTCTCTGTGGAAAATAGAAATTTATTTTTTTAGAATGACTAATCATTGGGAAGCTAGATTTGAAAATCTCTCCACCACTATATCTGAGTACTTACTTATGCATGATAGACATGGTATAAAACACTCATTTTGTTTGTTTTTAGTTAGCTTTGGTAAATAGTAGAAAGAATTTAAGATATTGCTAACCACAAAATAAAGCATCACATTAGTAAACATTTTGAAATAATCTTTATCCTAGTTAATATTAAAAATAAATGCAGTCAAAAATTAGGGCAATGCAGAGAAACAAAACCAAAAAACCTCTTGAAATTCCCTGATAGCTCTCAAACCTAATTAGAATCTTTCCAGCTTCTTTTTTCTTGGTTTGGAGTAATCAAAGTCTCTACATGTCACTAAAGGTATCAGATTGTTCCAGGCTAAAGAAACACATGACTTTAGCTATTGATTTTGCATTAAGATAACTTTGAGGTAATTAATCTGCGTCAAGCATGCTATGAAGACCATAACCACATTTCTGTATTCAGAAGTCCTCCGGTACTTTAGAATCAAAACAGTTCAGCCCGTAGATCAGATAATGAATTTGGGTGGTTAATGTGTTTGATCAAGGTTATATAGAGTGCTCTCTTGCGTTCTCTCTCTCTCTCTCTCTCTCTCTCTCTCTCTCTCTCTCTCTCTCTCTCTTACCCTCCCTCCCTCCCTCCCTCTCCCTCTCTCTCTCCCCCATCTCTCTTTCTTTTCCCGTACACCCCTGCCTTCTCTCTTCCTCTCCCATCTCTCCCCTCTTCTCTCTTTTCCCTCCCCTTCCTCTCTCCCTTCTACTTCTCTCCCTCCTCTCCCTCCTTCTGCATCTCCCTCTTTCTTTTCCTTCTCCCCTTTCTTCTCTACCTCCCTTCTCCCTCTTTTCTCCTCCCTCTCCCTCTCCCACTCCTTTCCTCCCTCTGTCTATCTCTGTCTAGTTCATCGGATCATAGAACTAGAAATGCCTTTAAAAGTCATCAATTCTGCCATCTTACAGAGGAGGAAATTGAGGCCAATAATATCTCCTAAAAGATTTAATCATTCTTCTCTTCAGTCCTCAAGTCCCAAAGGTCCAAGAGACCTTTAGGAAAGAGGGAAGGAGAGAAAGTAGGAAACCTTTAGGATCTACTTTCCTCCTAAAACCCTCATATGAGTGTCTAGGTAGCTCCAGAAGGAAAAAGTATGAGTAGCAGAGCTGTAAGAAGTCTGAAGTATGCTACATTGAATAGAAGAAATTTATTTTTAACATCCTGTCCAGCTAGCTCTAAAAATTTAAGTGTCCCATAGATATAAACAGGCTTCATCCTTACACAGCCCAAGTGGTACAACTGTTGTTCCCCAGCCAGATCTCAACAATGGCCTGGGAACAAGGGACTGAGAAAGCTGTTGAGCAGTCAGCAGAGAAATACCACAGGGGAGGAAATGAGCAGCAGTGTTAACAGTATTGGTTTCCTCTCTCTCATATCCCTTTTGGAGTGCGTCAAGGCCAAAAGAAACCTTCACCATCGCTGTCATTGATGGCTTTACATCACTGGGATTCATCAGAGCACTCAATGATGCAGACATTTCAGATACACAGAGCAGGAAATCCTTTGACTGCGGGACTGATGAATCCTACCCTCCCCGTGACTTATTGTTTCTCTCCTGGGCTGACGTGTTCTCCTGGAACTAATCTATAGACTGAATTTCTTCAAACAAAAGACAAATTCCCCCAGTGTTGTGTACAGATGTCAGTTCCTGATATCCATCTCTTCAGTTTTGGAGTGGTCTTTCACAACTTTTCCTGTTGGAGAGTAAAACTGAGCCATGAATTTTGCAAGTGTTCTTCCAGTTAGTGCTGGGTAGGGTAAGTGGTCCAGTCTGGAGACTGTCATTAGAGGATGTGATTTCCTAGAATCACAGAATTTGGAGGGATCACAGAGACATCTAATCCAACCTGTACCTGAACAGGAATCCTCGTCAATGTTAGCCATCACTATGATGGGTAACCCACTACTTTCTGAGGAAGCCTTCCTTTTCTCTTTTTGGATAGCTCTCATCGTTGGGATGTTTTTCCTTACCCCAAGCTTAAACCCACTCCTATTGGTGCTTTCTTTGTAGTATGCCAGGGAATTTAAGAACGTTAAGGGCTAAAAGGACTCTGATAAATTGAAGAATGTCTATGGGATGGCTATCCACTTAGAGAAGGGCCTGTGAGAGTATGGCATATGAGAAACAAATGCTGTTTAAAGTAGAGAAGGGTAGCCTTAGAGAGATGATATAATAGATGTCTTCATCTATTTGAAGGGCTGTTATGGGGAAGGTGATGTTAGACTTGTTTCAATTGACCCCAGAAGGGCAAGGAGCCAGCCAAATAGAAGTAGAATCAATGGGTAAAAGTTGAAGAGAGAAAATTTTAGGCTTAATGCAAGAGAAGCAGAAAAGACTTCTTGGAGAAGTGTATTCCTCTTCTAACAAAAGCTGGACAACCAACCTGCCTGGTATGTTGAGGAGAAGATTCGTGTTAAGTGAGGGTTGTACCAGATGACCTCTGAGGTTCTTTACATTCCAAGATTTCCTTGATTTTCATTGATCTATATGCTGTCAATTAATCAATAAACATTTATTAGGTAAAACTTTCTGTCAGGCAGTGTGCTAAATGCAAGGGATGCAAAAAGAGGGAAAAGATTTCAAGGAGCTTATGATCTAATGGCTGGAGAGGCGACATGGTAGAAGGGATAGTGCACTGGCCTGGGAGTCAGGAAGACCCGGATTTACATCAGATCTTTACCATGGAGCAGATTTTAGCACTTAACCTTTGTGACTTCCAGATTCCTCAATTGTAAAATGGAGATAAGAATAGTATGCTCACTTGAAAAGCACTGTGTAAATATGAGATATTATTTCTATTATCATTAGAATCCCATTGCACCAAATTAAATCATGTATTTAAAATGCTTTGCAAACCATAAGGTGCTATGTAAAAGTCAACGACTGTTAATTATTTTTATATGAAAATACTATATAAGAAGTAAAGAGCAGATGGCCAAATATAAGTTAATATTAAGAGTGAGAACAACCTGTTCAAGCTACTATTTTTAAGAGAATTGTGACCAGGGGTGTGCTGGTAGATGTTTAACAACCAGTTCTCTGAGGGGGAGAGAGGAATTACACACAAAACATGCTTTTAGGTTTAATCTGTATTCTTAACATTTTTCTCCATCACTTTCTTAAGTTTGGGCAATCAGAAAACAAGAAATCAAACCCTGATTTGTAGCCAGTTTTCAACATGTAAATGAATGTTCCCTGACTTTCAATGAACACCTAGCCAGGAAATAGCAGCACAGGGTGGGTACTCAGCAGTATTTGGCAATAGTGATTTTAGCTTTCCCTCTAAAGTCTATTTGGTATAAAAGAATAATGCATTTATAAGTATTAAAGATCTTTGATGCTTTCTTCACAAAAACAAGTGAAAAACTAGGACTTTGAGGAAGCTGAATTGTGTTCATGAAATGGGTGTATCTCTAGCCTCTTTATTCCAGAGGTATCCAGCTCTGTCGGAGGTAGCTGGGTGGTGTAGCAGATAGAGCCGCAGACCTACAATCAAGATGACCTCAGTTCAGATGTGGCCTCAGCTACTTCTTAGTCGTGTGGCCCTAAGCAAGTTACTTAACACCTAGTTGCCTCATTTTCTTCAGGTGTAAAATGGGGATGGTAATAGCACCTGCCTTCCTGGGTTGTTGAGAGAATCAAATGAGGTAACTGTAAAGCACTCAGCACAGTACCTGGCACTATACAGCTACAATTACTCTTACCACTGTTATTGAGATTTAGGAGCAGCTCTTTGTCTAGTCCTAATAAAACTTGCAACCCTTGCTCTCTATTCCCTAAGACTGCCTTGGTGAAACTACCTGGACCTGGGAAAGATAAGACTTATTGTTTACTCAGTGTCGGGAAATCAACGTTAATCATGTTACCTGTGTAAGTGATCCTCCAATGCAGGTTGGGTGTTAGATTCAGTGCTGCTGCCATGACATCATCTCTAATGCTTTCAATGGTTTTCTCTTCAGATGGGGGCAGAAGGCATGGAAGGAGGTGCTTCAGGAAATCAACATTGTCGGAAATTAGTCAGTTTTACCTTGTCAGGTAAGTGATTTTTATGATCCTATAAATCATTTATATGTTATAAAGACACAGATACGTGCTGCCACTGCCCTACATACTCTCAGATTTCACGTATTTTTAGGTTTTCTGGTAGTATTTCTCATTGAGTTATAAGTAGATTATTGATCAAACTCAATAGTCATTTGACTACCAGGCAAGTTAGCTAATGGTTGCTGTAGAAGTTACTTCTTTAAGCTCCTCATTTAAAAACTCAGATGTACAAAAAGAATTAACTAGAATGCAGCATGTGACAATCTAATTAGAATTCTGTTACATGTTGAAAACAACCTATACTTATCTATTTGTATTCAAGGAAGGAAAATAGATTGTATGGGTATGAGGAAAACAAATATTCTGGTGGCAATGGGAAAATATACATAATAGGCTGGAAAACGGCTGAAATTGTACTATTATTAAGAAAGGTGCAATGAATTGTATGTTTGCCATAGAACTTAGAGAAATGTCTTGAATGACAAAATCAAGTAAACTCTCAGAAAAGCCAGCTTTCTTTCTTTTTTTGACAAGCTATTTTTTGGCCGACATCTGTGAAACAAGGAATTCGTGCAAAGTAAAGCCTAACAGCTGTCTGTCACTATAAAAGTCTCTGTTTTTGTGCTCATGAAGGTGTTGTGTTTCTGAGGCTTAAATCACATTCATGTGCTTTTCTTTTCAAGTGACAAACTTGGTAAACAGTCCTAGAATTTTTCAGCTTTTCAGATCAAAATAGAATAGATAAAATTAGCCAAAGAGGGGAAAATTATGCTAGTTCTTAAAAGACCAAAGACATAAGTGTGTGTGTGTGTGTGTGTGTGTGTGTGTGTGTGTGTGTGTGGTGTGTGTGTGTGTAAGAATTTTTTTGAAACTAGATTTCCTTGTCGGACCCAGGCTGGAAATATAGCCACCCAAGTCTTTGATCCCACTGTTGACTGACAAACCCTATTTTTCTGCCCTGGATGAGTTCATCTCTCCTGAGACAGTGTGAGGCAGTTGGGTGACCCTCTGCTTCTGGGGGCCCACTGTACTGGTGCCAGACTTAATGCAGATACCTGAGGCACTTTAACCTCCCTGATCCTCAGAATTCCTGAGCTCAGTCAAGCCCCTAGCCTCAGACATCCTAGCAACAAGGACCATGAATGTGCATCATCACTCTTGGACAATAGTTATTAACAGGTGGAACAAGATTAGAGTCTTCAGTGATAGGAAGATAAAAATGAAAACATTTAAAGGCAACATTTTTAATGACAAGAGTAGTAGGTGTGAAGTCATAGGAATTGAGTTTGAATTCCTGCCCCCTCCCAACTCCCCTACTCCTACCTCTAAGACATTGGAAAAATCCCTTTCCCTTTATAGACTGCAATTTCTTCATCTATACTACGGGGGGGGGGGGGCGGTGCTGCATTAATGATCTTTAAGGTACCTTTAAGGTCTAAACCCTATTATAGTTCTATTACTGTTATGTTCCATTACTTAGGGTACATATACAGAAGTATATATATATATATATATAGACACACACACACACACACACACACACAAATTCATTGATGTGCATAATCTTCTGAAGTTGTTTTCTCCTCCTTTACCTTCCCTGAATGTCAAACTACTTAACAGGAAAGCCATTGTGTAACTTGGTTTCTCTCATGATTTCAGAGTTTCTTGGTCTTATTTACCTGAATTCTGGGAAGCCCAGACTTGCTGGTTGAGAACAAAGAAATTGGTTGATCATTCTATGGCCTTGTAGTTTCAGAGATCCTTAGATTTCCAGCAGCATTGTTGGGGAAACACAAGACCTCTGCCTTTCCCCTCTCCTCCATGACCCAGAAAGCGAACAAAGTGGTAGTTCTGAACAGAATTTGAGGTTTCTCCCAGAATACATCACAATGAAGCAGTCATTTTCTCCTCTTTCTTTGACTTACTCCCCTTAACCCCAACAACTCTGAGGAAGTTTTATGAAATGAATTGCCTTCACACGTATAAACATTTAGTATAACTTGGACTGGGGATGTCTTGTCCAGATTAGGTTAGCCTGTTTCTGCATTACATAGATCAGAATAATTTTAGTTGCCTTATCTTTTCTTCCTCATCCTCTTACTCTTCCTACAAGATGTTTATTGGAAACAGAGAAATTTGAGACTCATAAGTCTATGTTACCCTGCACTGAAAATCCAACCAAGTGTAGACTTTGAGCACATCATACGTTTTTTAGTTTTAAGTTGTTGTTGGGTATTGCTGGCAAACAATAAAAAATGCCATTTTGACCAGGTTACCGTACTAACTCACATGTGGGTTTCATGGATGATGAAAGTGTGAATGCAAATGTAGAATTTTTATATTGAATCATTATTAACACCCCCCTGGGGAATAACCATCTGGAACCTGAGGATTCTAGGCCATTTTACTAAAAATAGGAAATAAGCTCCAAAACACAGGTCAGTATTTTTTTTCTCTAATTAAATTGGTCCTAATATTCAGCATGGGTGGAAAAACAACACTTTCCAAAGTACCAAAAAAGACTAACACATGGAGAATATGATGGAGAAACAACATATAACCAAAGAGTTACGAAGAAGAAAAAAGCCATAAGGGAACAAAGCAGATTGTATTGAACTTGGTGTCAAGAAGACCTGAGTTTGATTCCTGCCTCAGCTACCAAGGAGCCCTCTGAGCCTTGGCAAGTCACTTAATCTCTCTCAGTTTCTGTGTCTTCATCTCTAAAATGGGTATATTAATAGCACCCACCTTACAGGTTTGTTGTGTTGGTCAAATGAGATAACACATACAACCCTTTGCAAACCTTGAAGATGTGATATATGGTAAATATTATAAACATTGTTAATAATAACTTTAGAAAAGGAATAAAATTTCATCAGAGAAATATATGAAAGGAAGAGAAAATGGATTGATCATGTGATAAGGGCAACAGATGATAGTAGGATGGCCAGAGTTCTCTGCTGGTACCCTCATAACGTTAGAAGAAAGTTGGGACGGCCTCTAGCAAGTTGGGTTGACTTCCTACATAAACTTATGGTAGGACATGAACAGGAGTATCACAGAATGACCAAGTAATAATATTTGTGATTTCTGTCATTGGGGAGGGCATCTAAACCATTGAGTAAACGTTTGAGTATAAGATCCAAAAGAATCTTGACAAGATGGAGCATTAGGTTGCTTCTAATAAGATGAAATTTAATAGAGTTGCTTGTAAAGTCTTATACTTGGGTAAAAATTTAGATGTGAGAGTCATAGACATTCAGCAGTTCTGAAGAAGGACTAGATACTTCAAGAGATTGCAAGCTCAATATGACTCAGCAGTAAAATGCTAATATGGTCTTGGACTACATTGAAAAGAGTTAACTTGTAAGAAATGACAAAAGAGAGAGTTTCAGAAAAACCTTAGAAGACTTACATGAACCGACACAAAATGAATTGAGCAGAACCAAGAGAGCATTGTATACAGTAACAGCTCTGTGACCTGAACAAGTCACTTAATCCCTGCCTGCCTCAGTTTCCTCCTCTGTAAAACAGAGATAAAAATAGCACCTGTCTTCCAGGGCTGTTGTGAAGACAAAGTGAGAAATTTGTAAAACATTACCCCGGTGCCTTGCACATAGTAGGCGCTTAATAAATGCTTGTTTCCTGTCTTTCTTTTCATACATTCTACAGTCTAGCCTAACTGCTCTTGTTCCTCATATAGCACATGCCATCTACCATATCCATTTCTTTTCACATATTCATCCCCTTCTTCCTCCTCATTTCTATTTTTAGAAACCCTAGAGCCTGCAGCACAGGGCCTTTCTGGATGCCCCCTCCAGTTCTTATTGCACCCCACCCATGACATTATCTTGACATTGTATATATTTAACATGTAATTAATTATATGTGTAAAACGTTGTTTCTCCCAGGGTAAGGAAAGTTCCTCACTGTCAAGGACCATTTTTTTTATCTTAATATCCTTCTTACCTGGCATAGTGTTTAGCACATATTAGGTACTTATTAAAATGAGAGAATATTTGTAAAGTGCCTAGCAAGCAAATAGGCTATATATAAATGTTAGCTATTATTAATAATAATAAATTGTTATTTCCTTAACGCCTTCCACATCTAGAAAAAGAATTATGGAATTGGATCACATAATGAAGATCATGTTCTTTTTTGTTATGTTTTGTTTTGTTTTATGGTTTCTCCCGTTCATTTTAATTCTTCTATTCAAGATGACTGCGGTGAAATTGTATTTAATAGGAATGTATTGTGTAGAACCTATATAAGATTGCAAACTGTCATGGGAAGGAAGTGGTGAGGGAGAGGGAAGGAAGGGGGAGGAAGGAGGAAAAATCTAAGAAATGTGGAAGTTATAGAACACTGAAAACAAATAAAATAATTAAAAATTTTTATTGCCTTAAAATAAATAATTTTTGCCTTACTATGCCTTCAAATTTTACTCTGATTGCCTTGAAGTTAAACATTTGGAGATAATAAGAAAATATGTGAGAATATATAACAGGTAAAAATTGTAACAACTGCTGTACTTTATTATATAAAATTAATATGTCTCTAGCATTTATATGTTGGAAATAAATGATTTTATTCTGGAAAATATGTGAGTAACCAGGGAAGTAAGCTTATAATCATAAATGTCCCATTGTTAAGTTAACATAGTTGAATGTGGGGCATAAATAAATGAAAACTCATAGTGACTACTCTAACCATTCTTTGGTTAATAGCTTCATACTGTAGGAGTATTGAAATTGGAATCTGAAGATCTGACTTCAAATTCTCGTACTCTTAGTTGGTTATCTGATCTTGAGGAAGTAATTTTACTTCTCTTGTCTTTAATGTTTTCATCTATAAAATGAACTGGAAGTACTGGATGATTTTTAAGATCTCATTTCTAAGATTTTATTATTCTGAAAACAGCAGCACTGATTTAAAAGTATTTTCTGGCCAATCTGTGTTCATTATTTGAGTGATAAAGGAGAAGTCATAGCAAAAAACGGTCTGGTCAGCTTCTGGGTCCGGGAGTAGGAAAGGGAGTGGGACAGTATAACATAGTATGGTTCACAGCTGATCTTGGAGGTAGAAAATTCAGGTCTGACACGTACTAACTGAATGATCCTGGGCAAGTCACTTAATTTCATGGAAACTTTAAGTTGTAGAGCAGATGCTAATCTGTATGGGGGGAAAGGAACATCCTACAGTATGGAATCCTAGGGTTGGACCAAAAAAGAAACAAAATCAACTATACATTTTGTTGGTGGCCATTTACACCCATATCACTCCTCATTTGTTGTAGAAAAGTCTCGTCATTTGAAAGTGCTATTGGAGAGAAGTGGATTCTGATCCTTGGAAAGAGAACTGGGTCTGAGTTTGAATCTCAACCTTGCCACTCCCTATATGACCTTGGGCAAATAACTTCATAGGATGTCAGTTTCCTCATCTGTAAAATTAGGACGTTAGACTACCTGAATCTCTAAGATCTCTTCCAACTCTGGATCTATGCACCTATAAAATAAAAGAACATAATAATTAAGAAAGGCATATATAAAAATGTGTAAAAAACCCATTTTTCTCTTGAAGGTATGTTATACCAAATAAAGTCAAGTGAAATACTATAGAATCATGACAAGGACAGTAAAATGCTAATGTGACATTCTTAATGCGCACACTGTTCACAAAATGCCAGGCATGGGAAATGTGATACTAATGAGTTACTACAGCAGCTCTTTTAAAGCATCTGGACAATTCTTTATCTGCCTTTTACCACTTCAGATGCCTTTTCAGATCAAAGATCCTTCTTGTCCTTAGGGGCATTTCAGATAATTTTTTTTTAACATTTTGTGACATATCCTGCTCTTTCCCTGCTGCCCTGCAGTGGGGGAATGGCACTGGACTTTCTTACTATGTGGCAATTTTGGGCATATACTTGTGCATCTCTGAACCATAGCAGCGCTGCATGTTTTTGACTTCTGTAAAGCAAGTGTACAAGCCCAGTTTTAGGACTAGAAGGATGTTAACTAGCTTTGAAGTCAGTAAAGAGAGCATTCAAGTTTCGCCTCCTCCACATACTGACTCTGTGGCCCTGAAAAAGTCACATCCCCTCTCAATGCTCCAGACACCTCTCTGAGACTTAAAGGTACCCATCTTTATTGGAAGAAAGAGTTTCTCACCAGGCCTTCTCTGCACTGACCAAATCACAGATGCAGAGTTTTTTTTAAAAGATGCATTTGTATACCAGTGTGACGTTGGTGACCTTCTAGAATTTATAATCTGATTACTACCTGACTTGGATTTACTTAGAGAAACTCCATTCTATGGGTTCTTAACCTTTTTTGTGTCATGGACTCCTTTTGGTAGTCTAATGAAGTCAAAGTACCCTTCTCAGAACAATATGGTATGATGTTATTAAAATTTATAGGATTATAAAGGAAACCAATTTTATTGAAAATATGGTAATCAAAATATCTTTTAAGTTGAAGGATTCCAGATTAAGACCCCCTGTTATAGACTTTCTAACCCCTCAGATCAACTCAGGACCAATAAATCACTAAAGTCACCCAACTGCAAGTCTCATTTTACAAATGAAGGAACTGATGCAGACAAGGTCAAGTGACTTGTCCAGGGTCACACAGCTAGTAAGTGTCTGAGGTCAGATTTGAACTCAGTAAGATGAGTCTCCCTGACTCCAGGTTCAGCACTCTATCCATTGTGCCACCTAGATGCTCCTTTGACTCAAATGACCTGATCTTAAGTTCCAAGAGTGCCTCCTGAAAACACTTTTAGCACACCTCAGTCTTGTGAATGTGTTTGCACTCTTAAGTCGATATATTTTTACCAACCATAGTGGGTGAAGGAAGGATCAGGAAATCTAGAGTAATATATGAGAAAGAAGTCTCAATTAATGAAGTGTAAAATTAATGGTATATACTAGATTCTATACTTTATGGGACATTCAATACCTGATCTCTCAGTTACTTAAGATATTAGATATTTGAATAATTTAGAAACATAACTAACCACTCCATGCTCTAAATTCCTTTTTATTTGTGAGAGTGATATGAGTCATTTAATATATGGTGCAAATGAAAGTATTTTTCTGGTTTTCCATTAATTCTAAGGCATCGATGTGAGTTTCCAAAGTTTTAGGATTGCTTTACTGCTTTGAACTCAGTCAACTTACCTATTCATCCCAAAGAGAACCTGATTTATACCTTCTCTAAGTACATGAATGATTCTTTTTTCTCTTTAGTGTTGCAACAGAATGAGGTGGTTGTCTTTTTTGTAATAATTTGTTTATTAAGGATTTCTCCCAGAGTAATATATTAAATGTATGAGATGAAAATAAGGTTGTCCTGGAAAATAATGATGCAGACATACATATGGTAATCAAAAGCATTCCTACTCGGTGACACAGGACATTTCAACTAAAGACCAGGCACACTAGATCTTCCCCCAACCCACCATTCATTGCTTCCTCTGTGTCTCCTCTGAATGAATTGAGACCTTAAACCACCCTTGTACCAACCATCTCATCCATCTTAGTGTAATAAATTTTACATAAGTTCATTAAGCAGTTTCAAGAAAGGGATTGAGCGATAGCTTGAATACAAATCAATGTGTTGTTTGTTCTAATGATGATATATTGATGTATGTTTTTCTTGCCTCCTCTTTTATTTTTTAAGATCTTAGGGCAGTTGGACTAAAAAAAGGAATGTTCTTTAATCCTGATCCTTACCTTAAGATGTCAATTCAGCCAGGAAAGAAGAGCAGTTTTCCTACATTTGCCCATCATGGACAGGAACGAAGGTCTACCATCATCAGTAACACAACTAATCCAATTTGGCACAGAGAGGTAATAATGTATGCCTTTTAAGTCTCTAATCCTTGATAGCTCAATAGTTTGCCAAGCTGGCATCTTATTCCTTCCTTCCTTTGAATAATTCTCACTGTGGTTTACTTCTGGGAGCTAGTTTAGATTGTCAAGGATGTGGTAGTGGTTTCCAGGGGCTGTGTAAGAGAGGACATGAGGGAGCGTTGAATTCTAGTACACAGATGATACTAAGCTAAAGAGATTTCTCTCCCCCTTGGGTTTTGGCTAATGAATTTGTGGATGTCTGTACACTTTAGATTTCAATTAATCAGAGAAATACAATTGACTTGATGAAAGGTCATTGAGTGTTCTACTTCAGGGTAGTATTGCTAATTCTTTAGAACTGCAACATTCCACAGTATCATCTTACTATGAGCTGCCTGAATGAAATTAAAGATAGGGTTTTTCCCATTAGTGCTACCTATAATGATGATAAGAACACACTCCCTGTCTAGTCTGGAGGGCAGAAGTGAGACTTTATTAGAAATGTCCCTGAGATCACTTCTTCAAAGTGATCCTGGGCAAGTTATATATTATCTGTATTTCACTTTCTTTTCATATGAATCCTTTTTAAAATTTATCAATTAAATTTTACCTGACATAGTACATGTTTAAATATCAATAACAATATACTCTGGAAGGAACAGAACAGAAAGGAGAAAACATTAATTGAGAATAGTAAGCTTTGTGGAATATTTCCACTGTGTATTCTCCTATGGTTATGGAAATCCAAAGAATCTTATGCAATTTTATATGGAAAATGATGCTGCTTGACAGTAATTTGTGGAAGTACTCATAAAGATCAGATGATCTTCAACCGCATTGCATTTTGTTGGGGGTGCTAGAGACTCTCTCCCCAATTTCTTCAGTTTAATTATGGAGTTTCAGTGAAGTTTACTTTTAGTGAAAACCATAACATTTCATTTATGGATTGTTTCTATTTTGATATTAATTTAAAATGATTTTTTAATTCCTAAAAGTCACTGTGGTTCAATAGTACAGTGGAAAGACCACTGTCTTTGGGATCAGAGGATTCAAATATCTCCTCCGTCACTTAAACCCTATGAGATCTTGGGCAAGTCATTGAACTTCTAGGCTTCAGTTTGCTCATTTCTAAAATGAGAGAGGTAGACTAGAGAAGAGTGAGATTGATATGTTATCAACCTGGTTGATGGAAAGATGATGGTACACAGACATGGAAGTTCAGAGGAGAGATGAGTTGGGGGACACTTATAATAGGTTCCATTTAGACACATTGAGTTTGAGATATTGATGAGATATCCAGATGGAAAAATATAGGAAGAGGGTGATAATGTAGGACTAGACTTGAGGAGAGATAGTTGGACTAGATATATAAATCTCGGAATCATCTGCTAAGAGACAGTAATTAAATCTAGGAGATCTAATGAGGTCACTAAAGGAATGAGTATATCTATGGAAGAAAATAGGAGATAGGATAAAAGCTTGGAAAATGATGTTTTCTGTCAAAATCCATTGTATTTGAGATTTATTTTAAAGGTAATGTTATTCCTTTTTCCTTTCTAGAAATACTCTTTTTTTGCACTTCTTACTGATGTCTTAGAAATTGAAATTAAAGACAAATTTGCCAAGAGTCGTCCTATCATCAAGCGTTTTCTTGGGAAACTAACCATACCAGTCCAGAGGTTGCTGGAGCGTCAAGCCATTGGGTAAGTAGTTACTTTGTGGTTCTTAATAAGATTAGTAGCTATGCCTCCAGTGGAACATATCACTTTTCTGACTAGTTAATAGAGATTTTCTCAGTGATCAGATTTCTTTTCTATCCTCAATCCTTTAAACATCACGCAGTGTCCTTGCAGTTTTAAAATTCTGACAGCTTAAAAAAACCTTTTGACTGTGATATTTTATACATAAATTATTATTTCTCTGTAGCTATACTTGGCAACTCAGTCCTGTGTCACAGTATGATTGCCAGTATTCTATATATTTAAGCAATAATTCTGAATAGAATCTTTTAGTGTTAAATAGTAATACCCTAGGACTATCTTATGATGCCACCTTTTATAGAACAATACTATACATAAAGTAAAGGGTTGCTTTATATTAACCAATTCCATACAGTAGGATTTTGTTTCTTAATAATAAGACATATAGCATTTTCATGTATTGAAGTAGTCTTATACCAAGAATGAATCCTGAGTGTAGTCTTGTAGTCAATAATTATATTCATTCAGACAACTAGACTTTCGGAATCTACTGCCATTGTTCTTCTCCCATCCCAGACTTTCAGCTTCCTTTTATGTATCATCATCCCTGTTAAAATATAAGGTCCTTGAGAGCAGGGACTATTATCTTTGCTTGCATTTGTATTTCCGGCACTTAGCAAGGTATCTGTTACATAGCAGGGATTTAATAAGAGCTTCCTTCCTTCCTTCCTTCCTTCCTTCCTCTTCTCCCTTGTCTCTTCTCTCTCTTCTGTCTCCCTCTCTGAGTAAGTATGTGTATATATACGCACATATATATGTATATATGTACACACACATATATTTCCAGACCAGTCTTAAATTTAAATTTTAAAAATTATTATAATTTAACAAAAATATAACAAATCTACATTCTACTGCTTAATTTTTATGTGTCTGACAGAGCAAATTTAGATGAATTCCATCATAGTTTGACTCAGAAATAAAGTCAAGCATTCGTTTTTATTATATCATTATACTATAGTATCATAATATAAATAATATTATATCATTAATCATAATATACCAATGTAATGCTACAATTTATTAATAATAGCAGTTCGCATTTATGTAGCACCTACATGCCAGGTACTGTGCTAAGTACTTCATAAATATTATCTCTTTGGATCCTCACAAAAACCCTGAGAGGTAGGTGCTATTATTTTCTCCACTTTACAGTTGAAGAAACTGAGACAAATAGAAGTTAAGTGACTTGCTTGGTACATGACTAAAGTTGTATTTGAACTCAGGTCCTCCTGATGCCAGGAACACTCTGTCTATTATACCAACTAACAGCCTACAATGTGTTAGGTGCTGTACTAAGAACTGTGGTTACATAAGAAAGGCAAAAAACGGTACCTGATCTCACATTATAACAGGAGAGACAACAACCAAACAATTATATATAAATAAGATATATGCAAGATAAATTGGAAATAATCTCAGAGGGAAGGCATTAACATTAAAGGGGATTAGGAAAGGCAAGATAGAATTTTAGTTGAGACTTGAAGGATGCCAATGCTGGAGGAGACATCTTTTATCCTTTTTTCACCTTTGTTCCCCTGAAAGATTGTTTTCAGTTGAATGAGGTTGATGCACATCTTCCAAATTCAAGAACCACTTTACTTAAAAAGGCACAAACATGGGATATACAGATGCATAAATAATGCCCATATCCAACTACAGGTTCTATATCAGCCTGAATAAATGCAATGCCCTAAATCTCTATGTCCAAAGTAAAAAGAAAAACCATTGATGCCATGGTAAAATCAGTAAGTGTCAATATTCATCACATCTCATTGATAATACATCTAATATAAGTTTAGCTGTGTTACAGTAAACAATGTTAATAAATGAATAAAGCATTTATTAAGTGTTTACTATGAGCCAAGTTCTATACTAAGCAAGCCAGTCCCTGTCTTCAAGGAGTTCATATTCTAATGTGAAAAGCCAACACATAAGGGGTTGCTTAAAAGGTTTGGGACCTGCAAGAGCTGCAGCCCAACATGGATCAGGGCGCAAAGTGGTATGCCCCACAGTATGGGGCCCCATTGAGTTAAGGAAATAACTGACCTATAAAAACTGAGACACCTGGAGTCAAGTCCAGTTACGGAGAGGGAAGGGAAGACATAGGTTCAGGTAAAAGAGGTACGGCTGAAGTAGCTGGGGAAATGACATGGAGTCATGGGCTTTGGCAAGATAAAGCAAAATCTGGACTACCAGATCCAAGGGATCTAGGGGCCCAGAGTGTTAAGCTTATAGCATAGGTTGGAAAATCCTTTCACAAATTTTCACAAGTAAGTATATATGAGCTCTAGATTGACATTTAATGTAACTTAGTTACTATCAACAGATTCAAATAGAAACTCATATCTTAACATCAAAGAGAAAGAACAATCATTCATAGAATTATTGGTCCATGTAATCAGGGGGCATGATGACTATCACATTAATCAACAAACATTTATTGTGAAAGACACTGAGTGAAATACCAAGAGGCTTAGGAGGTGATCTGGTTTCAAAGAGCTTTTTATCATCACTGTAGAGACCAGACATACACAGAAAAAGGAGAATACCACAAGGAAGCACGTGATAAGTCACAGCAGTGATACCAAAAACAAGTGATAGAAGAATTTTAGAGCAGAGGATAAGGCTAGGGTCTAGCAAAGTGTTTTGTACATAACTGATGCTGAATAAATAATGAATATATGAGGCTATCACTATAGAACCAAGTAATGGGAAAGGTTTCATGGAGGATAAGAGATCTTGAGTTCATTCTAGAAGAATCACCATGATTCATATAAGTGGAGAAGAGAGGGGAAAATGTTCAGTATGTACTGGGGAATGGTGAGTAGACCAGACTGGCTAGAGTACAGGCTCTTAACCTGAGGTTTGTAAACATTTTTATTTTTTTTATATTTGATAACTATTTAAATATAATCATTTTCCTTTGTAATCCTATGATCTTTTATTGTTTTTCAGTGGTGTCCATCTTTGTGATCCCATTTGGGGTTTCCTTGGCAAAGATGGAGTGGTTTACTATTTCCTTCTCCAGCTCATTTTATGGATGAGGAAGCAGACAAACAGGATTAAGTGACTTGCCCAGGGTCACACAGCTAGAAAGTGTCCTAGGACAAATTTGAACTTCCTGACTTCAGTTCAAGCACTCTATCTACTGTACCACCTAGCTGCCCTCATGGTCTTTTATTCTATGTATTTAAAAATATTATTCTGAGAATGTCCAATGGGTCCGTCACACAAAAAAATAGTTGAGAATCTGGGGACAAAAGAAAAAGGAATAGCTGACCATGTTTGGAGGTATAGTCTGAGCCTAGATTATACCTTTAATATTAGTCAGTGGAATTTGGATTGTATTTTGTACATCTGATGGGGAGCCAGTAAAGGATTTTGAAGAGTGATGGTTAAAGTAAATATTGGTCTGGCCTCAAGCTTATAGGATGAATTTGATGAGGCAGAAAAAGTGTAATGGAAACCAAAAAGAAATGGTTGCAATAGTTGAGGCAAGGTGATAAGGACTTGGACTAGGACATAACCAGGGGAAATTAAAAGGGAGGAGATGAATAAAAGGCAGCTAGAGACATGTTGGCGGGGCTTGGTAACTAGATGAGGAGCAAGGGAGGAGTTGAAAGTGATCTTGAGATTTCAAGTCTGAGTGACTTAGAAAATGTTGGTGGTGTTAGGAGAGCTGGAGAGGTATGGAAGGGGAACTGGTTTTAGAAGAAAATGAGTTCAGTTTTAGAAATACTGATGTGGAGGGGATGGAGTAGGGGATAACCTCAGTTTCTCCATCAGGTCAGAAGTGATGTGGGCACTCTAGGGCACTCAAGGACAGAAATGAAAGTTTGGAACAGCCTTGCCAGAGAGTGTCCATTACAGAAGAATGAAAAGATTGTTGTAGTGGACCCATTTGGTACATTTGTATGACTTCTAATGATCATCAGCAGTGTGGAAGTGGGAAAAGAGAAGCATTTGGTATGGGTGACCCAGGTGTGGGGTGTGGTAAGTCCTCAGCATCCCTAGGACAATGGGAGTAGGGTACAAATGTAAAAACAATAAGTAATTGAGCTGTTCAACTGTGATACTGACATGGGAAAGGAAGAATATGAGGCCAGAAGGAGTTTGATGGACTGTAAGTATAGGGAAAAATAAAGGAAATCATAATCACAATGAGGACAGAACACAGATTTGTGAGGATCTAGTTAAAGGGAAAAATAGGAAAGGAAATTATGATCACTTAGGGGAATTGCAGTCTTTAAGATAAAGAGCAATCACCCACCAATGAGCTGTTTTGTGAAATAAGGAATGACCTGTGTGTAGCTGAGATTGAATGAAGTTACAGGTTATGAGAGTTGAGGATGTCATAAACTAGGAGACTGAGTTGTTTGATAGGACATCAATGTTTATACCAAAGTCCTGTTATATTGTAGGGCCATCAATTCATGAGGAACCACAGAAGCTTTCTAGACCAATCTTCTTATTTTACAGCTTAGGAAGGAAACTGGGGAAGATTGTGACTTGACTACACATGTGGTAGGGTTTGAGCCCATTTCCTCTGACTCCAGAACCAATGCTGTTTCTGGTATACTGTGTTCTATGAGGGTAGTGTTTGGTTTGGAGAAGACACAAGAACCAGAAATTGAATTCTTTGAGAAATAAGGGAGAATGACTGGGATGTTGATTAATGACTACACCAAATTTTAAAAACTTAGTGTAGACGTATGAAATAAACCTCAAAAGAGGAGAGGTTACTGAATGAAAGGACATGAAGTGGCCATCAGGAGTAAAGAATATTCCAACTCCTCCTCCTGATTCAGTTTGCTAGGGACCTAAGAAGGAGTACCCAGGACTGGAGAGGCTAAGGATACAACTGGAATAGAAAGTTGGAGATCCAGTAGCTCTTTGCCATATCCATGGCAGCAAGTTGAGAAGGTTCACTCAAGTCTTCTCATTGTTCTGTCTTATCCCCTATTTCTACTCCATGTTGTCCTTGGTTAATCATTTCATTGTCTGGGCTACATATTATCTCCATTCATGGCCCTCTTGGGTTTGGCAAAGCTATAGGTATGTCAACTTTCATAGAGTTGACTTCTCAACTCTGTGTTTGAAGGTATAGTCTGAGCCCAGAATGTATCTTAAACATCAGTCAGTGGATTTGTATTGTATTTTGCAGTCTAGGGAGCCATTGAAAGATTTTGAAAGAAAGAGCAATGATTAAAGTAGATATCAGTGTGGCTGAGAGCTTACAGTATGAATTTGAAGAAACATAAAAAAGAGGAATGGAAACCAAGAAAGGAACTGTTGCATTATTTCAAGCAAGGTCCAACTTTCTTTGACCTCAGTTTCCTCAGCTGTAAAATAAGGAGATTCGTCTAGATGGCTTTTGTGGTCTCTCATAAGTCTAGATCAATGATCCTCCAATACAGTGGGACTTCAGTGTAAACACTGATGTCCTCTCAAACAATTGTTTCCCAGTTCACTGACATCCTCAATTCTCATACCCTGTAAATTTCATTTGATCTCTTGGGTATTGCCACCTCTAGCTATGACAGATGAACTTTTGTCTAGGTTGTCATAAATTCTAACTAATGAAATTTTAATGTCCAGGATAACTTCTCAATTTCATATATTTCCCAAACAGAGAAAGCTATTTTGTTTCCCTCAACAAAATGATTCAGGCTGTGGCCTAATTTTTCTGTAAGGTTTTTCCTTTTTTTTTGCATTGAACTCTCCCCATCACATCCAAATGGAGACTCAATTAAGTGCCAATATGTTTTATAATACCTCTCTTTGAAACCAGATAATCTTCCTTTTAGCAAAAATGAATGTACCTCCACCATTTCAGGCAGTGGATGAGTTTGGGTGGAGGATGATTGAAAGGAGTGTATACACCATGAAATTAAAACTATAAATCATGAGTCTATGAATCCAGCAGGTTCTCTCCGTAGAAGTTTTTCTTTGTGTAGTGAAAAATCTTATCATTTTGAGGCCCCTTGTTACAATGAGAGCCTCTTCTCTGGTTCTAAGATTGAGTGAGTCAGTGACTTGATGTGACAGTGGTGGATCTGGAGTCAAGAAGAGCTGGGCTTGAATGTGGCCTCAGTTACTAGCTGAGGGGCCTGGGAAAATCACTTAACCTCTGTCTGTTTCAATTGCTTCATTGGTAAAGTGAGGATAGCATAAAACCCCCAGGGTCAAATAAGATATTTGCAAAGCAGTTTGCAAACCTTAAAGCATTATATAAATGCTATGATGATGATGATGCATTTGATAGCCAGGCCCACTATGAGTAATACGGAGGGCAATATAGAGGTCAGGGGTAGGAAGATTCTTTACCATCCCTTCCCAGACACTAACTGCCCAGAATTTTCTACCGTAGCACTCCCTACATCCCTGCCTTCCTTTCCAACTCTGCACCAACCAATAAGTGCTTGATAAATATCCATTATCACTATCATTGACTAAAGTTTTATATAGGGAAAAAGACTTTAAGGAACAATTTAAAATACCTTTAATTAGTAAGTTTTAGGTAAGTTCTTTAATGTAGCCCAAGTGATAGGACTGTACTTGTTCATTTTTTTTTTCCTGTTTAGCACTATCCATTAGAGGGCAGTATAAGAGCAGAAATGCTTATGATTTGGTAGAATGAGAGTTTATTGGTCATTTTCTTTACTTAAGAATAAGCTGTCTAAAATAAAAGTTATTTATTTGTAGCAAAGACCCGATATAAATATATGGGACTACGGTGTTGAAAGTAATATTGAGTCCAATCTACTTATTTTACGGATGATGAATCAAAGCTGTTAAGGTCTTCCCTCCTAAACTACATTGTATTAACTGTTTCGTATTATGTTATATTTAATCTGTGTACACTTAGACAAAGATTCCCATAGGTCTTTGTGTAGTTTTAAGCTTTAAAATTAAAGTAAAAAACCCTGTTAAAGATTAAAACTGAATAAAGACTTCTGGGACACAATGAATCTGTACTTCTTTTCTTAGAATTTAAGCCCCCTGAGAGTCAGGATATTTTTTATGCTATGTATTTGATTCTCTAATGCCCAGCATAGTACTTGTACTATGTACATAGTAAGGGCTTAGTAAATATGTGGTTAGTTGGTTGGTAGATTTATTGGTTAAGAAAGGGATGGGCCAAGTTTTTTTTTCCCCTATGGTCCCAGAATTTATTAATGACAAATTCTCTGGCTCCTAGTCCAAGGATCTTTCCATTCTGCCACCCAGACTGTGTCATATGAAATATAGTCATTTTTAGCTTTTTCCTTATTAAATATATGGAGTTATAAAAGTGATATGAACTAGGTATATTGTCATTCTATAATGTTATAAAAAACTAAACCCTTCACAGTTTTGAAAGCTAGTGGCTTTCAAAAGACCTTACCAATACTTATTAGCAATAGGAAAATAATCTGTTATCTTTCTAAGGAAATACTATATTCATACTGTGTTGTATTTTCTAATTTTATTAATAATTTCTCTTGTCCACAGCATGATTTCTTTTAGCCTCTAAATTTGAAACTCAGTGATAACCCATTAAAAAAAACCCTGACATTACTGTAGTCACGCATACCAGTCTTTGAGCTTTTGATTTATGAACACATGACTTGAAAACTCATGGGGAAACTTGGTTTAAATCATACAGAATTTGAGATGTGATTTATAGTGGGAAGGCAAAAGATTTTGGAAAACACCATTTGTTTCCTTTTTTTTTCAGTGATCAAATGCTTAGCTACAACCTTGGCAGAAGACTCCCAGCTGACCATGTGAGTGGGTATCTCCAATTCAAAGTTGAGATTACATCTTCTGTTCATGAAGGTGAGGTATCTGTGTGAGTAAATGACTGTTAGAGGAAACACTTGAGTTTCTTTAAAGTATCCTTTTGTATTTGTGCAGTTCCATCTAAGAAAGGGAGCTGTCAGAAGAAGTTAACTACTGATATTACCAAAGCAAATGTTAAAATTCATTTCACAAAGGCATCTGAGTCATGCCTGTCTTCTGAAATCAGGATGTAGTTTTTTTTAATGATATTCCAAATATCAAATATCAGCTCTTATCAACCTGTGTTGACATATACTAAGTGAGTTGAGTATGTAGGAAAACCTTTACAACTCATTAATGATGAGAAGAGTCCCCAGTGGGACTCTTGACATGTTTCTTGACATATGTGGCCAGTATACATGGTAAGAAAAATTACATTTTTATGACTATTCAATCTTCTTCTGTATGGGACCCTACAAAGTGCTGCGTCTTCCCTCCCTCGTAGTCATCCTCAGTTGTTTAATGCCATTGCTATGAGTGTTGCCACCATTTTGAAAGGATTCCCAAACACTAAAAGGGCTGCTTTGGGAGTAGTTTCTTCTGTGGACTTCCTTTTGTTCTAAAGGGCCAACTAAGAAGTCTTACATATTGTATTCAGTAAAGTACAAAGATTGAATAATCCAAGATGTCATTATATCTTTTACTACTAACCTAGAGTGGATTTTTGTTTATTTGTTTGTGCAATTTAAGGGGAAAACAAGCTGGTCCTAAGAGTTTAGTGAACTGTCAATGGGAACAGAATTTGTGGGCTTTCCTCCTCCATTGTTTCTTTAATTAAACTGAAAGCAGTAAAGGTTACTTGAGTTCTTCTGACAAGCCCTGTGATTAGGGCAAACTAATTCCATATATTTACTTGCCAAATGTTGTGTTTCTATTTAGATGCTTCGCCAGAAGCAGTTGGCACCATCCTTGGAGTTAATTCTGTGAATGGAGACCTGGGGAGTCCCTCTGATGATGAGGACATGCCAGGGGGACATCATGACTCCCCTCCAGTCTGCTCTAATGGTCCAGTCTCTGAGGAAAGTGCTCCAGATGGCACTCCAAAGCATTCCTTTAGGACTAGCTCTACAATGGAAATAGACCCGGAGGAACTTACCTCTAGTTCTTCCAGGACCTCCCCTCCCAGAGGACGGCAGGATTCACTAAATGATTACCTCGATGCCATTGAACACAATGGTCATTCCAGGCCCGGGACGTCTGCCTGTGCTGAGAGGTCCCTTGGAGCTTCTCCCAAACTAAGGAGTAGTTTCCCCACTGACACCAGACTCAATGCCATGCTTCATATTGACTCTGATGAAGAGGATCATGAATTTCAACAGGATCTAGGTTATCCTTCTTCCTTGGAAGAGGAAGGGGGGTTAGTAATGTTTAGCAGTGCTTCCCGGACTGATGACGTGAACTCGGGAAGTCCAGCGAAGCCAGAAACCAGCCCTGGGGAGGGGGAGGAAGGCTCGGCCATTGAAGCTGCTTCTATAGAGAATAAGCAGGAGGAGGAACTTCCAGAGATTCCTGACAGTTCCTCAATTTCAGATGCAGCTGCAGAAGAAGGAGAAAATGGCCAGGAACCGCAGTCAAGCGCAGAACAGGGTATTGGTGAATTGTGTGACTCTCAAGAGGGTGACCAGCCGACCAGTGATGGAGACCCAGGAAATTCCGATATGCCAGGGGAAAACAGAAGAGCCATCAGCGAAACTGAGTCTATTGACCAAGGCTCTGAACCTTCCCAGGTGTCATCTGAAACAGAGCCCAGCGACCCTGCCCGGACGGAGAGCGTCAGCGAGGCCAGCACCAGGCCTGAGGGAGAGAGTGATGTGGAAGGGGCTGATAGTTCCTGCAATGAGAGTGTTACCACCCAACTCTCTTCGGTGGATACTCGGTGCTCTTCTCTGGAGAGTGCTCGGTTTCCTGAAACTCCAGCCTTTTCATCTCAGGAAGAAGAGGAGGGAGCCTGTGCTTCATCTCCTGCCAACAGTGGCCCTGCTGCGGGGTCACAGGATTCTGTATGCACCCCTGGGGCTTTGCCTGTGGTAAGGGTACCCAGTGGTCAGGAGGAAGGGCAGGTGGCAGAAATGCCTACCATGCCTGATGGAGAGATGGGGGAAGTCTGGCAGAGGAGGAGTAGTCTTCAGGCTACTGCAGAGACCCAGTCACATGAAGAAGAAGCTGGAGATACACAAGAAGCTTGTGAGGGGGCTACTGCTCAGGCTGAAGGAGCTACTGGAGGTAACAGTGATGGGTAAAACCAGGGGCAAATGATTTTCAGATGGTGTTAGTGGAACTACTGGGTAATTAGTAAAGTGTTCACTGAAATATAGAGAATCCTTTCAAACTTAAGTTTTGCAAGTAACTTGCCTATTATTGCTGACTTTAAAAGACTAACTGTTATCCATAGGACATATTATATATGTATGTGACATATAGGACTAAAGCAGCGTAGTATTTACTTCAGATTTGTGATGTTTCAGTGAAAAAGATTTACCATCATCCCTTCCCCTCTCCTCTTCCACACACCTTAATAAATAATCCCCATAATTTGTCTAGGATACAATTTATTATCCCATGACCAGTCAATGGTATACCTCTCTGAACTAAACTGGTAGGCACACAGTCTTTTGTGAGACTCCCACTCAAAATCCCTTCCAACTCGGTAGGACTGGAAGAAGTTCATGGGCCACTAGTGTAGCCTTTGAGAACCTGGATTTATCTATACTACAATAAGACTTTGAAATATATAGTAGCTATGTATAGTGAAATTTCCCAAAAATGATTAGGAATTTCTTAGTCTATCAAAGGAAATTCCCAATTCATACATAACAGACCTCAGCTAGGAACTGTGATATGCAATGGCTTTAACGAGGAAGAAGAAAGTACATTATGGGGATGGAAGGGGGTGGGTAGACAGGGAGGGTTTAATCTGAAACAAACATCCTGGTTACAATAGCAATGTAATTAGTCGTTAGAGCTTTTTAAGAACCACGAAGTTATATCTTTGTAAAAATGCGGCCTTGGAAATGAAAGTCTAAGCATGTGCTTTGCAATATTTCTCTGTTTCTTGCCACCTGCAGCACAAGAAATGTCAGCCAGATTGCTGAGCATGATAGCACTTCAAGAATAAATAATGCTAGTATGTTGGCCAAAAGGCAATTTAAGACCTCAGTTTGCAAATAAAATTTTGGCTTTCCCAAAGTGAACATGCTGTATAGGAGACTGGCTATATAGTAGCACACAGTAGAATAGGACATTTCTAAATGTTTTATTATTGATAGATTAACAAAATCAAAGAAAAACTTTCATCAGATGTCTAAAATAGCAAAGGTCTACTCCACCTAGGCTTTTATCCTAGGAGAAGATAGCTTGTATTGGTTGATTTGATTCCTATTTAAATATTCACCTCATTCCTTCTTCCATTTCTATTCATTCTATGTTAGGAATTGTGATTTTAAAGTTTTCCAAAGTGTTGGGGATAGAGGCCTGTATCTGGGTGATGGGAGGTGGCGCATGTGCATGTCTGCATAGGGTCACTTCGACATTATAAGCATGGAGATCTGTTTACCCAAGTCTACCCTAGGAGATAAAACCAGAGGGAGGAAAAAAATTCAGATACATTCTACAGGGTATTTCAGCACTGAAAGGAAAAGATCATACCCAGGTAACTTTTTACCTTTAATCCTAGGTTCTCAAGCCAACGGCCACCAGCCATTACGATCGCTACCTTCAGTACGTCAGGATGTTAGCCGATACCAGAGGGTGGACGAGGCTCTGCCACCAAGTGAGGACCTGTTAACTAAAGGGCTCACCTTTTAATCAAAGGGTTCAAGGTAGAAGCAGCTGCAAGGATAACGTAACAGGGTAGACCTGTACATGTGCTCTAAGACACTGATGCAGGGGGCCCTGAGAAGGAAGAAAGAATCAGGGTGTTTACTCTTGAGATAGAGGTTCGGACTCCTTCCTTTAACTGCTACATGCTAGAGTTTAGAAGTGAAACTTTTCTTGCAATTTGAGTGCCAAGTGAATGCAGTGGTGCTGAGCTGAACAGATGCAGGCGGTCTCGACATTTGGAAGAGAATGGAAATCTGTTCTTTTTCTTGGATGCCTAATGCCCAAATGAAGTTTGTTAGCCTCCAAATCATATTATGTGATTTTTCCAAGGGAGGTGTAGACTCATTCCAGCTTTAAATCTATGACTCATTCTGGGCCACAGTAATGAACTTTGATAGGTAGCAACTGAAACTAGAGCTTTGAAATGGGACCTTTCATTTTTATTGATTTCATTATAGAGAGAAATAAAGATGGCTCAGGTATATAGGTATTGCGCATTCAGTAGCGAATGAGTGAATGAGGCCCATGGCTCACTATCATCCAGATATAATTTAATACACTATTAAAACTCCTTGGGCTCATTAGGGGAATGAAATTATGTAAGTACAAAACATTATCACTGAACTGAAGGAAGGAATTTTTAAAGTACCACCAGCAAAGTTCTAGTTCAGCAACCATTGCTTCTCTAAAAACATAGGGAGCAGCCCCTTTATGCTCTGTGATTTTTCTTCTCATGAATCAGCCTCTCTCCTTACCTGCTTTAATGTGTTTTGGGCAGGAGGGTGATGATCTCAGATCTCTGTTATTTAAAAACAAAAGGCAAAAATAGATTAAAATGTAAAAAAAGGAGAACGGTAATAGGGTAGCGCCATACCATGTGACACATATTTAAGCAGACACTTGGATAGATGCTGTGTGTGTACTGTCTAGACAAAAGATGAATAGTGCCATATGAAACTCTCTCAAGGCATGAAAAGTTTGACTATGCTTGCATTGGAGGTAGTGAACAAAGCTTGTATGCTGTCATTACTTTAGGTTATCTATTATTCAGGGCAATGGAAATTTCCTTCAAATCAACTTTGAAGTGTTTTGTATTCTTTTTAATAGATATTCTCTTACCTTCCCTTTCCTTCCTTCTCCTTTCCCCTCCTCTTTTCTCCACTTTCCTCTCCTCTCTCTTCTCTTGTCCTCTCTGCTCCACAGAATGTTAGTTTAATGTCTTAAACTATTGTCATTAGTGGCGAATGGAAAATTTATTTCCTTATCATTTACACTGAGAAAGAAAGAATATATTCCTGAGCGATTTATGGGTGCGATTTCAGGGCAAGATTAATTAGAACACCAGGAAAGTGTCTTTGAGCTGTTTTTTGTTTTGTTTTGTGTACATGGATTTGTCAGTAGAATTCATAAGTAACTTTAGTTACCTTAACCTCGATACGGTAAGGATGGGGTATGGTGCATGGAGTGCTGGACATGGAACTAGGAAGACCTGAATTCAGATTCTGCCTCAGACACATACTAGCTTCCATCTACCTTCACTTCCTTATTTATAAAATGGCAGTAGTAGCATCGCCCACTTTCAAGGGTTGTTGTGAGGGCCAAATCAGATATTTGTAAAATGCTTTGTAAATCTTAAAGCACTATATAAATGTGATGTTATTATCAAATATGTAGATAATTGATATCCTCTTAGCCACATCTGACATTTCTAATTTTATCCTTGTGGTTTTTAAAGTCTGCCAAACTATAAAGACCATATTAAGTGTAACATATCATAAGATCAGACATGGAGAAGAAAGGGGCAAAAAGGCTTTCATACTTTCTAATCCAACCTTTTCATTTTAGAAATGAGGAAATTTTGACCTAAAAAAGGTAAAAATGACTTTTTCTAGGTCATATTGGTAGTAAGTGGGATTTTTTAATCCCACTAGGTTTTTAAGCTAAGTTGACTGATTCCAGATCCAGTGTTCTTTCCTCTGAAACATACTACAAAGGAAAGATTCTCTCACCTGACTTATTTGGAAGGATTCTTTTCTAACAAAGTGCCAGTTATTTTTATTAGCTTTAAGTGAATTTAGAAGAAGGAGGAGGAGGAGGAGAGGAAGGAGAAGAGGAAAAAGAAAAGAAGAAGAAAATAGCTTAGATCTTAGAGGGCTAATTTTGGCTAATTATAAGTAAAGAATTTTTTAAAATCTATATTGTTGAAGCCTAAACAGCATGTAAATTTTTGAAATTTTGTGCATTTCAGGTCTAGGCATATCTAGGATAGGGGCATGATATAGATAGTTTCCTTAAGGTTCCACATGTCAGGAACACAATTCAAAATACATTTTAAAATGATTTTTTATAATGTACCCATTTTTAATGCTAGTGACACAGTGAACAGAGTACCAATCAGGAAGACTCTTCTTTAATTCAAATCTGGCCTCAGGTGCTTACTAACTGTGTGACCCTAGGCAAGTCACTTGACCCTGTTTGCCTCCATTTCCTTATCTGTAAAATGAGCTAGAAAACCCCAAACAGCATCACAAAGAGTCAGACATGACTGAAAAATGACTGAACAACACATTTTTGATTCTAGTAAATTCTCTACAGGTTTGGCAGTGGTGGTGGTAGTTATTCATTTTGTGAGATGACGTATTAGAGAAAATCATCAAAGATTTTTGTCAACAGTCAGTATAAAAAAAAAATTTATTAGGCATTTGCTGTGTGCCAGGCACTGTGCTAAGCTCCAGGAATACCATCATGTAGGAGACCTAATTTTCAAATCAGTGCTTTATCATAGTTTCAAGCATGTTGCATATTGTAGTTTGAGTATATCTATTTCCATTAAACTCTTTCCTCTTTTTGCTCACACTATTTCCATCACCCCCACAAAGGTGTTTTCTGTCTGCTTTCATCATTTGGCCATCCTTGCAAACCCTCTTCTGTCCCCATGATGAATTCTCTGCCTTCTCCTAACTGATCACTTCCACTAGCATGACTAACCATTTCTTTAAAGTCTAGTCCCACCATTCTGAATCCCATGGGACTTTACTTCTTTGATCCTGAGAGGCTCAGATTAAAATATCGGAGATTGTGTTTGTTTGCCAGCATTGGATGTCAGTTTATTAGTATTACCTGATCTGAATTTAAAAGGTGAAGCATCAGCGTTGATGGATGAAGACAAATGAAGATTGTGTCATTCCCTTTTATAAGCTTATCTAGAAGCAGAGTATTAACTTGTACTATTTTTTTCAAAAACATTTTTTGTCTTGTGAGCCTCTCTGATTATAGGACAGACTTCAACTTAATAAACATTTATTAAAGGCATTTGAGGTTTCATAGTATGGCCCTTGAGGTCCATGCCCCCAGACTCCATTACAACTGAAAATGTCTTTAATGTATTGTGTGTCCTGTGTTCTGGAAGAGAACCAGTATCAGGAGGGTGATACCTTGACTTGCACGTGACTTGGATGTAAGTGAGGCAGAGCTATGCAAAGTCATAAGCCTCACTCTGTCCTCTAGGGTCACCTGAGTCCAGTGACAAGATATAAATCAGGACACCTGGAGATGACCCCAGATGCAGTAGGAGACCTTGGTCTTTTTTAGGAGCTAAGGTCTTTCCCAGGTCTCAATTTATCTGAGACAACACCCTTACAGTGATTTAGGGCTAGGTAAGAAATGAGGCAAAAGATGACCTAGTGTACCTACTTAAAAGAAAATCCAACTGGGAGAGGAAGACTCTGTTCTGGCCAGAACAGAGACCATTGCTATTTACACTCACTCTGAGACATCAAAACAAAACCAATGACCAACTGAGACTTGGGTGGGGACCTATTGTTGGCCGGTCAGTGAGAGCCAGAGCAATTTGGGTTTAAGGCATGGTTGGTAGTTCCTTTTGAATCCCAGTGGGCTTTGTCAAGGCCTGTTTTCGAGTACTGTATTTAAACAGATTCACTGTCAACTTAGTCAAACACATACAGCAAGACTGATCCAACACAAGCATCACTCAATTCTCTAAGTTGAAGGAGAATTGCTGTGGCTGCTACTATGTAAGGCTCCCCTGGAATACCCCTCAGAGAAGTTCATAAGTAGGGAGTACCCAGACAGCCATTTTTCTATAAAAGTTTGCTCATCAGAGTACTCTTTAGTGCTGTCTAGAAGTGCTGGACTTGGAGGCAGGAAGATGCGAGTTCAAATCCCTCCTCAGACACTTGCTAGCAGTACGTTCTCCCGCAACTCACAACCTCTTCCTGCCTCAGTTTCCTCAACTATAAATGAGACTAATAATACCTATCTCCCTGAGTTCTTGTGATGATCAAATGAGTTTTACAAATGAGCTTGTCAAGCACTTGGCAGAGTGCCTGAAAAATACTACTATGTGTAGGCACTTAATAAATGTTTATTTTATTCTTTCCTTCCCTCAACCCCTGCAGTCACAATCTATGCTGCTTGATAGTGCAGAACTTCTGTGGGAAGGCCCTGATCACCATGATCCTCTAATTTACCCACCCCCCTTTTTTTTAAACTTAGAGGAAAAACACTTCCTTGTCTCTTTGCCCAAAGTTTACATGTTAACATATAGTTGGTTAAGACCGTGGAGAGATCACAATAGTTCCTGAAAGATTTTTTTAACCAATGTTTTCAAGAGATCATTTTCTAATTGAACATTCTACTATGAGATTCCATTTTGTTGTTAATCCTTGTGGTTGCTTGGTATCTTGTTACTTAAAGCAGCTTTTCAGTCCTGCTCTCCACTCCCTCATATCAGGCTATGAAATAGCAAACTTTAATCCCTAGCAAGCTGAGAAGATGATCTACCATTTTGGTCTCAAAAAACTTGTATTACTTCTGACCTTGAGTAGAGGTATTGGTGCCTATGAGCTTATGGGCCACTTCAATTCAACAAACATTTATTTACTTCCAACTACTGTTTGAAAGAAGTCCTAATGGTTCCTAGAAAATAAGGAAGCTTCAAGCTCCCGTGCAATACCACCATCTAGTACTTTACAGGGAAATTGCTGGAGGTTGATTCTCTAGTCTGAGTGTGGTAAGAGTAAGAATTGCCTCCTCATTCTGAAGGCTGGTGACTAGAGACAGTTTAGGTCTAGGGAAGCCACTAAAACATTGTTATAGAAACAAATGTTTAGCTTGGGGGTATCACAGAGACAGGGATAGAAAAAATGAGCAAGCTCCTTTCCTTCTGGGAATTTGTTTTGGCTTTGAGTGGATCTGTCCTGAATTGATTTTAAACAGTTTTACTTTTCTCATGTTGGCCATATGTACTGCTGTATTTCTGTGGATGACTTCTGTTACTTACAGTATAAATATTCATTCTTATCTGAGTTGGTAGGATTCAAATAACTTTCATATCTGGTGCCATCTTGAAAGAATTGATGTGTTAGGTAATGGAAGTGAGTTACATTTGGAAAATATGCATTTAGTTACCCCTGGACTCTGATCCCTGCAAAGTAATAAGGGGGGAAGTGTTTTCTCATATTTCTTCTTTGGGGCCAAATTCCACAACTCTAATTTCAGTTGTAAAATGTCAGATGATACTAAATCTCTCTGTATTGTGATTTGGAGCAGAATGGGAAATCATTCCTTAAATTATTGTGATCATGTTGACACGAACCATAGAATTATATGTTAAAAACTGGAAAGACTTGTATTACTGAGGCTTAGAAAAAGTGAAGTGATTTGCCCAAATTTGAATAGCAAGTCCATGGCAGTGTTAAATCTAGAACTGTAGTCTTCTGCCTTCCATTAAGGAAGGATTTAAAAATATTGTTTTACTAATTTTCTTTTCTAACAAATGCTGACTGTGTATCCTCAAGCAAGTAACTTAAGTTCCCAGTATTCTAAGCAGCTAACTTTAAGTTACAGAAAAAGTACTAAAGTTCCTGAAAAAGTACATTGGTAGAGGGCATTTCCTCATGGGGCAGTTTGCTATGTCTGTGAAACCACAAACCTGGTCCCTGTCCCTGTTTTATTCTTTGGTACTTCTTAGTCCCCCATTCTCATTCTGTAAAGAAAGAAATTTCCTACTGTAAGTTTCATTCCCAAATCTATGGTCAGAATGAGTCTGATAGATAACCCCTTGGATAATCCCATTCTCTAATTAGCAGAGCACAAATCTATAATTAATAGCTAAGGAACCATTGGCATGCCAAATACCCCCATAAGACCCTTAGAAACAAAAAATTTAGGTGACAGTCTTTAGTGAACTGTGCCTGACTCACACTGATGTCATGGTAGTTTAGGTTCAATAGTGGAACAAAACAAATGTCCATAGGGCTTTGACAGGAAGGAAGGAAATAGCATTTATTAAGTGCCTACTTAGTGCTCAGATCATCCTAACTCTAGGCCTAACATTCTATCCATTGTGCCCCCTGTATCTCAATTAACAAATGGCTCTGTTCTGGACCCTCCTGGCTTCAGAGTGATTATCAATAGTAACTGTTGAGATTTCCCTTCCAGCCTGATGTCTTTTTTTTCTTTGCCTCATTAAAGGGGCCATACCCTGACTTCTTAAACAGGTCTGTTCACTGAATAGGTGTTACCTCACCCTAAGTGAGTACCTGAACAGACTTTGACCTAAAGGGGTCAAAATCTCCCAGTGCATCCTGGGTCATCTCCAGTCATCCTGATGAATATCTGGTCACTGGATTCAGATGGCTCTGGAGGAGAAGTGAGGCTGGTGACCTGCACAGCTTTCCCTCACTCAAAAATCAGTCAAGTGCAAGTCGTGTCATTTTTCTGATGGCATGGTCTTCTTCAGCAATGAAGGACAAATACAACAGGGGAAAGATATTTACAGGAATATCCAACGAGGAAATTACATTGATTCAGAAGAGTTGGTTATGCTGTTGATTTGTGGTCAGAAGTCTCAGAGAGCTATTGGGAGTAGCTTGTGGAATGAACGCTGGTCTGAGAGTCAAAGAAAACTTAAAATCATATATATTTGAGCTAGCAGGGCTCTTAGAGATCATTCATTGATCCAGCCAAAGTCACACCTGCATTTGAGTTTTGTCCCTACCATCAATTTCCTATGTATTCCTGGTCAAACCACGTGCATCTCCCCAGGACTCAGTTTTATCACCCGTAAAATGCAGGGATTAGATTAAGTTAGTTCTAAAGTCTCTTTCCATTCTAATGTTCCATGGCACTTCAAGGAAATTTGATGAGGAAACAGAATCTAAGCTTAGCAGTCATTATGTTCAAACAAAACTATAATAATGCCACGCATCTCCAAATTCCCAATCAACTTGTTCCTTTGCCCAATTCCTAAATTCAAATCCAGTTAGGAATCATCTGTGGAGTCGATCTGATAATATTCTTGCCATCCAGCAATAATTATCCTATCCTTTTATGTTGTGTCCCCTCCAATTTCTTTCCAAAGTGGGGAATTTCTTTTCTTAAACTTATTTAATTTTACTCCTCTGACCAATAAACTACTCTGGCTAATGCACACCTTCTCTTCACCTGGAATAGAGTCCTCAGATTCTTTCATTATAAGGAGATGAAGCACTATGCTGATTGTTAGATTTAATGAGATTTAAACATATTTGAAAGTGCTTCATAAGTATAATGTGTCTTGTAAATGCCAGTCATTAATAGTTCAAAAGAGCTAAATTAAGCAGTGTTAGTAAAATAATAGTTATGGCATTCCTAAGTCCAAAAAGACAAAAACATGTATCCTGGCTAACTTTACAAATATTATCCATCCTATTTTTTCCAGTGGCTAAATATCCAATTCTGAAATGTGGCAGAATGAAGAAAAAATGTAAAGATTTAGAATTTCAAGTCTTCTCATTTATTTTTAACATCATATGTCTATAAGAGAGATGGTAGAAGATCGACAACTCTAAATTTTGTCAAAATTAGAGGGGCTGTGGGCTATTTGGTCTATATTACAACATAATTCTCCCAGTCTTCATCCATCTCCCAACTAAAACCAACTTTACCTGCCTTAATATATACATCCACTTTGTAATTTGAACACTGCTTTCTCAGATAATTCAGTCTTCTGAGCATTACATCTTCAAAGTACTCATCATCTGCTATAATTTTAGAAAGCCTCTATGCTAGGACTAGTAGTGATTATGCTAAGGTTTCACCTATAGGGAATCTTCATTGGGAAGACTGCATCCTCTGGGCTATCTCTCTAGGGATAAATGTTTGAACCAAAAAAAGTAGAACATCTTCACAAATATTTTTATCACCACCATCTTAAAATATAAAATGACAACCAATGAATGAGATAAGGTAGCATATTGTAGATTCTTCCACTTATTATCAGTGTAATATTAGTTAGGTCACAATCTCTTTAAGGCTCATTGGAATATGTAAGCGATAAGTTTTCAAAGTTATATTTTAAAAGGACCAAATGAAAAAAGTGTATATGAAGGTGCATATACATATACATATATCATATACACATATAGGACAGCATTATCGTCATTAATAATAGTAACAAATCTAAGGGGAATTGCAAACCTTTCTATGTATTACTTAATATTTAGTAATAGGTTCTGTATTAGGTATCTGATGCTTGAAATTGCGCATCTTAGCTTGTGTTGATTATTATGTAATGTATTATATGATATCTTATTATTGTTACTCAAATTTTATTTGAGCTCAACCTCATTGCCTCTTAGTCTGACCACATACATTATTAAAAAGGTGAAATTTGAGGAATACACAGGTTAAAACAGAATGAGAATACTTCTAGTTGTTTGATTCAAAGCCCAGTGTATAAGGTTATGTTAGTTTCCTGTTACTACTCTCTTTAGGAAAAGGCCTCCCCCCTTTAGCTTTGTCCAGTATATAGGCTACAACCACTCTTGAATGGTCCTTATCTGTGGGGGGTGGAGGGAAGGAAGGGGAAAGAGAGAGAGAGAGAGAGAGAGAGAGAGAGAGAGAGAGAGAGAGAGAGAGAGAAAATCGTCCTGTCTTTTAGTTTGATTTAAAAAAATGGCTCCAGAAATTTAGAGGGGGGAAACAAAGCAAATCTCAAGAAGAGTTGTAAATATACCATACATTGACTCTATTTTATGTGTCTATTTTAGTAAGTAAATTTTTCACATAAATTTTCAGAGCAGGGGGGTTATCTGACAGAATATCAATCTACTTTGAGTTGTTAAAGAAAGAATAATTGCTTAGCCAAAATTTTATCATTTTTTAAAGGTAGAGAGGAAGAATATATGGAAACTTTATAGGTAGATAGAGTAATTGCCCCATTCTAGAAAATTGTTGCTGTTTGGGATGGAGCAAAGTGACTAGACTATGAATGAAATACCCACTGGATGATCATTGGCAGCGGAGATCACAGTCCTTTTGGTGATGAAATTGTATGATGATCCACTCACCATTTGTAGGGAAGCTGGTCCTACCTACAATGGCTAGCTATTGGTCTTTCTTCAGGACTAGAAAATTTATAGATTTAGAGGCTCTTTGAACAAAATAATTATGAATCAAATAAAGGAAACCAATACTCAATTTATGTACTATATATACACATACTGATCTTGCTTTTTAAATGTAGCCATT
The DNA here is from genome assembly GCA_028658325.1 of Potorous gilbertii. Classification (NCBI taxonomy): domain Eukaryota; kingdom Metazoa; phylum Chordata; class Mammalia; order Diprotodontia; family Potoroidae; genus Potorous; species Potorous gilbertii. Next base: position 223,288,558 of record CM053771.1, on the reverse strand, counting down.
ATCATAAACTATATATGGTGTATAATTGATATTATTTCTTGCCTTCTCAGTGGGTGAAGGGAATGGGAGGAAAGGAGAAAATTTGGAACTCAAAATTTAAAAAGAAAAGAACGTTAAAAATAAATAATAATGAAAACTATATGTAGGATGTATATCTGCATAATATTGAATTTTCAGGATTTTTATTCTAAGGAAAGATGTAAATTTGGAGACACTTTAAAAAGTTTGTGCTCTGGCTAGCATATACTTAATAAGCTGTCACTAAAAAAAAAAGATTCTGGAATCTCCAAGGGGAAGTTATACAAGGAGGTGTATTATTATAGAAACAAAATTACAGTATGTAAGTCTTAGGAAACACGTGCTGAACTCAGTAAACACAATTATAGTCTTACCACCTAAAAATTCTTGTTGTGTTGCTGCTCTGTAGATTGGGAGGCTCGGATTGACAGCCATGGTAGAATATTCTACGTGGATCATGTAAACAGAACAACAACTTGGCAGAGGCCCACTGCTCCCCCCGCCCCACAGATGCTTCAGAGATCCAATTCTATACAACAAATGGAGCAACTCAATCGTAGGTGAGAATGGCCACCATGGCTGTCACTGTTTGGGTGGTGATAACTGGGGAAGATGATTGTCTCATTGTCATTGGATATTAATATTAAGCCCTTGCCATAACTCTTAATTTGATGGACCTTACTTTGGTGTAGTGCAGTGTGGTGTGTGTGTGTATGTGTTTAGTAGCTTTTTACAAAGGAAGATAAGTAGCGTTTATTTGGAAAATGGAGGGAAACAGTAAAGACTACAATTTTAATAAATAAAAAGTTTTGAAGTCTGATAAAAACATGCTTACCTTTTCTAAATTCAAGTTGTATGTTGTTTTTATTTTCTAATCCACAGGTCATTCATTCACAATGAAGTTTTCTACTGGGTTTTGGTTTTTGTTTGTGGTTATTTTTTCTTTTTGGTTTTTCTTTTTGACTGCAAATTTACAGAAAACTGAATCTAAAAAGAGAGCTGAAGTTTCACTTCAAACATTTAATAATTTAGTTTTCCTTGATTAAATGATACCATGCTTTCTTAGATTTAGCTAATGTACCGAGAAATTTTCTAAGAAGTAATGGACAAATAAATCTAATTTAGCTAGGGATCTAATGTCAAAGAGATTTTTTAAAGAAGAGTGGATGGTTGTGTAGACAGTACATATATCTCCTTGCTCTTGTGAAATAACTCAGCTGGGTTTTGGTTTTTTTATGGTCTGCCATATGTAACTCAAAGCTTTTGATGGTAGGTATCAAAGTATCCGCAGAACGATGACTAACGAAAGGCCTGAAGAACACCCTAATGCCATTGATGGAGCTGGAGAGGACACAGACTTCCATCAGTCCAGTGCAGGTGAGAGTCAGTTGCAATGTTGAGCCTTAGCAGGGTGAGGAGCCATCTAGGCATAATGATTCCTGGGAGCGTATAGTTTATTTATAGGTCTAATTATCATTTTTACTGTGTGATATGGATCATAAGAACCGCAACAAAATGGTAAAGCTATAGTAGATGAACCTTCTACTAGGATTATGAAAAGTAAAGTTTAGGAAATAGGCCACATAATCCAAAATGACATGCTTACTTTTGGCTTTGATCTGGATGGTTGGGAAAGAAAAGTTCACTCATTTAAAAAACTTATTAGTTGCAAAAGATGAAGCTGTTCTATTTTGATATTATCAAATACTGTTAGGACTTAGTATATTAATTTAGATCAAAGGCAAGCCTTTTTGATGGCATAAAAGTTTCTGTTTAAGTCCAAGTGCACTTAAAGAAATACCAGATATCCTTTGCTTTTTATTTCATGCTTCAGATCAAAGGGACAGAACTAGTCCAACTGTGTAAGAGGGTTCTCTTGAAAGGTTTTATTTGTTCCTAATAGATTTTCGACGGGAGAATGTGCTGCCCCACTCTACCTCCAGGTCCAGGCTGACGTTACTGTTACAGTCTCCGCCCGTGAAATTTCTCATAAGCCCAGAGTTCTTCACCGTGCTGCATTCTAACCCTGTGAGTATCCCCTTCTGCCCTGGGTTCAAATCTGAATGGATGTGATAAATAGGAATTAGAGGCCAAAAGTGGTGGCAGGGGGAGGGAGAGAGGAATTATTATGTATCTTCATTCAGATATATTTTTTTTCTGAGCCTTGCCAAATGATTGGACTGAACTTTGGAAGGAAAGAGATGAGCTTTGTTTTTTTATTGAAGAATGTTGTATCCCATTGAAGAAATCTTTAAAAACAAAATTAAAGCATTTAAAGGCAGGTTAGGTTTGGAAAGGATGTAGGGAGAATGTATAACAAAGCGTTGAACCGTGTGACATTGTAGAAATACTGGGTCTAAGGTCTGATGTGAAGCCAGCTTTTAGGCTCATGAGCTGGGTGGCCTCAGGCCATTTCACTTTTTCATTTGTGAATGAGGGAGTTTAATCAGATCAGAGGCTCCTAACCTGGTGTCCCTAAATCTGTTTTTTAAAAAAATATCTATTTTGATAACTATTTTAATATAACTGGTTTCCTTTGTGTTCTTATATATTTGATTTTATGCATTTGAAAATATGATCTTTAAGAAGGGACTCATGGACTTCCCTATAGTGCCAAAGGGTCCCGTGACACATAAAAAAATGGTTATGAACTCCTAGAGAAGGTGATTTCTTAGACTCCATCCAGTTCTAACTCAATTATGCCCCCAATCTTGATGTTGTATAAGGTGTGTATGATGGATAGAGAGCAGAAGATCTGGATTCAAGTTCAGCCTCTGCCACAGTATTTGTGTGATGCTGGGCAAGTTGCTTTATCTCTCTAGAACAATTCTGTAAGGCTATGAGATTCACAGAAGGTACTGACATGCATCAGGTGAGGGCATTTCCTAGCCTGAGAGTTCTCTATTCCAATGAAACCCCAAGTCTATCCCTAAGACCAAGAGAATTTGCCTAGGTCCTAGAGGTAGCTACAAGTTTCTCTCCCCCTTGAGAAGTTCTCCTTCTTATTTATACACCTTCTCCCCATGAGTTCTCAAGTAGAGTATAGGAATCCTGGTGTTAGTAATTAAGGCTTTACCACTCCATGGGTGATTGTCATTTTAGCCTACCTCCCAGTGCTACTCTGCCATCCCTACCCATAAAATACCAAGGGATATTTTACCAGTACCCTTTTCTCACTTCACATCTTTCTAAATCTTCTTCAAAACCCAAATTCCACAGCTGCCTATTAAAATGTCCTCACTTAGAGTTTTTCTGACTTTCCATTTTCATCCTCTTATCTATATTCAGGGATGGTAGCTGGGATAGCAAATCACCTTACTTACTTACTTACAAGAAGTATTAATTGAATGCTGTTTGTTACCCTATGGCATAGCAGTTAACCCAGGGAATAAAATAGAAGACCTAGTCTTTGTCACTGAGTAATTGGGGAGATAATATATTTTGCAAAATGATCATGTAATCCCTAAGGCCTTCCCTCTCTTCTACACTTACTTCATTCTCCTGCGTATCCTAATTATTTTATACTTGTCCTTTCCCTCACTCCTTTATTGCGCTCTAAGAGCAGGGTCTAGGTATTTCAATCATTGCTTCTCCAGTGCTGAGCAAAGTTCTGTTAGGCACTTGATCCTGTGACCTCTCTCTCTGATGGCCTGGTTCTTCCTAGAACTTCCATTTTAAAAAAGGAGCCCAGGCTAACCATGTCTTCATTCCTCTCCAAGCCACATCACTGATTCACCACACTTTCTCTATTGTACCCCAGGGCTCAGTACCTTTCCCCACTCCTCACTTTTTCAGCTTTCATTTATATGTTATATTTCCTCATTCAAATGTCAGTACCCTGTGGTCAAGGACTGCTTTTCTTTCCTCTTTTCTTTGCATTCTTAGAGTTTAGCAGATTGCCTAGCAAAATCTAAGTGCTTCATAAATATTTGTTGATTTGACTTGTTGGTTTTGTTTACTTGAATCTGGGAAACAAAAGCACGTATCTGTCATGTAAAATGAATCAAAAGAACAGAGGGAGAAATGAGATGAAGTCGGTTGGCTAGACTAGTAGGGTTCTTGGAAGAGGGTTTGTGTAAGGAAGCAAAGGATATCCTTTGGCAGAGAAGGGGATGTGAGGACATGTTAAATGAAAGAACAAAGAAATAGAACATAACAAAGAAATAGACATAAAAAATAAGCATTTATTAAATGTCTACTAGTCTCAGATATCATTTCGGTTTCTAGGTAGACAACAACAGAATTGAAATACCCCTTGCCCTCAGGGTACATACATTCTATTTGAGAAGGCAACGTAACCTCCCCCTACATATATGTATGTGTATGTGTAAATGTACATATATATACACATACATATATACGCATGTGTGTGTATCCCTATGGATGTTGAGCAACCCATTAGAGAATTTCATCACCAAAAGGACTGTGATTGCTGTTGCCCTATGATTGCCAGTGGGTATTCATTTATAGCTAGTCACTTTGTTTGCACCATCTCAAACACCAACAGTTTTCTAGAATGGGGTTAGTTTCTCTGTCTACCCATAAAGCTTCCATATACTCTTTAACTTTGCCTTTTCAAAAAACTCATGAAGTTTTGGCTAAGCAATTATATTTTATTGACTGAAAGTAGATTAATATTCTGTCAGATATGCACACATAATGCACATACATATGCACATATAGCAGTCTATAAAAATATATTAAAAATATGTATCAGAGGGGTCACATGGAATAGTAGATAGAAAGCTCATCTCAGAGTCAAGAAGATTTGGGTTCAGATCCTGCCTTTGATATATTTTTTCGTGTTCCAGATGATTTTTCTAAGACTACGATTATAGACTAGGTGTCAGAATATATTGGTAAAGAGACTTTATTCACCAGAAGTTCTCTATAGTAATAAATTACAATTCCATCCTCCCCCTCAAAAAAAATGTAACTGAAGCTATCACCATTTAGGAGGTGACATGTATAGGAGGTGATATATATATAACATATATATTTTATATCTACATATAATATAGGAGATGAGATTTGAAGGAAGCTCAGAATTCTAAGAGGCACATGAGAGAGGAGTGAGTTCCAGGCATGGGGAACAGCTTGTGCAAGAGCACATACAAGAGTGATAGAAAATCGTGTATGAAGAACAGCACGAAGTCCTATTTGACTGGGCTGCAGAGTGTGTGAAGAGGATTAATGCATGATATAGCTGCATGGAAAGGTTGGAATCAGGTTGCTGTTTAGCTGTATCCAACTGATTCTTTGTGTAATCCCATGGACCATGCAGTTCATGGAGTTTTCTTAGCAAAGATACTGGAGGGGTTGACCATTTCCTTCTCCAGTAGAGTAAGGCAAACAGAGGTTAAATGACTTGCCTAGCATCACACAACTAGTAAGTGTCTGAGGTCAGATTTGAACTCAGGTTTTCCTGACTCCCAACTTGGCACTCTAGCCATTGGGTCACCTAGATGTCCCTAATCTAATCAGGTTGTAAAGGGCTTTAAATACCAATCAAAAGAATTTTTGTTTTATTCTAGAGGTAATAGGGAACCTCTAGCATTCATTGAACAGAGGATAACATAGTAATACCTATGTTTTAGAAATATCACTTTGGCAGCAATATAGTATATGGTTTGGAGAGATGAGGGAGTGGAGATGGAGACCACTTAGGAAGCAACAGCAGTATTTTAGGAAAGAGATGATGAGGGCATGAAATAATGTGGCAGCCATATGAGTATAGAGAAGGAATCAGATGTGAGACTAAGGAAGACATGTGGGCAATGATTAATGTAATTAGACCTTCTGGAGTGCTGAATTCAAGAGGAAGGAGTCATTGAGTGGCATCAATTGATAAAGTACTTTAAATGCTAAGTTGAAGTATTTAGATAATATCTGATGGGCTATGGGGAAACATAGGTTCTTGAGAAAATAATATTGCATGCTTCTTGAAGTGTGGGAAAGACTAGACATATAAGAGTCCAACTTGAAAGCCATAGAGACAATCTAATGTGAATGAGTTAGGGAAGTCCTGGGTTAGAAGTAGTGGATGTGGAAAAAGAGAGGGGTCCGATGGGAGAAACATTATGGAGGAAGAGTTAGTGTGACTTGTTGACAAGATGGACATGGGACTGGGCTGCAGCAGAATGTTCCTCCTCAGTGCTCAGGATAATACTGATCTCATTAACAATGACTGGGCAAGTTGGGGAGGAGAGGAAGGGAGAAATAGTCTAATATGTTTGAACTAAATCCCAAGCACATTAGAACTGTATTAGGCCTGCTCTGGACTGAGACTGCAGAACATGTTCATCTAGGGAGGTTATAGAATCGTTCCCATGGGGTTAAAGTCAGGGTGGAGCATAGGAAATTTGAAGGTGAAAGACCAATGTTATTCAAACCACATACCTTCCCATCACTCTTATGGATGGTTTGGAATCTTAGGCTCACATTTAGCAGATTGTAAGGACAAAATAAAGCTTAAGGGAGGGGTCCAAATCCTAAGTGAGTTGTGTGAACAGCAAAGCTCTCAGGAACCATGGCAGCAAGGAGGCACTAAATCAAAACAAGAGAGGGCCAGGACCTATGTTAACCAACCTGAACTGAAGGCTATTGTAAGCCCAATTCTGGTGATGAAATAAGATAATCCCTAGACTGGAAATAGGCTACATTTTATGCAGTGAGGGGTCAAGTAGGTTTCTGGAGTTCTGGCATGTTGGCTTTGGGGGATTCAATCTTTGGGTTGAGTGAACAGTTGAAGCAAATTTATTGTTGGACCTCATTGATATTTAGAACTTTAACTACGATATTGTCACTTTGGTGAAATATTTATTCTGTCTGTAAGTGGAGATTTACTAATTATGGAACATTATGAAGAAAAGAAGAATAATTTTTCTAAAGTAAGATGAAACTAGAGTTGATAACTAATCCACTCACAAGAGCCCTTGTTGCTGTTCAGTTGTTTCAGTTGGTCTGACCCTATTTGAGGTTTTCTTGGCGAGGATACTGAAATGGTTTGCCATTTTCTTCTCCAGTTCATTTTACAGATGAGGAAACTGAGGCAAACAAAATCAAGTGAACTGCCCAGGTTATAAAGCTAGTAAGTGTCTGAGGCCAGATTTGAACTCAGAGTTTTCCTGATTTCAGGCCCAGCATTCATATCTACTATGTCACCTAGCTGCCCTATAAAAATCTTAGACAACTGAGAAAACATATTATCACCCTGAAGGGGTGGGACGAAGGGGAATGAGGTAACTAGCTCTCTGATAGCTAGAAGCAACTGAGTGGTACAGCAGATAAAGTATTACACCTAGAGTCAAGAAGACCTGTGTCTAAATATGACTTCAGACTAGTTATGTAACCTTAGACAAATCTCTTCACCTCTGTTTGCTTCAGTTTTTTTCAACCATAAAGTGGGGATAAAAAACACCTGGGTTGCTATGGGGACCCAATGAGATAATGTTTGTAAAGCACTTCTCACAGTACCTGGTACATCATAGGAACTATATACCTACTTATTCCTTCCCTTTTGCCAGTGGATGGTATGATAGATGGGGATCGATTGGTGGTACTAAGTCCTCTCTACTGAACACAGTCAGGAGGTAGCAGTAGTGCCCACACTATCTGGAGACTCATCCACAATACCATATCCAGACCTACTTGGCTGGATGGGGCTTGATGGCATTGCTTTTTCAGGATCTGAAATCCTGCTCAAATTCAGTCATAAACCTCCCACATGAAATGTTATTAGCCATATGATATAGGCATGGAACACCAGACATAAATCTAGTGTCCAGAGGCTCAGGGAATAACCACAGCTTTTCTGCAGTTGGACCCATCTCTTTCACCTTCAAAGCATTCTGCTCTGGACTCACACCATTGGGCACTACTCTTTACATCCCATAGATGGGTACCTTCTGCAGGAATGCTCCAAGACCAGGTTACATGTGTTACAGAAAGGATAAAGATAGATACCAAAAGAAAAAATGTCAACATGATTCTGAGGTCAAGGGGAGTCAGTATTGCCCGTCATTATGTAAGTATTTATTCAACTCAGGAGGAAGTGAACTTATTTTCAGCATAAATTTCAGTATAAATATTGGCCTTGCTTTTTTGATACATACCATGTAGTGAAGTGGAGTAAGAGGACCTGGATTTAAATTTTGGCAGTGCTGCTTATTATCCTATGACCTCTGCTGAGTTAACGTCGTTAACCCTCTCTTTCCTCATCTATAAAATGAAGGGTTTCAGTTGGAAGACCTCTGAGTCCCCGTTCAGTGCTGTATCTATGATCCTATGACTGTGAACGTGTAACATAGTTTTAGGTTTTCAATTGCTTATGTACCTTCATCTCCTCATATAATTTATAAAAACAAGCCACTTGCAAAGATTTTATTTGCAACTCCTCTGGCTTAGTTGTCCCTTCTTGATTTCATCAAGTCTCTTTCCAAAGGAACTTTTTCAGTTGTTAACTTGTTCTCCCTCTGAGATCACGAGCTGCCTCTGTAACCAAGTCTTGTGGTGATTTAAATTTTGACTGGTTTAGGAAAGTTTCTCAACTTCTCTGTGTAGTTGGCAATGGAAATTACCTTGACTGTTCTTGCTGATGGCCCAAGGATTTTTCACAGGGAAAAATTCCCTCCTTTTCTTGGATTAACAGAAGACAGTATAGAATAGTGATAGGATTTAACCTGGTGGTTTTTTAATCCAATTTTTCCTGTATTACTGGTGCTTTGCCTATGTTTTCACAAGATTTGATGGTTTCATAAAGAATAATTCTCTCCCATTTTAATGTATTAATTCTAAGGCATCCTTAAATTATGTTTCTCTGACTGAAAAATGGCCTCTTTTTGTATGCAGTTGTCTATGCCATGGCCTTTGGCTGGTTATAATCTAACTTCCTCCAAAATGTGTAGATTTTTGTTCAACTGCCTTACTCAGGGGAGGGTGGAGTTGTATTACATTCTTATATTGTGAAATCTGCTTGTGGATGATGGTATGTATATACATTTGGTTATCGTTATTCATAAATAATATCTTGAGTATACAGGGGAGAATGGTGCAAGTCTAAGTAATAATTATTTTGACTTTTAATGACTTAGAAATACATTGATTACAACATCAAAGCTGCCCTTAGGACTTTATGGAGGAGGAAAAATACTTACTTTTTTAAAATCCCATGTATCTTCTTCTAAATATGTGTCAGTCATAAATAATTTTCAACTCAGATGAATGGACAATCAATAGTCTGGTATGTGAAGAAGTGAATTTTTCCTTCCATGTTTCTAGTGAACTGGGTAAAATTTCAATGCTTACTACCATTTTTATGTCTTTATTATTATGCCAAAAATGGAATTGCTGAAAGGTCCATATAGCACAGCTATTTCTAGGTTTTGGCACATGATAATATTTGATTTAGTTACCTCTTTAAGTTTGTAAAATATAGCACTAGGCGCTAAGGGAGATACAGAGTTTAGATCACACAGCTCTGCCTTCCTGGTGTTTATAATTAGGACAATAAATAAAAATAATACAAAGTATTAATTTATAACAAGTTGTGAGTGTGCATTTTTAATCTACTTGTTCATTAGACTCAACATCAAAATCTAACTTCTCTGTTTCCATTTCTGGAAAGGAAATATCCAGGAAAAAAGTATTATCCATAACTCAGGAAAAGTATTATCTGCAACCCAGCCTAGAGTTCTTTCATGTTAATGCAGGAGTTCTTAAACTGGGGACTGTAAACTTTTTAACAAATAATTTGATTATTATATTTCAATATAATTATTTCCTTTGTAAACTGATGTATTTGGTGCATTTAATAACCTTATTCTAGGAAGGAGTAGATAGACTTTACTAGATTACCAAAGGTACTAAAAAGGGTTACTTAACTGTACTAGGGAAAACATTCTTTTTTCTCCATTATAACTTTACTAATGTTGTCTCTGACCTTCAATGACTGCTCATTACTACATAGAGGCGAAACTCCTGTATTTTAGCTTCAAAGTCCTCAATGAGTCTTGTTTGAATGTTTTAGTTTCTTTCCTTCCTTAATTAAACCTTCCCATTCTTTTAGGAGATTCTTCCTCTGACTCTGCTTTAGCACTTAACTGATAATTTAATCTCTATTTATAAAATCTAAGAGTTGGAAAGAACCTCAGAAATCAAGTCTTACTTGTACCCAAGTGCAAATACTTTCTCCCACACCTTCGCAAGTGTGATCTGTTTCAAGACCTCTGATGAGAGTGAACGTAGTATTTCCCCATGTAGCCCAGAGGAAAAAACTGGGACTAACAAGTAAAAATTGTAGCACATGTTCTTGGGCACTAACTACACAATGCAGTGGATAGCTTTCTGGGCCTGGAGTCAGGAAGACTCGTGTTCCTGAGTTCAAATTTGACCTCAGACATTTGCTAGCTGTGTGATCCTGGGCAAGTCACTTAACCCTGTTTGCCTCAGTTTATAAAATGGAGAAGGAAATGGCCAACCACTCCAGTATCTTTGCCAAGAAAACTCCAAATGGGATCATGAAGAGTCAGACACAACTGAAACAACTCAACAACAATATTTATGTTCAACCTAAGGAAAGACTTTCAAACAATTATAAGAGATAGTAGGTTTCCCCTGATTAGAGGTCTTCAAGCAAAGACTTGATGACCACTTGTTAGGGATATTTTAGAAATGATTCTCATTCAGAGCTTCCAACAATTGACCCTCGTTGCATCCACTTTATATCCTGCATTCAATGATATGAATACTACGAACCCCTTCCCAAAAGTAGTGGTATACCTACTACCTACCATCCTATTCTCAGCGCTCCAAAAGTCATGGGAAATATAGTTTAAGTATTCCACCAAGATAAATACTTTTTCTTTTTTTAAACAACCAGTAGTCGTTACATCTTTGTAACATATATATGTTGTTGTTGTTCTGTTGGTAAGTTGTGCCCGCTTCTTTGTGATTCTGTATGGGGTTTTCTTGGCAAAAATACTGGATGGGTTGGCCATTTCCTTCTCCAGTGGATTAAGACAAACAGAGGTTAAATGACTTGCCCAGGGTCACCTTGCTAGTTAGTGTCTGAGGTCTGATTTTAACTCAGGTCTTTTCGACTCCAGGCCAGTGCTAACCACAAGCCACCTAGCTGCCTTATACATACAATGCTTCAGATATCCAGTAAAATTCAATGAAAATTTATTAAACATATGCCTTGCATAGGACACTTTTCTGGGCTTTCAGGAGACAAGGACAAAGTAAAAAACAGCCCCTGACCAAAGAGCTTATGTTTTATCAAGGAGTATAATACCACCTGATATTTTAACAATAGAAATACTTCAAATATTTTGACATAGAATCAGTAAATTTTTGGCATCAGAAAGGTATTTAGAGATCCATTAGTTAAACTCTCTCATTCTAGTTTATCTTACTTGATCCTTCTGCTCATGGGAAAGAGGTAGGAGACTTATACTCACTTAGCAAGTGAAGTATCATCTCAGGTCACACATCTAGTTAGTAGCAGAGTAAGAACTGGAACTCGGCTGTCCTGATTCTCACATTTCCTGTCTTTTCACTAGACTACATTACTTCTCTATATAAAGTAGTATGGTGAATACCCTGAAGACTGAGGCCAACCAACATGAGCTTCCTCTACACCCTTCCTCCCCATCTTAGAACCTAAGTGTTCTTACCTGTACTGGAGTGGAGTGCCATTTCTTTTTCCAGTGTGTACTCATTTTATAGATTAGGAACTGAGGCAAATAGGGGTTAAGAAAGAGTAAGGGAGTGACTTGATCAGGCCTGTGCTCTAGGAAAATCACTTCAGTAGCTTTGTGAAATATGACTGGAGTTAAAAAGACTTCACTAAATCAGAGTCACCAATTAGCAGCCTTTTTTACAGTTGTCTGAGTGGAAAGAAAGGTATGTATGCAAGAGATGATATGGTGGTACAAATGGCAAAATTTGGTAACTGATTAGATTTGTGATGTGAGAGTGAGGAGTCGAGGATAACATCGAGATTGCAAACTTTGGTGACTAGAAGGATGATTGTGCCCTCAGTAATAATAAGGAAATTTTGAAGAGGGATGGATTTGTGGGAAATGATAAACAAGTTCTGTTTTGAACATGTTGAGTTTAAGCTGCATATAGGGCATCTGTGCAAAATGTCTAATCGGTAAAATAGTACTGATGCTGAGGAGAGAGTCTAGAGTGGAATATGTGGATCTAGGAGATATTTTCCTAGAGATGCCGTTTAAACCCATCTGTGATGATGAGGTGATCAAGTCATAGACTGTAGAGAGCAAAGATGAGAGAGCCAAGGATAGAGCTTTGGGGATCTCTCTATAGTTTAGAGCCATGACATGGAAGATGTGAGACAGAGGAGGAATTATCAGGCAGAAAGGATGAAAACAAAGAAAGAATAGTATTATGAAAACCTAAAGAGGAGAATGTAGTCAAGTGTCAAATGCCTCAAAAATTAAGGGCTCAGGAAGTTTGGGTTCTCCTACACCAAACAGGCTGTTTGAATATGGGATAGTTATAATATCTCTGGACCTCAGTGACTTCATCTGTAAAATGAGAATCAATACTTTTACCACCCATCTCACAGGGTGATTGTGGGGCTAGCATTTTGAACAATTTTAAGTGCTAAATAAATATAAATTGTTTTGGATGTTGATATTGATTCCTCTTTAATATTCTCTCCTCCTCTGACTTCTGTTAATAAAATCTCATGGTTTTCCTCCTGCCCCTTTGAATATTCATTCTTTTTCTTCTTTGTTCATTCCTCATTATCTTAAGCAACTTAATTGTGTATATCCCATAAATCCTTGTTCTAGACCCTTTTTTCTATTGCTTTACTTTCTCTTAGCAATTCCATCCACTTCCTGACGTCAGTTAGCACCACTCTGCTCATGATTCCAAAATCTCTGTCTCTACCCTCTTCTCAGATCTCTAATCCTTGATTTCCAAATGTCTAGTGGACACATTTTTCCTGAATGTCTTTACATCTTAGACTCAACATATGTAAAATGGAATTCATCATATTCTTGCCAACATCTTGTCTTTCCTCCTAACTCTTTTATTTTTCTTGTTGGTTCTATCATTGCCCTATTGTCTAGACTCTGGGTCATTTTGACTCTTTCTGTTATTTAACCCTTTATAACCAATCAGATGCCTCATCCTATCTATTATATTTCTATAACTCATATCTATCCAATCTCTTCTACTTTTATTGCCACTATCCTACCTCAAATTCTCATCATCTCTCACCTAGATTGCTCTGATTCTCTCCCTGTCCAGCATATATAGTAGAAGAGGGCACACAGTCTGGAATCCCAGTATACACATTCAAATTCTGATTCTCTTTGTGAACCCATTTGGGATTTTCTTGCTAAGAACAGTAAAGTAGTTTGCCATTTCCTTCTCCAGCTCATTTTACAGTTGGGGAAATTGAGGCAAATGGGGTTGAGTGACTCGCCTAAAGTCACATGGCTAATAAGTGTCTGAGGCCAAATTCGAAGGCAGGTGCTCCTACTCTAGGGCTGGTCCTGTATCTACTTGCCACCTAACTGCCCAAGCCTTTCCCAAACTCTGGTAATTCTAGTGTCCACCCTCTCTTATGTACTTCTTATTTATTCTGAATATAGTTTGTACATATTTGTTTGCTGATTGTCTCCTCCCAATCTATTGTAAACTCCTTGAGGGTAGGGACTGTCTTTTGCCTCTTTTTGTATCCCCAACACTTCACATAGTGCCTGGAACATAGTAGGTGCTTAATAAATGCTTATTAGATTGACAGAGTGGGATGAGGATGGGGATAGTAAACACATTATGGTGGACAGAAAGATAGCATATGTTGTGAAGCATGTTATGAGGATGGTGTGATCTAGTAGGTTATGTGAGTTGGCACTTACCAATCCAGATCTCTTGGTCTCAGGAAGGAGTTATAAAACTGAGTGTATTAAATCTATCAGAGCATGGTGGTCCAGGAAGTATATCAGTAGGGCAAATGGCAAGAGGGCCAGAGTGGATGGCATCTCCTAATATTTAATTTGCTGAACTGAATTTTTTCTCTTCTCATGTTACTTTAATCAAGATGCTTTATTCTTTTTTTGCTTTCTGTTGAATACACCTGTTGATGTGGACTAACTCTTGGTTCTTCATACTTTTTTTCCAGAGTGCCTATCGCATGTTTACAAACAACACGTGTTTGAAGCACATGATCACCAAAGTCCGGCGGGACACTCACCACTTTGAACGCTACCAGCATAATCGAGACCTAGTGGGATTCCTCAACATGTTTGCTAACAAACAACTGGAGCTGCCAAGGGGCTGGGAAATGAAGCATGATCACCAGGGCAAGGTAATTGAAGGAAGTTTGGAGGGATTGGCTGGATGTGAGGTATTTAACTCTTTCTGTGCCCTTTACCATTCAGTCCTTCACAGCTCTGCATACTCTACTACCTCTATTCTGGTACTGTCAGAGAAAGGCAGATCTCTGGGAGTGTCCTATTCTGAAACAGTTTATGAAGTGTAGAGAAGAGAGGTAGGAATTGACTTCTAGCAGAATGACCCCTTATTCCATCTGTCCTTTTGCTCCTAACTATAATCTATCAGCTTCGAAGACTATATGCAGTATATCCTTCCTATGACTTATGTCAAGAGTTGTGACTTTCTTTTTCATAGAATAAGTAGGTGTTATATTTATGTCACAAATATCTGTCATATATCTGTTGCTTTAAGAAAGAATATATGGTGTGATCTCAATAAGAAAGAATTGCCTTTTTAGACTAGTAGCACCTTCTCTGTCCTTTACCTTCTTAAGGAAAAGGGAGGATAAAAGGGTAAAGAATATTTTGCATGTATGCCCCTGTAATAGGGTTGGATTGTCAAGTTCCTCCCTTTCACACTATCATTATTGTCCATGCTCCCAACCTTCCTGACAATCTGGATTACAAGCCATTTTCTGATATCATCCTTTACTCCTCTGTCTCTGTGTGCAGTCATTTACTAGAGCTAAGTCTATTGTCTGGAAAATGCTCTCTGCTAAGGTCCACCTGTGGAAATCTTCCTGTTCTTTGAAGGCCTAGTTCAGGTGTCACTTTCTCTGTAAAGTCTTCCATGATCAATTAGACTCTGGCCTTTTGGCCATAGTGGACAGATCCAAAAACAAAGGGTCAAAGTCAAACAGAGGTACAGCTAGGCTGGATGCCAGGAGAATCTTTTAAACAATTGGAGCTGTCCAAAAGTGGAATAGGCTGCTTTAAGAGGTGGTAGGTGCCCCCCTCCTTTATATATTCATGTGGAGGCTAGATGGTCGGTCACTTGTTGGGTTAAATTATAGCAGGGATTTTATTTTGGGTGTGGATTGGGGTAGATGGCTGGTAAGATTCATTACTGCTCTAAATCCTCTGTTTGTGGGCTCTCCAGCTAAAATTTTTTTTCCTCCTCAGATTTTCTTTGAACACTGTGGATCTCTTTTACATTCTATACATATCCTCCTATTATATTATAAATTCTCCAAGGGCAGGGATTTTGCTGTTTCTTCATTGTGAATCTTGAGCACCTAGCATAGTGCCTTGGCCATTAGTAGATATGTAATTAATACATAGTGAATTTAATTGCATATTCAAGGACTTTATACCAGTAAATTAAGTATCTACTACAAGATAGTGAGGAATCTCTATAGGGTTCTTTGGATGAATAATAGGGATATTTCTATATGGGGCAGCTAAATGACACAGTGACTAGAGCTCTGGGCTTAGAATCAGAAGACTCATTTTCATGAGTTCAAATTCAGTCTCAGACACTTACTAGCTGTGTGACCCTGAGCAAGTCACTTAATGCCATTTGCCACAGTTTTCTTATCTATAAAAGGAGTTGGAGAAGTAAATGGCAAACAAGTCTAGTATTTTTGCCAAGAAAAAAACAAAATATGGTCAAAACTAAAACAATTGAATGTCAACAAATATATGTGGGATCATATAAATACATATATTGATATGTGTGTATATATATGTATGTATATATAGATGCATATACGCACACAAATATATATGTGTGTGTCAGCACTTTCTCTATAAATTACCAATCAACCCAATCTATCAACAAGCATATATTCAGGACCTACCAAACACTCTATGTGTATGCATGTAATATTATTTACCTTATATCTTCCCCCTTTTCTCTGCTTAAGAAGTTAAAGGACAGAGAGGGTGCTACTAGATTACAAAGTTCTTTCTAGTCTAGTGTGCATACATATATACATACATATATGTGTACATAAACACAAGCACACATAGTCGTGGAGAACTCACAACATTGACTCTTTCAGTCATTCTTTGCATAACAGCTCTGAGTTTTTTGGCTTGTGAATGTTTGATCCTACAGGTTGCTGGCATTTTTGGCTTGAGACAGCCTCAAGCTATTTTGCTTCCTAGAGGTTTAGAGGAGTTAGCTGCATCTCTTCTAAAGAAGCCTGCACCCAGAACCAGAAAGACCTAAAAGCTTAGCACCTCAACCTACAGATGGTGCCCCTTTAGGCACCACACCTTTAATTAAGCACTTAAGCTAATACTTTAGCTAAAATCTCTATCTGGGATTTCTTTCTGCTGGTGTCAGCAAGCATCTGGGGAATTATTTCACTGGATGATATCTTTCTGTAATCTCCCGGGGGCTGCTCTGTCTGTTAACTGCCAGCTACCAAGACAAACCCCTAAAAAGAAAGGTGGAAATAATAGGCACATTTTCAGTCTCCTCAGTGACAGTTCCCTAGTCAAAAAAGACCCAACATTCATCCACCCCAAGACCCAAATCTTCTACCTTGTCTATGTTCTGACTTTTAGCTCTAGAATGTTAGCACTTGTTTAGCTTGGGCATTTCTGTTCGTAGAACTTCTAAAGATACCAAGCCTCTTGTTGTCTGTGAATATTTTAAAAGTAACTTAAATTTGAATATGATTTGCAGAGACATTATATGGTGGAGTAAATGCTAGATTTGAAGTGGGAGGCCTGAATTCAAAGCCTGGTTCCTTTTAATATCTTGGTTACTTTAGTCATATTACTTAACTTCTTTCTGGGGCTCAGTTTTCTAACTTGTAAAGTGGAAGAGAGAGAATTGAACTTGATGATTGCTGGAACCCTTTCCAACTCTAAACCTGTGATTATGTGACACTACAGAATATAGCAAGCAGCTATTAAATATTAAAAAAAAAAAACCCAAGAGCTTTCTCAGACAAATGATCCCTAATGTTGAATCTGAAGGAACCAACTTTCTTTTTCTGTTACTTGAACCTAAATTAATCCTTAAATTGTGCCGACATTCAAGATCAAGATATCTGTGAATTGGACCTGGAGAGAGAGAGAGAGAGAGAGAGAGAGAGAGAGAGAGAGAGAGAGAGACAGAGAGAGACAGAGAGAGAGATAGAGAGGTAGACAGACAGAGACAGAGACAGAGAGATACACCAAGCAGAGACAGTGTTGGTTTTTGCTTAAGTTGAGCTTATGACTTTATGTATGTGGCTGTCAGATCTAAGGTGTATTATTTGATGTATGTAATACAGTTTGATTTGCCTCAAATGGAAAACTACATTATGAAAGAGAAAGCCACACATTTGAAAGGGAAATAAAATCGATTTGCACATCATTCTAAAGGTGCAGTTATTTTTGCCTGTCCCAGGGGAGAATCAAGAATATTTGGTCAGTTGGACTCCGGATCATGGTGGTAATATGCAAGTTTTAGGTTTAAGTAAGAAGTAAGTATTTGGTGGCACTAAAATGTTGGTTATTTAATGACTCTCAATACTTGTAGCTCTTGGCTAAGTCTGACCATTAATCCATTAGTCTGTTAGTTTACTCAGGGCAATAATATATCTGGAAGGCAAAACTCAGCTCTGATGGGGGAGGGGAGATAGGTGTTAAGTATATGTATATGTGTGTATAAGTATATTATACATATGTACAGTTATGCATGTTTATAAATATATATTCATTCAGAAGGATAAATTTCAGTTTGCTAATCTTAGGACTTTAAGGAAATTATGTGGCAAATGAAGTAGTAAGAATTGAGACCCAAACTTTTAGGAAGCAGGAGATCTATTTCCCAGTCTTGGCTATGCTACTTAGCTATGAGACTTGGGGAAAGTGATTTAAATCTCTCTGGATGCTATTTGCCTCATCTAAAAAATAGAAATGAAAATTTCACTTTTTTGCCTTTCTTTGTATCCCTAGCCCTTAGTACAGTGCCTGGCACATAGGAGCAACTTAATAAGTACTAGTTGATGGACTGCATGACCCAGGGCAAGTCACTTAACCTTCTGTGGTTTAAGTTTCCTGATATGTAAAATGGTGATAACAATAACACTTGCATTTCTCACCTCGAAGGATTATTGTGAGGAAAAGGTTTTTAAATATTAACAATTTTTTAAAATAATAGAATCATAGATTTCAAATTTTAAGGAAACTTAGAGCTTATCTAATTCAGTTCCCTCATTTGATCGATAAGTAAATTGATTCTCAGAGAAGTTAAATGATTTGTCCAAAATCACGTAGGTATTAAAACCAGGTCTACTGTCAATCAGTCAATCAGCAAACAAAAATTAAGTGCCTTCTATGTGCCAGACACTGTGCTAGGCATTCAGGATACAAAAAGAAGCAAAATACGGTCTTTGCCTTCAAAGAGATTGCAACCTAATTGGAGGGATGAGAACAAAAGTGGAGAGTATCTGGGAGTCTCCTGACAGGGAAAATACCTAGGAGTATGCCTCTGATTGCACCACACTCCTTTCGAAAATATATGAAAGTATTTTGGAAATTACAAATGTTTATATAAGTATAAGCCATAAGAATGGGAACTGACAACAGGTTATAAGATTCAGCAGTCATGAGATTAGAAGAATGCAGTTTCAATAGTGTAGTAGAGGGCAGAAGTTAGATTGCAAGCAGTTAATGATAGTGAGGAAGAAGTAGTGGGGACAGTCAGCATAGAATTCATTCAAGAAATTTGATTTCAGAAAGAATAAAGAACAGGCCCTCCGTTAGTTTGGCCTATTTTTTTCCTGACAACCTTAGTTTGAAAAGGGAGATAATTTTAAAAAGTCTAAGGAATTACTTTGGAAATTAGGAAGTTTTACTTTGGAGGTAATTTTAACACTTTTAGAATTCATGCCATAGGGCAAATGTTAGAGATTATTTTACAAAAATGGTTTGCCTTCCTTATTAGTGCTATTTTTATTTTTTCCTGAAGTGGCTGAAATGATAGTAAATTCATACTTTCTTCCCCTGACCACCTCCTTGTCCTTCTCATCTCATCTAGCTTAGGAGATATTTCTCAGCCCCTTCTCCCTAGGTAAAGATTGGAGACACTTAGAGATCCTACCCAATTCCAACCTAATAAATGCTACATTGGAGAATTCCATCTCATCTTCAAAAAAACCAATGATTAAGCATTTATTAAGCACTTAATATGTTCTCAGCACTGTGCTAAGCACTGAGAATCCAAAGACAAAAGTGGAACCAGTCCTTCTCATAAAGGAGCTTATAAATGTCTTATATTCTTACCTTTTTAAAAAAAATGTTGCACTTTTCTAAGTCTAGGAATACACTTGTATCCTTAACTTTTACAGCTGAAGCTGGCCATGGGTTTCATGCCTACGAGTCAATATTTGGCCCATTGACTGGTTCCTAAACCATATCCTTAAGATGAAAATTGAGGTGGCGGCAACAGCAAAGTGATGGCAGAGTTGGAGTTTTCATTGGAGGAAGAACATCATAGTCAGTGCCCACTCCTGGTTTCTGGTTTCACCAGAATTTAATGTTCTGTTTAGCTTAATAAGTTATACTAGTTATGGCATGGGTCCGAGTCTGGAGTCAGTGATCCCCAGTTAATAAACAAGATCTTTTCCAGAAGTTCATTTGCAAGTCTCTTATTTAGAATTCAGAATTCATTTTCCCATAGAAAGAATGTTATAAATGGTGGTTAATATTTCAGGCCAATCCACAAAAGCCTTCTAACCCATAATGTACCTGAATTATGAATAAAGCCTAATCTGACCTAGTCCATGTAGCAGTTTGTGTGGGAAAATTCATTCAGAGTTCCAGTTTGAAACTCTTCATGTTAAAAACACAAACACATACACATACACACACACACACACACACACACACATACTTTATTAGGTAGGACTGGAAATACTCCCCTTGCCTCTGCTCTAAGTCATTAGGTGGCTCTTAGGCCCTAATATAAGAAGTGAGAGACTAGAGTAAGGGGTAGGAGTCGAGGGAGTAACTGTAAAGGATGAGAGCTTCTTGACAGGGAAAATACTCCGGGATATTTCTCTATTCTGGTTGTCATTCCTGCCACTCCTTTTCTTTTCTTCTTTTTACTCTAGGAATTAGTCACCTGGTTTTCTTTTTAGAGCTATTACTTGTTGCTTCTGCCCTGGATCTCTCTCCTCCCTGACCAACTGTGGAAGACAAACACAGAGTCATAACTTTTCTCCTCCACAGTTTGTGGTTGTTGAGTCATTTTCAGTCATGTCTGACACTTTGTGACCCCAGTTGGGGTTTTCTTGGCAGAGATGCTTGAGTGGCTTGACATTTCCTTTTCCAGCTCATATTACAGATGAGGAAACTGAGGCAAACAGATTAAGTGACTTGCCCAGGGCCACACACCTAATAAGTGTCTGAAGCCATATTTGAACTCAGAAAGAGGAGTCTTTCTGACTTTAGGCCCTTGCCTCTCTCCATTGTGCCTCCTAACTGTTTTATGCATAGAATAAAACTGTGGTCCTTTTGAAGTGTTCTAAAGTTTTTTTGCTATTAAAAGAATAGGGATTTTAAAAGTCTTCTTGAGTTCCTCTTCCTTCTCTCTCTCTTTTTAAAAATTAAACTTTATAAATAAAGATGTGAAAAGAGTTAATAAAGTGACTTTGTACTCAGAGAACTCAAGTAAGATATCATATAATTCTTGAGTATCCTGAAGCAAGAACACAGAACCCTGAGAAACAGGGGACTTGTATTCTAGCCTGGCCTAATATCTCTTGGCTTCATTTTTCTCATCTAAAATTTGAGGGAGTTGTACTCATGTTTTGTTAGCTAACTTTTTATAATTCAGAGGCAGCTGTCTTAGGCTATCCTGGGTACTTTGGTTGCCAAAGAACAGGGACTCTGGGGTAAAGAGGCCAGTGGAATGAGGGAGAAGGGGAAAAGAGAGGATCAATTTTGGGCCCTTATTGTACTAGGAAGCCAGGAGGAGGAAGAAGAAAAGAGGAAAGTTATGGTAGCAAGGAGGGAAAGCTACATCCTCTGATTGAAAATAGGTAGGTAAATGATAAGAGATGTGGTGTGATCGAATAGATAGAAATCTGATCTTGGAGTGCAGAGGGCATGGGTTCGATGCTTGCCTGTGACACACACTGACTTTGGGAGCATTGGGAAGTCATTTAACCTCTCAGTCATCGAGACAACTTTCTTAGACTATGAAGTTTCATAGAAGATGTTGACTTGCATTGGTAAAGGGAAATAATGCACCTAAGAGTGCCTTTTACCAATGATATCACAGGTTCCGCCCCTGCCCCTAAATAAATGATACAATGCTTGTACAAGGTTTGGTATTTGCCATTTATCATGTCACATCCCACTAAATAATCTAATATCTTAGCAACTCCTGAATAAGCAAAAACTTGCCTGTAACAGTGGCACTTCTGTGCATCACCTTTGTAGTTTTACCAGGCTACTAGATGGTATTGTAGATCATGGTGAGCCTTGAGGCAGGAAGACCTAAGTTCAAATTTGTCCTCAGACTGGCTGGGTGATCCTGGGCAAGTTGCTTAGCCTTTGACTGTCTTTCTCCTCATCTGTGAAATAGGGATAATAGCAATAATAATTATAAGGTTCTTCTGAGGATTAAATGTGATAATATTTATAAAGTGTTTAGCATAGTGCCTTGTTGTAGTAAGTATTTAATATATCCCACCCACCTTCCTCTTCTCTCTCCTTCCAACTTTCTTCTCTTCTTTACATTTTCCTTTGTTCATTCTTTCCTTTCTTTGTTCCTTCCTTTCCTTCCTTCCTTTTTTACTCCCTCCTTTCCTTTCTTCTTGTAAATTACTTCCCTTCATAAAACTTATGCAGCAAAAAAAGGGTCTTGGAAGCATAGACAAAAATTAATTGAAAACTAAATAATCTAATCCTGAAGAATGAGTATGTCAAAGAACAAATCACAGAAACCAGCAATAATTTCATTAAAGATTAATGACAACAATGAGACAAAGTATCAAAATTTGTGGGATACAGAAAAAAGTAGTAGTTAGGGGAAAATTTATATCTCTAAATGACTACATTAATAAAAGAAAGAAAGAACAGATCAGTGAACTGGGCAAGAGACTAAAAAAACCTAGAAAGAGAACAAATTAAAAATCTCCGATTTAATACTGAAGTAGAAATTCTAAAAGTCAAAGGAAAATTAATAAAATTGAAAATAAAACAGCCATTAAACTAATAAATAAAATTGAGAGCCTATTGTATGGGAAAAACAACAAAACAGATAAACCATTGGCTAATTTGATTTAGAAAAGAAGAAAACCAAATTACCAGTATAAAAAATGAAATGAGCGACTGTACCAGCAAGGAGGATGAAATTAAATAAATTATTAGGATTAAATGAGTGACTGTACCAGCAAGGAGGATGAAATTAAATAAATTATTAGGATTTATTTTGCCCCCTTATATACCCGTAAAATTGACAATCCAAGTGAAATGGATGAATGTTGACAAAAATATAAATTGCCCAAATTAACAGAAGAGGAAATAGAATATTTAATAACCCTATGTTAGAAAAAGAAATTAGACAAACCATCAAAGAGCTTCCTAAGAGAAAAGCTTTAGGACCAGACAGATTTATAAGTGAATTCTACTTAACATTTAAAGAACAATTCATTCTAATGCTACAAAAATTATTTGAAGAAAAAGGAAAAAAGGAGCCCTCCAGATTCTTTCTATGACAGAAATATGGTTTCAATACCTAAACCAAGGAGAGCAAAACAGAGAAAAAAACTATAGATCAATTTCCTTAATGAATATCAATGTAAAAATTTTAATTAAAATACTTTCAAGGCGAACACGGCAATATATCACAAAGTCATATATTATGACCAGATGGGATGTATAGAAGGAATTTAGAGCTGGTTCAATATTAGAAAGCCAATCAGCTTTCTAATTGACCTTATCAGTAACAAAAACAATAAAAATCATATGTTTATCTCAATAGATGCAGAAAAGGCTTTTGACAAAATGCAGTACTCATTTCTATTAAAAATACTAGTAAGTATAGCAATACATGGAGTTTTTCTTAAAACTCTAAGTAGTACCTATCTAAGACCAAAAGCAAAACAGTGTGTGTAAGGGGAATAAACTAGAAACCTTCCTAGTAAGATCAAGATAAAACAAGGATATCCATTATCAGCATGATTATTAAATATTGTTTTAGAAATGCTACTTGTAGCAATTACACAAGAAAAAAGAAATAAGAAAAGGAAACAAGGAAACAAAACTATCCCTCTTTACAGGTGATTTGATGTTATAATTAGAGAATCAACTAAAAATATAGTTGAAACAATTAACAACTTTAGTAAAGTTGCAGGACATAAAATTAAACCCATATAAATCATCAGTTTCCCATATATTTACCAACAAAACCTAGCAAGAAGAGATGAAAAAGGAAATTCCATTTAAAATAACTGCAGACAATACATTTTTCATGCAAATCAAAACAGATGGTACCACACCAATCAAACTACCAAAGAATTATTTTATAGAGCTAAAAAAATAGTAAAATTCATCTGGAACAACAAAAGGTCAATAATATTACGGGAATGTATGAACAATATGTGAAGGAAAGCAGTCTAGCAGTACCAGAGTTCAAGCTATATTACAAAGCAATAATTATCAATCTGGTACTGGCTAAGAAATAGAGTGGTGGATCAGGGGAGTCGATTAGGTACACAATATACAAGAGCAAAAGGCCATTTGTTTGTCAAATCCAAAGATCCAGACATTGGGGGCAAAAACTCATTATTTGACAAAAATTGCTGGGAAGACTAGAAAGCAGTCTGGTATTAACTAATCATAAACCGACATCCCATACCATTAAGATAAGCTCAAAATGGGTATGTGATTTAGACATAAAAGGTGATCTTATAAACAAATTAGGAGAGTATGGAAAAATATACCTTTCAGATTTTGTGGATAAGGGAAGAGTTTATAACCAAACAAAAAAAAAGAGAGGATTGCAGGAAGTAAAATGGATAATTTTGGTTACATGGAATTCAAAAGGGTTTGCACAAACAAAACCAATACAGTCAAAATTAGAAGGAAAGTAGGAAACCGGGGGAAAATTTTACCATAAATTTTTCTCAAAAAAGTACTCATTTCTCAAATACATATGGAACTGAACCAACTTTATAAAAATAAGAGTCATTTCCCAATTGTAAATAGTGAAAAGATATAAACAGGCCTTTTTATAGAAAAGTAAATCAAAGCAATCAATAGTCAAATAAAAAAATCTAAAGTACTAATAATGAAAGAAATACAGGGTAAAATAACTATAATGTGTTACCTCACACTTATCAGATTGTCTAACATGATAGAAAAGGAAAATGACATGCTACAGGGGATGTAAAAAAAAATAGAGTAGTAATACATTATTATTAGAGCTGTGAATTGGTCCAACCATTGTGGACAACAGTTTGGAACTATACCCAAATAGCTATAAAACTGTGTATAACCTTTGCTCTAGCAATTACACTAATTGGTTTATATCTCAAAAAGAACAAAGAAAAAGGGAAAGGACCTATCTGTGCAAATATAGCAGCTCTTTTTGTGGTGACAAGAATTGGAAATTGAGGGGATGCCCATTAATTGAGGAATATCTGAAAAAGTTGTAGCATATGATTGTGATGGAATATTATTATGCTAAAGGTAGAAAGTGAGAATATTCCATGGTTGAACTTTGGTCAGTGTGACCAGTGATAAGACAATGGAGCAAAAGATCCAAAAGTAAAGGATAGTGTAGACAAGGGGAATGGTGGCAGAAAAACTTGGGGAGACCTATAGGAACTGATGCAGAGTAAAGTGGGTAGAATCGGGTGAATATTGCATACAGAAATAACAGTATTGTTATGATTATCAACTGTAAAAGACTTAGCTGGTCTGATCAATAAATAATCCAAGATGAATCTAAAGGATTCATGATGAAAAATGTTGTCTGCTTCCAGAGGGAAAACAGATGAACTCGGAATGTCGGTTGAAACATATTTTTTCACTTTATTTTTCTTACATTTGGGGGTGTGGGTAACAACTAATATGGAAATATTTTGCTTGACTTTGCATGTGTAATTGATATTATATATGCCTTATTGATATGCCTTCTCAGTGAGTTGGAGGGAGAGAATTTACAACTCAATTTTTAAAAAAATGAAAGTTAAAAATAATTTAAACAAAAAGATCATTGGTAACTTTGGAGACAGTACTTTCAGTTAAATGATAAGATCAGAAGCTAGATTGGGCAGAATTTAGAAGTGAAAGTGAGAAGTGGATGTAAATTTAATTTATCTAATATAAACAGATTTCTCAAGAAGTTTAGCTGAGTAGGGGAGAAGAGATGTAGGATAATGGTAGAGATGGTAGGATTAAGTAAGGATTGAATTTTTGTTTACAGATAGTGGTGACATAGATGTGTTTGTAGACATCAGGGAAGGAGACAGTGGAAAGAGAAAGATTAAAGATTAAAGGGAGTGAGGATGATGACCGGAGGTGATGTCAGGGGATGTGATCACGGGTGCATTAAGACAGTGTTCTTGAGAAGGAGAAGGGCCATCTCTTCTGAGAGTAGAGTACAGGAGAAGATAGTGGGGGATGTCTGAGTGACGTGAATTAGGGAAAGGAGAGGAAGGAGCTCTCAGATAACAGTCTCTTTTATAGGTGATATTTGAGGTTTCCCAGCTAATAGAGAAAGAGTCCTGTGGATGATTTTAGAAACGATAAGAAGACTTGGAACTACAGATGTGAGGAGTTCAGTAGCAGGTTGATCCAAAGAGTAGAATGATTGCCTTGCTTCAGTGAGAACCAGAGACTGGATAACATAAATTTGAAGTAGACCCAGTTACCATGTTTCATGATTTTCTCTAGTTCGTTTCTTCTAGAAGGTAGAAAGTGGGAATATTCCATGGTTGGACTTTGGTCATATGTAACCAGTGATAGGATGTAAGACCAAGCAAAGTAGGATTTTTCTTGCTTTCTTTTTGGAGTTCAGTGTCCCAGGCTCAGGCTAAATTATGAACATCGGAAGGCTTAATCTCCTTTGAAACCTGGCAGTTCACAAGTGTGCTGAGTGATGTGGGTTGTGATACTTTCTGACTCTGAGCCTATTAGTTGAAAACTATATATACTGGGAGGTTGCTGTTTTGCTTTGGGAGTTTTTTTTGACCTTTTGATCCTTGGATGGGACTCTGAGTAGTCCTTTTGTATGAGTTTCACCCCCCTCACTACTCAGATGTTGGTATATTACTTTGTCAGACAGTTGTAGCCCTGTTGATCTTTGTGCTAATTTCTCTGCTTGTATTTTCTCCACCTTCAGGGTCTTAACTTTTCCCCTGAACTAGTGAATGACTTATACATGTTTAATTAAAGAAGGATTGTTAACCCCTTTGAAGCTGTCTTTCCTTTATAAAGCAGATCAAAGAACATGTTCCAGCAGGCCATCCTGGGTGTGCTAGGGTGCTTGCTAATACATTGGACAATGGAGTAAAGGATCCAAAAGTAAAGAATAGTGTAGAGTTGAAATAGTTTATCAAGAGGTCATGGTAGGAAAGGGAGGAGAGTTTAGCCAGTACAGGGGTGATGGACTGAGAAATAACTGAATAGTATAGAGAACAGAAGTAATGAAGGATTTAAAGACTGGGGTTCAGGGTTCTAATGCATTAAGGAAAGATGTAATGATAAAACATCAGATGAAAGGAATTTAAGAGTACATAAAAGTGGAAACACTTGGGGAGTAATAGTGAGGTTTAGATAATTTAGTAATGGTTTAGGTGAAGTGGAGTTGAGGACTACTAGGCTATAATAACTGAGTCTATTGAGGAACAGGGAAAGTTAGGTTATTTAAGGGGTCATTAATGTATATGTTGCAGTCCCCCTGTATAAGGTTAGGTGTTCTGGAGAAACATACTTGGAGCCAAACATTGGATCCACTGAGGAAGAAAGGAGAATGTCCTGGGAGTTCAACAGATAGTTGCTCAAAGGCATGCATATGCACATTGAAAAGAATATGTGTGTGTGTGTGTGTGTGTGTGTGTGTGTGTGTGTATTCTTTTCAACCCTTTCCCTCTTACTAATAACAAATTATCATTCTTTAAGCAAAAGGATCTTTGCTCTGTTCATCACCGCCATTTGCCTTCTAATTAATTTTACTGAAAAAAAGTGAAATGTTCCCATTGTCTTCAGCAGATAGGATCATTCATGCCTCTTCTATTCTTCTGTGATGGTTGAAGGATTATATGGGAAGACAGGGAACAATGTAGAGAAAATAGTGATATTTGCTTCCCCACAGCACTGGGGAAAGAGAGGTAAGAGATTTCAAGAAGGGAAGGAACATGTGAGTAATATTTTACTTTTAATTGGAGTAAATTAAAATAAATTATGTCTTCCAACGTGA
This sequence comes from Potorous gilbertii, assembly GCA_028658325.1. Lineage (NCBI taxonomy): Eukaryota > Metazoa > Chordata > Mammalia > Diprotodontia > Potoroidae > Potorous > Potorous gilbertii. Next base: position 223,260,847 of record CM053771.1, on the reverse strand, counting down.
TAGTCCTTTACACAACTAAGATTTGGATCACCAATCTAGATTTACTTTAGTGCTTCATTCTTAAATTACAGTTCTTTATATTGTGATCCAAGCCCAGTTGCTCAGTGTATATGTATGAACAGGGTAGGTATGTATACTTTTATGGATCCCCAGTTTATTTGACGACAATTTCTATGTAGACAAATTTAATTTCTTGTAAAACTACATTCTAGTTTTGTTGAGGCTGTAGTTGTTATGTCTTAAGAAATACTGATGTCCTTTTCCATTCCTAAAATAATAACTTTTTTAGTATTGTGTGAAGAAAAAGTGTATTTTTTTTGGCCTTGGTGAAACACTACTTGGCTCCAACTGTCTTAAATTTCCTGGCTTTGACTGTGCCCTGGAGCAGTGAAAGAGTAGAAGTTTTTCAAATGAAGCTAGATTTTGGTGTGTTTGCATTCCTTTTGTTTTTAGCTGTGATTCTAGTGCTCATTAGTGCAGAGCTAGGAAGCTTGAATTAATTTCTTTAATGAAACCACATCAGTGGTGGTATGCCACCCTATTCCACAATTTTACTTTATTGGGAGCTAGCCTAGATGTTCTTTGATATAATCCTCTGTTCATGCAATCAGTGTAATGCATTGTTTTTCAAACAGAACCCATAAACAAATGTTAGGTGCTTTTAATGGATAATTACATGGTATTAGGGAATTATGAAATATAGTGTGCCCTAAATGAAAGAATATTAGGTCAATTTCTGTACCAGCTTGAGCTAGTTAAGATGTCCTATGGGACATATTCCTTTCCCAAAAATTAATTAGAAAGCTTTTGATGGTGGTGAGCATTGGAAAGATTTCTTGTAGTAATTAATATCTGCATTACACAGAGAAATGACATTTCTGCTTATATTGTGCCTTTCAAATGCTTTCCCTCTCCTTTGAGTAAGTGTGTAAATTTTCATAGTTCTCCTGTGACCTAAGTAATCCTTTATATGCAGACAAAGTCAGAAACTAAGCAGTCTTATCCAAGGTCATACATTGTGCCAGCAATGGATTCCTCATCCTGCATTTTCTTAGTGCTGTAGGTATGTGGTTTTGAGGGAGTTCTTACCCAGGACCTTGCTCCCAAAGTACTTGGCAGACTTAACGAGCATGTGTAAACAATACACATAGCATTCCATCTGCCTCTGAAACAGAACCCTTTGTGAGGTAGAAAAATGTCACCTTTCTACCACCCACAGCAGTCTCACAAATAGCTGCTAGGGAAGGGTATTTCATGCAGTGAGTGACTGAAGCATGCTGTCCATAGCAGGTTCCCAGTGGCCTTTTGAAGCCTGAGATAACCAGAGTAGTCATCTGTGAAGCCACTAACAGGCCTAAGGCAGTGGTTAGGAAAGCAGCATAAATGGGGAAATAGAGGAACAAAGAAGTAGATCATAGGAAGAGAAAGAGAGAAATACAGAGACAGAACTGGAGAGAGAAAGTGTATTCCATGTTATAGGGAGTGGTAGTGTCCTCAGTGGACTAGTGGCCTCCCGGTCAGGTTTTTTTTTTGTTTGTTTAATCTAGATGCATGATTTCATCAGAATGGGTAACTCCCTCCACGTATGCAGATCTGCAACTCTTGATAACAGATTTTAAGAGTCACCTGGGCACTGAGAGGTTGGGACTTGCCCATAGTCATACAGCTCATATGTGTCAGAGGTGAGATTTGAACTTAGGTCTTCCTGACCTCATAGATGGCCCTCTAAATTTATTGAATGTCTACTAAGTAACATAACACTATTTAATATAGGAAAATAAATAACATAGTCTTTGATCTCCTAGAACTTACAGGGTTTCTTGTTGTTCAGTCTTTATCCTGTTCATTTTCAGATAAGGAAACTGAGACAAACTGGGTTAAGTGACTTACCCAGGGTCATACAACTAAGTATCTAAGAGTCTGAGGCCATATTTAAACTCAGGAAGCTGAGTCTTCCTTACTCCAGGGTCTGCACTTTATTCACTGCACCATCCAGCTTCTCCAGAGCTTAGAGTTTAGTAAGAAAATAAGACATACACAAATCATTACCCCACATAGGACTTGAAATGACAAGAAAAGAAACTCAGAATGCTATAGGGTCTTGGAAGAGGGAAAACTTCTAGTTTGGGGGGATTTAGGGCAGTACATTGAATCGTTACATTTACATTGAACCTTAAAAAGGATTAAAAGTAAATGAACAGAACCGCAAGGGAAGGGCATTCTAGGGAAGCAAATGCACAAAGGCAAGAAAGCATGGGCACATTTAGGGAATTGTCTCGTTTGGTTAGAGCTTGTTGTGCATAAAGGAGAATGATAAATAAGCCTTGATAACTAGCTGGGGGCCAAATCATGGGGAGGGCCATGGTGAGCAATAAAGATGAAAGGTGAAAATCCAATCTTCTATTGCATTTGTTATCCTATCAAGGTGGGTATTCCCTTCAGTGATATAGATTGTAATCCTACTATTCCTGCCCATCTTATATGAATCTTGTCCATACCTTTCCATAAGTTTACTGCAGGGAGTCTACCCAATGTGCAAATGGCATCTTGCTGCCTTTGGAGCAAGAGAGCAGTCTGTATGAGAGAGTTGCATTCTCACTACAAGCCTCCCCTAATCTTCTTTGATCATACAATTTTTTTGAGAATGACATATCTTTGATGAAAATATTCCATAAGGACAGGTAAGCTTTTACAGATGGCTTCTAGCAGACTACATCTACTCAGTCACACAATTGGCTGAAAGTTTAAAAGAATACAAGATTTCTAGGTATTTTTTTGCCTATTTCAAAAAAGCATTTGATTCAGAACAAAGCACAGTTTTAAAGGTTTTCTTCTAATAAGGACTCTTTTATATATGTATATGTTAATGTATTACAAGATTTCTTGGTAAAACAACCATATAGATAATTCACTTTCATGATCCTCAGATTACTTCCATCAAATAAGGGATAAAACAGAGAGACATGTGTTTACCAAATGTGTTTTCCATTGTTATTAAACTGGTACTGTGCTAAGTATAAATGAAAGAATTCCCTATCCTTGTTGAAATAGTCCAGACATCCCAGTTTGAGGATGATACTATGTTGATTGCATCAAACCCAGAGCATAATAATGCCACCTCAGTGAAACCCATGATTGCTCAAAAAAGAGTGGTTAATGAAAGGAAAACTATATGATTGAAAAAGACCCTTTTCAAACTAGGAAATAGTTTGGATAGCCAACTGGTGACCAGTCCATTATCAGTACATTAATGTATTTAACTGGGACCAGAACTACAAATAGATGATAAATTGGATCCTAAATTATATAGGAGAGAGTAAGTTGTATTGCATCTGCTTTTAACAATACCAGATTGCTCCTCACCAAAAAAGTCCATTTTTTAAAAATAAAAATGCTCTTCTCTATGTTGCAAATTGTTGATCGCCATAATTCCAAGGAATAAAAGTTGTAAGAGACCCAAAGATCAATTGAGTGGACAAGTTGGCTGTAGCCATTTAAAAGATATCCCAAAACTCCAGAAGACCTGTCGTCATATCAGCATGGGTATTTCCTCCAGAGACAAAGGTCACAGAGCATGCCAGTTCAACCTGTGTGATTCCTGTTTATGGCCTTCCAGAGTTCATTATAGTGAGTCAACTCAGTATACTAGAGACCTACTTCATGTTCTCTTGAAATCTTGAAGCTACTATGGAGCACATAAGTTGTCCATCAGACTATTCCTCACTCTTATAATAAGCTCAGCTCTTTTTTTTTTTAAGGAGACATTTTTTGATGCTATTCTTTATATCATGTATTTTTTGTAATTCTTTATTTGTAATGTGATCTGCACAGCCCTCCCTCACTCAAAACAAAGTCAAGGGCAAATCATGTCATTATTTCTCTGATGGCACGGTCTTCTTCGGCAACAAAGGACAAACACACACATGCAGTCCTCAACACGCCAGTTGAGTGACTTTCTTCTGACCTTTAAATGATTTGTAAATGTATTTCATTTTTAAAATAAACTTATTTTTTTCAAGTGTCAAGCATTTATTTCTTCACATGCATCCCAACTGGAAAGGAAAGAAGGCAGGAAGAAAGCAAAGAAGGAAAGAAAGAAAAGGAAGGCAGAAAAGAAAGAAAAGGAAGGCAGGAAAGAAAGAAAAGGAAGGCAGGAAAGAAGGAAAGAAGGAAGGAAGGAAAAGGAGGGATGGAAGAATGGAGGGGAAAGAAAGGATGAAGGAGAGAAAGGAAGGAGAAGGAAGGAATGAAGGGAGGGAGAAAGGAAGGAAAGAAAGAAAGAAGGAAGGAAGGAAAGGAGAGAGGGAGGAAGAAAAAGAAGGTTCTATATCATGTAAGAAAGGTCAATTAAAACAAATTCCTATTTTGACCACATCCAAAAGTGCATTTCTTGGTTTGTGTATTAGTTACCATCATTTTTCTTCTTCAAGCCTTTAAAGATTATATTCTTTGGTGATTCACAACCACACAACATCACTAATATTTGTAATCCTTTGTTTCGCTGAGAAATTTGTGACCATTTAAAGAATTTTGCAGTTTTCCAAAGGCTACAAAGTTGGTTCTAGAAATATCTCCTTTTCACTTCTGAGCCCAAGTTTGCAAGATGTCTCCAAGATGTTAGTCTTTATATATACACATATATGTGTATGTATGTTATGTATGTGTATATATAATGTGTAGATATACATACATATTTGTATATTTTGTCCATTCAACTGCATACTATAATCTAGACAATAGGTATTCTTCATCCATTTCTTTTTTCTGTTGTGGCTAATTGGAGCAAATTCATCTTTGCAATGCTATACCTTATCTGGGAGAATGAGCACTGTTTTAGGTCTTGATGTATTATGTATAAACAAGAACATCTTGAAGAAATCCAACATCCTGTAGGATGAGAGTTCTTTCATGAATTTTCTAAAAATATTTTGATAATGATATTTCAGCATAATTAATTTCCATTTTGATCCTATATATTTTATTTTATGAACTTAAAAATCTTATTTTGAGATGGGATTCATAGGTTTCACCTTATTGACAAAGGTGTCTGTGTCACCGAAAAGGTTAAGAACCCCTACAATAAGGAATCTCTCTCCAACTTAGACTCTGTTGGATCTTCTCCTTGACAGTGACAGACACTCTTCCCAAACATTATTGTTGTTTAGTCATTCAGTTGTGTCTGACTCTGTGACCCCATGAACATTGTATATGAGGTTTTCTTGACAAAGATACTGGAGAGGTTTGTGATTTCCTTCTCTAGTGTGACCCCATTTTGCCGATGAGGAATTGAGGCAAATAGGGGTTGACTTACCTAGTGTCGCACAGCTTATAAGTGTCTGAGGCCAGATTTGACCTCAGGTCTTTCTGACTTCAGGCCCAATGCTCTACCTACTGTGCCACCTAGCTGCCCCAAGCATACATCTTCCTACTTTTTTCTTTCCTTGATGTAAATAATCATTGAACAAAGGTATATTGAATAAGAATCAGTCTCCTCATTATGGATGGCAATTGACTTGCATTGGTTGAAATTTTGTATGAAACCATTTTCCATTTTTTAAGTATTAATGGTTTATTTAAGTAATCTAGATTGAGGATTTATAATTTTAAGGAAGCTCATCCAGGAAATGTATGATGGGAAAAGGAAGTAGTCCAGTCACACAGTGGGAATAAGGGATAGAAATCTCAAGTGTTAACACTACTTCCCACAAAATATAAAAAGACCTTTAGCATGTTGTGTAGATCCTTTGTGGATGATCAATGAAAGAGAAGGGATAAAATTTACACAAGATTAGAAAGTATGGCTGTGTTACAATTTGCACTCATAGAGGAAATCCATCCATCAATGAGCTAACATATCCATTGAAGCGAAATAGGAAGAAATGTGTGTTCATCCTTCATTGCCAAAGAAGACCATGCCATCAGAGAAATAATGACATGACTTGCCCTTGACTTTGTTTTGAGTGAGGGAGGGCTGTGCTGGTGACCTGCATCCAGAGCCATCTGAATCCAGTGACCAGATATTCAACAGGATGACTGGAGATGACCCAGGATGAGGCAATTGGGGTTAAGTGACTTGCCCAAGGTCACACAGCTAGTGAGTGTCAAGTGTCTGAGGTGAGATTTGAACTCAGGTCCTCCTGACTCCTGCACTGGTGCTCTATTCACTGCACCACCTAGCTGTCTCTATTGGGAAGAAAGAGATTAGAGATAAAGCACCTAGTTAGAAGGCTTTTACAATAGTTTAGGAAAGAAATAATAAAGACCTGAATTAGATGAGTAGGGAGAAGAAGAAGATGGTTGCTAGAGAAAGACTTAGTAACTGATTGATTATGAGGGGCAAGGAAGAGAAAGAAGAAAAACATGATTCTTGAAAAATAATAATAAGAGTTAGCAGTTACGTAACTTTAATGTTACAGAGCTTTTTTATAAATATTTTCTTATTTAGTCTTCACAACAACCCTTGAAGGTAGGCATTACTATTATCCCCATTTTATAGTTGAGTAAACTGAGGAAGATGGAGATAAAGCAATTTTCCCAGAGTCCGACAACCAGCAGGTATTTGAATCTCTTCCTGATTCTGGGTCAGATGCTCTATACACTACCCAGTGGCTGCTTCCTTGAAATAATTGGGAGGTTGGTGGTGTCTTAAATATAATGTCTTAAATATATATTAAAATATCAGGAAGAAGGAATAGGTTTAGCAGCAAGAAGGTGATGACTTAAGCTTTGAACTTGTCAAAACACCTGTGTGGAAAGCTCTAACAGAGTTGGAAGTGAAGTTCTGAAACTAGAGACAGTTTGGAATCAGAGGGAAAGATTTACTTATCGTCATCATAGAGATGTCAGTCAAAGTCATAGATACAATTGACAATGGAGAAAGTATAAGTGAGAGGAGGCTCCTGGTAGAATCTTGTTATTGTATTAGAGCCCTAGGAGACCCATTAAAAGGCAACAATGAAGAAAATGAGTCAACAAAAGAGAAGAAAAAAAGAGTCATTTGGTAGGAAGAGAACTGGGATCAAGCTATGTCACAAAAACCACAGAAATAGAGTTTCCATGAAAATAAGAAGGAACAGTCAAAAGCAACATAGAGTTCCATGTGCATGAAGACTGAGAAAAAGAACTTAAATATAGCAATTTTTAAAGGAGGAAATTCTTTACAGTGTTGAGGGTGGAAGCCAGAGTGTATAAGTTTTTAGGATTAAAATGGTAAAAAAAAGCAGTAAGTGTGGACTATTCTTTCTAACCCTTTTGTGCAAAGGAAGAAAGCCTGGGTAGGGAAGGCAGTCAAGGTTACATGGGGGAAGAAAATGCCGTCGCTCCAGATGTCTAGAGAGTTTCTTTGTTTGCATGTTTGTTTTAATTAAAGACAGCAGAAACTTCATCATGGTTGTATTCAGAGGGGTAGGGCATAGTGTTGGGGAGAGGGTGAAGATTAAGTGTTGAAGATAAGAGGGAGGAAAGAGAAGAGAGGTAGGATATCTAACTTTATAACTTTCTCACTTTATCAACTGAAATAATCAATCATTTCTGTGCTTCTCCAGTGGTACAGGATTTTTTTTATTACTCTCTTGGTAAATTAATTTATTATTTTCTTGACTCTAGGTCTGTTTTCAAATAATTTCTTGTAGAAAAACTTTATTGAGAGAATGGACACCAGACAAGCTTCTTAACACTCAATTATACTGTGACACTGATTGTAAATCATGTTTGTCTTATATATACAGCCCGAATAATTACATAGGGGGTTGTTTTTCAAAATACATTGCTGATGCTATTAAATTACCACTCTACAAAAAGCATTTCAAAGAAATTAAATTGAGTAAATACATGATCCTATTTTAATGCAAGTGCTTCATCTTCTTTCTTAATCACTGTGACTTATAATTAAACAACATATCCTTCGGTCAAGAGATGCTATTAATTTTTTAAGTGCATGAGAACTGGCCATGACTCTAGGAAGTAAAATTTTGAGGCTGGGATGCCCTATTTCCTTAAAATAGGTATAACTAATATCCATGTGTGAGAACCGGTTACTTCCCATTGAAGAAGTCTGAAAGCAGCTGCTTAAGTGTACCATGAAATGATGTCTTGTGTTGCCTCTTTGGCAGTAGTATGGGCCAGTAGTAGTAGAATGTAAGTCTACTCTTAGAAGATCTTAGATGCCAAACTGTGCCTATCCTCTGTTTTCTTTTAATGAGGGCAGAAGATCTGACAGTAGAGAGAAATAGATTTAAGAATGCTTTTTCATCCAAAACCTCCACTCTCTATACTCTTTATATCCTGTAATTCAATGATTGTAGATCCTGTAATTCAGGGATTGATGGCACAAAATAAGTAAGTGTGTGTGTGTGTGTGTGTGTGTGTGTGTGTGTGTGTGTGTGTGTGAGGTTGGGTTTGTTTGTTTTTTCCATTTCTGGTGTACAAAGATACCTTGTCATAGTGGAAAGAGTACAGAAACTGAAGTTTAAAAGCCCTGAGTTTGAATCCTACTTCTAACTTCAGCAACTGAACAAGTTACTTAACATCTCTCAGCTTCAGTCACTTAATCTGTAAGATGGGAGTTATATTACACATAGCTTCCTTATGGAACTTTTATGAAAATCAAATGATAAAATGTACTTAAAGTTCTTTATAAATGTGCTACGTAATAAAATGAGCTACTTAAATGTCAATTATCATCACTGTTACAATGTTTATTTCTCTTTCCTAATACTACAGCTTATTATACTTTAAATGGCCTATTTTTCATCAGTGAGAATCATGAAATCGTCCTCAGAAATCTTTTTAAAAAATCGTTTTTGTCTAGTTTGCAAGTGTTTTATTTATCACAAAGCAAAATGAGCTTCAGTCTCTAACAACGTATTTCGGTATCTAGAATGGTTTAACTATTTTTCATAGTCAGCATTTTTCCAGTAGCACAATGGAATTCATCTAGTCACATTCTTCCCTTTGTGATCACAGTAGCCTGTGACATCATTTTTCCCAGTGCGAAAGGCCATTGCTTTTATATTTGGCTTGTGCAGTAAGTAATCCCCTCTGCTTAAAGCCTGAGATCATCTGCCCTGACACATTCTGTCATATTTATAGGCTGTTGTTTGCCGGTTTACTAGCGTTATCCTGATAGGCCCTTTTATCTTGGATGGCTTAATTAATTTTATCCCGATAATGGTAAACTTAAACTAATTTTCCTTTAAGTAAGGAGTACTAATACTGGATCCAGGCTCAAGTCTTATTATCTATGATGGTATCCTGCCTTTTAAATGTAATTAGTCACTCCACATAAAAGATCTGGGGCTTAATTCTTTTAAGAGCCTTGAGGTCAAGTGTTTAGGATACAACCTATAGATTTTTATTCTGTGGGTCAGAGGACATCAATAAAAGGCTTTGAAGGTGATGGGAGAATTGACCTGATTAAAGCACATGTTTCAGAAAAATAACCTAGCAGCAATGTGCCAGATGGATTGTGAAGGGTCCTTAAGAGACTGTTGCAATAGTTTGGGGCCTAGACTCTAGGCCGCAGGTAGGGTGCTAGCAGTAGGAACAGAACAGAGGAAAAAAGTCAGAAGTACAACAAAGGAATGCCCCTGAGAATTTCTGGGGTCTCACTAAAAACAGCTATTGATCATGATCATAGGCAAATCACATGATCTCTCTGGGTCATGGTTTCTTAATCTGAGAAAGGAAAGTGTTAAAGTAAATGACCTTTAAGTTGCATTCCAAATTCAAAGTCCTACAAATCAATATTGATATAGTTAAATATGTAAGCCCTGTTGTAAAAGAATGTTAACAATAAGGCAAAAATTTGAAGGACATTGTAAAAGAGGACTAAGAAAGTAAATCCTAAGTATCTTCATAGAATTCCAGAATATATGAGAGCTAACTACTGTAGGAATGTTAGGTCCATACATGTAGCAAATACTGACTACAAGTTTGTCTGTCTTCTAGGCTTTCTTTGTCGACCACAATTCCCGTACCACCACCTTCATTGATCCCCGGCTCCCACTGCAGAGCAGCAGACCCACAAGCGCTTTGGTCCATCGACAACATCTGACCAGGCAGCGCAGCCACAGTGCTGGCGAAGTGAGTCACAAAGTTTTCTTGGGGACTTTCCTGATGATTGATGAAAACTTATCAGGATGTGGTTGAACTTAGGCAGAGATGGCCTAAATAAACGTTTTCCTTTTGTTTTTTGTAGTTTAATGTGAGGTATTTTGATAAAATTGAGAAAGCTTAAAATATCAGCAATTCTCTAAAAACACACAGAAAAATAATGAAAGATTTTTTTAAAGAAATGATCTAGTCCAGAGGAATGGGGGAGAGAGAGTCACAATCTTTGTTTGTACATCCTTGTGAGTAGATGGCTTCATAATCATTTGTTATACATATCAACCGAATGTAACAAGGAAGTATAAATTCAAGTAAAATCAACACAATTTTTTTGAGTATCTACTGTGTGCCAGACACTGTACTTACTACTAGAGGTATAAAGAATGGCAAAAACTGTCCCTGCACTCAAGGACCTCATAATCCAGGGAAAAAGAGAACATGCAACAAAGTGGTAGAAACAAGCTACATACAGGATAAGTTGGAGATAATTTCTCCAATTTCTACCATTAAGGAAAACCAGAAAAGATTTCTTGCAAAAGTTTTAAATTTCAGTAATTTGAAAATTAGGTGAAATCTAAGAAAGAATTCCTTGTGAAAGGGTTGGTAAAATAAAAGTTGTGGAATTTCCTTTACTTTTACTAATGGTCTTTAAAACTGGAATCTATCTGTGGAGGACTCTCTCATGTGCATGCTTGCTGGACCTGAGGAGATGGGTTCAAAATGTCATAGACTTGAGCTAGAATGGACCTCAGAAGTCAGTTAAAGGTTGAACTAGCTGAACCTTAAGGTTTCTTACAGCCCTAAATCTGAGAACTCCATTGATTCTATAAGATTTGGCTTGTTTTCTGTAGATTCTTAATGCAGTTCTATATTATAACCACTTGAGGGCACTCAGATTTCCTAATTACAAGTCACAGACAACTTCACTTTATTACTGTAACAGTTTGTGTGAGCAAAGGGGGAGTGTTCAGATATATAAGTCATCTGTCCTTCCCTCAACAGCTTAAATGCCTTTATTGCTTGGGTTTTTTATACATTATATGAGATGTGCTTGGCATATAGTAGGCACATAACAAATGCTTTTACATTTATTCACTGAAATGCATAATTCAAAAATTTTCCCGAAAGCATTATTAGATGACAGCCAAATTTGCATTCTATGCATCTTTTCAACACCAGCATGATATCCTTTACATTCTAAATTTTTGACAGTATTTCCTTGATAAGGAGAAAACATAATAGAGTGAAATTCCATGACTGTATTTGATTCATTTGGGTTTAACTCTTGTATTCATTCCCCTTCTCAGTTCATAGTTCAGTTCTGACTGACTGTGTGTTTGCTAATTTGTGTGTGTGTGTGTGTGTGTGTGTGTGTAAACATATTTATGTGAAGCTCATATAAAATTTATGGACACTTGATATATGCTCGGTATTTATAACTCAAGAGCAGCATATAAATCTTTACCCTCTTTATCCTGTAAATTAGTAATGCCATATCACAAGATACTGGCATACTCCATTCTACCAACACAAATGAATCTCTTACCTTTGGACTTGATAAATAGGTAGCATGTTTCTACTATGCCTGATGTCACTTTGCTCTTCAGAAAACACACTGTATTTTTCAGTTCTCATTAAACCAATGGTTTTATAGACTATTCAAAACCCATTTTCAGGGATGCCACAAATAAAATTATAACTGTCATTAAAGTCTTTTATATCTTTTCCCCAGGATCTAAAGTATTATTATAGCCTAATGAACCCAATTTCAGGAAGAGATGCTGAAATAAACACTAACATTGTTTGAAGATTACTTTTCATGTGAAAGAAAGATGTGTAGGTGTATCAGAGCTCACCCCTCCTAATGTTCACCTTGTTTTCTACAATATTGTCAAACCTTCAAAGGAAATGCTTACTGGTGGTAGGAGATACATCCTGTGTTATCTGCTTTGCCAATTTGCCTGTTGACTGGGTCTGATTTCAAGAAATGAGGAATTGGGGACAGGTCTCATTTCTTGTTCTAAGAATGGTGACACATAGCGCCCTACTTGCAGGAGAAAAACCTTATATCTGTCATTGGTATCTTTAAATAGTACCTTCATCCTGGTTAATAAAAAAAATGGGTAATGATTGATTTCACAAAGGCAGTGACTGACCTCATCATACAAACCCCCAAATTTACAATAAGTCAATGTGAAAAAAGTCATATGAGCCTTTCCAGCGCCCTACCTTTGACATTTAGAATATTCCAAAAAAGTTAAATGATGTAATACTTTAAAATTGATAGCAGTCTTTGAATGAATAAGAGTAGGGATACATTACTGTGTATTAATATACAAATATGATACATGGAATCTCTTACTCCTCGTAATTTGGTATTCTCTGAAATTTTGGTGGAAGAGAATGTGTGTTTATAAAGATAAAAAAAATCATAAAATGTAAACTCTCCCTAAAATGATCAGATCTTCAAAACAAAATTGTTTTACATGCATGTACTTGCATATCTAGTTCAAGAGCCTGTTTCTATATTATAAAAAAATTAAATCAAATTAGTACAATTAAATTAAATGTATTTACTTGCTACTGCTACCAATTATCTTGTGTGGTAACTTCCAAATAGAAATACCAGAAAAATAGGCATTAGGAATCTAGCTAATAATAACTAGTCAGTTCGTCTGCTGAAATTTTTAAAAAGAGGGAGGGAGCTTGGTTTAAAAATTGAACATTAGGACATTGCCCTAATTCAGTTCCCAAACTGGCCCTTTTCTTGTTCATTTGCAGGACTCAGTTCTTTGAATGTACAAGCTATTTCCAACTGACACCCTCCGAAGGCATGCTTTAGATTCCAGTTCTTTGGCAGGACATGACTGTGCTTCTCTTTACAGGTAGGAGAGGACTCTCGACATTCAGGACCACCAGTTCTTCCTAGGCCATCCAGCACCTTCAATACTGTCAGTAGGTCGCAGTACCAGGACATGGTTCCAGTGGGTATGTTATCAGCTGTTCTCTTGTTCTTCAGAGAAGGAAATTCTCATTTAATTTGTCATTTCAGAGTGCAGTATGCGTGTATATATGCTATTTGTTGCTGTGGGTTTGGAGTTTGGATGATTCTGTTCGTTTGACATTCCTTCCTGGGAAAATTCGACCTTTGGACACATAAGATTGAAGTAATTTAAAAACTGCAAACATGTCATAAGTGTGTCATGTTAAAAAGCATTGGCAGAGAGGCTTTTTGTACTTTGAAGTTCTATTGCATTTATCTTAAGAAACCTTTAACAGATTTAATTCATATTTGAATTTTAAAAGCATTGCATTGTTAAAAAAAAAAACAACAGAAAAATTAGGGTGGACTTTTGCATTCCTTAACCTTTTCTGAATATGAGTATTTGACTCTTGAAAGTGACAGAAAAAATAGCTTATTAAGGAAAATATATATAAAACATTATAAATTAGTTGACTGCTGTTTTGAAATAAACATGCCCCAAACCATATGGTCTAAAACTGAAGTCACATGACTTTACAGTGTAATAATTAATTAAACGGGAAAAACAATTGTACTACATTCTAAAAGACTTGAGAAAAGTGGCACCTCAATCCTGCTGCTCACTCAAGCAAAGTAGAAATATTTCCCCCAATACCAGAAAAAAGTAGAAAAGGAGCAGAGTGTAGTGGAAAGAATGCTGGTCAGGAGACCTGGGTTTTGTCTTTCCGCTGTCATTGTTTGGTTATGTTACTTAATCTCTCTGTCACATTATTTTTTTCATCTATAAAATGAGTGGTTAAACTAGATGATCTCTAAGATTCCTTCTAATTTTAAAATTCTGTGATCTCATGACTCCTTTGTTAAATGATAATGAGAATTTTCCCTTATGGGAAATATTAATAGATTTACAATACTTCTGTAGATATTAAAATTTTGTTTAATTAAAAGATAGTATCTTATTAATTATGTTGACTGATATAAAAATGAAAGTAGAGAAAATCTTGAGAAAAACTTGAAAAATTTCCAACTCTTTTGTTTTCATTGTCATCTATGGTATTCTTGATTCCTTTGAGCTTTATTGGAATTTTAATGCAGTATTCTTTTTCTTTTTAGTTCATCTTTTGTCTGCTTTATAGCACTGTCAAGAATAGGTTTGATTCTGCAAAAAAATTTTTATCTGTCTTATAAATAAAAGTGAGGAAAGAGATGAAGAAAGCAATGGTATCCTAGATAAGACAATTCCTCTTATATGAGTCAGCCATTTAGGTTCCTGGTTCTAATACAATCAGACCAATTATCATTCTTTAAGATTTATTGCTGTCCTTACTTGTGTGCTGAAGTCCTCTACCAGATATATAAAATATATAATATTTGTTTCTCTAGAAACAATATGCTAAGGCAAAATAGATAGGCATTTTCGTGGGGCAAAGTATCAAACCATGTGTCATTAAAATTGCCAGTTGACTCAGATTAAATGTAACCTGTTTAGACAAAGCTATTGAATTTTTTTTTAACTGCTTTCATTCTCGGGAAATAATATAACAATCATGGAATTAAGAAACTCCATGTTGAAAATGGGATTATATGTTAGCAGTTTAAAAATATTTTTGATTTTTTATAAAATGGTCAACAATATTGGCCATTTTGAATATTTTATATTATTATTTATATTCTTGTTTTCAATGTATGTGTGCTAAGTAACAGAACATAAAGATAGCATGGTGAAATCAATGGGAAGCCAGCTTCAGAGTCAAGAAGACCTTGATCCAAGTTCTGCTCCTGTCAGGAACTAGCTTTGTGGCCCTGGGAAAGTTACTTGACTTCTTAGAATCCCAGACAGCTCTCTAAGGCATTTAAATTGATTAACATTAATCAATCTCCGCAAGTAGAAGAGTTTCCACATCAGAATTTCCCTAAACAGTGAAACCACTGTTCTAAAAGATAATGATGATGATGATGATGATGATGATGATGGTGAAGGTAGGGGAGGAGGAAGAGGAAAAAAAGGAGGAGGAGGAAGGGGAGAATAAGGAGGAAAAGAAAGATAATGTGTTATGTTAAAGTCTAGCAAATGTCTGCAACAGGGTTTGAGTATGCTTCTATTATAAATAGATAATTATTACTTGGTTTAGGATCTTACATATCATTTATAGAATATACAAGTGTTGGCTGAACCTGAATCCCTGATGAGATATTCATAACCTAACATTTAAAAATACCTATAGCCATTTAAATAACTTTTATGGCATCATGAAATGTCAGAGATGGAAAAAACCTCAGAGACCATCTGATCTAATCCATACATGGAAAGGAATCTCTGTTTCATTATACCTGATAAGTGGTCAGTCATTCAATTTTTACTTGAATACCTCTAGTGGAGGATGTGGGGAGGAGAGGAACATAATATTCAACCTCTTAAGGCAATGCATTCCATTTATTGTATCTCTAATGGTTAAATTCTTCCTTACTTTCAGGCTACATTTACTTCGTTGGAAGTTCAATTCATCAGTTTTATTTCTGCATTCGGGGGCTAAATGAAACAGATCTACTTTTAATGATTTTTTTACTTTAAACCAGGCACTGATCAATCAGTCAATTTGACTTCCATATAAGTCTGTTTTTTTATCATTTGCCCTTGTTTAATATTTTAAAATTTTGCTTATTGTCTAGAAGGGCACTTTTTAAAATTTTACAAGTCCTAGAATATGGGTTCTTCTCTATGTTCATATCAAGGTTAAGGCAATATAATGAAACTCTTAATATTAACCAAACAATTTTATTGCTTTAATATGGTGACACTCAAGGTACCAATGGAGAACTTCATAAAATTAAGCAAAACCAAATTGTGAAGAATATCAAGATAAATTGTAAGGGAAAAAATGAAGAAGTACTTGACTGCCAGATATCTAACTATGTTGTTCAGTTAGCAATAAATAAAACTGTATAGTAGTAAGGAAGAAACATTAGAAGAAAAGATCCATGGGGTTGAATCCATACTCCAAAAGCAGACTCAGAGAAATATGATGTGTATAAATTTAACATAATGAAATACTGGAGGAACAATTCTTATCAATAACTTTGGAAAATCAGATTATAGTATAGTACAAAAAAAAGATTGTATCTGAATGCCACACAATATATTACAATATATTTTAAATGGTTCAATGATCCATTTATATTATCTCACAGTCACTAATAGCTTTGATTGCAACAGAATATTTTACCTAAAACAAACAAAAGGGGAAGAGTAAAAAGAATTCTGATTCATGAATTTTCTAATTCTTGCTACAGACATTATTAGCCAGTATCAGCCAAGACATCTATCTATATGTGTTCTAAAATCTGAAGCAACTGCTGCGAATTGGGGGGTGGGGGTGGGATGTAACTTTCTTTGCAGATATGATGGAAGAGATCCATCTGTGTCCTACTGCCATTTATATATTTTTTTTTAGAAATGACTTGTCCCCTTCCTTGTGTCCATCATTCTTACTCATAGAACTTATAGAACCTCTTAATTGTGGCTGTAGCATTTATCCCATAGGCTACCTAACATTTCAAACCCTAAAAGAACCTCTCTATTTTTTGAATGTTGCATGTTAGTGTGAGATTTCTATTCTTAGCCTCCCAAGAGTTAATAGATATAGCTTATTGTCTTTATGTTGCTTGCATTGTAGTTTTCTTAACATTTTAATGCAAAATTGTTTGTAATTGCCACTATTTGGCTGTCACTCATCTTCTATGTATCTATTGTCTGTTGGGAATTGTCTGATGGGGTGTACAGCGTGTTAATCATATCTTACCACTTGATAACAGCAGTAATTCTATTAGATGATTCTGATAAAGATGCTTAATGAGGCCAGAGGTGACATACGGTAATAGGTTAACCACAAAGTAAATGTTAGCTATGCCTGACTCTCCGTGACATTATTTGGGGTTTTCTTGGCACAGCTACTGAAGTGGTTTGCAGTTTCCTTTTCCATCTTATTTACAAAGGAGAAACTGAGGCCCACAGGATTAAGGAACTTGCATGGGGTCACACAGGTAGTAAGTGTCTGAGGATGAACTCAGAGCCTTCCTGATTCCTAGCCCACTGCTCTGTCCACTGTGCCACCTGGCTGCCTAGCTATAAAGTAAATCAGATGCTAATTAAAGTCATAATAATTACACTAACTTATAACCAAAGTATCCAAGTATCTTTTTAAAATTTGTGTATGAGTCTTCATTATCGTTGTTTGTACAGAAGAAATTCCATATTGTTCTTAAAAACATTCTCCTTTTCCATTAACACAGCCTACAATGACAAGATTGTTGCATTTCTGCGTCAGCCCAATATCTTTGAAATTCTGCAGGAGCGTCAACCTGACCTTACCAGGAACCACTCACTCAGGTAACCATGATGCTGTTGGTTTCATTATCTTATTTCTGGGAAGCAACCATCTCCTTCCTAAAAAGCACTTACAAATACTGACATTAGTAACTCAGTCTTTCTTTTTGGTACATTAAGATAAAATATGCCTTACAGAGAGAGAGACTTCAGAGCAAAGGCTGTCAACATTTGGTATTGAATGTCAGTTTCTTTTGTGTGATAGGTCTAAGAACATCCCAATAATTTGGAACTTTCCCTGACAGAAGGGTTCTTAAAATGAGAAAAGAGTAAGTTATATCTGCTCCCAGAGGTCATTCCAGTTTTCCAAACCCAGTAGAAGAAATGAAACAGCAAACTTTCTGTTTTGAGAACCAGCTGTGCTCCCAAAAGTAGTATGGAGCTGATTAAAATCAGGTTTTCCAAAGTCCAATGATTGACATTCTCCTTTTATTCTAACAGTAATGCATTATAAATCCATTACAACATCGACACATTGCATAAATTCAGATAGAAATCACAAATTTCAAGAGAAGAATCAAATTGTATTTCTAGAAATATGCTATATAAAATGAAAGCCTCATAAAACATCTTTATTATTCTTGGCCCATGACATAAGCATTTTATGTTGTAGAAGCACATTCCCTGTAGTCCTATTCTAGACCTTCATTATCACACCTGCTGTGGCCCAGAATTCAGTGCAATGTGGTTCTATGTTATGCAAAAGGATTTTGTAACCAGAAGTGCAGAATGTAACAACTCAATATCTTAACTAGAAATTTGAGGTTCCAGAGCAGAAATTTTATAATTGTCATGTTTTTTTGCTATACCCTCTGGCATGTATTGCTTGGGCAATAAAGATACCTCTAGACAGCTGAACAGATCTTGTACTTTCCCCTATGTTTTTAATAATTAGTCCTCTATAATATAAAAATTAATTTTCAGCAAGTTGGGGGTGCCCACCCACATATTTGGAGTGTTTTTCTGGAGAAAGTGTATACAATAGATAAATGGAGTATTAAAGAGTCTTCCAGGTCTTTGATAGCATTGTCAGTATCCCTTGTTGAATTAAAAGATCTTCAAGCTAATTAATAAAAGGGACCCAGTAGATTTAATCAGTTTTAACTTTGGTTAAAATTGGTCTCCATAAGGTAGCCTGTCAAGCTGGGTTTTTTGATCCCCATTACCTAAAATATTTCAAGGTCTATTTGTGTAATAGTTATGGAGGAGGAAAAGAAAGAGGAGTCTAGCATTTCAGTTTAATATTGTTTCATCTATAACATGGCCTGTTGCTTAGACTCAGAAGATGATATTCTCATGAGGTTCCAGTGTATTTGTTACTGACTGAAAGCAATGAGTTGCCAGGTTTTGAACTGTTATTGTGTACATTCATAACTTAGATACATTATAAAATGGAAAAATTGCATGCGGTCATGAGAAATGGAAGGAAATGAGACCAACAAATCAGTGAGATGGCATTGTTCCTCTAAGCCAGTGTGTATGTCACAGTTTTCTCTTGTAAAAAGGGCAGTTTTGGGTAGTCAGACAGTTAGCTTATCATAACAAAGTAAAGGGGAAGTTTATATATCTGAAAGGACAGTCTGTCCCATGCAGTTCTAAATTGCATTGCAAAAATAATTTCCAGATCGACCTTCCGGGCTTGTCTGTCACTAATTTTTGATACTTTTCATAATGGATTTACTTACACAGAATAGACCATTTTTTAAAAGTCCATTTGGAGATGAAAGTAATCTATGATGCATTTCTGATACATCAAGGTAGTACTTCCCAACCTCATGGTATGCTATTTATAGCTTCTATATTATCCATTCTATGGAATTTTTCCCACGTATTTCCCTGGTTTCCATCTCAGAAATCTGTTAATTAGGAGAGATAATTTTTTTCACTTTAAGTCATTGTATCTTGGTTATGATTATCAGAATGATAGAAAACAATTCCACTTATTACCTTAATTTATCTGATTTTACATAGGTCTTTTCTTTTTTCCCTAGAATCCACAATTATGTTTATAGATGTACACATGCATATATCTATATACATGTATATGTATACATACATATACATGTATATATGTGTATACACATATAATAACACACATACAGACACGTAAACATATGTTCATGTTTACACATCGATACACACATCATAAAACATTGCTGGTCTTTTGATTTCACTGTCCTGTCTACTTCTTCTGTCAGCAGTGCTGGCAACCCATGCATTCCTTCTCCTCCTATGTAAAATTTTTCCATATCATTGCATAAATCTTTGATAGAAGAGCCCATGCTATCATGCTGGTAAGCCTACCTCAATTTTTTTAGATTATTTTGTGACTGCCAGTGCAGCGCATGGAGTGTCTAGTAAGCTATTAGTCTTTCTTGTTAGGTGACTGAGCCATCTTCCTTTCTAGTCATGAAGGTCCTTAATGATGTTTTTTAGACCTCTTATTGCATACAAGTCATGGTTGATCATACTACAGTCTGTTTGTGTCCATTCTTCATCTTTCTGTTGTACTCTGGATCACCTATGATTTTGAATCTGAGATAACTGTTTATTTTTCACAACCACACATGCACATGGTAAGAATATTCCTTAGAGACATTTTCCAGGATTATTCCAATTGAAGTTTAAAAGTTAAAATCGATTAAATCAGCCAACAACCTGAGACTTGTTGGGCTAAATTCAAATGCTCTAATATTTCAGCCAATCTAAAGTCAACCAATTTCTGAAAATACAACAGATTTTTAAAAGATATTTTTTTCTGGTATACTTTATCTGGTATATATTTTTAATGTTGTCTAGACATTTCCATCCTGCCAAAGAAGGAAATATATTGATATTTGTAGCAAACTTGATATCAAAGAGAGATTCTAAGTACTAAGGTATAGGACTAGGGATGAAAAAAAATGAAGTTCTGTTTCTAGTTCAGCCATTGGTTTATATCAACATCATTTTAGATAAATAACATCTCCTCTGGCCCTTGGTGTTTCCAGTGGTAAAAATGGAAATAGTTTGTTAATAAATCATATTCATTGCTATACTTTTAAGTATGTATGAGTGTTTGCATGTGCCTATGGTTACCTGTTATTATTCCCTGAAAGATCTGGTAAAGTGGGTCTGATATTAATCAGCGTAGCTGATGGCTGTCAAAAATTTGCACATCACCATTTAAACATTTGGAAGTACATTTCACAAGGTTAATTTTGTAGTTTACCAAATGAAAATGAAAAATTTTTTCAGCTGTTTTTTTCCCCCTTAAACTTGTCAGACACTTTAACTTGGATGTGTGGACCCAAGAGTACCTTTGGTTTCTTTTACTCCTAGTCTGGTATTGATTTGTATGTTTTTAAAAATAACATATACTTAGGAAGGTAAAGAGGGCTTGGCTAGATAGCCTCCTTGTACATACCTCACAGTAATACTGGGTAAATTTGCTGCCTTTGTGACAGGTTGCTTTTGTAAAAATAACAGTAATTCCAACAAAACTACTAATCTATGTTGGTAAAGATGAATCAAAACTATAGCTCTGATTTCATGGATAATGAGATCTCCAGAATAGATAAACTCACTTGACTAATGCAGGTTGGTCATGGCCCTACAATTTATAGTCTTAGACAGTTGTCTACTACACTGGGAGGTTAAGGGATTTACCCAGTGCTTGTCAGAGGTGATACTTGAACCCAGGACTTCCTGGCTTTGGGGCCAGGTCTCTGTTATGCTTTTAGAATATAACATGCCCTTTGAGCTTAATTTCCAGTTGTGATCATGGAGTTGAAGTTCCTCAATGATATCTTTTATTGAATACAAGTCAATGGTGATCATATGCTGTGGTCCATTTATGCCAATTCTGGATCTTTCCATTGTCCATTGGATCACCTACAATGCTGTACTTTTTCTTTGTATCCCTAGTACTTAGCACAGTGCTGGGCACGTTAAGTGCTTAATATATGTTTGTGATGGTTGCTGCTGCTGCTGTTGAAAATGGTTGTTGTTGGTGGTAGAATATCAGTGTATAGCTAAGAAAGAAGGTATTGTGGAAAGACATATTTATAATAACAAGACTTTTATTTAAAGAGGGGCCTATAGCAATGGTTGTTGTATTCTTATAATAATGGTTCAAGGAAATAAGTCTAATCGCCCACTTCTTAAGCTTACTGTGTTATAGAAGTCTTTTGCTGTATATAAATATATAGGAGATGTGATTTCACCTATGATCTATCCAAATCTATGTCATAATGGATAATCAGACATAATGATGATGATGATAGTAGCAATAACAAATTACTTTTTGAAGCCATGGTCCTAGTTTGGATTGATACTTAATGGCCTCTTTTCAACTCATTTGATCAGCTAGACTAATTGTCATGTTTTGTGCTTTGAGGCAACTTTCATAATTAACAATCTGACATTAAGGGAGATATTTTTGATTCAGCATTTCATTTATTCTTGGAATAACTTCTAAGAAACCTAGTCCCCATCCCTAAGTGATAAAGGATCAGTCAGCCAGCTCGTGTTCACTGGGTCTCCATGGAGTGTACAGCATGGTGTTCAGCAATCCACAGGAAAGAATACACTATGGATCCTTTCTCAAGGAGCTCATTGTCTAATCAGGTGTACGGGATAAAGACCTATACAATTAACATTTGCTCCTACAAGCTCAATAATTACATAGATGTTGAGTGATTCAAAACAAAACAAAACAGAGAGGGTGCTGGTTAAATTTGAGAGAATTAAGTAAATTTCTTTCCTTAAGTTAATGGGCTAAATAATGGGAGAGAGAGAGCAGGAAGTGATTTGACATACTAGAGGAAAAATAATTATTTTATTATTTAAAATAGTTTTGTATGTATGCATGATCAAAATTGTGGAGGGGAGCTAGTGATTGAGAGAAGAAAAGGGAGAAGCTTTGGAAGAGAAAGAATTAAATTTTCTATAAAAATGAGCTAGACAATATTCCCTCCCCCACTTCTGGGTCTAGTCAAAGTGCTGTACTTTGTGCCTCTATATTATACTAATTTAATTAATCCTACATCAAGTTGGTTGTCCTGATTGGATAGGTGAGCAATTCAAATCCATTAGAAAAGTCAATAAAATATATTTTTGATGACTTTTTTCTACAGTGATCAACTTAACTTACTCCATGAAATTCCAGTAGTTTCTAGGTTTTTCTTCTGTCTTTTCTTCTATTCTCCTTTCTCTTTCTCTACTTCTGTCTTCCTCTGTCTCTCTGAAATACTCAAATGGTGCTGTAATCTCATTGATTCAGAAGTCTTTTCCAATGATTCAAATCACAACTCATGCTTCCTGCTTATCCTAGATGACACCTGTCTATGTCCCCCCATAAGTTCATCACAGGAGGTCCATCTCACATGCTAGAGATGTTTCTTCTGACACCATGAGGGTACCAATGGAACACTTGGGCTATCCACCTGTCATCATCATTCCCCCCCTCCACAAGTAGCCAGTTCATCTTGTCTCCCTGGCACATATTTCCTGGATGTCATCTTTTATTCCTGTTCTTCAAATCTTTTCATTGAATATACATTGCTGCCTGCTCACAACCACCATGTCCCTCTCCATTACCCTCTGTGTAATATTTTTGTTGTTACTGTTGAGTCATTTCAGTTGTGTCCAATTCTTTGTGACCATTTAGAATTTTCTTGTTAAAGATGCTGGGTGGTTTGCCATTTCCCTCTCCAACTCATTTTTTACAGATGAAGAAAATGAGGCAAACAGGGTTAAGTGACTTTGCCCAGGGTCATACAGCTAGTAAGTGTCTGCGTTGCCAAGGTCATATTCACAGCACCGATGGCAACTATGAATATGCCAGCGTAGTTCTGAATTGTAAAATATAACAGACTCTCCATATAGAAGGCAGAAGAAAAATATTTATTCAGACAGCAGAAAGCCAAACCTCAACATCAGAAAACCAACTCCATCATAGCAACGAAGAAGTCAGTACACATTATCACCGGAGGGGACACCACCATTCCCAAGCCTTCCGTCCCCCCACCCCACGTTGGGGCCTTCCCACAAACAAACACTCACAATCCTAGCTATCTGCCTGCCTGTGTCCTCCCTTTCCACTCTAATGCTCTCGCTCACTTCCTTCCAGCTTTGCTCCACCCTTCCTTTTATATTATTCAGCAAGCTCCTCCCACCACATGTGATTCAGGCTTTTATGTGACTTAAGCAGGTCACATGGGCCTAGTAATGGATGGGAAAGATCTTCAAATTAAGCAAAAATACATTAATAGTACAGTGTCTGAAATCAGATTTGAACCCAGGTCTTTCTGACCTCAAGCTTGACACTCTATCTACTATGCTACCTATCTGCCCCATCTATGTGATACTCATTTTTAATTCTTTGGAAATATTTCCATTCCATATGGAAAAATGATACTGAAAATGTGAGCTTTCATTTCATGGAATGCATCACTTTACTAAAAGAGTTCCACAATTTCTTAAAGGTAAACAAGGCTTTTCTCTCCTCTCTTCACCTCTGAGGCCAACTCATTCTCTATTGTACTATTATTGATCTCTGATATATGATACTTTTGGACAATTTCTGTGTTCTATTCAAATGCATGTTGTACTTTGGGCAGAAGAAGTCTGCCTGGTCTTTTCCATGTGGATAGTCAGGTAAAATCCTTTTGAGTGGTGAAAATTATCTTAAAGAAGTTTCTGTAGTGTACTGGGGTTTGATACAACCAGCACAATGTTGTCTGCCAACGGGAGCATCTGAAGGACTTCAGCACTCACAGATAATCTCTCTGCAACTTGGACTCTGTGCTAGATCTCCTCTATCACAATGGCAAACTTCTGCAACAAACTTCTCCATATTTTATGTGAATGATCCAAGAGTCACTGGATAGGGTTAATTCTGTTGTTATAGCAAAGAGTTTTGAATGATTTTATGTATGGAGGGGAGGCAATTTGTTAGAAAATAGAATTTTAAGGAGGTATTTTGTTCTCCTGAATCAAATACTTTTCTCATTTACCAGACTAAGAGCAGTGGGATTTCATCTTCTCTTCCTCTTATAGTTAATTGCAAAATGCTTAAGATGTGGATCATTGTTGATTATCACTTGTTCTCTCCTAATACCAAATTGGGCAGAATTGAAATTTCTTTATCCTGGGATTATAGCCTTATCAAATTAAAAACTAGAATGACATCAAGCTATGCACACAGCTCTTAGAGTACCCCGTGTGGTGCTGATTTCTAAAGCTGACACTTCATGCTACTTTCTAATTCATCCATTGACATTTCCATCGCTCCTTATAAATCTACTTTGCTTACTCCTCTCTGTTTCTGGACATGCGCTTTGACTAGTGGACCCATTTTTTGCAGGCGCTAGCAGGCCATTCATTTTTTGTTGTATGTATTTTTGATGGTGCTACAAGCAAACACATATGCCAAAGAGTTTGAATTTCAAAATCAGGTAACAAAGAAAGCATTGATTGCTAAAGGACATCTTAAAATGTTTTGATAGTTGTGGGTTTCTGTGTTAACTGTGTAAACGCTTTGTTAACCTCTAGCAAAAAGTGGTTTTATGATTACTGCTTCCTCACTATAATGCCGATTCAGAGTTCAACACTTGAGATGCATTTTGGGTGAGGCTACCTGATCATTAGATTAGAGAGGGTTTACTATTAAAATTGGGGTCCTTGAGGAAAGGGACTGTTGTTTTCCATCTTTGTCACTCCAGTATCTTGCACATAGAAAGGGTTTAATAAATGTTTGTTGAATTGAAGTGAATCCTAAAATTGTCATTAACTAAAATTCTTTGGCTAGGCTTTCAAGACACACCTGCTTCTTACTCTATTGGGTGTTAGAGTGGTGTCTTCTCCTGTATTGAAATACACAGAATTTAAGCATTTCACATATTCTCTTTCAAGCTGTTGTTTTTCCAACAATACGTCATTTCTGGAGGAAGGAAAACCGAGGTGCAGAATAATACATAGACCAAACAAGAAAGTTCTCAGTCACATTATGTATTGAACAATCCAAAATAAAGAGCTTTATTTTCTCCCCTTCTAAATAAAAGCCTTTTAGTTAAGAGCCCTGAGAAGTACAGCAGTTTCTGTGCTCCACTCTAGGTATTTTCCGTATTTCTGCTGTGCCAATCTGTGTACCCACAGGTAAGAAGCAGGATGTGTAGCATAGCTCTGAACAACTACAGCTCCCCATGTCCCCCTTCCCCCCCAATACCGTTGGCTTTGTGTCACCCCCAGAGGCTATTAGATTGTCTCAAACATGTTGGGAACCTTTGCTTTATGATGTAAAGTTAATGAGGTAGTAGTTGGAAGAGAGGATATGGAGAGAAAGGATATGTTAGGACTCCACTGGACATCTCAAGCTAATACAGAAACACAAAATATTAAAGTTATAGGAGAGACCTTAAGAGCCATGTAATCCAAGTCATGCCTGAAAGGAATCCCCACTCTAACATACCCAACAAGTGATTCCCCAACATCTATTTGAAGACCTCCAGAAGGGGGAGCCCATCACCTCTCAAAGAAACCCAGTCCACTCTTGGACAATTCTAACAGAAGGGAAATAATCCCTGAGACAGAACCTAAATTGCCATTTTATAGCTTTTACCTGTTGCTCCTGGTTCTGTCCTCTGAAGCCAGTGTGCTACACAGCTTTTCTCCCATAGGACAACCCTTCAAATACTTGAAGACAATCATTTCAAACCAAACAACCTCAGTTCCTTCGATTGATCCTTCCAAGACTTAAAGGCCCTTCCTTGACCTCTTCTTGTCACCCTCTAGTTTATTAGTGCCCTCCTTCAACTGCGATGCCTATATCCTGATAAATCAATCAATAAACATTTATTAAATGCCTGCCATGTGCTAAGCATTGTGCTAAGCAATGTAGATTCAAATGTGGAAAAAGATAGTTTCTCCCCTCAAGGAGCTTATAATCTAATGGAAGATGACATGCAAAATGAAGTTAAAGACGTGGGGGTTTAAAGGGGTATGGTTGGAAGGAGAGGGTGCCCATTGAAGGGGCATGGTGGAGAAATTAGAGAAGTCCTAAAGTACTGTAGGCAGGTGAGAAATGAGGAGAAAGATGTCTGAGCTGAGTGCGCTCTCTCTGTCTCTCTCTCTCTCTCTCTCTCTCTCTCTCTCTCTCTCTCTCTCTCTCTCTTTAAATGGAGGTTGGGAGGAGAGTGATGAGATAGAGTAGTACCAAGGCTGATGAGATCTTGCAGATGATGAGCTTCCTGGGGCTTGGTGGAGAAGGCAGTTAGAGAGAAGTCTCAGAGTAACACAGTCAGATGAGAAATGAAGAGAAATATTCACCTACCTTGTGACTGTGGTACTAAGGCTGTTTCTGGAAAAGGCCCTGTCCCTTTCTCCCTAGTATAACAGCACCGGGTCTTCTGTGGTGCTGTGGCCTGAAGGGCATCATTGGTTGGGAAAATGGGCTATACACAAGCTTTAGTAGGCCTTACAAATAATGATGAAAAGATTGGATGTGTGAGGCTCTCCCTTCCCCACTTCAGCCCCTTTGAGTTGTTGGGTCCTACCTATCTTTCAAAGTTGGGTGAAAACAGCTGTGATCTTTTGTTCCCCTACATCTTTTTTCAGACTTGTGGTCAGGTTGGAGGATGTGAAGAGCTGTCTGTTCACCTTGTATGAAGTCCCCTTCCTGCCCAAATATATGCAAGTGGAGGAAATGGAGACTGCCTGCTTGCCTACTTGTACATAATCTAGCTCTATGAACGTCTTTATTTCACTGTCTCTTCCTGTGAGGCTCGTATCTTTTTTTTTTCCACTTAAACTTCCTCTCTAACCTCAGGACTAGAAAATCAACTTGTGATTGCTTTGTCTTTTTGCCATTAAGCCAAGCACAATTTGTTGGTAGGAGCAGGGGAATACAGAGGGTAAACAGTTGCTGGTTTGTTTGCTTTGTTGTGGGGTTAGTAATAAATATAATGAAGTATGTGGCACTATTTTATATCCCTTTCTACAGGAGACTAGACAATGGGACAGGGGTAGGGACTGGACCCATGCTTTCACTGGTGTAGGGAAAAGAATTTCCTCTACCAGCAACAAAAAAGGGGGAAAAACTCCTACAAAGCAGATTTCATCTGGGTTTGTTCATTCTTCAAGGAGGATATTCATCTCTAACTATAATGGTTAGAGAATTGCATAGAGCAAAGACATGTCAAGTGACCAGCCCAGGATCATATGAGTAAACTGTAGCAAAGATGTGACTTGAAACCAGGCCTCTCCTAGGCTCCAGTGCCAGCTTAATACAATAATAGGTCTAAACTCGAGTCTGAGCCAAGCTGAAATGGAAGGGGAAGACAGATGGTTTGGTTCATTCTTCAAGTCGGATATTAACCTCTGTTGATAACGGTGAGAAGGAACTTGAAATGAGCCACATTTTTTTCTACCTTTGAAATTTCTGCTTTGGAATGGGTAAAGACACTTTTCTTTAACTAAATCAAAATTTTTATACTATTGCTCTACAAACAAAAGTCATGATGAGCTAATTTTTTTTCTTTGCTTCTCCCTTTCTCCTCCTATGCCTCCTGGCCCCCGTAGTTTCATGCATATCTGTTAAATTATTGCCAAATTGAAGGAATCAGTCAAAAAGCTAACTCATTTGTAGGCAGATTTTGCAATCCAGAGCATTTTGTGGTTTAGAAGCATTGTTATTTCTGATTATTTCAGAGCCCATATATATTTTGACTTCACCAAAATGAGTACTTGGCTTCAACAGAGCATTTTCTGTGGGAATTTTTGTCTTAAAACTGATTGTCCTAAGATGACCTGCTGGAGCTGATTTTCTAAGGCGTATCTGTGTTCCGGAGGAAGTGGTGAAAGTACTTAAGTATTTGTGACACTGCCAGATGGCTTGCACAGGTGATCTTTTCCTGGAGTTAACTCCTCTTCTACCTAGCATCTCATTTTAGAGCTATTAGTATTTAATAGTTATTATTATTTTTAAAGATGCAATTTTAAAATGTTTCATTAAAAACAACATTGAATATTAATGCAACAAAGTAAATGTGCTTTAATCTATTTACAAGGAAATTGCTGGATTTCATTACCTAAAGTATCACAACAATTTTTCAGTCATTCCCTTTAAACTCTCATTGGGATTCTTTGTCCACTCATTCTCATCTACATTGTCTCTTAAATATTCACTATTAGTATGTACTCTGTTCTTCTAGTTGTACTTTATTTTTCCACTCCTTTTATTTTATAAGTGCTTTTCCAGAGAAGAAGGTACAGTCTTCCTATGCCTTTATTTTTTTCCTTCCCAGAGTTACCATTGTTCTGTTAAGCTATTGATTTGAGTTTTACAAGGCTCCTCTTTTCTTCTAGAACAGAAAAATTTTATCAAAGTGGGGGTTTTTTGATCCACAATACTGAAAATACTTTTATGTAAATATGTTAGGAATCAATTCTATATTTTTTAGTGCTAGTTTATCAGTTGTATGAGCCAGGATTCCGGCTTTATTGTGTTGCCAAGAAAATTAAGTTAATTTATGTAATTGGTTCACTTAAGAGAAGAAGAAAAATGTGGCTTGATCCTGGCAATAAAATGAGGGCTTTTTTTTTTCAAGTTCAGTGAGTAGGATCCAATTAGTGCCTTATTTCTTTCGGTCACTAAAAATATATGGGTTGGTCATGAGAAAAAAATCACCAATCCAAGGGCTGTCAGGTAATGAAATGGGCTATGGAAGACTTTGAGCATACCTTTAAAAAAAATTAGATGAATATGAATAAGATAGACATTCGTCATCCAGGAAAAAAAAGGAGGTGGGAGAGCGTTGGGTGAGGAATATATGATTCTGTATGATTTTATGAAATAAGCCCTTTTATGACCATGAAATGTAAATATGGCTCCAGAATTGTGCTTCTAAGCCAGGTCAGATTAGTCAGATTAGTTCTGTAGAAATCGAGGTAAATGCTTGATGGCCTAATTCACTCAGGAACTAGGAAGTGGTTCACTTTTGTTTTAAGTCAGGGCAGTAGGGTAGAACATTTGTGAGTCACTCACTATTGAGGTCTAGTTCTGCCACATCCTTAATAGCAGTCCATGCCTGCCATAGGCCTAGCACAAAAGATGCAAAAGGTACAAAAAAAACTGACACAAAAAGAGAAAAGAACTTTTAATTGTGTCGGGGAGATGTTATACATGCATGAAATCATGAGTGAACAAGACAGTGATATATTTACAGGTATATATGTATGCATATACACATATGCATAGTGTGTATGTGTGTATATATATATATATATACATGTATGTATATGCAGGTGTGTATGTATGAGGAAGTCAGGTTTCATCTGGGTTGGTTCATTCTTCAAGGAAGATACTCATCTCTAATTATAAAGGGGAAAAGGAACTTGATATATGTGTGTACACATGCCCACATCTTCTACCAACAAAAGGAAGTGCTAAGTTGTATGATGTAAAGGCAGATAATCTATTACTGTCCTTCCTGATGCCCAGTTCCAGAAGGACATGGCCTGTGGCCTTGCCATTGTGATAAATACCTTCTGGGTATGAGCCTATCTCAAAACAATTTATTAAAATACTACATGTTATCTTTTCTTCACTTCCTTGTAGGTTTTCTTTTGTTCTCTGCTGTACATTTTTTACTTTGTTTTATTCTCCTTTCCGCCCCTCCCCAGGCTACAATTAAGCATGGATATATTTACATATAGATATATACATAAACATATACATTTATACATACATACATATATATATAATATATAATAACATATAAACAGAAACTTTCCATAACAGTTTCTACTGCTAATCGTTATTTTTATGTTTGTGCCTATCTCTTATGTCTCCTACCCCTCCTGACTCCTCTACTTTACTTCTGCCGGCTATCTTGCCCTCCTATTACTTAACCTACCCCACCTCCCCAACAATCCCTCTTTTAGCCTTCCATTTTCAGACCCATTTACTTTGTAGTAGCGTCTGGCTAGCAGATAATTTTAAAGGAGTGCTACAAAATTCATGAATGAGTAAATTTTTCTCTGCTTTCTTCCCTTTTCCTTTTCCATAGCATGTGATTCATACAACCAAAAAAGCTAGGTTTCCTTACTCAAGACACAGGAAGTGTACGATCCACAGTGCTTCAGTGAGTTGTCACTTGTCCTTCATATTTTATCTAGTTATTTGTAATCTTCTGCTTGAGGAAACTGGAAAGAATTGTTAACCTGTTCATTTTTAGATTTATTTTTTATTTTATCTGTACTTCAGAGTTCATGGATATTTTATTGATAGCCTATGTAGAAAAAAATGCATATGTTATAAAGAGAAACTTTATTCTTCTAGTATAAGCATTTTGATTTGGAAATTGGTATTGACCCACTGAGAACATTTCCTAGGTTAATTTATTACTCAGTTCTGACTAATATATCTCCAAATAAATTTTATTTTCAAAGATAATGTTTAAAAAATAAGAAATCAAACTAAAAGTTGCTAAAATGTAAGATTTTGTTTCCCTGTTATACATTAAATCTAGTTTTACCAAACATCTATGAGAAAAGGTTTTTTCTGGTTCAAAATTGAGTCAAAAGACTCAAGCAAAGTCTTTCAGAACAATTGTTCTGTGTCTATGTCTGTGAACTTCATATTTCTTGGGAATTTTTTTTGTCTTTGAGTGTCTGAACAGAACTGAAGGAAATCCCACAACTATGATGACTGGGTACATGTTATCTAAGTACAATCAACTCCGATGGCTTCCTGTTGCCTTTAGGATAAAATATAAAGCTCCCCTGTTTAGTTTTTAAAGTCCTACACAAGCATCATCGGACATTACATCCCCTCTCAAACTCTGGAATCCAGTTAAACAGGTCTCTCTCTGTTCTTCATTCACCATACTTCGTCTTTCATCTCCATGCCTTTGTACTGGCCATGCCGCATGCCTGGAACTCATTTTCTCCATCCTTCAGCCTCATAGAATATCTCTTTTCCTTTATGGTGAAACTCAGGCACCATCTCCTATGTGAAACCTTTCCTGATTCCTCCAAATGCTACAAAACTTCCTATCACATTACCTTATTTAACTACTTAGTGTACATTTGTATTTGTTAACTTTATTACTTTATATATATATGTAGATTATTTTTATATGTACTTGTTTTCCGCCCCCAGTAGAAACTGAGCTCCTTGTGGGCAGAGTTTCTTTCTTTTTTTTTTTTTTTGATTTGTATCCCTAGTGACAGGTACATATTATATACTTAGTAAATATTTAATTAATAAACATTTATGTTGTATCTAGATAAATTAAACTGAACATATAACTGATCAGATGCTCCAAGAAATGTTATATTGGGGCATCTAGGTGGTGCAGTGGATAGACCAGCCTTAGAGTCAAGAGGATCTTAAGAGTCAAATCCAGCTTTAGACACTTACTACCTGTGTGACCCTGGGCAAGTCTCTTAACCCCAACTGCCTCCAGAACAAAGGAGGAGGAAGAAGAGGAGAGGGAAGAGGAAGAAAAAGAAGAAGGAGAAGAGAAGAAGAAAAAAATAATCATTTTTCACTAACTACTTTACTGAATAAAAACATGTAATGACTGCTGTGGTCAAGGCCCTGTGCCAGGCATTGGGGAAGACACAGTGATAGATAAGACACTGTTCCTGGGTCAAAGGTCTTAAATTTTGTAACATACAACCAGATGCAATAACTGGGAGATGAGCCTCCAAATGTTTTTGGTTTTTATTGTCGTTTTGTGGACACATCATAGTACTGTGGAAAGTATGCTAGACTTGTTAGGGAAATCAAGAATGAATCCTGCCTCCAGCCCTTGCTAGCTGTGCAAAAATCTCTTAATTTCTCTGAGCTTTATTTTCTTTATATCTATACAAATGAGTATAATAAGGACTGGGGTGCCTATATCATGGATATGTTGAGACAGTCAAATGAATTAATACATAGAGAACACTCTATGCATCTTAACATCCCTTAGAAATGTCAAAAAAAAAGAAAATTCTAGCATACTTATTGACTGTAGATTAATCAAATGATCACTCTGTGCATCAGCTGCTGATTCAGTATTCTGGGCCTGCAGTGAGTAAAATGTCATCCAGAAACAGAAGCATTTTTAGGGAACCCTTTTCCATTTGGACCATGCACAGGACATCTTTCTTGACAAAGGAAATCACCATTTGTCTTGCTTACTTCAGTCCAGTTCAGTAAATAGTCACAAGTGCAAGGCTTTCGGATGGGTATGAATAGATCCCTGGCTCTGTGGTCAGAGGACCTGGGTCCATATCCTTCCCCTGGTACTGTGTAGCATCTTGAGCAACTTGATTAACCTACCTGGCCCTTAATTTGGTCAACTATAAAATGAGAGGACTAGATCAAAGAATATGAGGTCTTATGATCTAGCTGCTGTTCTTTAGGAGTTTGTATTCTGCATTACCAGTTAGAAGGTTGTTGAACAAATATGTCTCTGTGATTGAATCAATCAAGGAATCTTGTATTATCTTAACAAAAGTCTTTTTGTTGGAATTTTTGAGACTGCATTTTGTTAAACTAACTAAAGAAAATGCTTTTTGGTAATCAGCAAATAATTAATATAATAGCATTTGTATCTACTGTATTGTTCGGTCATTTTTCAGTCATGTCAAACTCACTGTGATCCCTTTTGGAGTTTCTTGGCAAAGCCACTGGAACACTTTATCATTTCCTTCTCCAGCTTATTTTATAGATGAGGAAATTGAGGCAAACAAGGTTAAAAGACTTGCCCAGATCACACACCCAATAAATTGTCTGAGGTCAGATTTGAATTTTAGAAGAGATTTCTTGACTCCAGACCCAGCACTCTATCCATTGCCCCACCTCACTGCCCCTGAATATTTCTCCATAAATTTCTCCATAAAAAGTGAAAATGTGATACATTCTACTAAAGGTTCATCTGTGAAAGCCAAACTGTCCCCTTCTTTTTCTTATTTTCATCAATATATGTAAAGGCCAATCCAATAAAGGAGAATTACGTGTGGGTATTTGCTTTCATCTTCATGGCTACCTTTTAAAAAAGTAATATCTTTGACAATCTTTGTCATATTTTAAGAATTTTCCCATCTTTGATATATCTTGAAAACTGATATTTTGAGTACCTGTAAAATGGTATCATCTCAAGCCTGGATTCCTTCTGTGTATATTTGATATACACTGGTCTTGCCCAACTACTTTTTTCTGGAGCACTATTTCTGCTTCTTCATATGACATGAGAGTGTTCAGATTTTAGAGTCCAAATGTGGTTGTTTCACTGTCATAAATAATCAGAAGAAATTACAATTGGAATACTGGCAGCTCTTTTCCATTTCAGATCTTCTTGTGTTATTTCTAGTCTCAATTGTCCACACTATTTCCTTATCTTTTTTGAAAATCAGGACAAAATGTGCCCTCCTCTAGCCCTATGTACTTTTCCTGTTCTCTATACTTTTTCAAAGATTATTGGCTCAGCAATCACATCTATAGGTTATTTAAATATCCTTAGATGTAATTCTTCTAGGCCTCACTGAAGGCAGTTATTTGTTCTCTCACTATCTTCATATTTCTGTTGCTTTTCAGTTTCAATTTTTGTTCTTAATCTGGCTTAGATTAAGACACACACCAATCTTTCTGGAGGCTCTTTTCTATTCCCCCTTTCTCTTTTCCCCCCACTGTTTTATTAGGAAGTTCCATTTATAATCTTCTGCCATTCCTTTCTATATTCATTTTACAAATGAACTTATATTTTAAACTATTCATCATCCTTGGCAACTATGTCTTACCACTTGGCAAGGAAATTCAATGTTTATTCATTGATGCAGTTTCTTTTGCCCTGCTTTTTGGGACATTTAATAATAAGACATGATGGAAATTCTCTAAGAAATGGGAGCTTTTAGTCTTATCCATTTCTCATTTTTCAAAATTGACAGTTTATTGAAATAAATCAACATAGAGTTGTTATAATTGCATGCAGTGCCTTATCAAGATAAGATAGGCTTCTCCACTTCTAGTTTGGTGTCCATTTTGGCCTTTGCTCTAACATATCAATGTTTTGACTCTGTAGTCTGTAGATAGTTCTTACATGTCTATGAAGATGTTGTCCATTTTATTTTTGGTGATATTGTTTTGTTTGCTATATCCATTGCCTTCCAACTTGCCTCAGAGAAAGTGTTCATGACATGTAGGTATGAGGGTCCTAAGTAATTTAGAGACCTTGGTCACTCTCATTTCTTAATCCTAAAATGTATTTTCCAATGTATATGTGTGTTTTTTGCTATTTTGCCTTGTGTTCATCTTTTTTGTTGCAGTATACTTTTACATACTTGAAGTGTACTGGTTTGGCTTGAAGAATCTTGTCAAGTTTTTCATAGGATTTCCCTTCTCCTTTACCCTCTCCAAGACATTTTAGTGCATAAGCTACAACCCTCTTGTCTGTGGTCATCTTACACGGAAGCTAATTAAGAGCCCTGAAAGGAGAGCTGATGAAATGTCACATGATATAATGTTCCCTGTTGCCATTAGGAACATATAAAAATCCAACTTCAGCTTCTTTATTTGCCACTCTGACTTTATTTGCTATTGGGTTTCCATTTGCTCCAGCTTCTTGATGTCGTAGACTTTATTTATAATAAGAATGTCAATGTGGATATGATTCATTTCTTTCAGTAATGTTTTGATTCATTAGTTGTTGGACACTACATTTAGAACAGCAAGATCAAATGATGTTTGTAGATTGTCTAAACTCTTCTGTCCCCTTCTATTCAACTCTCCATATAGAAGTGGAAGGAGGCTACATGAGACTGGATTATTTATTTCTCCCTATTGGGTCTTCACAGCCAAATAATTTGTCTCATAGTCAACCAAATAGTGTCAGATTCTCCGGACTTAATGAGGCGCCTTCTTGGACAGCTGGTACAATCTGTCATCCTGGTCATCCACATTTCAGTGTGGGATGGCCTTCCAGACCTAGCTCTCTCCTGACATAGCCTTCAAGACCTCTACTTGTTCACAATGGCTCAGAGTACGATTTGGTCCTGGAACGTAAAATGGAACTAAATCAATATGTATTTATGCAACTGGGAGTTATTTCTTGTTACTAAAAGTAAAGTAGAATGAAGGTATCATAAGCAGGATAAGGGTTTCTATCAAGTTTTGATCCTATATTCCAATCTTATTAATATTTTTTTCAGTACTCTCAAGAGGTTTATAGTCTTTTCCTCCTCTATAGCCAAAGACAAATTAGTAATTTAGCATTCTGAAATAGTATTAAGAAATATGGGAAAAACAACCAAGAGAGTTTCTCACTAAAACTATATAGATATAGGTAAGATGAGTAACTCAAAGCTAAGAAAGGAAAAGATTACCCTTGTAATATTAGATAGATAATGCCAAAGGAAGCTAAAGAATGAGAAAATATAATAATATAATAATAACAATATAATCTTTGAGTAAAGAAAGCCACGAAATATCTGAAAAACATATATGTTGTAGTAATTAATAAATATACATGGGATGAGATAATATGCATAGAATGTGAGGTAGTTAGTGTGGTGTCGTAGAAAAAGTACTGGACTTGGAGTCAGGAAGACATGAATTCAAATTTTGACTCAGACATTTACTAGCCATGTGACAAAATGCTTGACCTCCTTCAGCCTCAGTTTCCTCTCCTGTAAAAAAGGGCATAATAAAATAGCACCAGATTATTCAGTCACTCACGCATTTAAGTACCTACTTTGTGGCAAGCACTGTACTACTGTCCTACAAAGACAAGGCCAGCTCACAAGGAATTCCTAGTCTAACAATATGGAGCAGAGATGGCAAACATGTGGTTTGCATCTAGCCCCCAACACTCCTAGATACAGCCTAAACAAGCTTAAAATGTAGTCCCTACCTGATTTCAGTGTGTTGATGTGTTATTTAAAAAGAATCATATAAACATGTATAGTTTTCTAGATCAATATGCAGCCTACAATGATCCTTACCTATGATTCTATTTGAGTTTGATACCACTGGTGTAGATAGCATGAAAACAAATAGATAAAAAACAAGATATATACAGAATGAATTGGAAATAATCAACAGAAAGAAGGCTATTATTGTAAGGTTCAAATAAGGAAATACATGTAAAGTACATGGCATAACTTCAACTTCTATTTAAATGTGAGCCATATAATGAGTATTTCAGGATCTAGGATGTTGATTACTGTGACTAGAGACTATATGAAATGGACAGTCAGAACAGGGTGTTACAAGCAGAAAAGATATTTAAGGATGCCTGCTTTACTGTATGAGAAGCATATTACATGTAGCTTAAGTTTGTGTCTTAAGGATAAAGGAGCATATCCTTTTAAAAGATCCCTTCTCTAAGTAGCAGCCTTCTCCTGAATACTGCTGGGAAGTCAGTGCCACAAATGCTATTGACATGAGAAATTTGTTTCCATTAGTTAATGGTTCTGCTACCTGAAGCAGCTCCAGCATCAGAGATGACAGCAACAGATAACCCTTTCATTTCAGGTCTTAGGCTATAAGATTGTCTTACTTTCATGGAATTGACACAACTGGATTAAAAAGTTGTGTCTGAAAAATAAGAGATGGGGATATGGGAAGAAGGGAGGGGTTATCTTTTCATAGCTTATGCTTTTTCCCTAATACTCTGCTTTTTGTTGTCTTGTTACTCACAAAACACATCTTTACTTGATTAGGGAGAAGATTCAGTTTATCCGGACAGAAGGTACACCTGGACTGGTACGTCTTTCCAGTGATGCTGATCTTGTAATGTTGCTAAGGTGGGTAACTTATTTGACCCCGAGCCTTTAATATAGATGCCTCTGTGATTGTTTGTTGCAAAGCAGTTCAAGTATGTAATGTGATATGAATGGGTGACAGATGGCTGCATGACCTGTGAGAGATTTGATTAATTTAGTCCTACTTTGTCAGCATGAAATAGAGAAAAGAGATTTACTGAATTAGACTTAGAGGAGACCTCAGAAGTCCTCTATTCTAACCTTTTCATTTTGAAGATGAGAAAGCTAAGGCCCAAAGGTAAGCAAGTGACAAGTATCAAGGCCAAGAGTTGACCATAGGTCTTTTGATTCCGGATAAAGTAGTTTTATTCCAGTGTATCAAAGAGATCTGAAAGCAGAATCCTGTGTCTAAACATTGCCATCGCCATTTATCTGTGTCACCTTGGGTCTATCACTTTTCCTGTCTTGATGTACTCATTTCTAAAATGAAGGGGCTAGACTAAAGCAATTCCAAGAGTCTTTTCTGGCTGTAAATTGATGATCATTTTGAAGTGATATTTGTATTATTAATTGTTATTTTATTATTATTTATTATTATTATCATATATTATTGAGAGAAGTGGTAGAAAGGAATGGAAAGATAAAAAAGTCAAAATTCTAATAAGGGAATGTCGTACATTGACAATCCAGACTAACTCTAATTCAGAAGAGGGAAAAATGGATAGTTATAGCCTTTAAGATCATTGTTACCTTTCACTGTCATATAGA
The DNA here is from genome assembly GCA_028658325.1 of Potorous gilbertii. Lineage (NCBI taxonomy): Eukaryota > Metazoa > Chordata > Mammalia > Diprotodontia > Potoroidae > Potorous > Potorous gilbertii. The sequence continues at coordinate 223,222,868 of CM053771.1, read as the reverse complement.
TCCACAAAACGTGCTTTGCTCCCCTTTGCTATTTCAACTTATCCACTTAGTTGTGTGATTTGGAGCACTTACGTGTGGAAATTTAGGATTTGAGTTATCATTTTGTCAATAACACTAAACACCAACTTGAAAGTTCTTAAACATGCTGACCAATTTTGTCTCCGTTGTTGATAAGACTTGCTGTGGTTAGAGAGAGGTGGAAAGAGTTCATCAATAATCATTGTCATTTATAATCTGTCTAGAAAAGACTATGACTGCTCAGTGTTGAGGAAGTCCAACACTGACCATAGAACAATACAGAAAATTCTGACTAAGCCATTCAAGCAATTTACTCCAGAGGTAAATAAGAGCTGGAGGGACACTTTAGGACTGTTCTTGTGGCCAAATGCATCCTAATTGACTGGTAATTGATTGCCTGATGCCTCATAGAATGACAAATTTTGAGAGTTAGAAGGGAGGGCAGTGACCAGAGAAATCCCCACTATGACAAGTGGTCATCCAGATTCTACTTGAAGCTTCCAAAATGATCTCTAGGCAATCCATGCCACATTGGACTAGCTCTGATTGTTAGGAAGTTTTTTTATCCCCTGACATCAAATTTAAATCGAATTCTTTGCAATTCTCATCCCTTTCTCCTAGCTCTGCCTCAAACTACTGATCTCTAAAACTAAACTAAAATTATATTATTCTTCCTTGTGGAGTACTTAAAATCTATTCAGTTAAAAGTTTACAGATCCTTTTCCCAATGTGGTATGCTACTTGAGATATTATCAAGATAATATCTCAAGGAGTGAAATCCATGAAAAAAATCCATGAAAAAAAATGCCAGCAAAGGTCATAATTAAATTTATTTTAAAATCTTCACACAGGTGCCATGGCATCTAATTTAATATTATAGCAAATAGTTGTGTGCATTCATATATATTCTATGCATTCTACCACGTTTTTGTTATCCCCCAAATCATGTATGTAATCAAGCTGGAACACAACTGCTCCATTTCACTCAGCACACCCTGGTGTGTGTCACCCATATCTAAATGGAACAGTTTTATTCTTGGAGATAGGAAAAAATGTGTCACAGCCAAACTGATGAAAATACCAGTCACCATCTACACTTTAATGAGCTTCAGGGTAGGATGCTGAATATTTTAAGCCATGTCATTATTAGATTATTTGCACTTTGGAAGAGTACAAAAGTTGATAAGCATCTTCCCCATTATTTAATTTAGCCAAACAAGTGATTTTGAAGTTCATTCATATTGAAAGAACAAGTTAATATTTTTCCTATGAAAAATACAGATACTTTTTAAAACTTGTGGGTATTTTGGAGAAAGGGAGGAAAAGTTACCTATACCCAATATTCCTTAATTGAAAAGGAGGAAAAAAGACTTTAGATAAGAATGACAATTTGTTTTAAATTCTAAAAATTTTATTGGGTGACTAATTTCTAATATGCAAACTCAGCATATCTGGATGTTTAATCACTATGTCATGGTGATAATGGAAAATTGTCCTCATAGCTTTATGTCTCAGTTCATCAACATTTATTTTGATTATATTTTTAAGTTTAAGTGATTTGATTGATGCTTAAGTTTAAGTGATTTGATTGATGCTTAAATAATTTTTCCACAAATGACTTGGTAAGGGAGAATATGTGTTTCTATATATTTATACTTCATAAAAGGAAAATCATCTGTGGTAAAAGGGAAAAGATTATGATAAAGCTGCAATTTCAAGATTATTGCTCTAGGAAATCATTCCAATTTAAAATACATCTTTTTTTCCTTGCTGTGTGTTTTAAATGAACAGAGGATTCTAAAGTTCGAATAAATCATTCAGTTTCATTAGTTCTTTCAGAAATTCATCTCATATAAAATATGCTCTGACCCTGTAGATAATTCCTTTTTTAAAAAGTAATTTCAGTACTCATCTTTAGAAATGATTAGTTATTGGATTTTATCAGTAAGCAAGAAAGAATGCACATCGTAATTTCCTTAGTTTGAATGAATAAAAAGGGTGTGTATACATATTTCAGCATTCAGATATAAGTAAATTGCAGAAGCCTCTATTGTAAAATCTTTGTGTCTGTCAGTATACATCTTGAGATAAATAGTGAGTATTATAAACCCACTCATTTCTCCATCCTTATAATTTTTAAAAAAGAAAGTCTAAGATTCCTATATTTCAAGCTTCTGTGTAAGTATCAATTAATATCTTTGGGAGAAGAATATGAGCAAAACCATTCTGAAAAAAATATTACTGACTGTACTAATGTTATGTACTCACACATGTTTGTAAAAGTAAGGTGAGATGAAACAGATAAGTTAATTTTTTGTAGGGAGAAGAGAAGACCAAAAAAAAAGTTGGTATATTTCTTATCTATAATAATAATTAATAACAATAATTAGCCCTTTAATATTTACAAAACGGTTTATAAATATTATGTCATGTTATGCTTATAACAACCCTAGGACACCATTATTATCTGCATTTTATAGATGAGGGCACTGAGGCAGACAGAAGTCTAGTGATTTGCCCAGTAACACACAGCTAATAAGTGTCTGAGGCTGGATTTGAACTCAGGTCTTCCTGACTGTAGTCCAGTGTTTTATCCACTATACCATCTACCTACAGCATAAATATTTTGAGGGCAGGGATTATGTCTTAGATTTCAACAATACCTGGTGTACAGAAAGAGGCTCAAAATTTTCTGTTCCTTTGATTTCCTTCTGATTTTTTCCCCAAATCTTGAAACCTTAGTGTAATATCTTAAAATTTCACATTTAAAATCCAGAAATACATAATTGAAGGAAAAATAGTTGAATTTCAGAGATTGGTTGAATGTTGCATATAATTGGTTAAAAGAAACACCTCATAATTAATGAAAAGAAATGTAAAGGAAGGTGGCCTAGCCATACCAGATCTTAAATAACAGTACTACTTAGTACTGGCTAAGAAATAGAGAGATGGATCAGTGGAATAGGTTAAGTACACAAGACACAATAGTCAGTGATTATAGTAATCTACTGTTTGATAAGCCCAAAGACTCCAGCTTCTGGGATAAGAAAACACTATTTAACAAAAACTGCTGGGAAAACTAGAAAAGAGTATGACAGACATTAGGCATAAACCAGCATCTTAAGCTGTATGCCAAGATAAAGACAAAATGGGTACACAATTTAGATATAAAGGCTGACACTATCAACTAACTTAGGAGAACAAGGAATAGTTTACCCATAAGATTTTTGGAGAAGGGAAGAATTTATGACCAAACAAGAGATAGAGTACATTATGAAATTCAAAATGGATGATTTTGATTACATTAAATGGAAAGTTTTTGCACAAAGGCAGTGCAACCAAATTGAGAAGGGAAGCAGAAAGTTGAGAAACAATTTTTACAGCCAGTATCTCTGATAAAGGCCTCATTTCTAAAATATAGAGAGAATTGAGTCAAATTTACAATAATACAAATCATTCCCTAATTGATGGATGGTCAAAGGATATGAACAGTAAATTTTCAGATGAAGAAATTAAAGCTATCTATAGTCATATGAAGAAATATTCTAGGTCACTATTGATTAGAAAAATGCAAATCAAAGCCTTGAGATACCACATCACACTTATCAGATTGACTAACATGACAAAACAGGAAAATGATAAGTATTGGAGAAGATACGGGAAAATTGGAACACTAATGCATTGTTGGTGGAGTTGTGAACTGATCCAACCATTCTGGAGAGCAATTTGGAACTTTGCCAAAAGGTTATAAAACTGTGCATACCCTTTGACCCTGCAATACCACTTCTAGGTCTGTATTTCAAAGAGATTATAAAAATGGGAAAAGGATCCACATACACAAAAATGTTTATAGGAGCTCTTTTTGTGGTGGCCAAGAACTGAGGCAATGCTCATCAGTTGGTAAATGGCTGAACAAGTTGTGGTATATGAACATAATGAAATGCTATTGTGCTGTAAGAAAGGATGAATAAATGGACTTCAGAAAAATCTGGAATGATCTGTATGATCTGATGCTAGGTGAAATGAGCAGAACCAGGAGAACATTATACACAGTAACAGCCACAGTGGTTGAGGACTGTTTCTGATAGACTTAGTTCTTCTCAGCAATGCAAGGACCTAAAATATTCCCAAAGGCTCTTGAGGCGAAATACCATCCACATCCAGAGAAAGAACTGTGGAATCATAACACAGAATAAAGCAGACTATTTTCTCTTGTGTATAGTTTTGGTTTGGTTTGTTTTTCTCATGGTTTCTCCCATTTGTTTTAATTCTTCTATGCAACATAACTAATGTGAAAATGTTTTCACTAAGAATTTATGTGTTGAACCCATATAAGACTGCATGCTGTCTCAGGGAGGGGGGAACGAGGAAGGAGGAGAAAATGTAAAACTTATGGAATTGATTGTTGAAAACTGAAAACAAATTAATTAAATTTTTTAAAAAAGAAATTATGAACAAACAGACTTCAGAAAAACCTAAAAAAAACTTATTTGAACTGATACTGAGTGAAGTGAGTAGAATCAGAACATTGAACACAGTAACATCCACATTGTGTGATGACTAACTTTGATAGCTTTTCTCAGCAATGCAAGGATCTAAGACAACTCCTAAAGACTCATGATGGAAAATGCTATCCACATCCAGAGAAAGAACCTTGGAGTCTGAATGCAGATGGAAGCATACTATTTGCCCTCCTTTTTTGTTGTTTTCTTTGTTTTTTCTTTCTTGTGACTCCTCCATTGGTTCTAATTCTTTACAATGTGACCACTGTGAAAATATATTTAATATGTATGTATATGTAGAGTCTATATCAGATTGCATGCAGTCTTGGGGGTGAAGAAGGAGAAAAAATTTAAAACTCAAAATCTTATGGAAGTGAATTTTGAAAACTACAAATTAATTAATTTTTTTAATAAAGAAAATAAGACCATCTTGGAGACTTGATTGGTTTAGGGAGAACAACCAATCTAACTTCCAGGCCTTTTAAGGCATAAAATCATCTCAGCCCACAAGTAATCAAGTTTCCTCAGTCATGACTTACTTCCCATTGCCATATAAGTAAAGAAAAATTTTTCTGATTGTGCCCCCTTGGAGAACTGGGGTGAAGGGAGTACCAAGGTGAACTGTAGCTAACTGAACCAACAATATATCATAGTTGAGTAGCCTTTCCACGTTGTTGTTGAATAAATTTTTGTTAGATGTTAAAAAAACAGAACAAAATAAAAACACCTCACAAACAGATGCCCACCTCTTTTAAGGAAGATCAAGAAGACTTATTTTCCTTCACAAAAATAGCATGAAAGGCCTCCTCCCCTGGGAAGCTGAATATAACCTATAAGTCCTATGGAATGGAAGGAGAGTGATCGTAGTCACATTATGATAAAGTGAGAATAACTGTCATATGCAGAATTTTAAAAGGAAGGAATTTTGGTCTCTGATGGTAGTCAATTTCTCCTCTCTGGTCTTTCTCAGTTTATTTGAAGAAGAGATAATGTCATATGTGCCTCCACATGCCTTACTCCACCCCAGCTATTGCCAGTCCCCACGCAGTTCCCCTGTGTCCTCACCTCAGAACTCTCCAGGTAAGCTCACACTGACAATGGAAGTCCTGTCTTTACCAGGAGCAAGTGAGGGAATAGTTTGGGAAGACATTTCAGTGGTTATCACCTGAGTAACTCTTTGGTTATGCTTGTATTTATTTCTTAGAGCTTTAAAACTAACTTATTTCTAGGATTACTTTTGACAGACAAAGATATCAAGATTCTAGAGCATGAAGTAAATTGCCTATAGTGACATGCTTGTTGGTCACTTTCTTTTTGTTTGGCTAAACTATGTTTAGTATTCTGCAACAATGAAAATTATCTATGTAAATTTCAGTTTACTCATGTGCCATGGAAATTGCCCATCATCATTTTGGGTAATCTCAATCTCCTCTCATTCAGGGGGCTATATTTGATGAAATAATTCTATTGCCAAGAAATGTTCTCTAAATACTTCAACAATCTGTGATTTCCATGATGCAGGCGTTACCTCCATTAGTGCAGATTACAACCTATCTATCCCTTCTCATGCTATGATTTTCTTGTTCTTGCCCTTCTATAGATCCCTCATATAATATCTGCCTACTCTGCTAGAGGACTTCAATATTCTTTTGATACCAATGTAATACTAAGGTTGTCTGTCTGCCATCTTTTTCTCCTTTTAATACATGACAAGTTGACCAGTGATCATAAATTTCCTGGATATCTTGGATACCAATTCTTATGCATGAATCATGGTTAATTATAGACTGCAACCTGCTTACTCATGTACCAAAAACCTGATTCTGAGGTGGCTTACTTGCAAATTCTATTGATAAATAGAATACATAAAACCATTCTCCTATCTTTCTATATTGCCTTTTGGGTTATTTCACCGTTTCTAATAATCTTTACCATAATAACAGTTTCTACTAAATCTAAATATTTGCACTTCTCCTGATGCTAAAAGTTCTAAGTTATTGAAGAGATACATGGTGTTTGGCAGCTCATGTCAACCAAGAATATGTTTCCCATACTTGTTTTTTAAGACCCGTAGGCCCAATGACTTTTTAGAGCTGGAAAGGATCACAAAGATAATGTAATGAACACCTCTCCTCATTCTCTTCATTTATAGATGAGACAGATGAATTTGAGAAAGCATTCATTTGAACCCTGTGAATTCTTTATCTAATGCTAGCTCAGGTTTCTCTCTAATAAGTTCTTCAAAGATTGCCACATATTCAGTTTTTCTTTGAGGATTCCAAGTTAATTATGGGATAAGGGGAACCTTAAGTTAACAAAATGCCTCTCCACAAAACAATCATATAAAGTCATCAGTATTTCCTCTGGATGAACTGAGGAATAGAAATCTAGGGTCATCCAAAGCAGAGATTAAGAGGAAATAATAACAATGAGAAACATAAGCTATCACCAAGATGCCTAGTCTTCTTATTTAGTGTTTTAGAAATTAGTTACTTCTTATGTAGGACACTTCCATTTTAAAGTCCCTGCAATCTATCAAGCATCAGTCTTGGATAAATTGTACAAAGATCACATATGAAAGACATATCTGAAGAATTGACTTTATGTTGGGATGAAATGCATTCAAGACTCTCAGGTTTAGAATAATATATTTTCTGAGTATATGTATAACCCAGATATCATGACATTAATAGGAATATTTGGGTACTTTTTAATTTTTGGAAAGAATGACCTCCATATTTTTAGTCAAGTCTCTTTTTAGTGGGACTTCTTTGTTTTTGAAGTTGATATGTATTGCTTGATACCAGTGGAAACCATTATAACTAATTTCATATGTTAAAAGACTGGGATCAGCTAACACTATCTAATGAAGGGCCTTTTGAGGCTTTTCAATAGATTAAAATTTCCTTTTGAAATTATCCCTTGAGTTTTTTGAGAAAGGAACATTTCCAACAGACTCAAAGAAGTTTGAACTCTTTCTCCAGAATTTCACCACTTCAGACTGCAATGAAAATAATATTGTTAAAAGTTACTACTATATAATAAACTTTAATGATCATTTAAAAAATCCCTCTAGAGACTTTTCAAAGTGCTTCTCATCTCAAGTACATTTGCATTTCTGCAAGCAAAAATGGTGATAGGAGCTATGGAAAATTTGATTCATTTTCTTTGCAGCTGTCAGACTACTCATCTAAAATTTATCAAAATCTTGGAATGGTAGTGTTTGTTTTTGTGGGATAATTCTAATGCCAGCCTCAACTATAGCTATGCCAACAGGAAAAGATCTTTTAAAATTTCATATGATTTATTATTCCAAATATGAGACCCAGCAGTTTAAGAAACATTTGTAACAGCATATCATTTTTATTACCATTTAAATAATGAGATAAATGTTCTCTTATGTGAATACCTTTCAGATAAATGAAATTTACCCATTTAAATGTCAAACCTTTTAATATTTCATAATTTTTTATAAAAATCCAGGTCAGGCACACTTCTATGCCT
>CM053771.1:223185860-223214344 GCA_028658325.1 Potorous gilbertii | reverse complement strand
TATATATATATATTTTAAGGAGCAACAAGAATTAAATTCACATTTTTAGGGTCACATCAAGTAAAGAAGACAGTGGCTATTATGTGAAAAAAATTCATAAAAATCTTGGCAGATGTCATGAGAAGGAAATACATTTTCTTTTTTAATTAACAAAGACTGGATAAGGTATTATTAGGGCAGGCATATATCGTGGAGCATATGCTGGATATATTATTTTGTGTATGGACACTATCAGTTTAATTTTAGTTTTAGTTCTAAAGAAGAGCTAATGTTACCTTGCAACCCAAGGATTATGCTCTGCTGGCACAGCTTTCAAGAAATCGGTAGGAAGTACATTAGCTATAATGTTTTACTCTATACCAAGTATGTTGTGGTGGTGTTGTTGTTTAATGCATTGCAACTCTAGTTAAATGTAAATTTTAATACTCATAAACTGATAGGTTAGTAGGAAGGGAAAAAAATCTCTTTCTCAAATTATGATTCAACCTGAGTTATAATTATAATTCTTGTATTTCAAAGCTATTGTCTTTGCGCTGAATTACTACAAGTCACTGGAAAATACGCTTCTCTGGGTTGTACTATTACTTCTTCTGCTACTGCTTACAAGAAGTACACAATTTTTAGGGTACCATTGGATCCATATCCTAACCTGTTATCTGCACAGAATGCTAAATGGAATTTATAATTAAACTAAAATACGCTCAAGGTATATTTCTGAAGGCAGGTCAGGAGAGGTGAGAGACAGAGAAAATTATTAATTGGGAAAAAAATTAAATAAAAAAGAACATGAGATTCTCCATAATATATCGAACTTGACCACTGCTAAAAACAAATATGACACAAAGATTTCTTCCCACATCACTCAAACTCAATCATAAGAAGTTTACAATGTGCTTTTTCAACAACCTCTGTTGTAAGGTAAATTGTTTAATTACCAATATCCTCATTTTACAGAGAAAACTGAAACTTAGGGAAGTTAAGGGTCTTCTCTGTGGCCGTCTATTTAGAAAATGTGAGAGCTGATATCCCAAGTTAAGTTTCTCATTTGCCAACTTAACAATACTGAGTTTCTTTGACACAGTTTTAGTTAGTTCTTATCACTGACTGACAGAGCTTTAAAAAGTTATTTTCTTAAGGTAATTGCTGGTCAATGGAAGGTCTAGAACAGGGATGCTTATTTTTCAATTGACCATGACTAATGTTTTCAATGGATCATTCGGACCCAATTTTAACAACAACTGAAAAAACAACACAATCTCTTCTCTAAAACAAGAATTTAGATTTCAGACTCCATTTCAGAGACAGTTCTAACGAATGCTTTCAGATATGAAATTAAATAAGTGATTTAGCAAATATATGTGCACTGGTAAGGTAAAGAGAAGAGATGGAATGTAAAGCTTTGTATTTCTCAAACAGTGTAAAAAATTAAAAAAGGCGAGAGGCAGAAATTTTAGCTGGTATTCATGTGATTGGGTGCTTTCTTTTTTATGTAAAGAAAGTAATTCCCCAATATAGAGGACAAAGTATTTGTTAATAAGTTTTTGACACGGAACTCTTAGCAACTCATTAAAATTGCTACACGTATTAATATGAGATTGTTCTGAAAATATTTGTTTCTTTGCTCTTGATGTATCAAAAAATAAACCCTGCTGATCAGTTACTAATTTATCACAAAACTGGTAAAATGTAAACTTACTACTCCAACACCAAAATGATTTCATTTGAAGTTTCATAGACTTCATGGAGATTAATCACACGGGAACTGGACTCTGTTAATTCTAGCACAGCAATTTCATGTAGGATCTCTGCTCGACAATCTTGGCCTCTTCTTCTCTTCTTTAGAAATTTAGCAGCATATTCTTGGTCAGTGGATTTTGAAATACATTGTCTGACCACAGCAAATTTTCCTCTGAAAAAAAGAAGGAAAAATCAACTATGGTTTTTAAATCAAAGAGCCAGACACAAAGTAACTCCTCTGAGAGCATCAAGCCTTTCAAACATCCATATCACCTGGTACTTGCCATATCTTGGTTTCCAAACTAAGACTACATTTTTATCTGTTAAACAAACTGTGTGTTCTGTTACATCAAGGAAACTATGGCAGCTCATCAAACCTAGTCTTACAAAGTGGGCAATAATAATGAAACAAAATGATTTTCTTGCCTTAAGAGACTGAGATGATTGATTGCTTAGATAGATATTAAAAGCTGGTCTTCAAAATTGTAATAGATTTAAAGAATACAATGGATGAAACAAGACTGAAAAATCAGTGGTGAACCAGTGTGACAGAGAAATAAAAAAATTACTCTCTCAGGCAAATTAATTTTAAAGTTTAGTCAGGTATATATACTGCTCCTTTAAACTATTACCAAGTGTACATGTGATGGAGGCCACTGACCAAAACAAATATCACCCTCACAACAAGGAGGTAAGGGTATTTTAAAGTCCTGCTTTACAGCTATTTAGATTTTCCCAAGCATTAATACTTATAAAAGTAATTTACTGCCCACACACATTAAGTTATTTGTATTCAAGGCTAAGGAGAAGAATCTTTTGTGACATTTTTCATTCAAATATTTTAAAGGTCTTATAAACACGCAAACTGAATATCAAGATTTATTTCCATGAACACATAAAACTATCAATCTCATTCTCATTTCTGCTCTAATCATCAGAAAAGAACTCCTCCCATTAATACAGTTCCTTAAAACAAAAATGCGGCTTACTTGATCTTTGTAAATCTTACTTCAGTGGAAAGCAAAAACTGTGTTTAAAGCAAAAATCACAATCTGAAATTTTTTTTAAATCTAGAAAATAGGCAAAAATCACAGACCCTGCCCTCAAGGTCTCAACAATCCAATGGGTGAAACAAACAAGCTATGTACAGGATAAATAGGAAATAATTAAGAAGACAGTAGAGTCCAGGGGGTGTGGGAAAGGCTTCCTGTAGATGAAGAGATTTTAGTAAATGCAGGGGGAAATCAAGGTGACATATAAACAGAAGATATTAAGAAAAGTCTGTCTCAATAAAAGAATTATATTCTCATATATATGATATTTAATAGCTAGCCAAGGTAATAAAGATCCTAAAAACAGATAAAGTACCCTTTAAAAAAAAGTAGTAATTTGTAGTAACAATTATGACCTCAAAGTTTCATTCTAATGTCATGAATGACCAGTTTCAGGAAGAAAAAAAAAACAGGTTTAACATTCTTGCAAACTAAACATTAGCAATAACAATGGTGAGGAGGATGATAATGTAACTGACAATATGCAGTACTTACAATGTGCCAGAAACATTGCTAAGTGCTGTACGGTCATCCTCTGGTTTGGTCCTCACAAAATCCTAGAAGGTACCTGCCATTACTATTCCCACTTTACAGATTAGGAGAAAACGGAGGTGGGGTGACTTTCCCAGGTTCAGTGTCTGAGGACAGAGCTGAACTCAGTCTTCCTGGCCCCAAGCCTGGTGCTCTATCTACTTCACCACATAGATGCTTGGAGTATATCATAACTGAGCCAAGATTTTGATAACTATTCAATTCAACAAACGTTTGTTAAAGACCTACTATGTGCAAGGTAACTGGATACTGGGTAATTTAGGATCACTAACCAAAAATAAGACCTTCTCTGAAAAATTTCAAATTTTTATTTGTAGATATTTGCAGTTGCATTTTACGATAAATATTTTTTAAAAGGCAGTATGGTGAAGTAGTTAGAGAGCCTATCTTGAAATCAGAAAGACCTGGGTTCAAGTCCCATCTCCAGCAAATAGGGTTATTTGACCCTAGACAAATTACTTAAATTCTCGTTCAATCATCATAAGAAGTTAGTTTCCTTACTGGGAGTGCCCCATATCATGAAAGCAGAGGTCTACTCCCATCTATATTTTATAAATCAGAAGCCTGGCCCCAAAACTAAAATTTTCATTGACATGCTATTAAATTGTTACTTAAATTGCTTTTTCCTTCAACTCTGAAATGCTAATCACATCTTAAAAGTGTTAAATGGCACCCTTGCTCCTAAAATAAATTATTTCATATTTAATTGCAAAATGGTGGAATAAGGAAAATGAATTACACATCTTAACATGGCATCTAAAAGTCTTTTCTTAATAATAATCCTCAACTCAGGCACTCAGCAGCTAAACTGCCTTGCAGTTAGTCTACAGCATTCTACAATACACAATAAAATTTGAAAGACAAAAAAAACCCCACAAAGGAAGTTGACATTTATTTCTGAATCTGCCTCGCCCTTCCAACCACAAGAAGTTCTATGAAAACTTGCCTCACTTAACAAAAAAAAAACCTTAAACTTTACCCAACATATTCTAAAAAACAGGAACAGCTCAAGTTTCTTGAGAATACTCGAAACTTTACTAGTAACTTCTGTATATTTTCCTTCTGTTTACTTATGTTTTTTTTTCCTGAAATACTTTATGGGAATGAAAAACAGCTTGAATGGAAAGCTTTATCATGTATCACCCACAGAATCTGTATGTATCTGCACTTTAAAATATGCAAAAATACTAACTACAACAAGATCCTAATTTCTATTTCCCAGGTCCATATGCCAACTGAATTCGGTAAACAAATTTAAAGAATATTTTAAAAGTTCATGAAAGAAGTGTCAGAAGTTTCAATCCATCAGTGTTTAAAAAAAATCAGTTTTCATTCAGGAAGTATTACCCTATCCTAACTAAATGATAAGAAGATTTTTCTTTTTCTGGGAGGGGAGATGAGTAAATACAATGGAGAGGTTAATCACTTTCTCTTTACTAAACAGGTACAAATATGTAAGTATATTGAAACTTCCCATTTATCTTAAACTAATGATTCTTCATTTCTAAAGATGCTTCATCTGTAAAAACAAAAACGTCTTTAATGGTTCCATTATACATTATCAAAGATTAAGTGCTCTAAATCTCTCAAACTTCGATTTGCCAAAATATTCTAAAGTTCCTAATCCTTCCCCTGTGCTTTGAAACTATCCCTTTATTCCAACGTTGACCCTTCACTTCTTTCTTCTATATCTTCCATCTCTTACAGGTGTTCCTAATCCTTCCCCTGTGCCTTGAAACTATCCCTTTATTCCAACGTTGACCCTTCACTTCTTTCTTCTATATCTTCCATCTCTTACAGGTTTTCCCAGTGCTGAAAAACAAAGTTGTCCTTCAAACCTTCTACCCTTTCAAGCCAGCAGTTCATTCATGGCATGTCAATGCCAAGACTACTCTTACTCCAAAGCAGAAATTTCCTCACCATCCATATGCTCATCAGCTCCTTGCAATCTGGTTGCTAAACCTACAACTCTACTGAAACTGCTCGCTGTTGGAGTCCTAATCTCATCTCCAAACATCATGACCTTTCCTTAATCTGAGAATCATCCATCTTCCTGACTCTGTATCTCTGGAGCACTTGCCACTGCTAACCAGGCTCCCCTTGATATGATCTTCTCTCATCTTCCCTGATACTTTGTTTCTAGCTTCTTTCCTAGCTATCATCATCTCATTCACATCAGAGAGCATTAGAGATGAAGGAACTTCAGAGCTCACTGAGTTTAACCTTGACATTTTACAGATGACAGAAACTCATCTATATGGTCTGTAACGAGCTGTGCATTAAGTGCTCTGTCCAGGGTCAGGTGGAGGCTGAGCCAGGACCAGAATCCAGGCAGCCAAGCTTAATCAATGTTCTTTTCCTTCCAGGTCGTCCTGACAGCCTCCTCTTCTCAACCCATTAAGGTTTATTTTCTGAAACGTTTATCTTCTTGTCTTTGTCTAAGCTCTCTCCCTAGTAAGCTTCATTCATGCCAACAGCTTCAATGTTACCTCTATAGGAAGGATTCTCAAATATAATCTTCAGTTCTGAATTCTCTCCAGAGCTCCAGACCCATCTTTACAGATTTACAAATATCTGCTAGATATCTCCACCCTAATGTTCTACCAGCACATCAAATTCAACATGTCCCAAAACTGAACTGCAATTGTTAAACATTTATCGACATACTCCTGACACTAATTCCTCTAACCCCATTTTATATGTTCAATTAGTTGTCAGAGATCCATTGACTCTACCTTGCAATATTATTCTCTTCCTTTCTATTTTTACAAATTACAACTCAAATCACATCTGTGAATATTTTTAGTACTCTATGATCGAGGACAGTTAGTTGCTTTCTTACCCTCCTCCTTCTTATTTTAGGTTCAACTTCTTATTAGTTATTTCATTCAAATATTTTCAGGTCAAAGATAATTTTCCTTAATAAGCAAACAGAAGCAAAGAAAAGCCAAGCAGTTCTGTTTTCTATTTATCATTTGTTATCATTTATTAAGCTGAAATGATCCTCCTTCTTTATCCATTACAGTTACCAAAAAAAAAAAAACCCCTGCAAAAAAACCTCCCAAAACAAACTCTCACACACTACTAAAGGCTATGTTAACATATTTAGGAAAAGTAAACTAGAAGAACGTCATTCTTTCTGTTCTTTTTTTTTTTTTCAACTAAATAGAATGGTCTATTTCCTGGGATATCAGGTAAACAGTCTCCCTTAAATGTCGTTGTCTGCACATTTTTATGACTGAAAGATGTAGTTTCGTTTTGGGATCCATAACCCAGATTCCTATAGGACTTCTAGAGGCATTATTACACAGGTAGACAAATAGTTAAGGCCATGACTTTAATAGTTAAGAATACATCATGGGGGTTAGGGGGGCAGTGGTCACCGAGATCTGGGAAATCAGTATAAAACTTTTTGACCCTCCTTTTGTACCAGAGAAGAAGTCTGAATTATCATGATATGAAAAGATAAAATGTTGATATTATACAATACTATACATATATTTTATGCATTTCTAAATTTCTAAACTTTTTATGTGTCATCTGCAGGCCTTTGCATCTCATTTGCAGTTTTTGCAAAACTCCTCCAAAATTTCCATTTAATTTCTTATGCTGACCTGCAAAATATCAAAACTGAGTGGGAAAAATCATGATGTGGAAGGAATAACTATATTCCTCAGAGCATCTCAGAAAAACAAGTTCTGTAATTTACCACTACAATTCATGTCCACAAGTGTTCTAAAAAGAATTCCTTTCAAAAAAGGAAAGAAATGAAAAAGAGCACAACTATAGAAACAATAGTCTTAAAAAAAACAATCCCATGTCATCACTTTATTTAATTAAATGATACTACTCTCTGGTTCCCATTCAATAGTTTCCTTACCTTCCTAGCTCTTTAGATGTGAGCATGTAAAAATTGTGAAAATTTTCTGTCTTTATTGGAGTTTGGATAGATGTAGACAGCAGACCTGAAAGGCTCCGGCAATCAAATCTTCTTCTGGACATACTGAGTATAAAGGTGTTCTTCTCTAGGTGCTTATTTTCACCTGTTAAAAAAAAATACAGGACATACCAACTTAAATGTAATTATAAAATATGATGCTATCTCACAGAGACAGGATATGAGTTACATTGTATGGTTCCAAATATAGTCATAAGATATGACTAACAAAACCAAAAAAAAAAAATCTAACACCTTTTCAGTTCACAGGGGATTTAAAAAAAAAAGTATGCCTGAAAACTTAATTAGCTTTATTCATTTTCAGAACATAACTAAATAAAATACTTTAAAACACCCTTTATATTCTCAAAAGTCCTTCCATCTATTCAGTCTACCATTTACCCCAAGCCTCTCCTTCTACATGTGAAGGAACTCAAGTTCAGGAATATGAAGTGACTTGTCCGTGGCCTCCCAACAGTAACTGAGCTGGTATATGAACCCCGGCCTTCTGAATCTAGACCTAGCACTCTCTGCTGTGCCACTACATTTTCCTCTTTCAATTAAGAATAATGACTGGACTCTAATTGAAACAAAATAACACTAAGCTTCATGCTTCAAGCTGAGGAAAAATAGAAGTGAAAATTAAATGGTATGAGATCATTTTTTTGTACATACAATCATACACTGTCTGTGCTGTATTTACTTGTAGATCCTGCTACTTTGAAACCACGAGATTAACTTATGTGAGGAAAGGTGAGGAATATACTGAAATCTTTGCTATACTTCTCCCAGGTAACCCCTTCTCTCTATTCTTAGTTCAGACTCATCGATATCTCGATTACTACAACAGATTATTAATAAGTTACCCTGCCTCGAACCTCTTCCACACTTCTTTGCATCCTCTAACTGCCAAAGTCATTTTCTTTGAGCTCCGATCTAACCTTGCCACTCCTCTACTCAATAAATTCCAGTGGATCCCTATAGCCTCTAGGATAAAATAAACACATTGCTCTATTTGTTTTTTGAAGCCCTTTGCAACATGGCTCCCACATGCCTTTCGAGTCTCACAGACACACTACTACTTTCTCCTCCATTTCATCTGGGCACTATTGGGGGGCCATCTCCAGTCATTCTGATCTAAATCTTGCCACTGGCCCCAAGGAGAAAGTGAGGCTGGTGATTCTGCACAACCCTCCTTTGCTTAAATCCAATCCAACTGCAAGTCATGGCATCACCTTCCTGATGTCAAAGTCCTCTTAGAGAATAAAGAGAACTATTGTACTGGCCGCCCTTCATCTCTTGGAATGAACTGTCTTCACTTCCACCTCATGGAGTCCCACACCTCAGTCAAGATGCACTTCAAGGACTATCTTCTTCAGAAAATCTCCAACTGCTGGTGTCTTCCCTTCCTAATTAGCAAGTATGGATCTGGTATGTATTTCTTCTTTATATATTTATAATGTCCATATGGCTCCTCTTAGAGAATGTAAGTTCCTTAAAAGCAAGAACGATTTAATTTTTGGTCTTTGTATTCCCAGTGTCCATGGGGTACAGTACCTGACACACAGTAGGTGCTTAATAAATGCTCACTGACTGGTTGAAGCATGGAACTTAGTACAACAGTTATGTGTTAAATGGCAAAGTTTTTTTCATTTCTCAGAAATTACCAAAACTCCTCCTCTGCCTTTAAAAAGGGGTCAGGGTAAATATATCTGGGCTCTCAAAATGTCTGTGTTATGATGACAAATTATCTGACAACTACTATCAGAAATGTATCTATGAGAGTATGAATGGTGTGAACTCAAACTTATCTGTAGCAGCACACTATATTCACTAACACTGGGGACAGAATTAACTCCTGCCACAAGACACAATAAGCTAGAGGAAAAGAAAATACAAACAGAACACAGCACATCTTGGGGTGCTTCCCTAGTTATCAGAAATAAAATACACTCATTCCTTCCAGAGTAGGAAGGCCTGCACCTGATTCTCAATCTGCAAATAACCAAATCGGTCTTGAAGGCCAGATTGTGGTCATTCTATTACCTACAGATGGCGTCACAATCCTTTCTTCTCTTGCAGTTCTTTAGCCAAATACTAACCCCACAGCTAGTAAAGGTGATGCAAATACACTGTAACCTATGCGATCCTATACCACTCTTGTTATTTTGGCCAGTTAATCTGCCAACAGGATTCTGTTCCTTTTGACTTTAAAGGTCCAAGGTCCAGAGAGGCAGTGTCTTGCCCTGCCAGTCATATTGTAGAAAATGAGAAGGCTGCTTTGATTTAAAATCCAGAGTTCTTTCCCCTTCATATTTTAGTTTGTGGTTTTTAAAAAAAATTTCCATTATTCTTTCCACCACATCATGACGTCTCTCGTAGTCTCAGACAGAACGAGAATCACTATATGCCCAGTCTGGCCACCAATAGTACTGAAAATTTTAATTTTGGACTCTCACCTCTCTCTCATGTCTAGCTAATTGTGTCATCACAAGCCTGCAAGATCTTTACTTTTTTAAAATTCAATTTTATTTTCAAATCCTCATTCTCTCCTTCTCCCCCACTGAGGAAGAAAAACAAAGTGTTCTAAACACAAACAGTCAAACAAAACAAATTCTTACATTTGCCACCTCCAAAAAAAAATATGCCTTAATCTGTATATCACCTGTCTGTCAAGAGGTGGGTGGCATGTTTCATCGTGACTCCCCTGGAATGGTGAGGTTGGTCACTGTGTTGATCAAAGTTCCTAAGTCTTTCAAAATTGTTTCTTACAATTTTGTTATTACTGTATTAACAGCACTCCTGACTCTGCTCACTTTGCATCACTTCAAACAAGTGCAAGACCTTTTCTTAACAGTGATAGCACTAAGAAGTAACTCTGGAAGACCCACAGCTGAGGCCACCCACACTTCCTTACTGGTGTTGCTCATACGCAGGGGGAGGGTAGGTCTAGGCCTCCTTTTACTCATTTTAAGACAGGATGTCTGCTAAGGTTTTTCTCACTCTAGGTGTTATCAATCATTTGGAGAGGGAGAAAATTAAAAACAGTTAACTGCCACTGGGCATTATATCTAGATAAGATCTAAATCTCTTGGAAGCATATAAATGATTTGTGGTCCAATAGGAAAGGGACTTGGTGCTTAACTTCCTTAAGGGAACCTTTAGAGCTAGCAATTCCCAGTTAATCTCAATGTAAATGCAGATCAAGAAGCAACAGTTAGAACCGAACCCAAAACAAGTGAATAGTTTAAGACTGAGAAAGGAGAACAAGTCTGCATATTGTCACCTTTTTTATTAATTTATATGCGGAGTAAATCATGCGAAATGATAGGCTAGCTCAATCAAAAGCCAGAATTAAAGTTGCCAGAAGAAATATCAAACATCTCAGATATGCAGATGATATCACTCTGATGACAGAAATTGAAGAAGAATTAAGTAGCCTCTTGATGAGGGTTAAAGAGCAGAGTGTAAAAGTTGGCTGGAAGCTCGACATCAAAAAAACTAAAGTCTTAGCAGCTAGTCCCACCATTTCCTGGCAAACAGAGGGAAGAAGAAATGGAAGCAGTATCAAGTTTTATCTTCTTGGGCTCAAAGATCACTGCAGATGGTGATTGTAATCATGAAATTAAAAGATGCTCGCTCCTTGGAAGGAAAGCTGGCAAATCTGGACAGCACACTGAAAAGCAGAGCTATCACCGGGCTGGCAAAAGTCTGCATAGGCAAAGCTACTGTTCTTCCAGGGTCACTATATGACCATGAGAACTGGACCATAAGGAGAGCTAAGTACCGCAGAATCAACGCTTTCAAACTGTGGGGCTGGAGACCTTTCTCTTCGCTTGTTCTTATCACTCAGTAAGCATTTATTAGCCTTCATGGGGTGCTAGGCACTGTGCAAGGTGCTGACAATACAAAAAAGGGCACAAAGTCCCTGCCCTCAAGGAGCTTACAATTTAATGGGAGAGATAGCATGCAAACAAACCTTAATGGCCTAAGAAGAGGAGCCAGTCAAGGAGACCTAACAGAAAAAGATCATTGATTAAGCTTGGCTGCCTGGATTCTGGTCCTGGCTCAGCCTTCAGTTACCTGACCCTGGACAGAGCACTTACTGCTCATGTCCTTACAGATCTGTAAAATATCAAGTTTAAACTCAGTGATCCCAAAGGTTCCTTCATCTCTAATGCTCTCTGACTGTGAAGGAGATGATGATAGGAAAGAAGGTAGGAACAAAATATCAGGGAAGATGAGAGAAGATCATCTCAAGGAGAACTTGGTTAGCAGTGGCAAAGTGCTCCAGAGATACAATATAAGGCCTAAAGTCAGAAACACTTGCCTTCCTGAGTTCAAGTCTAGCCTCAGACACCTACTAGCTGCGTGACCCTGGGCAAGTCACTTATCCCTGTTTGCCTCAGTTTCCTCATCCTAGAATGCACTAGAGAAGGAACAGCAAACCACTTCAGTATCTCTGCCAAGAAAATACCAAATGGGGTCATGAAGAATCAGACATGACTCAACAACAACATTTTCACAGTGCCTGTGTTTCCTGCTCACTTAACACTAAATTCTGCCAGAGGGGAGGAACTGGACTAAAGGTCTAAGAGACAATTACAAGAACGGTACAGAGGAACTGGTCTGTGTATTCCTATGAAAGATGCCTCACAAGCCTTGTCTTTTCATCAGTGGGAATTCCTTCTATCCTCCACTTAAGAGATGTGACCATTGCTGAAGTAGGAGCCTTTATGTAAAGTTAGTTCGTGCTTGAAAAAAAAATCACAGTAGTTTGAATTCCAGTCAATGCTGGGATCATCTCAGCCACCAGAATCCAGACACCACTTTGAATACTGTTATGTTTATATCCCTCAAAATGATGCATCCCACATGACCTTCTGCCTTCCATGCCAATGAGAGTCTCATACCATGCCAACCATGCTTCTGAGACATCAACTTTCTAGTTTCTCTGTTCCAGACTTATGTAAAGGAAGTAGTGCCCATTTCTTGATCTGAATGCCCAGAAGCAACCAACATCGTAGTTCATTCATCCCAAGGGCTTCTATTCCACTGAATGGAAGGTTCTAGTCATCCAATCCCTTAGTGTCCTCCCTCTCTGTGCCTGTTTTACTTCTTGTCAGACTTGACTCCCTAAGTCCTACCTAATTTCCCATTATTAAGTAGGCATTTAATAAATATTAGTAAAATTCTCAGAGAACTTTCTCTAAGTGGAAAGTTCTTATCTTCTCTGTTTGGTTCAGTGGTCAGGGCCACCAAAGTCAAGTTTATGATGAACCAGGAATCCCCATTTGCTTCCAGCTGTATAGATTCAAGTCTCTTTTATTCCTAATCACTTTACTTTATTTCCAAACACAAGCCCATATCTCTCTCTTGTTCAACTAAAATATTGATCATTAAAATTTAGACAGATTTACTCAGCCAAGTTCACAAGCACCAATTCTTTAATTCCTCACTTAACTCCTTCCTCAATACCTCAATCCAAACACATCTTTGTGACCCCAAACAGCTCATGGACTACTGGCAATGAGCTTCTGCATCATTTTCTTAGTATGATTCCAATTTGAGTATTCAAACATGGCTAAGAACTACTCTTTAAACATCTTTATCTATTAACTGTGAACTTCCTTTTTTCCACCGGGGAATTGTTTAATAGAGCACAGCTCTTCCTAATTTCCTCACTGCAAAATTATTTGATGCACTGGAAGACGCAGGACTAAGTCTTCAAAAAGTACTTCACACTGACCAAGTAAAATCAGTGTCTACTCCAGCTGCTGCTTAAAACAAGTATAGCACTGATAGTAGTTTAGGAGTACGGATGGGGCCTGGCACAGTTTTAAGCAGTAGAGGAGTCACCAAAAGTATATAACTAGGCCAAGTCTTGTTGATCTAAGCTGTCACTGCTTAAAATTCTATTTTCCCCCTTTTAAGAACACACACACTAGGTGGATTTGCTTGTGTCCACATTGAGAGTCCAAGCCAGGTGAGCTTCAGGGACTTGGGAAGGTCGTAGCCATGCTAAGTTTTCCTGCTGGGGTTGCATCTGTGTCTTGTTCCCAGTGCACACGCCAAGGCTGAGACTGGATATTGTCTATGTCTTCCCCTTTTTGTGGTGACAAGGTCATTCAGAGAGATAGAGATAGACGTTCTGGCTATATTTTGGATAAAATAATTATTCCAAGAATTCTCTCAGCCTATAGGTATTTGGAGCCCACATTTACTGTTTCTGTGAGCATTATGGATGTTCTTGGCCTGGTGAAAATGGTTCACAGGCTTGGGGAAAATAGCTCCATGAGTTTTAAGAGATCTGCTAACTTGTTTTTTAAAAAATATTTTGATAACTGTATTTCAAAATAATTTGGTTTCCTTTGAAATCGTATTTTACACATTTAAAAACATTATTCTAAGGAGACTGGAGGCTTTAGAAAATAGTCAAAAGAGTCCATGACACACAAAAAGATTGAGAACCCCTGAACTAGTGATACTCATCTTGCTTGTGGTCAATCTAATTATCCAACAAAGGTAGCCATCATTCTTCCTTGACCTGAAATTCTCAGCTACCTACGTATCCCTACCATACCTACCTATATCATCCCACCCCCTGTTCCCTCCACCCCACCCCTATAAGCTATTCTGGTAATACAAATGCAATATATTTGTCATCCTCTACTGCCAATGTGCTAAATGACACTAAGAAGCAATATCTTCTTCTAAACCAGAAAAGATCAAATCAAACCATCTCTGCACCGAGTCTTCTAGTGACAGTCTAAGAGTAGCCTAGAATAGAAGGTTCCCTTTATTCAGGCTGAGCTTGTCTAACACCATCACCCTGTGGAACAATTTAAGAAAACATCCTTCTTAATTTGCAGCATTGGGACCATACCCTATTTCCTACTCATTGGTTACCTTCCCCCTATAATGGCTCTTCTGACACATCATATTTGCCCAGGTATGAAAACTAGTGCAATGTGAGGAATGCTATAGTATCTTTTATGTACAGGCTGGCAGATGACCATCATAAATTCAGATATAGCAATGAATGTAGTGAAAAGAATGTTGAACCTGGAGTCAGAATGTAAGTGAAAATTCTAGCTGTGTCATTTACTACTAGTGTAATTTTAGCAAGTCACTCCAACTTTCTGGGCCTCAGTTTCCTCATTTGTAAAATAAGAGAATTGAACTATGGAAAACATCTTCAAAGTCCCTTTGAGTCATGGGTGTGCTGAGGTCAGCTCAAATCATCGCCAGGGAGAGCTGGAAGTTAAATTTTCAGTGTAAGCCTGTATGTCTTGGAAATAAACAAATGTTAAAAAAACAAGGCTTCGTTTATTGTTCTACTGATTGTTTAGACTTAAGAAAGTGATAGAGAAAATGTCAGTAATACAGATTAAATTAAAAGTGTGTAAAACATACATTCTGTTCCCCCACCTCAAACTGGGTGTTAAACATTTACCAGCACACCCAGGCTTCCAGCTCTAAAATGATGAAACTAAGTATAGCACAAGGTATAATTATAGAGTACTGTTTGTGAAAAAAATGTGTTCTCTTAGCTCTAGAACAAGTAGGGGTACACCTTTAACATATATATTTGAGGATTGGTAGGGGAGGGGAGTTGCTAATCATATGGGCCTAAAACACCACATCATATTTAGAGCCTTGAAAAGTATGAGTAAGCAAGTGCAAATACTCAGAAGAACTTCCAGATTTACCTTCCCTAAATATAATAATAAAAACAAAAACAAAAACAAAAACACTACTGCCTTGGCTGCCTTCCTCACTATAGTAAAGTCTGGCTATACAGCATTTCTCCTGCACAGACCCAGACAACCTTATGAAAGTAAAACAGCAGTGTCTTCATTGGTAACTATTTTGAAAAACTACAGTAAAGAAAAATCTATCACCAAGTTTATCTGAACTTAATTGTAGTACCGTGCTAGGTACTGTAAAGATAATGTTGACGGACACTGTGTATTTCTATGAGGGCTTCTATATGGAAAGCAACCCACTTGTAGAGGTACACTATCTAGGCTCCCATTTGTCCTGAGTACATAAAGTCAGAGCTAACAGTCCTAAGAGTTTTTAATAAACTGGACTACTGTGGTAGACTCGTAATTGATCTCCTTTCTCATGCCCCTTCCTCCTTCAATCCAGCTTTCATACAGACACTAAATTAATTTTCCTAAAACAAACAAAACAAGCCCGATCATGTCACTACTCTGCTCCAAAAGCTCAGTGGCTCCCTAGTGCCTCTAGGATAAAGAACAAACTCCCATTTGAGATTTCAAGCCCTCCATTCCATCTTTTCAGACTTACTTAACTGACATTACTCCTCCCCTAGTATACTCTACCTTACAGCCAAACGGTTGTACTTTCTGTTCCCCTAATAGCAAGTTCCATGTCCCACCTTTGTCCCTTTTCAGAAACTGTTCCCTATACCTATTTCCTCTCCCTACCTTCCATCTCCCATGCCTGGAATGTGTTCCTTTCCTCACTTCTGCTTTTTGGTATCCCTAGCTCCATTCAAATAGGCCTCTCCCGATTCCCGGAGCACTGCCCTCCCTCCACATACGTGACTTCCCCAGTAAAATTTAACATCTTTTAGGTTGGGCCTATTTTCATGTTTACCTTTTCAAACTCAGGGTCTGGTAGGTACTTAATAAATGCTTAATAAAAATGCTTTTTGAATTGAATTATGTGGATTTAGGTTGGGGTAAGAAGTATACCTAACCAATATAGACTATAACATATTTTGTGGCTGAATATTAAAAAGGCCCACTAGGTAGAGTAGAAAGCAACAATCAGGAAAATAACAACTTGGTTTTCCTCTTACTTCACTATTTCATTCTTTATTCTCTCCTTATAACCAATTCTTCATATTATCCCTCCATTAAAAAAGAAAAAAAGGCAAGATAAGATTTCTATGTCTAGGACTTCCAGAGTGACAATAATAGGTACTGCTTCTCATCTGAACTACTATTTATACATTCTAGGATTGAAGTTAGGTGGTCAGGAACTGAAATGTATATCAAGTATTACAAGCAGCAACCATATACTGTAGTTTTAGCTCAACCCCAACACACACATTCAAAAGTCCCAAGAATCCAACCAAGAAAAGTGGTACTGTACTATGCAAGATATTATCTGATAAAGATAAATGAAGAACTATTTTACACTCTTATCGGAGGCCTTCACTTCTCTACAAAGCATTACATAAGCATATTGCCTTCCCAAGCTGGACCATCAATAATGACAGTTTACCATTTATCAAGAGCCCATTCAGGTTTACCAAGAGTATCCCCTACCCTGTGATGAAAGCAGTTTTAAGCATCATTATCCTCCTTTTACAGCTGAAGAAACCGAGGTTCAGAGCTAAAGTATCCTATCTGTGGTCATACCGCCCACTCGTCAACTTCTGACTCTAAAGTCCAAAGGCCTTTCTGCACAATTAGGATTATTCATCATATTGAGGGACTGCTATGCACTTTTATTTTGCTAGTATCAAAGGAAGAGTATAAAGGGTATAAAAAGCAAGGAAGACCTTTACCGAGAGTCAGAGCAACACATATTTGAAGAGTGCTGCCTTTTTTAATAGCCACAAATAGTACTGAGGGATCCCCTGAAAGTTTTAGTTTTAGGGGACAGTATACTGGAGAACTGCTGGCACCTGACAAAGGGTAAGGGAGCTCTTTTTGAAATCTCTGCCCAATCACACAAAAGAGAGGTGACCAGAGAACATACCCATAAGTGTGGAGAGACAAGGAAGAAGTTACTTTCTGAAAAGAGCTAATGAATGGCACTGAACCTTGGAAGAGAGCCATGAAAACACAAGTTCAGATGATTTTTTCCCCCTAGATTCTCAAAAAGGGAAGGCTGTATCCCAATCCCTCTTTAAGCATTTTTGATCTCCTAGTTTTTAAAAAGCCTGCACTGAGAAAAGTATAAACATAAAAGTATAAACTAGAAAAGTATATCTAGTTCCACTGACAAATACAGGAGCACTCTAGTTAACTAACTCCAGCTTGACCATTTAGGTAGTTAACAGCCCCAGGGCTGAAGTCCCCAGAACCAGCCCCAGCCTTGAACTCTATGCCAAGAAAGTGAGGCACTCTGCTTTCTTCTTCCGGTACTTTCAGAACAAGAAACAGGCACCATAATTGTCAACCAGGATAGACAGAAGCTGAGGAATGCATAAAGGCCAAGAAATACACAGTATCATGAAAAAACAGATTTCCACTGTAAACAATAAATTGTTCTTATTAAAAACTACAAGTAGAAGAGTACACATTATAAATTTAAGTTCGTTAATTTCTGCATTAAAGAAGATAATACTATATGACTGTTAAGTTTGAAAAAATGTTGCCCTATTACGTTATTATACATGCAAGTGGAGGAAGGGGTGAGTGACAATAAGGAGGAAATCGACAGCAATGAAATTAAAAAAAACTATTACATTAAAACGAGAAAATGTCTAGTCTGCTTATTAAATCAATATTGTGACTGAAGAACCGCTAAGAGAGACACTTGGTCAGATGGAAAGAAATCTTCAATATATTAAGATATATATATTATATATATATTAAGATATATATATTATACACACACACACACACATATATATATATATATATTAAGATATATGAGAGGCAAGTATGGAAGTGCTGCACCTGATAGCGTGTAAGCTCCTTGGGGGCAGGGATGTTTTATTATAATCTCTGACGTCCGGAGTCTAGCATATGTATCAAAGCTTTCCCTAATCCCTCTTAATTCCAGTGCTTTCGCTCTTTTAATTACTTCTTATTTATATAGTTTGCTTTGCATATATTTGTTTGAAAGCAGTCTCCCCACTACATTGTAATCTCCTTGAGGCCAGGGACTGTCTTTTCCCTTACTATCCTTAATATGCTTGTTGGCAGCTTGACACAGATTGAGCGACTATGAGCAAATAATTTAATCTCAGTGCTTGAACAACTTTCTAAAACTAAAATGAATTACAGATCTCTATCAGCAGATGAAATTGGCATACTGTGAGTTTATTAAAAAAACTGACAAAACCATAGATTTAGACAAGTTCTCCCCCACATTAACAGTTGCTCACTTATTAATAAATATCTGTGTTTTAACTAATGATGAAAAATATAAAAGCATAATTACTGAAGTAATATTTTTTAAACTTATGGGTAGTAAAGATCATTTTCTTGACAATAACATCATTTAATAATAGTATATTACTAAATAATAAACTAGGTGAAATTACACTTATCAAAGTAAATGTAAACCATTTTTGTTGAAAATGTAACCAACAGGAAAATTTCATACATACGGCCTAAAAGGCAGTCATACTGTTAACAATGTTGACCTAAGATATATCCCTGAATGCACTAAAAACTTTTTAAATGTCATTGAATGTGAAGAGCCCTGTCAAGTTATAAGGCATACATCCTACCAGAAACACATGCTAAAATTTTAGCTTGTGGCAGCTCAGCTAAAATTAAGGAAATGTTTGCCACTGATTGGGTAAGGAAATCCCCAGTGTTGGAAGAATAGTTCTATAGTTTTAACCTTTTAAGAATTATTAGTTTCATGTAACAATAGTAAAAGATCACTGGAACAAGATTAACTATAAACCTTCTGAGTGTAAAATGTCTATTACCATAGAATTATCAGACTTAAGACTTTTATATTATTTGGCATACGCGTCAAGTCTAGAGTTTCCTTCAAAACTGATGCTGTCGTAACGGAACCATTTTAATTCACCATTTAATCATCACACAAAAATAAATGCCAGATCTTTGTTCCCAAAAATTAATATTTCTAAGTTTAAAAAAATAGCATTCCCTTAATAAAATTACGCGTAACATTTCCTATTTTTTCTTAAGTTGCCTTCAATTTTTTGGGCCCATATTTTACAAAATGGAAAAGTATCATTTGAGAGATGTGTAGGAATAAAGAAAAGATAAGCATGTAAAGTAAGTGTGCCATAACTGTGATATTAGCACATAAAAGATACAATCATTTGTTTGTAAAACACCCATCAAATTTTGGGTACTACTAACTACCAGCAACAGAGAGGAAATTTGGGGTAATATTATATCTTAGGAAAAAAGTAGTTCCACATATATGTTTTTAACACTTATAAGCCAAGGAGTATTTCAAAAGGTGCAAAAATTAATAAATAAATCCTAACTGCTACACTATAAAACTGTTGAAAAATACTTTCTCATAGCTTTCAGTGAGAAAGTAAATTTACTGACCTTAAATAAAATAATGCTCCTAGGCTCAGAAGCTGGGTGACAAATTTCAGAAGGGTTTTGAATGTATTTATGAAATATTCATTCACATATTTTCCACCTTGTCCAACATTTCTTTTAATACAACAGGGTGTCACAGTGAAAATATATATTTATAAAAGATATGACCAATCGCACTCAAAGGATCATAGTTTCAGAACTGGAAATGGACCTTCAAAGTTCCCTAGGTCCAAGCCCTTCATTTTGCAGATGAAGAAACTAAGACCCAGAGAAGTAAAGGTCACCTAAGTAGCAGGTGACAGAGTCTGGTTTTCAACCCATGTCCTCAGATTCCAATTCCAATTCCACCAGACCAGGAAGTCTCATTACATACTTTAAAATCTCATTAGCACTAAGTACATCTCATTACTAGATAAACAAAACAGTAAATGTGTCATACACTCCTCTGGGCTCCGTTTTGGGAGTCTTTTATTTATTTATTTATTTTTGCTATTTTTTTTTTTAACTGAAATTCACTTAAAAACTGAAATTCACTTAGGTATACTGGAAGAAGCTGATTTCCTTACAGAACCCCAATATACGAAGTGCTGCCTGTCTGCCACTATTTATGAAAATAATAAAAACTAAGACTACTGAGCTGCCAACGCTGATATAGTAATTTTTTTTCCTCTATTTTCTAGCTTGGGATGACTCAAATATGAGCTATCTGCCTAAAATGAGTGACAATGAAAACAACTTCATGGGGACAAGTCAAACCCTTACAAAAGTACATTTCTGTATACCCCTCCTAGTAAAAGTTACTTTTTTTTTTTTACAGGCCGGTTACAGAGAAGTTTGAGGAAAGCCAACGAAGAGATCCTGACTAAACAAGAAAGAGAAAACAAAACTAAAAGAACTGAGGTCCGAGAGACCGAGCTCATCAGGGTAAGTAAAACCCATCAGGGGGAGTAAACTCTGGTTAAATGTAAAGCAGGTCCCCCTCACCTTGTCGGTCCCAAGGTGCACATTCCCAACGAGGAGAAAAAGACTGCATTCTAAGTAAACACAGAAGCTAATAAACTATGACAAGCAGGAGGGAGCTCCTCTCCTGACTTTGACCTAATCTGACACCCTGGGCAAACACTTTCAGCAGCTCTACCCTTCTCTCCACCACGACTCGGGGATGGATACTAAGCCAGCAGGCTAGAACAGAAGCTCAGGGTTTGGGGAAAGAAATAAGGGGAATGGACCGGATCTGCTGAAAGAAGCAAAAAGTAAACAGATAAACAAATCGAAGGGTCCCAACGGTCCAGTCCTGTTCTAGAGGGGTGCCGGCCCAAGTTTAACAACCGGCTCTGGGGAAGACTTCCAGGCACGCTTTTACATTTATTCTGCATTAACGTTTTCGCAGCCCCTTCGTTAAGCCTGGACAACCCACAACACAATACCTTCAGCCCGGACTTGCACCGTTTGCCCATTTCCGAGGTGTAAAAGGCTCACCCTGAAAATTTCACACCTTGCCCGCCCCACCCGCCCCGCCCTCCGAAGGCTAAGGACTTGAACTTGACCCCAGGTAGCCTCAGCTCGCGCCACCTGCGTCCAGCCCCGAGGACTCTCGGGACCCTCCGGAGAAGCTGCCGCCCTGCCCCCGCCCGGCTGGGCGCGGGGATGGAGGGGAAACCCTCCAGCCCGGAGAGGGGACGGAGGGGAAACTCCCCGCGCCCCCCGACCGTGGGGTCCCCTCGCCCTGGTGGGGGCGGGGACACAGCGAGGGGCCTTCCTCGGCTCCCACACTCACCGGCGGCTCTCCGCACACGCTGGCCCCTCGGCGGGGAAGTCCCTCGGTCCCGGGCCAAAACTCGGCGGCG
Organism: Potorous gilbertii; assembly: GCA_028658325.1. NCBI lineage: Eukaryota > Metazoa > Chordata > Mammalia > Diprotodontia > Potoroidae > Potorous > Potorous gilbertii. The sequence continues at coordinate 223,192,968 of CM053771.1, read as the reverse complement.
CTGGGGAGACCCCGAGTCCTCAAGCTCGGGGCGAGGCCAGGACGCGGGGCTCGGGGCGAGGCCAGGACGCGGGGCTCGTGCCCTCCTTCCCTCCCGGAGACCGCGGCTCACACGGCCGCAGTCACAGCAGCAGCCGCAGCAGAAAGGAGGCGACGCTCACCGGGTCCCGACCGGGTCTACAGTTGAGGTTTGAAAACTTGCAGCCTCGTCGTCCGGCGGCCCAACCCCCGGGACTCCGCCCCCTCCATCGCAGCGAGCCAATCAGGGTCAAGTGCAGGGGCGGGGCTGACACGTGACGCTCTAGGCAGGGCTGGCCGGTGGAAACTTTGGGTGCAGCCCTGTCCCAGGCTGGCCCGGGGTGTCTCGTGGCGGGCGGTGACTTGGGAGTCTGCGGAGACCGCAGGCTGGCTGGGGGTGGGGCAGGACTAATTACAAGCAAGAGAGGGGGAGGGAGAGGGAGAGGAGGGGGAGAAGTAGGGAGGGGACTGGGGGAGAAGCAGGGAGGGGACTGGGGGAGAAGCAGGGAGGGGACTGGGGGAGAAGCAGAGGAGGAGGTCAGACCCAGGGCCAGGGGATGCTTCAGAGGGGCCGGAGGTAGTGGAGGGCCAGTGAGAACTTCTTGCAGCCGTGCAACGGGCTTCTTTGCCACTCCAGAGACGGTGGAGTGATCTGCACCTTTCTCTTGGGACTGTAGAGGGGCAAGGGCCATGACAGGAAAATTCTTTTGTGGCATGGGAGCTTGTGCAGTGAGATTTGTAGCAGTATCTCCATCCCCACTGCCCCTTCTTGTGAACAGAACATTGATCCTTTCTTTTCTTAAACAGTTAAGAGGAGTGCAATTACCAGGACTCACTGATTATTTAGGTTTTCTCAATGAATGAAAATTAAAATAGTAAGTACTGAGATGGTTTATTACTTGAAAGAGATGTTCTAAATAGAACATAATTATACATGTATATTTAATGTTCTGTTTGTAACAGGGTGCATCAATAATGAATTACAGAACTCTGTTAGAAAAGCCCTTTTGATATAAAGAAGTTATGAAAAGAGTAGCCTCAGGACAGGCAAGGTATGCAGCAGTTTAGAGTAGCGGTGTCAGATCATGGCGGTGAATCCATATAAGGATCCCAGGGGGCCACGTATTGATTTAGTTTTAAAATGTAATGTTACCTTTCTTATTGTGTTTTTACTGAACTTGTTTAATATTTCTTAATTTTATTTTAGTATAGTTCAGGCCCCACACCAAGTTTAACATCTCTGGGTTAGAGAATAACTGTACAGGGGCTGCAACAAAGAACACTTTTAAAGATTTAGGGGATAAGGATTGGATCCGTGATTTTATTGGTATAAGGAACTTCCAGGTGGAAAAACTTGACCATCATCTTTTAGTTTCACAGAGTTGCCTGAAATGCTGAGATGTGAGTTGTCCAATGTTTAACAGACATAATGGTATTAGATGTAGGGCTGGAACCCTCATCATCCTAGTTTCAAGATCCTGGCTCTGTATACTATATTATGCTGCCCCCATACTGGTGATGTGTGTGTGTGTGTGTGTGTGTGTCTGTGTAGTGTGTGTATTTACGGAGGTTGAGATGACCATAGAGCATTGTGTAAACTGTTGAATTCAATTGTGTACATATTTTATGTGTATATGTATTCAACGCTATAAAATTCCATATTCTATAACACGTAGGAATTTTTCATGGAGAGATAAAGTATAGAGGAAGAAGCATAGGACAGGCAATAAGAAGACATGGGTTTAAATCTTGGCTCTACTATTTACTATGTATGGAACCTTAAGCTTAAACTGCCCTGGGCTTCAAGTACCACTTCTGTAAAATGAAGATTTGACCTAGATAGTTGCTAAAGTGTCTTCTAGTTCCAGATCTGATCCTATGTCTTATTCTACTACCTTCAAAAAGTTCTCATTTGGTAAATATTTATTAGAGATCAATGACCACAATGCCTCTTACTTGGTCTTCCTACCTTTAGTCTCTCCCTCTTCAGTTTCTCCTACACAAAGCTCCCAGCTCATCACCAGTAAACTGCCACTTGACAATGCATTCTTTTGGCCATAGCAACCCATGAAAAAATACAAAGAAAATTCAGTCCTGGGTAGATTCCCCCTTCTGCTTTAGTGGTCATAGTCCCAAAGTGATTCTAGAATCACATAATTTTTAGGCCACCTATAAACATAAATTTAGTTAGTTGTTAATGTGCTAAGTGCAAGATCTTTGTCCAGTGAACCATAATTGGACAAAATAGGGGAGGAACTGAATCATAGCAATCTTGACATTCTCACTGTAAAGGAAACCAAAAGACAAAAGGAAATGCAGCTAAATGGAAGGAAGCTTCACAAGTTTTCCTTGGATAGGCAAATAACGGAGTAAAGGAAGTGTTTTTATTGTATATTCAAAGGCCACAGAAAACATCATTTCGTTGCAGTGGCCTTCTCACCCTGGAGATGCCTCTGCCCTACAGCCCTCTCCTCTGCTTCCTCATTACCCAGACTATTCTACCTCACCAGCATCAGAGCAGATATTTTTTATATTGTCTTTCCTCATTAAAAGGTCAGCTTCTTGAGGATAGGGACTGTCTCTTTTTCCTTGTATTGGTATCCCTAGCACTTAGCGCCATGCCAGGCACATAGTAAGTGTTTAGTAAGTTTCTCTCTCTCTCTCTGTCATCTATCACCATAGTATTCCTAGTCATCTCGGTGCAGTCCTCTTGACGAAACATTTGTAAAAAGTCACGATGACTATAATTAAGGCTTACATACCAATATCTGTAACAAGAAATTAGATTGTGGAGAAATGTTACAAGAACCCAATAAGACCTTCCAAATTAAATTAGTCTGTGCTTTTATACTTGGTAAATTCAATGCAAAGATGGACAAAGAGAAGTATAAAGGAAAGTATCTTATAAAATAGCAAAATACATAGAATACACAGAAACTATGACTCTATTTATCATAAATATTTTCTTAAGAAAAGAGTCTAGGGACACTACCAAGGACCAAATAGCAAAACAAAAACAGGGAATTGATTAGATCTTAACAGAGGGGAAACAATTGCTTACTGATGCAGGAATTATTTCTGAATTATTTTTCCATCTTTAATCAAACCATTGACATGAAAGATCAAAATCAATATCCAAGTGGGGAAAAAAAGAGTAAAGAAGATATGACTGATTAAAACAACTCCAATCTAACCTACTGAAATAAGAGTGAATCATGGAACATGAATAAAAAAAGCATCAACATAGACTATTATCATTTCCTAAGGAAATTTAATAGATGTCAATTAAACATCACAACGAAGGGATTATTTTTAAGTATCTCCAAACATCTAATCAGTTATCAGTTCTTAGCAATTCTCTACCCTCTCTTTCCATTTCTAATAGTTCAATTGTTTCATTTTACAACTAGATCATTAAATGTCTCCTCAGTCTCTCCAGTCTCTTACTGCTTAATTTCATCCTTGCAGTTTTATCTTCTCAAATGGCGTTTATGCTACTTTATCCACTGCTTAATAACTTTGAGTAGCTCACTATTTCTATTTAGAACCAATCTAAATTCTTCTACCTAGCACATAGCCTCATTTAGTAATTACTCCTAATATTCCCATCTGCTCCTTACCCACACTTCGTACCCTCTAATTATCTTCCTCCTCCTCCCCACAGATCTTCCACCATCATCATTTGCCTTTAAGAAGGGCAATCTTATTGTCGCCTTTCCATGTTTTACTCACACCTAAAGTCTTTGCTCACAGATTTTCCTCACCCATAATGGTTTCCCACCTTTCCTTTGTTAAAACTTCCCATCTTAAAGACCTATCCCCTCTGAAAATTTTTCCTGCTTTATCTCTCCCTCCCCTATGAGCACTTTTTTGTTTAAAATTCTTTCAATATATAAACTATTTATGCAGAATTAATGTGTACTGTCTTATCTTGTCATTGTTCTTTAGTGATTTCATGGTTTTCTTATGCTACCAAATAAACTGTAAGCTAGTAAATGAGGACTCTTCATTTTAAGGATTTCAAATTTATTAAGCACTTACTTTGATAAGTGCTGGGAATACAGAGTAAAGGGGTGTGTGTGTGTGTGTGTGTGTGTGTGTGTGTGTGTGTGTGTGTGTGTGTGTAGTACCCAAGTAGGTTATGTGAGTCCATATGAGTCTGTCTAGATGTGTTTCAAAGGGAGGCATAGATAGATATTTCTAGTCTCTTTCATCCATCCTCCAACAGAAACTTTGATTCCTTAAAAGAGGGGAAGTGGGAGGTTGGGGCTGAGGGCTACTCACTCTGTTCTCCTTAAAAAAACAGTGGAGTGATTGGCTAGAATAATATTTGTCTGATCCCTTAAATGTTTAGTGTAAAGGAGATAATTTTTACATTTAAGCTGAGCTCCTGATTGCTATCCTTTAATGGAGGCATTCTCCAAGCTATATATCTACCATTTGACTCCCTTCTCATCAAGTCCCAGTTCCCCAAAGAACACAAGTGACAAATAGCAAATAAAATAATTTATCCAAGCCAGTAGTAAATAGAAATCAGAGGTGTATAAATGAGATTATACTAGATGATGCACAGAGTAAATGAGCTCTCCTACTGGGATCAAGATATCTCAACTCAACTAAGAGAGGCCCAGACCTTACCCAAGGGGAAATTATCCAAAACCTCTAGTATAGTAGCCTGAGGATAGAGACATGATAGAGGTGCTTGCTCTTCTACATTTCCACTTCTTCCCAGAAGTCTTCCTTTCTGGGCATGAAGAGAGCTTGGAGCCACACTATTATTTCAAAGATAGAGGTTGAAGACCAGGATCTCTCTTCTCCCAGGCTCTCACTATCTCTGCTTTTCATTCAGGCATGCAGCATTGAGTGAGCCTTTTCCATCAAAAAAGGCTCCTGTACAAACGGATTAGGGTAGGGGTGGAGGGGGGAGTACAAAAGAAAATCAAAATAAGTCTCTGCCTTTTATTGAACAACTATGGGTGTGTGTGTGTGTATGTGTGTGTGTGCAGTGTGTTGTAGAGAATACATATATAGATATATATATATATATATATATATATATATATATATATATATACACATACATGCATATACATACAGACACACATATTTATGGAGAGAGAGAGAGAGAATGAGAGTAGATGGAAGGTGATCTTAAGGGAAGGCACTGACAGTGCGGGGGAGATGGGAAGAGGAAGAGACTTGGAAAGACCTCCTGTAAAAGGTGGAATCTGACCTGTCCTAAAGGAAGCTTCAAAGCCAGAAGGTAGAGGTAAGGGGGCTGGACATTATAAGCATAGGTCAGAAGATGGGGTGTCAGGTGAGAGAAATAACAAACAGACCCATGTCAGATGGATCATAGAATATATAGAGGGGAGTAAAGCATGAGAACATTAGAAAAACAGAAGAAGCTGGGTTGTAAAATGTCAAGGTGAGGGATTTTATGTGTGATACTAGAATAGGGAACCACTGAAGATTATTGACTATTTATGTGTTGGGAGTGTTTGGGGAGGAAGGGGTGGAGTGACATGGTCAAACCTGCACTTTAGGAAAATTGCTTTGGCAGCAGAATGGAGGATGAATTTCTGTGAGGAAAGGTCCCAAGCAGAGTGCTAGATATACCAGTAGGTTCTCAACAAATCATATCATTTTGGTCCCAAACATTTGTTATAGAAGAAAAGAGAAGTGGCAAAAGCTTCAGTGACTTGGCTAAAGTCATGTGGCTTCCTAGGGACAGAACCAAGATGGGAACCCAGAGCTCTAGAGCTTTACTCTTATGGTCTTTTCCCCCTATACCAAATTTCATGGAATCATAGACTAGAAGTTGGAAGAGATTTAAAAAGCTACCCAGTCTTACTCTGTTTGTTGTTGTTTGTTGTTTTCAGTTGTGTCTTGACTCTTCATGAACTCATTTGAGGTTTTCTTGGCAAAGATACTGGAGTGATTTGCCATTTCCTTCTCCAGCTCATTTTACTGATTAGGAAACTGAGGTAAACAGGGTTAAGTGACTTGCCCAGGGTCACATACCTAGTAAGTTTTTGAGGCTGGATTTGAACTCAGGCCTGGCACTCCAGTTACTACGTAGTTGTAGTACCACCTAGCTGCCCTCTAACTCTATTATTTGACAGGAAAAAATTGAAGCCCAGAGAGATTAAATGATTTGACCAAGGCACACAATTAATTAGTGGTATAGCTAAAACTAGAATAAGATCTGATCCTTAGTCCCACAATCTTGCCAGTACATGATATGACTTGAATGAATTGCTTTTCGCATTTATTCAAAGAATGATTTCATTAATGAAAGGAAACCATACATATGAATGTGCTACAAGTGCATTCACGTTTGCTCTGATTATTAAAGAAATGGATAGCAGTCATTTCAGGGCTCTGAGTTATCAGCACTGATGGTGGCTACAGAGATAGGGATTGGGTCAGTGATTTAATTGATATAGGGATATTTCAATGGGCAAGATTTTCTTTGCCAACTCTTCTAGCCTTAGATTGATGCCCAGAATACTGAGAGTTTAAGTGACTTGCTTACACAGCCAGGATGTGGCAGAGATGTTACTTAAACCCAAGTCTTCCTGTCTCTAAGATCAATTCTCTGCTGTATTCTCTCTATGCTATAGGAATGGTACACCTGGGGATGTAGGTGTGTGGGGGTGTGAGTGTGGCTGTGGGTGGTGGGATGCTGTTGGAGAAAAATCTAACATGACAGTACTAACTCTTGCTTCTACAGTTATTGATTCAGTGGCCATCTTGGAATCTGCTCATTTATACACATTGATTGCTTCAGCTCAAAATTGACCCTCAGTTTCTTTATTGTAGAAGCCTAGTAATTTATCTTTGAAATGGTTTCCTTCCAGCTATCCATGGTAATCTATTTCTGGTTGTGCTTCAGAGAGTATTTTATATTTGCAAACCAAATAATTAGCAGAAGCTGTTGCAAAGCATCAGTGAACCTGAACTATTATAGGCTCAAGTCCCTGAAGACATTGCTTTGCAAGGAGCAACTATTAATGTGCACAAGTATGTCAGCCAGTATAAATATTTATTAGGTGCCTATTATATGCCATATGTGATATATACTGGGG
>CM053771.1:223167938-223185360 GCA_028658325.1 Potorous gilbertii | reverse complement strand
TGTTGGAATTATGTTCAAAATAAATGTTGATGGACTCTGAGCATGTCCTCTACAAAAGCAAGTCATGGAACTTCTGAGTTCAAAGAGACCAGATAGAGGTCATTCCTACAGTAATCCTGGTAAATGATCATCCAACTTCCATCAGATTGCCAAAACTTACATATCCGGCCCTCATCTCTCTCCTGAATTCCAATCCATTATCTCCATCTGGATGTCCCATAAAACATCAGTATATCCAAACACAACTCACTATCTTCCCTTCTAAATCTCCTCTTCCAAAATTCGTTTCCTTTGAGGACACCATCATCCTCAATCACTGTTCCTATTATCCAGGTTTACTACCTGAGAGTTAACCTCCTCTCCTTCCTTTCCCTCACCCACCATATATAACCAGTTGCCATTCAAACTTTGCAACATTTTTTCAGCCTATTCTTGTTCTCTACTCACACAGCCATCGCTCTGAGGAGACCCTTATCATCCCTTACTTACTTAACCTCCTAAATGACTTTCCTGCTTAAAACATTTTCTCTCTCCATTCCATCCTATACACAGTTGCTACGATATTTTTCAAGTATAGGTCTGACTATATTAGTCCCCCACTCAAGATACTTCTGTGGCTTCCTTCAAATTGTCCCTGGGATAAAATACAAAATCTTTAGAGTATTTGAAGGCATTTACAGTTTGTATCCAGTTTCCCTTCCCAGAATTTCACATTACATCCCTTAAATATATATTCCCCGCAAACTGGCCTGAACTCAGATTTCTATTTGCCACTTTAGTGCCTTTTTCCAGGCTGTTCTGGATGCCTGGAATGCACTCCTTCCTTACTTTTACCTCAGAGGTTCATCTTAAGAAGACTTTTAGAATCCCTGCAATTATTAGTGCTTTCCTCCTCTTAAGTTATATTGTATTTCCATTTTTTGTATAAATGTCACCTCTCCCCTGAGAGTAGGGACTGTTTTTGTTTTTTCTTTCCACAGCATCTGACACAATGTCTTGCACAAAGTAGGGACTTAATAAATTCTTGTTCGTTGAGTTGAACTTAAATGCTAGAACATTTGTGCTTAGGCATTGTGATGCCAACTTCCACAGTTCAGAGATTTCTTTTGCTTGTTTCCTGATTCTCACCTGTATTTTGGATACCCAAAGCCTAAGCTCCATATAGTCAGGATGTGGCCATCTTTACTGTTTAGTTACATTATTTTATTAGCCTTCAGCTAGATCTGGTGCCAACAGGAGATGTTTAAGTTGGCATGAGGATTTCTGTTTTTTAAATAAAAGGATTTGGAAACAATTGGCATCATGAGCCTTCCAAGGACTTGACCATGGAGTGACCCAAAGAAAAGAGAGTTTCCAGCAAAATGTAGGGCAAATATCTAGTCTCAAAATCAATCCAGACAGATGCATGGAAAGTCCAGGAGGGAACAGTGCCACACCCTAGGAGTCAAGTAGAGTCCTTATTTCCCTGGCATTTAGAGGTATCTATCACATTATTCAGATATTCCTAGGTAGATGGTATCCATTGTTGACAGTTACTGACATGAGAAAAAAAGACTATGTGGATGACTCTTAAATCTATTTATCTGTCTCCTGAGGTCCAACCCAGTATTACCAGTTGCTGGATATCATCATCTGATTATTCTATTGGAATTTCAAACTAGAAAATATCTGAAACAATTTCAATTCATTATTTTCCTCTCCCCGAAAATTGTCCTCCTTCCTAAACCATCTATTTCTATAAAGTATACTTATCATTCTTTAAGTCACAAAGATTTGTAACCCCTTGATTCTGCCTTTTTCTTCACTCTTCATATCCAATTGGTTGCCAAGTCTTGTCATTTCTGCTGACACAACATATCTCACATCTGTTCCTTCTCTCCATTCCCAGTCACCATCTGCATTTAGGTCTCTGTCATCCATTGCTATTACAGTTGCAACTAAATGGCAGTGATTAGAATGTTGGACTTGGCATCAGAAATATTTAAGTTCAAATCAACTGCTGGCTGTGTGACCTTGAGCAAGTCACTTAATCTGTCTCAACCTCAGTTTCTTAATCTGTAAAATCAGTGTAATAGTAGCACTTACGGGGTCAGCTAGGTGGTGCAGTTGATAGAGAATCCTCCCTGGAGTCAGGAGGACCTGAGTTCAAATGTGACCTTCAATACATATTAGCTATATGATCCTAGGCAGGTCACTTAACCCCAATTGCCCCAAAATAATATAATAATAATAGCATCTACATCACAAAGTTGTGAGGATCAAATGAGGTAACGTGTAAAACACTTTGCAAACTTTAAAGTGCTGTAGAAATATTAACGATTACCATAAATCGGTTTCCCTGTTTCTAGTCCCTCTCCAGTGCAATCCACCGAAGTGCTGAATTTAGATACGGACAGCACAGACCTGCCATGTCACTCCCCATTCAAGAAGAGGCAGTTGTTTTCTTTTGCTTCTAGGACAAGAAAGTGAATCCTCAGTTGGCCCTGAAGGCTTTTCACAATCCAGCTCCAGTTTGTCTTTCCAGATGTATTTCCCCTTGTTCTTTCTCATACACTCTAAATTCCAGCTTCCATTCAAAGCTCAGCTCCAGTGCTACCTCCTATCTGTCTTCATTCCTCAATTATTAGAATTTCTATTTTGTGGTTGTTTTGCTGCTATTCAGTAGTTTCAGTGTCTGACTCTTTGTGACCCTGTTTTGTTTTGTTTTTGGGCAAGAATATAGAATGGTTTGCCATTTTCTTCTCCAGCTCATTTTACAGTTGAGCAAACTGTGGCAAACAAGGTAAAGTGACTTGTCCAGGGTCACACAGCTAGTAAGTGTCTGAAATCAGATTTGAACTCAGGAAGATGAATCTTCTTGATTTCAGACCTGGCACTCTATCTACTGTACCACCTAGTTGCCCCCTCTCCTCAAATTATTTTGCATATATGTTGTATTCATTTGTGTTCTGCTACTTCCCCTAATAGATACAAACTTTTGAAGACAGGAGTGGTTTCACATTTTGTGCATTTATCTCCAGCACCTAGCACAGTGCTTTGGCATATGATATTTGTCAAATGGAATTCTATGTTAAGAAAATTGTTGGATTGAGTTGTGAATGGCATCTATGTATGACTAAATTAGCCTACTATGAAATATTATCTTATTGTGCTACATAGCACAACAAAAACATAAAATGAATGCTAGAGATTCCTTCCTACATAAGATTGACAAAAGAAAAGGAATTCAAACCAATATTTTAGCTGGTTATTTCATAAATATAGGGATAGATCTGTGATTTCATTAGTACAGAAAATCCCTAAATGAGCATGCACACACACACACACACACACACACACACACACACACACACACACCCCAATTCAGGCCCCTTCTCTGAAACTTACAGTCTTAGAAAGTTGGCTAGAATGACTTCTCCAAGGTCACCAAGCCAGGGTATGTAAGAAGCCGGTTTTCCAAGATCGGAGGTCAGCTTTCTATGTCTCTATCCACTATGCCATATATAGAAATATAGATACATGGAAAGATACAGGTATATATAGACATACATCTGTATATAATAGATCATATTGAGAGAGCACACTTGTTTCCTTTTTTACTTTCTTTCTCAAAATGCTAAACATAAAACTAAACTATTCATGAAGATACTTTGTCTTGGTCCTCTTTTTGTGGTCATGTTAATATCACAATTGTAGTGGTTCAATCTTTCAGGAATATAGTTGATTCCCAAAATAGAAGTAATTATTGTATTTTTCCTGGAGTTTCTTGGCACTTACAGCTGACTTGCAATAAGAATTTGTCATTCCTGGACAGAATCATTTAGGGGTAATTTTTTAACCATGAAATCATGCATGAGTGATTTTAATTTTTCCATAATAGAACCATTTCAAAGGTATTTATGGACTTAATAAGTTTCGGTGCCCGGAGCCTTCAGAATAGAGTCCTTTTGCCTAGCATGAAAATGGAATTTAGGTTCATTTTATGAACTCAGTATTGATCATGGCATCTCACACTTCCCTTCAACTATCTTAAATGATGGGGAAAAGGAGAATAGAAGATTTGTCATTTATTTAAAGTTGTTAGCTATTACAAGGGTTCCATTTCATTCTGTTCAGTACTCTGAGCTGGTCCCTTTGTTACCTCTAGTCTTATGATGTAATATCCCCACAGCTCTGTATTCTGCCCTTTGTGTGGTTCCTCCTCCCCATTCCTATGCATCTATTACAGTTTCCTATTTCCAAATGGCTATCAGACATTTCCATATGGATATCCCATAATTTCTACATGCTCAACAAGCCCAAAGCTGAACTCCCCATCTTTTCCCTGAAACTTGACCCCTTTTCCCAACTACCCTATCACATCAGAAAAGGATAATAAATAGATAGACTTGGAGTCTGGAAATCTGGGTTTGAATTCCACCTTACGTATTCTCTGAGCAAACCTGGGAGAATGACTTAAGCTCTCTGGGAGAGTTTTCTTTGTAGAGCTAGGCAACTGATATCAACTTCCATCTGTAAAAGAGAGGTAAAAACACACTATTTTTACCTCTCTCAATTCCAGCTACATACATTGTTTGTTGCCAGTTCAGTTTCCCTGGTGAGATGGGCAACTGGGGAGAGTTCAAGGAGGAAGCAGGGGAGTCTCTTGGGGCTCGTTCCCCCTCCCCTCGATAGCCTTTTGATTATAGGCACAATGGTCTACTTCTTCAAAGTGCCTCAAATCTTAATTGCTTTCCGTTGATATCACCTTCCATGATATGACTAAGCACAGAAGCATGTCTAATGCTTTAAACCAGTTCCAATATATTTTGTTGTCTGATTTCATTCAATGACGTAACTCCTTCCAAAATGAATAAGGACTTGTTTACCCCTAGATTATACTTTTGATTGATGTTTTTGATTTAATCAAAAGGTGGTCTCACCAGACAAAGGGCGTCAGGGTGTAGAGCATCTTGTTACTTAGATTAATTGGGGTTGGGAATCTGAGACCTTCTTCTTACACTTGGATTATTGCAACAACTTCCTAGATGTTTATTATGTCTTCATTTTCTTTTTTCCTCTCCATATTACTCCCAGACTAATCTTTCTTAAACACTACTGCTATTATGGTTATACTTTCCACCCCTACCCCCTTTAACAGGCTACAACCAGGATTATAATTAGGAAAGGGCAACTGGGACTTCCGCCTAGATAATTTAGAGGGTATTACTAGAGGGTAAGTGCTATCTGGGAGCCCTTTCCCTCAAACCTATCCCTCTCATCCTTCCCTCTCCTTCTCTCCAGGCAGCAGCACTGTAATTCATCCTCTACCCATCTGACCGCCTACCTTGACTACCAGCACTGTTGATCTCTTGCTTAACTCATACCCCTTGTAGTTTACTATTTACTCCCTAGCCCACTCAAATCCCCTCCCCCCCCCCAAATGACAAAGAACATTGCTTTCCCCCTTTGGTGAAGCAGCTAGCCACAAACAGTGCAAAATCACAAGTTTTCCTTCACTCATGACACTCTGGCGAACCTTCTCCCTCCCACTCCTCCAATGCCACCATTGTTTGCCTTAGGTGAAGTTTAAAAAAAAAATTCGGGGAGGTTGGTTATATCTCTGGCTATGAGGATTCCCTGCTATCTACAATATTAAAACCAAAAGTATCTCCTTGACTTTTAAGGCCCAGAGCCCTGAACAATCTGACTCATTTCTACCTATTTAACCTTATTTCCTTACTATTCTGTGCTGTAAAACATCTACTTCATTCATGTGAGGCAACTCACTGCTCACAGGACAGGGGATGTTCATTCCTACCTCCTTTCTTCTGCTCTTGCAGTTTCTCCACACCACGCTTTCTTTCCTCCATTGTAATTATTTAGATTCTCCTAATACTTCAAGGCCCAGATCAAGGCTCTTTTCTTTTATCTATACTTCTCATTTGTATGCCATTAGTGGTGAACTTTTTGAGGACAGGGAACATGTTGTTGCCTTTCTTTGTGTCCTTTGTTGTGTCCAGGGAGGACTAGCATGTCTGGTGCGTGGGCTTGCCTAACCCTTTTCAGGGCTGCTCATCCCCCTTTGGTGTCTACCTTCATCCAACTCTTACTTGTGGCTCTAAGAAGCTGTAGCACATGCAGCAGCCATACTCCAGGAGGACCAGCTTGGTAGAATAGCTAAACCAGGCTGCAGGTAACTGACAGGCCTCAGATTCATCAGGGAGTTTTACCCTAAGCATGTGAAGACTTTTGCATTTGGATTGGGTGAATGAGAACAGTTTGCTCCAAGGGTCATGAAGATGACTGACGCAGTGCTTCTGTGGAGTGCTTAGAGCTTGGGCATACACAGACCATGTCAAGATCATCATCCACTGCATCCTGGGGCCATTGCCCATCATTCAGACTTTTTTCTTGCCCTTGGATTTTGATGACTTTAGAAGAGAGAGTGAGGCTGATGATGTTGTGCAGTTACACCTCACACCTAGGACATCACCTTGTGATACATTCTCCAAAAATGAACGATTAACACCAACAGTCCTCTGCACATAGCACAGCACCTAGTGCCATAGTAAATGTTTGTTGATTGATACTGGCTTTTCTAGGTATGCAGCGAACTGTATGGACCCTAAACTTATAAATACCTGTGCTTGTGCAGTCTATGAATTGTATGGAAGCAACTCTTGCAATCATATGGGTATGCTGAAGTCTCCAATCTCTTTCATGTTGTGTTGTAATTTCTCACAACAAAAAAAATGTCATGAGCCAAAACAAAGTTCAAGAACCACTGGTTTTTACGAGATTTTACTCATCTACTCCAGCCCATGTTGATCTCCAGTACCTCTCCCCGCTTCTGCAACACAGAGTGGGAAATGACTTCAAATATCATCTGGCCTAACCAATACCTGACTGGTAGTCATCTACTCTCTGTGTGAAGACCACCATTGAGGAATTATAATAACAGTGATAATGGCTAAATAACATTTATACAGCACTTACTATGTGCCAGGCACTGTGCTAAGTGCTTCACATTTATCATCTCATCTGATCCTCACCATATCCCTGGGAGGTAAGTGCTATGACTATCCCCATTTTACAGATGAGGAAACTGAGTCAAGCAGAGGATAAGTGACTTGCCCAGGGTCACACAGCTTAAGTGTCTGAGGCCAGTTCTGAACTCAGGTCTTTCTGACTCTAGGCCCAAAGCTCTATCCTCTGTGTCCCCCAGCTGTCCTAATAACGCAACTGCAGGGAGCCCATTCCATTTTTGTTGGTTCAGTCATCTGACTCTTTGTGGTTTGGGGACTCTATGTGGTTTCTTGGTAAAGATACTGGAGTGGTTTCCCATTTCTTTCTCCAATTTATTTTATAGGTGAAGAAACTGAGGCAAAAAAGTTTAAGTGACTTACCCAGGGTCATACAACTAGTATGTGTCTAAGGTTGTATTTGAACTTGGTTCTTTCTGGCTCCAGTCCCCTCTATCAGCTGTGTCACCTCACTGCCCCTTGTGCTACCTAGCTGCCTCTGTTCCATTTTTTGAACAGCTCTAATTATTTGAGAATTATTTCTTACATCAAGACAAATTTGCTTCTTTGCAGCTTTCTCCCCTTTTCTGCCTTTGGAGGATAAGCAAATGTGAGCTCCCTTCATCTTCTTGAAGAAAATCCTCCAGGCTAATTATCCATAGTCCATTCAACCACTCCGCATATGGCACAATCTCAAGGTCCAACCTGGTCCTGTTTGCCCCCTTTAGGATACTGTCTAGCTTATCCATCCCCATGCCTATCATGGTTCCTGACAAAGAGTAGCCACTGAAGAAATGCTTGTCAGTTAATTGATCAATAGCCTTCCTAAAATGTGGTTCCCAGAACCAAATACAATACTCCAGATACTGCAGAGGGTAGTAGGCTTATCTATCCCTTCCCTAGTCTTGGTCTTATTTGTTCTCTGATGTTTTCACACTTATTAGCTGTGCTTCTCTGCCTATAGTGTCAGCTTTTTGAAGGGCAATACTGTCTCATACTTTAGCACATTTCATGCTATCCAGCAGAGTGCTGGTCACCCAGTAAGCACTGGGTAATTGACTTGTTCATTCAATATGTATTTGTTGTTGAATTATTAGTAGAGGCAGTAGATAAGAGAGCTAGACCTGAAGTCAAGACAATCTGAGTTCAAATATGGTCTTATATACTAGCTATAGGGCCTTAGGCAAGTCACTTGCCTGCTCTCTGCCTCAGTTTCCTCATCTATAAAATAGAGATCTCCCAGGATTGTTGTATCAAATGAGGTAATATTTGTAAAGTGCTTAGTACAGTACCTGGCACCAAGTAGGCACTTAGTAAATATGTTTCCTTCCTTCCTAACTGTCTATTTGAAAGGGATATTTCTTTTGTGTTTCATGCATTTTGTGGAAATATCCATGTTTTTTTCAAAACTCTAGGTCTGACATCCACATTCCCTCTCAGTCTTGTGCCCCAGCTTGTCAGTCATCCTTGTGACACTGAACAAGCTTCTCATGAAAAGTAAGTAAGTAGGGCCTCTTATACTGTTCCCTAGCAATGCTTACATACTGTTGAGTGACATTTAACACCCTGTGCTGTTTCCCCACCCAGAAGTAGGGTCTTTGGCAGTAATGTTAGTTCCTGATTTTATGTCAGGATTAAGTTTACTGTATAAAATGTTTTGCTTTTTCTTACATAATTATGTGTCTGAATTCACTTTTAGTAATGGGGCATGTCTGACAGAAGTTGATTTTATGGGGGAGTTCAGGGAGAATTATGAAAAGAAAATCCATTATTCTTGGCCTGTTGTCTCACATTCTTTCATACTGTAACTCCCTGTCAAGTTACCATTATATCATCCCAGCATCAAGCTGAGAGATTCCACACATTGAACAGTGGCCCATTGGAGCTGAGTTACTTGTCTGACTCATGTTGGTTTGGGATAAAGAAAAGAACATATTTCATTAACACATTCTTACTGTTTTGTCTATTAAATTTGGAGTTGATAATTATTGACTAACATTGACATAATGACATACTTTGAAAAGAAGGTATCACTTGAGAGCTCTGTTAAGTTTAATTATGCCTCCAACTTTAAAAGAGATTAAAAGGACCTGTTAAATATGCTATTGGCTTTACTTTATAATTTTGTTCTTAAAACCGTAGCAGTCCTTTTTTGAAATGATGACTTCTAGGAAGAGTTTTCACTGTGCTGGTTACCTAAGATTGTGCCATTCCAATTCATCCTCTTTGTGTCTTTTACTATAGGTACGCAGCGTGCCAATGCTCGAGCTCCCGCCCCTTACAAACGAGATTTTGAAGCCAAACTACGGAACTTCTACAGGAAGTTAGAAACTAAAGGATATGGACAAGGGCCAGGGAAGTTAAAGTAAGTAACAGTGGTCTGTGGAACTAGATTGGTAAATAATCAAAGAGTGAACCTATGTTTAGGAAATCACTAAATTGATTCTGAATGAATATGACCAGGCCTTAGTTTTTCACTTGTGTCCTGGTATTGTTCAATGAGATCTTTATATAATCAATGTAATTCTGAGGATGAGTGTCATTCAATCTTAAGCTTTTTTGTTTGTTTTATTGCTTTAAAAATAGCACCATTCACTGTGTGGCAAGAAAAAAATTACAGCTGGGGAAAGAACTGTATTTTTTTTCTCTTCTTAAAACTGCATCTTTTCTCAATAGCTCATACAATGTATGCTCTAGATGCCTTTCAACATGTCATGAATTAAATTTTACTATTGCCCGAGTTCATCCGTAAGCATTAATAACTTTCATCTTCATTTCTTCCCACACAATGAAAAATAATAATAGCTCACATTTGTAGAGAACCTTACAATTTACAAAGAAAACTTTAAATATCCTAAGTGATTAAAGGATGTTATTGCTCCCTATCCACATGCAACTTCCTTCATATTAGGAACTACCAGCACAATCATATGGCTGTGCCAAGAATGAGTTTTCCCTCTCGCTATTTTAGGGGTATTGGTAGGGACCGATTATCATTATATCATTTGAGAGTGCCAAAGAAATGGATTTTTCCTGCTGATTATGCTGTAAACTTTCAGTCATCCAAGTGAACCAATGATATAAGAAGTAGCTTCTGGTTGGAATTCAAGGATCTGGACCACAGTCCCATTTGAAGACCTTTTAGCCCTAGATGGAAGTCTCATTTCTCCATAATACCAAACTCTTTCCCAACTGCTTACAAGGTAGCAAGAGATACACCATAATTTCAATAAAATTCATAATTCTCACATCTATATGGCACTTTACACAGCATTTTCACATCTGTAATCTCCTTTGATCCTCACCAAAAGCCTGTAAGAATAAGAAGAGTATATACTATTATCCCTCTTTTATGGAGGAGGCTCAAAGTGCTAATTAACTTTCCCAGGACATGGATCCAGGTGAATTTGATTCCAAATTCAGTACTCTCTCCAGTATAACCGTCCTGCCTCAGGAATTGTACAAAGCAGCAATAGATATTTTTCATCCTTTGACTGATGCCATGGGCCTTCTTTTGAAATGAATTCTCTGAGTAGAGGAAAGCTAAAAAACATCCTTCTTATTTCTCCTATTACTGGATGATCAAGCCATTAGTCAGCATCAGGCAGGCCAGGACATTGTTACACCCAGCTGAAACCAAGGACATACAGGCCAAGAAATGCATCTAACTACAGCTGCCTCGTAGCTACCTGGGAGTCAGCGAAAGGACAGAAGAAAAGCTTTGGGAGATGCTCCCCATCTCCATCCCTTATCCAGAAGTAAAAACTCCATTGTTTATGTGGGAGAATCAGAAGAGATTGCTGGTGGTGGGCAGAGAGCAGAGAAGTAGGGTGTATGAGGAGTAGGATTTTGATTGAAGGCGTTAGCAAAACAAAAGCAAATCTTACCATCTATCATGCACATGGGAGGCATCATGATACAGTAGAAAGAACACTGAAATTATAGTCAGAGGACCTAGATTCGAATCATGGTTCTGCTGCTATCTACCTGTGTGAACTTGGGAAACCCCAGTAGTTTTTGAACCTTTTCCCTCCTCTGTGAAATGAGAGAGAATTGGATCAGGTGACTTCAAAGACCTGTTTTAGTTCTGTCTAAAATCATTTCATTATATTGATTGATAACTCCTAGTTTTTATGTGCCCCCAAATTAATTCTGGGGTTATGTTGGTTCATAATTCCTACAGATAACTCCGCTGTTACTGAATGTAGACACTCCAGCTTCTGGGGGAGTTCCCATCCTTGTATCACTCTCTCGGTGGTCTCTCTGTAAGGAGAGGAAAGGGAAAATTACTTCAGGCAAGTGTATTGACCTTAGCAGTCATTGACTGTGCCAGAGGGCACTTCCAGGGCCACCCATGAGGGCTCTTTAGAAAGAATGTCCAGCAAAGCTTCTTCTAGTTGACCCTTAACAAATGGCTGAATAGAATGCGGTTGAATGGAGTGAATGCAAAGAAGTTCAGCCCTGCATCAGGAGGAAAAAGATGGAGAGAATATCATCTTGACCCACTCTATGCTTCAGGTATTCAGGTTTATAAGATCATAGCCACAGCACTGGAAGGGACTTTGGAGGCTATCCAGTCCAATCCCCTCATTTTACAGATGAAGAAACCAAAGTTCAGGAAAGTCTTGTGAAAGGGCACACAAGGAGTAAGGTCGGGCACACAAGGAGTGTCAGAGGAAGAATTTGAACTCTAATCCTCTGACTCCAGAGTCAGTGTTCTTTTCATAACATTATCATGATCAAAATTAATATTTGTATAGGACTTTAAACTGCAAAATGTCCTTATATACATTATTTCATTTCAGTCTTACAACAACCCTATGATGTAGGTGCTAGCTATGGGTCCTGCTATCCCAGGTTAGCATTGAGGAAACTCAGGTTAAGTGACTTTCCCAGGGCCACACAGTTAGTAAGAGCAAGACTTGGTCTTCCTGCCTCCAGGTCCAACATCCTCTCTCGCACAGCACAGCTCACCATTATTTCTCCTTTGACATCTTTATAGTCTTCCAAGTGTTGTCATTTGCTTTAAGAACAACCTAAAATGTCTTTAGCAATAACTTTGATTGCGGTTCCAGCAGGTGGTCACTTCACTTCTGTCTGCCTCGGTTTCCTTAGTTGGAAGATGAAAATAACAGTAACATCTAATTCTTAGGGTTGCTGGATCAAATTAAATTATAGTTGTAAGGCACTTAGTCCAGTGCCTGACATATAGTAGTTACTTTATCAATGTTAGCTGTTGTTCCTACCATCATTAGGTTCGTAATTCAAGACTTAAATACAACTCAGCTGTGCCTTTCTCTTAGTGAATGCCACGTTATGGATGTTTGAATTTAGAACAGAACATTGTAAACCTCTTTTGGAAGGCTATCTTCTCTCCTTGTTGTCTAAGTTATGTCCTTGGGCACTTAGTAACTAGATCCCTTGCCTAAGTACAGTGAGATCTACAACATTACCTAATGGGGTTGTAATTCCTTTATTAAACAAAAGTTTTATGTGCTTTATTTGGTAAGCATTTCATTCTTGGGGGAAAAACATCATTTCACTGTGCACAATGGACTCTCTGGGGTTATTATTCCAGATCATAGGCAGGCTGCTCTGCCTACCAACTTGTATTCTCACATTTACTTTAAAAAAAAAATTACAGAACATAGTCATGTTAGAGATGGCTGGGGAATCTTTATATATTTATTTATTTTTGCGAATAGGCTGTGGTGCTTTTAATTATCTAGTTAACCTTAAAAAAAGAATATAGTTTTATATGCAGACACATAATATATATAGATGGTATATGTTTTATATATTTTACATACATATGTAAATACATATTATACATGCTTGTGTGTCTCCCTCTAGGATTAATAATGGAAACCATTTGTATTTTTAAAATAATTATGTACAGGTTAATCATCAGGAGAGACCATTTGTTGGAAGATGCTTTTAATCAGATTATGGGATATTCCAGAAAAGACTTGCAGAGGAATAAGCTCTATGTCACCTTTGTTGGAGAGGAAGGGTGAGTAGAACAGAGAAGTGGTCTGAAGAGCACAAGCTGCCTGTTATGCAGCTGTGCCCGGATGTTTCACCACCATGTTGTGGTTGCCTGAAACAGGAAAGCATTCTGGCAGGAAATACCATTCATGTAAACTTCAGCCTTTAAACCCAATTCCTTCCTTTCTTTTTCTTTCTTTCTTTTTCTTTATTCCTTATTTTCTTTCTCTTTCTTCCTTCTCTCCTTTCTCTTTTATTTTTCTCTTTTCTTCTTCCTTTTTCTTTTTTCTTTCTATATCTATTTGTCCCTTCCATCCTTTCTTTTCCTCTTTCTTTTTGTTTTTCCTTTCCTCTTTCTTTTTTTCTCTATTTCTCCTTCTCCTCTTTCTCTTTTGATTTCTCTCTCTTTTGTTTCCCTCTTTTTCTTCTCTTTCTTTTTCTTGGCTTCCTAAGGTATTTAAAAATTATTTGACATTGAAATATATTGAAAAAATTGAAATGTTTATGAATATTCAGCTGAAGACAATTTCTGAGGGATTTTTAGCTTCTCTTTTTTTTGGAGGGGTATGGTAGGGCTTAGGAGAGGGAGGAGTTTTTATTTGACTGTCCTTGTTCTTTAACTATGTGCAGAGGTGTGTTGGGTAAAAAGCATTACACTATTTTAGACAAAACCAATTTTGCCTTTACTGTTTGAAATTCTATTTAACCCTACTAAGAGATCCTTAGTGAGCAATGTTTCTTCGGCCCTCTCTCTAATTAGCTCCACCTTCAGCTTCTCTGTTTCCTTGGGAAAGGAAAGAAGCCATGCAAAATACCCACCTGACAAATATATCAAACCTTTATGACTCTTCAGTGAGTAAGCACCTACAGATAAGGGTTAGGCAATAAAGGTGTCCTAGACTCCCACACAGTTGAAGACTAATGGAGCAAGACAGACACAACAGTTGTGAAGTTCTCTTTCATTTCCCACTGCTGTTCTTTCCCAGTCTCCTCAGTCCCATGCTGCACTTGATTTTTCAGGGGTGAGGATGACCTTGGATAACCCAGGCTCCCCACTATGTGGGCCTTTGAATTGAAGGTATGTTGAAAAATCTCAGCATTTTCTATCAGCCCATGTTCATTTGCATGGTTTTGAAGCCTCTCAGTCAGCCAAGTTTAGGAATGACTGTTCAGCTCCTCAGGTGCTGGATGGGGTCACAATACAATAAAGTTTCTTCATCTTCAGTTGTATTTTAGGACTATGTTTTATGTGGATTTTTTTTCTTGCCCTTGGATCTCTTTTGTTGTTCCAGTTAATGACTGAATCTTGCTGGATTTTGTAGGCTCACCCTTCTGGAGTTAGACTGAATGCAGCTTTTACAGGGCAGCCAACAATGTAGAAATGTGAAAATATTAACATGGAGGCCAAATGGTTTTAGTCTCATGGTTTTATGACCAGAATTCCCAAAATATTGCCTTGTATTCATTAAGGTAGCTGGGAGACACAGGTGTGCCAATGAAAAATGAAGAAATATATTTTGCTTTAATGCAGCTATGCATAGGATGTGAAGTATGCTCTGCCCAACCAGTGAGGAGAGAATGAATTCCCTCACCTGACACCCCAGTTTCCTTCCTACTCAACTTCATTTACCATTGGGCATTATTGCGCCATAATGAGTTTAAAGCATGAAGCTATGACTTGAAGAATCTTAGCCAGTCATAAGTGAGAGATAGCATGGAACAGTGGAAAGGAGAATTGGATTTGGAGTTAAAAACCCTGAGTTTGAATCCTGCCCCAGATATTTACTAGCTGTGCAACCCTCGGCAAGTCACTTTATTCTTGTGGACCTCAGTTTCCTTATTTGTAAAATGTGGGTGGTAGATGTGATGACTTCTAAAGTCTCTTCCAACTCTAAATCTAGGATCTTTTATTCCATCATACCCCAGCCTTGGTTATCATAATGCTTGATTATCTCAAACCAACTTGCCTGTAAATTGAACATATTGCTGCCATCTCCACCAGCAATGCCAGAGTGAATGAGTTTGGTACCCTTTTCTTTGATGAACATACATAATCTCTCCTCTCCCAATTCCCAGTGCCTGTCTTTTTCTATGAATATAGCTATAGTTGATTCACAGGAAACACAAGAAGCAGGAGAGTTTGCTGAGTCTTTGACTATCCCAACCACAATTGACTGTTCCCAGGGCCTACTTTGGCCTATCCACTAGCAATACAAACTTTTATAACAAGACCATCTGATTTCATGACCTCACCCCTAAGCAGCTGCATATGGAAGGAGAACCTGTTGACATCACTCTGGTATTATGCTGGAGTCTCTTTCTTAGATGCATGCTTAATCTAGGTCTTAAAGAGAAGTAGAATTGAGGAACAAATAAATTTTGAAAAAGCAGCAGGTTGCTATTCCTAGGAAGCAAAATAGGAACAACTTAAAATTAAACATGTATTTCTATTTCCCCAAATACATTAAATAAATAATAAAAGATCATTAGTCTTTCACTCTGGTTTACACTGGGAATCCATGTTAATTTAATTATTTTTTAATGATGTAAAAAAAGCAAATCTGAAATATTTACCACTTACTTTCCTTAGCTGTACGGTTACCCATTAGAAATTATTCTTTTTTAATGCTTTGAAATGTGCTTTTAAATATGTGCATCATTTTGTTCCATAGGTAGCATCCATAAATGATAAAAAGTTTGAAGTTCTGGCAGATCCAGCTTGTGATAAAAATTTAACAGAATTTTATAAAAGAATCAGGAATAGTTTTCCACAGCCAGTTTTTATGTGAGGTGTCCCAAAAGCCTGAGTGCCATTTTAGACTTAAAAATAAGATTCAATCCCTCCACAGTATAGTTACTCTTTGCCACTCTCTCCATTGGCGCAGAACAAGAGTGACTTCTCTATGCCTTCTCATCTTCTCTGATTAACATCCAAGACTTTCTATAGATTTTTCTTTAGGCCGGAGGGGCATCAATATAACACAGAGGCTGATTCTTTTGACACATGAGACATCTTATACCATATGGCATCACTAAGAGAATATGGGCATTAATATGATGGACTTTGTGGCAGCAAGCTGCTTAGAATCAATCCTTCAAAATGCACGTTTCTCAAATGCACATCACAAGCTAATCTT
The DNA here is from genome assembly GCA_028658325.1 of Potorous gilbertii. Classification (NCBI taxonomy): domain Eukaryota; kingdom Metazoa; phylum Chordata; class Mammalia; order Diprotodontia; family Potoroidae; genus Potorous; species Potorous gilbertii. Next base: position 223,169,231 of record CM053771.1, on the reverse strand, counting down.
ATCATCCTTGTTAGTCTGCTCTGCAGTTAGCACTTTGTCTGCAAGCATCCTGATCTATGTTATCTACATGTGTAAGTAGATATGTATGTGCATGCCATATGAATTTGGTGATGGGCAAACTCAATACACTGCCCATCCAGCTGCTTGGTATAATCTATACCAGAGGAGTCCAACACCAAGTGACAACCCCCACCCCTAGTGTAGGCAAACCAAATTAAAATGTAATTGGGAAAGGTTTGACAAAAATAAATAAAATTATAATACAACATTGATAATGTTAATTTGTAATTTTCCAACTCAATTTGGAAGCTAGAGCTATTTCTATTTGAGTTTGACATCATTCATCTAAGCAATATAGATGTTTTCATCCACTTTGGTTTGGTTTTTGTTTTTCAAATCAAGATCCCTGAAAATATTAATCATGTCACTGAGGCATGCCTGGAGAATTACTTGGCTTGTGTGAATGGAGCATTTGGAAAACAAGTTATTCTGTTTGGGCTTTGTAGGAGATGTCTTCCATTACCTTGATTAACACCTTAGAGCGCTGAAGTAATAAACAAACGTTTATTAAAGACCTTGCTGCTCTAGACATTGTGTGTGTGTGTGTACGTGTGTGTGTGTGTGTGTGTGTGTGTGTGTGTGATTGGCCTTTGTTCTTGAAAAGGACCAAAATGACATCACTGTGTTAGATTCAAATTAATAGTGAGAAAACTGTGACTGATCAGATCAATATGAGCTCATAATGCTCTGCCACAGTTCAGGTACAAATAGTCCATATGAACATTTGGGGTGGATTCTCTAAATTTACACATCTGGCATTTCTTCTGAGCTACTTCAATTCTGCTTTGCTCATAAAGTGCAGCACCTTCTCTGATAAAGGCATGCCATGCTGGACAGTCCTGTGCCAGTATCTCCCACATCATGCAATCGATTCCCAAGTTCTTAATAGAGACCTTGGAAGCGTGCCACCATCAGAGCAATTGCTATGAGTGAGTTCTGTGTAAAATAGTCTTTTAGGCAGATGATGTGAAGCTGAAAAGCAACAAAGGATGAATCGATTCTCTGCTACTTGTGCTAATTTTGGCCTAACAACACCAAGAAAACGCATGTGCTCCATCAGTCAGCACCACACCATCCATATGTGGAACCATTGCTTATGCAAATGGAGAAGTTTTGAATTCTATAGATAAGTTCACTTACCTTGGCTCCAGACACTGTCTACTAATGAGGTGGGGTGCAGCAGGAGTATAATAGCAGACCGTGACTGCTTTCAAGGTCTTTTGATTCTACAGG
>CM053771.1:223122326-223167438 GCA_028658325.1 Potorous gilbertii | reverse complement strand
ATTCTATAGATAAGTTCACTTACCTTGGCTCCAGACACTGTCTACTAATGAGGTGGGGTGCAGCAGGAGTATAATAGCAGACCGTGACTGCTTTCAAGGTCTTTTGATTCTACAGGGAAAATACAGCATAGTCAGATAAGTAAATTCTATAACTTCAATAAGTAACTTTAGATAAGATAAGGAAATTCAGGATATATACAAATTAAATACAGAGTTACTGGGGAGAGGGCACTAAAAAAAGTGCCCTAAAAGCTAGAGCAATCACTCAAAGGTGGCACTAATTTAGCTGAGCCTTGAAGGGAGTTAGGAGTTGGAAGACCCAAAACCAAAGCCAAAGAACATCATAGGTGTCCAGAACAAACTTTGCAAAGGCATGGAGGTGAGAGATGGATTATCAATCGCAGGGAACAATAATATAGCTAGGCTAGTTTGGCTTTGGGTCTTTGAGAGTGTAATAGGCTAAAGCTAGATCAGATCCTGAAGGGTTTAAATGGAGAACAGAGGAGTTTTGATTGCCAATAAAGTTTCTGGAGCAGCGATCAGGGAGTGACATGGTCAGATCTATTCTTTGGGAATATCTCTTTGGCAGCTGTGGGAAGGATGGATTAGATAGGGGAGAAGATGAATGAAGGAAAGCCTATTAGGAGGCTATTGCAATGTGTATTTGAAAAGCAGGGCGGTTGCTATGTGTGGTAAATATATCTCTTTGTTATATATACCTCACTCAATGTTAATACCAATCAATTCACAAGCATTCATTAAGTGCCTTCTTATGGTTGCATCTGCCATAGAACATTTTTACATATGTGTGGGAAACACCTTGTTTGATAAAGGCATTTTAAACTTTATATTATTTGAACCTCTTGAAAAACTGAATGACTGTGAAGATCTGTCCACTGTAAAAGTCATATGCAAAAGTCTACTTGTTATTTCTTCAAGTTTTCATTAAAGAAGCCTATGGAATAAATCATTCTCATAAAGAACCTTTAGAGATGAAAAAGTAGAGAGCATTGGATTAGAGTCCTATGACTAGAGTTCAAATCTCAGCATTTCTTCTTACTGTGTGACCTTGTTCAAGTCACTGAACATGTCCATGACTCATTTTCCTCATGTGTAAAATGCAGGGGGTTGGATAAGATGATTTCTGGGATCCTTCTGAGTTCTAGATTCATGATCTTATGAGCTTGTGATGGTTAGTGATTGCTGATGGCTTCTCCCTTGCTTCACCTTCCCTACCTTCACCCCCCAAGCAGAAGTTCCTCTTGTGGTCATTTTCATTCTTTGGAATCTTCCCCTCTTTGAGATGTCTTAAAAATCATTCCAGTGTGCCTTTAAATTATCACCTCCTGGATATATTTCTTCTGTGTGTATGTCTTTGTTCAGCTGTTTTTCCTAACTTTACCTTAAGTATTTTTGCCACTTGGCTCTGGAATGATAAAAAGGACATGTAAATTTAAAGTAGACCTCACTTCATAGAAGTCCCAGAATTATAGGTTCATTGGTCTATAAGACAATTACATCTAGTTTTTTTATCCTTGCCTTTTATCTGCCTCTTCATCCACCCCTTCCCGATTGAGTTTAATATTGTTAAATTTTAGTTAAAATATTGTTCAGTTGTTTCAGTTATGTCTGACTCTTCATCACCCCATTTGGGATTTTCTTGGCAATGATACTGGAGTGGTTTGCCATTTGCTCCAGCTTATTTTACAGATGAGGAAACTGAGGCAAACAGGGTTAAGTGATTTGCCTGGGGTTATATAGCTAGTAAATGTCTGAAGCCAGATTCAAACTCAGGTCTTCCTGATGCCAGGCCTAGAGCTCTATCCATTGTACTACCTAGCTAACCCTAGTTAAAATCAGAATTTAACTCAATTATCTGTTGGAAACATTCCTTAAAGATTATTACTGATATCACTTGCCCTGATTGATGAACAAATTTGAGCTATGGTATACATAAATGATATAGTGAAGATAGAGGGCTGACCATGGAGTCAGGAAGACCTGAGTTGAAATCCTACCTTAGACACAGGTTGTATCATTGTATGCAAGTTATGTAAATTTCTGTGCCTCAGTTTCCTCATTTTAAAATAAGAGGTACAGACTTGATGACCTCTAACTGCTACTCCAAATACAACTACAGTGGCAATGACTATATTGTCAATAGCACCTATATAACATTTTTAGATTTGCAAAGTGCTTTTCAAATATTATATCCTCAAAACAACCCTGGGAGGTAAGTGCTATTTTATCCCTATTTTGTCCCAACTCTAGAGCTATGCTCCTATGACCCTGTAGGATCTGTATTTCTAGTAAGTCAGCGAGTATCGAAAGAAAAGATATTTTAAAAATGGTTTTTATCCAACTTAGGTATGAATTAGAAAGTTTGCTGAGAGAGAAGCTGATCTTTGTCATCAGTATAAGGGATACTGTAGTTCATTCTCATGATAGACTGGAATTAAAGGAGGATTGAGGCAAGATAAATGATTGGAAAATGTAATCTGCCCTTTGCAGGGTAGCTTTAGGAAGTATTTTAGTTAAAATCATGTGAATTTCCAGAATATCACAGATGCATTTGTTAAAAAGAAATCACAAAAATGCTTCCAGAACCAGCAAGAATTTTTCAATTGTCAGTGTCACCATTGATGCAGATGACTGTGCTTTAGTGGAGAGAGATGCTAGATTTGCATCTACTCCTTACCTCTAGAATGATATTGGGGCTTGAACTTGAAGTCCAGAAGACCTGAGTTCCAATCAGACACTAGCTGTGTGGTCCTGGGGCAAGTCATATTACAACCCTCTCTCTCTCTCTCTCTCTCTCTCTCTCTCTCTCTCTCTCTCTCTCTCTCTCTCTCTGTTTCTGTCTCTCTGTCTCTGTCTCTCTTTCTCTCCCCTTATCTGTAAAATGAGTAGGTGGGATTGGATGATCTCTAAGGTCATTTGCAGTTCTATAATATGTAACAATCTAGTTAGCTGAACAATTTTTTTTAACCCTATTGCCTGGTTTTTTACAAAAGGAAAAGTAGTCATCTGACTTGGTCATAGTTGGAAGTTTTGTTCATGCCACAAAAATACCCATTCAACTTAACAGGTTGGCTGTCTTTGCCAGGGAGCCAAGGGAAAGTAGAATTGTGCAGTGGCTTGTAACTAAGTCATCTTGACAGAACATGGTGGGAAAATGTGCATTATGCTTGCCTTCTCTCAGGCTCCCACAATCATACCAGCGATTGCTTTGTGTTCATAAACAGTGAAGTGCCACATGTTATTCCAGCTTATTATTTTCTTTGGAACTAAATGTCGCATATTATGCCCTAGAGAGTCAAGAAAAGGTGGCTTTTTGTGTGAAAAGGCAGAGAAGGTGGCTTGTGTTCTTCTACTGCACCTTGGCTAAGCCCTTACCTTCTGAGAACCCCAAAGCCACAAAGGTATAATAGTCTGGAAAAGGAGCATCTCTTTTCACCTCCCCCTTTTCCCTATTATGGCCAACCCTGTAAAAAGGTGCCTTTCTTTAAGATGAAGAATGAGTTCATTATTACTCATGTGTAATCAAATGATGTCAGTCACTCAGCTTGCAAAGCGAGAGGATGTGTGAAAATAATTTTAGTTTGGGGGTTTCAGAGCACTCAGACTCCAGGCCACATTTTATTCTGTGCTGTTTCCCACAAGATGAGTAAAACAGCGTGTCTAAAGAGGAAGAGAAACTGGAACTTCTTTGTAACATTTACAAATGAAATTTAATCCTTCATGTTGAATCCTTCATGCCTCTGGTAATTCCAAATTAGTATTTCTAGTTTTCATTGATACTAATAGCTCACATGTACATTGATTGGCACCGTATAGTTTACAAAATCCCATCATCAGAACAACCCTGAGAAATGCTAGTGTTAAATGTTATTTGCCCCAATTTAGAGATGAGAAAGCTGAGATTCATAAAGTTTGGCAAAGTCATGTGTAGTAAGTCAAGGCTCCAACTCCAAAAGTCAGGAAGACCTGAGTTTGAATCTAATTTTGGACACTTAGTAGCTATGTGACCCTGGGGGGCAAGTCATTGAACTTGCCTCAGTTTTCCTCATCTGTAAAATGGAAATAATAACACCTACCCCCCCCCGGAGTTGTTATGAGGATAAAATAAGTGAATAAGCTGCAGTGCTCGTCTTAAAATATTTGATAAATCGTGGCTATTATTATATCATTGCTACATATTCTATATTAGTCATTTCTTATTATTATTCATAATAATAGTAGTAGTAGGCGATGTGGCCAGATGAAGAAAGCACTTAGACTTGGAGTTTTCCTTAGTTTCTAAGTTTGCCTCAAACCTGGGTTCAAATCCTGCCTTGGACACTTGCTACCTGTATCATCCTGGCCAAATCACCTCTTATTCTGGACTCAGTGGCCTTTAATTTCCCTTCTAGTCATATATCTATCAGCTATTCAGTCAGCTATCACATCATGCTAATAGTTGATATTTATATCATACTGTAAAGTCTATGAAATGCTTCACATACATTATAAAATTTAATCTTCACAACATCCCTCAGTTTCCTCATCTGTAAAGTAAGAAGGTAAATCAAGTTGTCTCCTAGTACTTAGCACAGTGTTAGCATGGAGTAAGTGCTTAATAAATGCTTGGAGGCTTAATTTGGCTCTATGGTCCCTTACCATTCTAGGTCTCTGATCTAAGATCTTATATATGAGCATAACTTTCCAAAGAAATAGGCATTGCAGATATTGTTATGCCCATTTTTCAAGTGAGGAAACTAAGACTCCGAGAGGTTTAGTGAGTAGCCTGGGGTCACAAAGAGACAGTATCATGTTGGAAAGGAGGTAGGAAAACTGGGACACTGATGCACTCTTGGTGGAGTTGCAAACTGATCTAACCATTCTGGAAAGCAATTTGGAACTATGCCCAAACGCAACCAAACTGTGCGTACCCTTTGATCTAGCAATATTCCTACTAGGTTTGTATACCATAGAGATCACAAAAGGGGAAAAGGACCTACACATGAAAAAATTTTATCACATCCCTTTTCATGGTGGCAAAATTTTGGAAATTGGAGGGATGCCCATCATTTGGGGAATGACTGAACAAGCTGTGGTATATAAATGTAATAGAATACTGTTGGGCTATAAGAAATGATGAACAGGCAGATTTCAGAAAATCCTGGAAAGACTTTTATGAACTCATGCAAAGTTAAATGAACAGAACCAGTAAAACATTGTATGAAATATCAACAACATTGTGTGATGATCAGCTATGAATGTCTCAGATCTTCTGAGACACACAATGATCCAAGACAAGTACAAAAGATGCATGAAGGAAAATGCTATCTATATCCGGATAAAGAGTTGATGGACTCTGGATACAGATTGAAGCACAATTTCTTCACTTATTTTTTTATTCTTTCTCATGTTTTTCCTTTTGATCTATTTCTTCTTTTACAACTATGACTAATATGATAATATTTTTACATGATAGCACATGTATAAGCTATATCAAACTGCCTACCATTTTCAGAATAGGGGAGGAGAGGGAGAAAAATTTGAAACTCAAAATCTTGTAGAAATAAATGCTAAAAATTTTCTTGACATACAACTAGGGGAAAAAATAAGATACTATCAAACCAAAAAAAAAAAAATAAGAGAGAGGAAGAGATTGTATGAGAGGCAAGATTCAAATCTCTCTTCTGACTAAGGGGTCTGTCCTTGTTCCATGGTCCTACATCCGTCCTAAGCAAAAGGCTATGAATCCCACTGTAATCCTGGTTTTAAACCAAGGAATGACAGGCTTCTTATTGTTTTCTTCAGCATTTACCTTGGCTAAAGTATCTACCCACCAGATTCCTAAATAATTCAATTCCTGATGCGGAAAGATAAATGTTTCTCTGTTCTCAGCTCTGATTTGGTATAATTGGGATTAGATCCTTGTTAGCAAGGAAACTTGCTAACGTGATGCCACAGTCACCTGCTAGGTCTTCTTAGATAATTCAGTAATTAACAGCTTGCTTTTATAACTGTGACAGGCTGAAATCAACAGCAGTGTGTCTCCAAAATGATGTACAGGACAGCTGAAGAATTATCTCTCTATCTTAAAGCCAACATCCAGGAAATGATTTTCAGGGGTTGGTTTTTGTTGTTGTTACATCATATCCTGTCCATTTGTCACATGGATGTTCCATTTTCGGTGATTCTTAATTGAAAAAAAAATGCATCAACTCATTCCAGAGCCCCCACAGCTTGTGTGGTATGTCAAATAGCATAGTACTACAATGATGTTAAGCAAATGCCTGAATAACACTTCCCAGAACTTAAACCACACGGCTACCATAGGACATCTGCATTTGGATACTGAAATGCTCTTTGTTGCAGCTGTTGTGTGGCTACATGCCTGCTGTAATGAGCTTCTGAACTTCTGTGCCAAGGCTTTAGCCGTGGAACCAACCCGACTGGCAAAACAGGAATGCAACAAATGATCCATCTGATATGAGTCATATTAACTCTTTATATAAAGGATGCTGTTGAGAAATGATAGAAATAGCCTCGATGGTGTGCTGCTCTGACATGTTCTGTTCAGTTAAATATGCTGGAGTAGGCAACTTGCTCTTCAAACTGCTCTCAAGTTTTGTGTAGAGTTAGGATATAAAATACAACTAAGCATAACTTGCTTACAAACTAAGTGTTGACCTCAGTGTAAATCTGGGACTAATTCCAGAATTAAAGAATGGATAGATGAAAACTTGTCCCATGAAGAAGGATGGCTCATCTTGGTTGAACTGTTGATGATTAGGTTGGTTCTTTCAGGGAAAAAAAATCTGTTCTTTTTCATTTTGCCCCATCTGAGAATATTAATCTTATTTAAGCTTTGAACTCAGAAGCATTCTCTGTCTGGGAATGATGATGTTTTCAACATTTTAAAGAGTTTATTTGAATGTTACAAAGACTTTTAAGGCATATTCCAGTTATGAGATTTCTTCAAAATATTGTTTGTTTTCTTTTTTGGGAAGCAATGATGAGTAGCCCAAACACCTCATACTACTGAGCTTGTATAGTCCCTCGAGGCAAACTACAGTCCTACTCATCCTTCACTGATTTGTTCAGCCAGCCTTTTTTGAGCACCTACCTACTTACTTTGCATAATACTCTAATAAAAATGCAAATGATGTTCATTTTTTTCTTCAAAAATAATAAAAACTTATCCCACAGAGAGAAGATGCTACCAGAATAAAGTCCAAGAGCAATGAGCTTCTGATGTGACAGTTAAATTTTAAGCAGGAAATAAATGGCTTCAGTTTACATGTTACGCTCCTGTGGTGCAAAGACAATAATGCATCCATTTTTGTAGCATTTATTCACTTGCTTTATGTTCAACTCTCTTTGTTCTATATATGATATCTCAAGATCCTTGAAAGCAGGGACCATGTCTGTTGAATTCAACTTAGTATAGCCTCCAAAGCAACACCACATACAGAGGACTTAATTGAGAAAATGCATTAGATATATGAGTAGATAGGATTGTCCTTTTTTGTTCTTCTTATCTGATAATTTTCGGAATCCTGTTTCATTCTTTTGAAATAATCTAACCCAAGAAATGGAAATTTATAATAAATAAAATTAATGAAGTGAATGACACTCTTCTGTTCAGTCTCCTATCTTGCATCTTCCCCTTTCCTGGTTGTGCCAGAGTGAATTCCTAAATGAGGCCTCTGACTACGTTTTTAAGTGGTGCCATAGCTTACATCTTGAATGGCATTAATTTAATACCTCAATTCTTATTTTTCTCTTTCAACTCTACAACTTCAACCACAGCAAACTCTGGTTGTTTTCATTCAGACCATTGTGATCTCTTCACTTACCCCTTTGAATTCATCAGCGTCACCCTATGCCTACCAAAATCTGCTTCTCTTAAAGTTACTGTGATGCTGTAGATGTACTAATGCAATGTATGGATCAAGTTCAAGATCTTCATCCTCCACTTCAAAAACACTTATTAGGCGACAGCCGAGGACTTCCTCGTCCTCCTTGTCTCTTTCTAATCCCCAGGCTCTCTCTAACCTTGTCTCCTCTAACTTACTTTAGACCTTGATAGCTTGAATCCAAACTTTCCAGTTCTGCTTTTTGATCATCTTCTTTGCCTCTCAAATTCCCAGTTGGCCATTTTTCAAGCCCTCTCTCTCTTCCTTCAGTCAAGAAGGCAATCACTACATGGCAGAAGAAGCACTTCATTCCATAATGGCTGGGAAGTTTTTGAAATCTAGCATGGTGTAGTAGAAATAACACTGGTGTTGGAATTGGGGGACCTGAATTTAAATTTTGATTCTGTCACTCATTATCTCTATGCCCTCGGGCAAGTCAGTCCCTCCTGAATCCCAGTTTTCTCGTTTATAAAATGAAGTTTGGACTAGGTCATGTCCATGGTCCTTTCCAGCTCTGAGTCTGTGACCTTAGAATCATAAGTGTTTCAGGGTGTCCTTCCTGAATAATGGGAGAGAGACTGAAAATCTCTTCCCATTCCCACCTTTTCTAAACAAATAAGGTCTATGACCTTCTCTTCCCCCATTTCTCACAATTCTGCATCATGCACTTTATTAACTTCAGTTCTTCACATACTCTAATAAATCCATGACTTCATTGATGGGAATGCTCCTTCTGTACAAATGGATCACAATACTTGCATACCATCCCATCCTGAGAGGTGCCATCAGTCCTCCATAGCAGGTCCTCCTTCAGTATACCTGGAAATCCTTTTCTAATTCTCTTAATTTCTTGGGGCACCAGGGCAGGGTATCCATTGTCTTTAATGCTCATTCCCCACCTGGATGGTGCCATTTTCCAGCCATACATCTTCTTGAATAATATATTTTATTATTAAGGAGCTTCTGCAAATAATGAAATCACCAACATGTAGTTTCTCTTCTGTATTTAACATTTCCTTATGTTTTCTACATTTTTTTGCTTCTATCTGCACTGTTGTTTTGAGTCCAGAATTTGAAGCACAACTGTTTCATGAATCTTCTGTAGGTCTTCATAAAGTGACTTAACTCACTTTGTGATGATGAACTATGTAAAATACACTTGCTACATATAGCACTGGGTGGAATAAAACCACTAATTTTTTGTTTGTTTTTATAGGCTGGATTACAGTGGACCTTCTAGAGAGTTTTTCTTCCTGGTATCCAGAGAACTCTTTAATCCATATTATGGCTTATTTGAATATTCAGCTAACGATACATACACAGTACAAATAAGTCCCATGTCTGCTTTTGTAGACAATCACCATGAATGGTAAGATGATGGGGTTTGGGAAATTGTGCTTTCCTCTATTTTTTTCTAACACTAGTTTATGCTCTGATTCTTTTCAAATATAGATATTTACTTTAATTTTTGACTAAAACCACAATTTTGCCTAGAAATCTCATTTGATTCTTTAAGATTGCTTTTAAATATATAGACAGTCTCCAACATATTGAATTATTATTGTTTCCAGAAGCTTATTTTTAAGTAGTGCTTGGAACACAATGCTTGGAACACAGAACACATCATCTCTGAAAAACCATGTTATAAATTATGACAAGCTTCTCAGGCTAGTCCACAAAAGCTTATTAAAGTCATTACCTAGTCAACATAGTACAAAAGTTGAAAGCAGTGTGACTTCTCAGATGGAGTTAGCCTAGGAGTCAAGAAGATCTAGATCCAAGGCCTTTTTCTGACACCTACTGACTGGGACCCTGAACAAGCCACTTAGTGTCTCTATTTTCCTGGTAATTCCCTGAGTGTAGGTGCCGGTCAGCATTAGCAAGGGAAATTTCTCACCAGAAGTTCACCACACTGATGAAATTACAGGCCTGGTTAAAAAAAAAAAAAGGAATACAAGTGCTAAAGTTGAGTTCTTCTGTGCTTTGGAAACCTTAAGAAGGGCAGGAAAAATTTGAGGAAATTTGCCGTGGGCAGAATCTCTAGGGGAGCATCTGGCAAAGTCTCTGGCAATCAAGTGCTTAGAGTTAGTCCAGCATCTGCAACTGTGGTTGTCAATAATTAATAAACTGTTATTAAGTGCCTACTGTATCAGACACTATGTTAAGCCCTGGGATACAAAAAGAAACAAAAGACAGTCCTTGCCCTCAGGGAATTTACTTGCTTATTTTGGTCAGCCAAGTAAGGATGAAGCAAGCACAGACATTAGGAATTCTTCATCTCTCTAAGAAAGATACTGGGGGTGAGAGGACTAGGCACAGAGGGGAGGGTCCAGAGTTGGTGAGACGGCACTAGCAAAAAAGGCATTAATTATGGAAAAGAATTTCAGTAGGAACAATTAGTCATTGCTCATTTGTAAATCCACAGTTCTCTAAATTGATACTACTGATTTTTCATAAAATCTTTTAAAAAAAGATGAAATTGTTTTATGAACATTTCAAGTTAAACTTATTTTTAAATTTATATTATTTAATTTCAAGTTATTTTTTCCAAATCCCTTTCTTTACTTATGTTCATTAAAATTTTCAAAGCACCTATTTTTTAGAGTGCCTTTTTTTTACACTGGGTACAAGTGAGTAAAACATGATTTAGTCATACACTGAGATCATTCATGTCCTTTTTTTGCCAATATCTTGAGGAAAAATCTAATTATGACTTAAAGGTTAATGTGTCCAACTTTCACCCTAACTTCATTTTAGCTACCATTTGCAGTGCAATCACTGGTATCTAAGTGACATTTGGTAGGAGGAATCCACCTTTGGTGGAAGAAACAATAAGGGACTAACTGCAGCTCTTAGTATATGTCATATCTGCTGTTGCTCAAGAGACTCACTTAGAGAAGCTATCCGATTCAACCACCAGAAACATCATTACTCTCAAAATAAAGAGAAAAGTAGTGGCATACATTTCAGTCATCTAGGTGCATAATTTATGTCAGTTATTTTCAAGAAAATTTCCAAGATGAATTTGTAAATTGTGCCTTGAGATGTTTAGAAGATGGTTTCTTATCTGTGGGAAACCCCAAAAACTTCCAGAGGCAGAGACTTTCATTGCCCTGAAGGTTGAGAGAATAACCACTACAGTTAGGGAGGAGAGAGAGAGGAAAAATGGGAAGTTCTCCAAAGTAAGCTGTTTAGTTGTATACCAGAGTGACAGAAAATGAGTTGGTACTCATTAGATACAAGGAAAATACCACTAGCATTAGTTCAAACAGACTGGAAGAGAAATCAGTACTGCTTTCCCTATCCTCTGCGGCCAGTATGCATTGGTTAATACCTTAAGTGGTAACCCTCAGGGATTTCTCACAAATGCCAATGAGTAACTCATATTGGTGAAAGTTAGTGCATACAGAATGCTATTTATACTACAAATCTTTGGCTGTTAGTAATAGGTTACATTCATATAGTCCTTGCTAAGAGCCAGACACAGTGCTAAGCACTTTAAAATCATTGTCTCATTTGGTCCTTACAAGAACCCTGGGAAGTAGGTGCTATTATAATCCCCATTTTACAGATGAGGAAACTGAGGCACACAGAAGTTAGTGACTCATTCAGGGTCACACAGCTAGTAAGTGTCTGAGGCTGAATTTGAACTCATGGCCACCTGACTCCAGGCCTAGCCCTCAATCGACTGAACCACCTAGGTACTCAAATAACAGAGATAACTGAGACAAACAAATTTGACTCCGAGTTTAAGATGTGAATTTTTAGCCTGCTGTAGGCCTGCTTAGCCTAGGACTAAGCACTTCTTGTGACCATGGAGAACCGTTTAATAGTTCACTCACCCAGGTCATGTGATCTGTTTCCTGCTTTCCTTGTTCAGGTTCAGGTTTAGTGGTCGAATCCTTGGCCTTGCCCTGATACACCAGTATTTGTTAGATGCTTTCTTCACACGACCATTTTATAAGGCCCTTCTCAGAATGTGAGTAAAATGATTTTTATTCTTCTTTTAATCAGCATGGAAAAAATGAAATGGAAAATTCCTGTTGTCAAAGTCAATGTTTCCCTATCTGCTAACAATCTTCATTGTGATGTTGTTTTTATAGCTGTACAAATTTTCTGAAACTAAATAAGTTTTGAAGTTTTGTTTATTTGTCCAGCCATATTCTCTTTTTCTCCCTCTTTATTTCTGGATTGCTCACAAAATCTTAGGTTTGCTATCTTCTGAACCATTTTATCTTTCTCATACTTAGTAACACATGTTTCTTCAAAACAACTGGACTTCAAATACAGCTTTGGAATGCTTATGGCATTAATTCAGATTATTAATAGAATAGTTGTGGGTTAGTCTTTATGACTCACAGAGTCCTCTTCCTTTTGAGATGGATTTTATATTTCACATTGATGCAAACTTTAAATTACCCTTGGCTCACTTCTCATCTTCCATGGCTTGTTCTATGTCTTTGGGATACCCTACTTGCTCAAAGCCATCCCTCTGTGAAAGGAAAATTTAGATTTATGGAGGGAGGTACAAATAAAATTTCCATGGGAATTTTCAGTACTATTATAAAAATGAAAGACTGCAGCTAGCAATCTTTCATTGGAGCAAACAGCTGGTTCTGGCCTATAATAAGCAGTACATTGCAAGGCCAAGCATGGGTAGGCAGTTGTTTGTTCTGTCTGTGAGACAAGTAGAAACAAAGTAAGGAGATCTTAGCAGAAATGCTTCTGGTGCCCATACTCCTCTCTTTGACCATCAGCTCTATCCCTGCACCAGCCAACTTCTCTGTCTTCTTTAAAATGAATTCCTGATACTCAGAAAGAGAATTTCCAATCAACACAAAAAGAAGGGACCACTGGAAAAATGTTCCAATACCCAGTAGGAAAATATAGCCTTGAAAGATAATTGAGTGTTTGAATGGAAGACATAGTATTTTTTCCTTTCCTTCTAGCTTCTTTTGTGAAGATGGGCTGACATTCCCAAGAAACTGCATGAAACATTGCTTGCATATTATTCGTCTCAAACATCCTCTGTCTCCCATCTTGATGCCTGCAGACCACTCACTTAGTACTTCTACAATCTAGACTCACTAGTTTCCTTCAGGGCTTGACCCAGGGTTCACTTCCTACATCAGACCTTTTCTGATCTCTACAATGGCTGGTTCCTCTCCCTGCCCCACAACTGCATAAGTTGCCCTTGACCCTTCACCTCATGGGATGTAAATTGCTTGAAGGTGGGGGCTTTCATTTTTGTCTTTTTTTTTAATGCCCTTTAGGGCCTGCCTAGCACAGTGTAGGCGCTCAATAAATGCTATTTGATTAGTTGATTTTTATTTTCGCTTCCTATCTGCCCTACTGGTTTTGTTGCTATTGGTCTACTTTCCACATACCAAACTCATTGCCCTCTAGCTAGATATGGTCCAGCTCGTCTTCTCGCTATAAAATGAGATGTCGTTGTTGGCAGGCTGTGTGGCAGAGTGGCAGTAGCCCTAGATTGGGCATTAGGGGACCTGAATTTTAGTTGGGACATCCAGAACATAAGAGCATTGCAATGGACAATCTTGACAGCCCTATCTCTAAGCTCTTTGACCTTAACAAAGTTTCTTTATTTTTTTTTTCACTAGCTCAGTTTTAGACTCTAAATAACAGAAATCTAGGAACTATGGTTCATCTTTTTCCTAATGTCTGTCAGTTTCTACTAATAACACTTTTCAAAAATCTTCATCTTTCTCTTTGATACATTAGTCTGTGTGATTTGAGTGATCTAGAATACCTTGATGAGGAGTTCCACCAGAGCCTGCAGTGGATGAAAGACAATGACATACATGACATTCTAGACCTCACCTTTACTGTAAATGAAGAAGTTTTTGGACAGGTATGTGCGTGCTAAAGCATTGTGGTCAGATTCTTTATTTGCTTTGTTAGAATTTATTGCTAGGTGATCAGCTATGTCAGCGGACAAACATCAGGCATGGGTATTCTTGGTTTAGTATGACCATTCCTAAATTGGGTGAGTGTGTCCATTAACTCAGTAAAGGTACTTCCTCATTGTGGAGTCTGCCTCTCCTAACTACAGTGCCATCCCAGAGGGAGAGGAACTAAATGACAACATATTACATATGCTGTTGTGTAATCTTTATTGTTTTCAAAAATGCAATATCCACTATGAGTTACTTTTTATGTCTCTAATACACTTTTAAAGCCTTCATTTTCATAGAACCCAGATACTAAATACATATTGGTGCACAGCTATTATTCAGACAGGAAAATGCAGTTGTAAAATGAATAGAATAAATATTTTGATGCAGATGTGCAAAATAGAATTAGTGACGCTGGTCTGCGTTGTTCCCACAGCATTAGTGTAGGAGGGGATTGGTGATTTCTTTCATTAATATACCTTGAGGTTAGCTTTCTGTTATTTTTCATGCTATCTTGGACCACATATGTTGTCCATTGGTCCAAGTTGTCCAAGAATTCATGCTATCTTTTAAACGTTGGTCCTCATCTGAATATAAATCCTATACTCTCAAAGTTAAATCCTCATTTAAACATTAGATACCAATACATAATAAATGCTAAACTATATTGAGATTTATGAAAAGTCCTAATCAGCTATTCAGATGGCAAATAACCAGAGCCTCAAATAAATGCAGCCTAATTTATGAGAATTAGAAATAAGTACTGATATTCTGAAACTCCTTGATAATCAGTCACATGAGGCTTACTAAGTGCTCACTACGTGCATAGCATTTGATAAATGTCTTGTAGGCAAGGCATGGAAGACACAATTCTTATACTACAGAGATACATGCAATTATACAGTGTTTTCATGCTCTTGGTAATGGTCTGTTTTGTGACTAAAATGTAATACTTTGACTCCATTAAAAATATTTATGTAAATATGTATATCTACGTATTTGTTCCAAGATCACTGAACGAGAATTAAAGCCAGGGGGTGCCAATATCCCAGTCACAGAGAAGAACAAGAAAGAATACATCGAGAGAATGGTGAAGTGGAGGATTGAGAGGGGTGTTGTCCAACAAACAGAGAGCTTAGTACGGGGTTTTTATGAGGTAAAGAATTTTGGTTTCTGCCGATGTCAAAATCCATATATGGATATCCACAGCTGTCAAAATCCATCTTTTGGGTCTACAGATGCCACATATTATCTCTACCTGCATATTCTTTTTTACATAAAGCATTCATAACTCAAATTAATTTATGGTGAATACTCTTTATATGATAATTTTTCTGAGAAAATGAAGTGAGTTGGGTGGATTGTTGAATTCATGGAATTCTCTGGTTCAGGAGGTCTTTGAGTTAAATGTTTTGACTAGAATTTAAATAGGATTTGATAATTTAATGACCACTAATATCATTTTAAGTCATGCATGCTAAGATATGGGTAATCAAATCTCATGCTTGAGGGTGTGAAATGATCACACATAATGGTCAGAACAAGCTAGTTATATGTTCCATGAGGCTTTTTCCTTGGAAGCCACTAAGATCCTTTTCAGAACAGAAAGGTAGATTGGACCAATTATTATTTGATGAAGCTGAGAGGAAGTACTTTGATTTAACTAGAAATTCCTAACACACATATATGGAAATGTGGTCTCATAGATGTGACTGTCCACTTTAGCAAAACAGTCAATCAGTCAATAAACGTTTATTAAAGACTTACTTTGTGCCACTTAACACTAGGAATACAAAGAAAGATGATGTTATTTTTCTTGCATTGTAGACACCAAGGCTGCAATTAAAATTATACCTTATAATGTCTTACATTTACATACAAAACTTGCACATAAATCAATCTATAAGTGTATATAAATAAACAATAAATGCTTGTTGACTGATTTATCATAGAAAGGGTATATTTAGCACCACTTACTAAATTCCTTCTCCCAATGCTATTTTTCTCTGACAAGTCATTCACAGAAGGGATTTCTTTGACTCATTCCCTTGAACTCTTCCTTTCACAGGTGGTGGATGCTAGGCTGGTGTCTGTTTTTGATGCAAGGGAACTGGAACTGGTCATTGCTGGAACTGCTGAAATTGACCTAAGTGACTGGAGAAACAACACAGAATATAGAGGAGGTGAAACTGGCTGAGTTTGAAGCCTTTAACCAAAGGAAGGGGTATGGGTTGGCACTTTGGTCTGAATTCTGTGCTGAGAAGAACATCTGGTTTCTACTCAAAGACCTTGAGCAAGTCACATTCCCATCTCTCCCTAGTTTCCTCATCTGACAAGCAAGGGAAATGCCATTTACCTACCACCCAAGCATGTCATCACAATTAATTGTTAGTGATTATGGGAACACTAAGTAATTGCTTTGAAGCAGGGGATCACCAGCCTACTGCCTCCAGCCCATCCCTTCCTCCACTTCTATGGAACTTTAAGGGCCACACCTTGGCTTCCAGACCAAAAAGTCTTGATTCACTGAGCCACTTACTCCTTCACTAGATATGTGTTAATCTAGCTTCCTTGCTGTTCACTTGTAATCTCATCTGTGAAGGGAAACACCCTGTATGGAAGCACCTTCTACGCAATGCAATCAGAGTTTTAGAGTTGTCTGGAAACACTGAGAAATAAAAGGAATTGTGTCAGAATCAGGACTTGAACCCAGATCCTCCTGACTCTAAGGTTAGGTCTTTATCCACTAGAAAGGAATATGCTAGAAACAGGTTATACAGGCTTCCAAGAGTCACTTGTTAAATTTTTAGTGTGAACATTTATATTTTGGAAGTCAACAAATGCTACAAATTAGGGCTTGTTTTATTGGGTTTGTTGCTGTTGTCTAGACTTAAGAAAGTGATGGGAAAAAAATGTTAAATTAAATTAAGCTTAAATGTGTGTCATGAGAATATTTTTTTTCAGAAAGCCAGTTGTTAAACATTTACCAGCACCTCCCTGCCACGATGCAGAATTTCCTAATATGTGGCAGGCAGGCAGACAGACAAACAGATGTTTATCTGATTAGATAGATAGAGAGATAGAGAAATAGAGAGATGATGGATAGATAAATAGATAATTGATAGACTGACAGATAAATAGATAGATATTTTGGAATATCTATGCAGATGTTCCAAATAGAGATTATGAATAGATTATCTATCTACAGATAGCCAATTTGAAAATTGGTATTTCTGACAGTTCACTCAAATCTTTGGTCAAATAAATCATACAAATGCCTTAGAATTTCATGTGCAATGAGGTAGACCTGGTTTAAAAAAAGCACAGTTAAAGTTATGAAGCTTGACTTTAGGCAAGCATTAAATATAATCTTGGGAAAGCTAAAATCCTTGCCAAAACTTTCACGTAGCAAGAAAGCTCTATAAGGTCAAAGGAAGACAACAATTTAAACAGAAATTAGTTAACAAAAAAAAATAGGGCCATTGTAAAGTACTAACTAAAGTATTTTGTCTTAGAGATGACCCTAAATATTAGCTGCCTGCAGATCACAGAATCCCAACATTTAAGAGTCAGAAGGAACTTAAGAAGCCATCTACTACCATCCATACCACACCAAAAGGAATCCCTGTTGTTAATATAACTAGCAGTCTTCACGACTGCTTGAAGACCATCATGTGGATCACCTCTTGAGGCAGCTCCTTCCACTTTGGAACAGTTCATTTAAAAGCTAAATCATTTTAACCCTCTTAGCTATAAATCATGGTTTGAGGTAAGAAGTGGGTATCTTCAGAAGCCACTGTTGTACTTTGTTCTTTGCTCTTGAAGAGGACCATGATATCAAGGAGGTATTGGCATGACATGCACATGAATTAGATATAGCTAAGGGAGAGCTGTGCAAAGTCACCAACCTCACTTTCTCCTCCAGAATCATCTGGGTCCAATGACAAGATATAGATCAGGATGACTGGAGATGACCCTGGATGCAGTAAGATACCTTGGCCTTTTATAAACTAAGGTCTTTAATACGTCTCAGTCTGACTGAGGCAATGCCCTTTCAATAATTAAGGCTAGATATGAAATGAAGCTGAGAATGGCTTCTTTACCTAGTCAAAAAAAAAAATCAGTCTGACAGAACCTCAGGGTTTCTGGCCAAAATAGAAACAAATGCTATTTATATTCACTCTGAGCCAATCAGGGCCCAAACAGTGACCAAGTGGGGCTTAACCTGTGACCTGTTGTTGGCCAATGAATGAGAGCTGGAGTGGTTTGGGTATAAGATATGGTCCCTAGGAAAAAAATGTAACCCATAAATTCCAAGGTATCTTTCAAGATTTAGCTTATCTTCCATTAGTACTTTCATCTCATTACTCATCCTTGGTTCTTTCATCCCATCATACCAGCTTTAAGCTAAGATCTTTTCTCACTCCCCAGAAGCAATTTCATATTTCCACTTTTATTACTTCTTCTCTAACTCTTAATACTGTAGCAACTGGGAGAGGCAGTGTGGAAGAGTGGAAAGGGCTTTGGGATTGAAGTCAAAGGACCGGTATTTAAATTCTTTTTCTGTCACCTAAGTTACATTGGGCAAAGTCATTTACCTTCTCTAGATGTCAGTTTCCTTGTCTAGAAAATGAAGGGCTTGTGCTAGATGTCCTCCATGTCCCTTCCAGCTCCAAATCTATGATCCTGTGGACTACTTTCCAGTTTCCTCATGTATTCTTTACATGATATTCCATTCTTAAAACTAACTCAATTAACTAAAGTGTTTTTACTAACTAGAACACTGTGCCCCAACTTGCTTTTCTCTGCACTGAAAACCAATCAAGTCATATCCCCCATTATAATACAATGATAGAGTTGGAGGTAAAAGCTCAAAAAGTTCAAATTGATGTTACTGTGTGCATTTTATAAATTTTATAAATATTTTCACTCTAGAAGAGCATTTTCCAAGGATGTTACTAAGTTTATGAACCAAAACAGGTACACTAGCATAGGGAATAAGTGAGGGCCACCCTCTTTATTTCCTGACTCAGTCAGATGGTGGTAGAGGAAGAATTTCACCAGATAGAGTTCTGATCATAAATGCAGGTGATAATAGTGGGTAGGAGGATAACTTTGCTCACCTCTTTTTTTCTGAAGGGATTTTCAGAAGATCTATCTTGCAGCCAGGTAAGATGAACTGGTAGAGCAGATGAGTAAGCAAAAGTCTAAAGAGTTTGTGGTTTCTTCAAGGTCATGTGGCTAAACCACTGGCAGGTCCAAGATTTAAAATTAAGTCTTCTGATCTCAAGTCCATTATCCTTTTCGTGGTATCACACAGACTACTTAGTTTGAGTTGGGAATGATTGTCCTGCTTTTGGAGAAACTGAAAGGATGACTTGTATTTGAAGGTTTGGGTGGTGGTGTTTTTAGAAAACATGTTTCTTCATGGCATAAATTATAATTAAAATAACACTAATTCTTGATCTGGCTTTCACAGGGTATCATGACAATCATATTGTAATCCGGTGGTTCTGGGCAGCTGTAGAAAGATTCAACAATGAACAACGACTAAGGTTGTTACAGGTGAGACGGATGTCCATGGAGCTCTTATTTTTTTCAATACAGTATTGTTGACTTTCAAGTCTTAAACCATCGGGCACATAATTGTGCCTAAATTGTCCAGGGATCAGATCTGTGGTTTCATTAATATAGGAAACTCTCTGGAAGAGAAAACGTTTTCTACTCATGCAGGTTGGCACCTTCTCAACAACTTGTCCATCTTAGTGAGTTGCCTAGAGCACTGAGAAGTAAAATGACTTTGCCCAGGGTCATATAACCAATATATGGTAGAAGCAGGACATAAAACCAAGTTTTCCTGATTTCAAGGTCACCTTTTTATCTACTTCCCTCTTCCTCAGTAAATGCGGGATTCACCTGACTTCTCATCTTTCTCGAGACGTATAAGATCTACCAACTATTAATTTTCCATGGTCAAATCAAGGCCAATGATTTCCCCTTTCTCCCAAAGCAGGGTAAAAGGCTAAAATAGCTCTGGCAGGTGGTCCCACTTCTCAGGAGGCTGTAATTAACAGTAGGCTATTTTATAAGTCCTATTTATCCAATATTCCTTTATTTAATTTTGCCTCCTCTTTTAGTACACAGATCTTTCATTCTTCTCTGACTGGATGTTAGAACTTCTGTGCAGTGATTATTCTGTGCCAAAATCCCATTTGATATAATAATTAAAGTCTAAGAATGATGCCAGCAGGAAACAGCACGCTGCTCTTACTCAATAACTTTAAACAGAACTGATCATTCTTCTTTCCTTTCCACTGAACCATATTTCATTTTCTTATCCTGTTTTACTTTCATTGGCAGTTTGTCACAGGCACATCCAGCATACCCTATGAAGGCTTTGCTTCTCTGCGAGGGAGTAATGGGCCAAGGAGATTCTGTGTGGAGAAATGGGGGAAAATCACTGCCCTTCCCAGGTAAACAAAGCAAACCAAAAGAAAATTCAAAATCCTCTTCACTGTTCCAACAATATTTAATAAAGAAAATTGAAGTTACTTCTTAACCTTAACTGGTTAGTTGTCTTTCCATTAAAAAAGTGGAAGTGTGGGAAAAGTCTTCAGGTCAAGGTTGTCTTTCTATCCTGAGCACTTAGCATCAGATCTTAATTAATGTTTATTGAAAAGAATTGAATTACATCTCTAGTTAGGTCTTCCTGCAGGAATTTAAAATGCTTTCTTATTGGTGCTTGTACCTGCATTTTAAGATAGAAAATGCAACATAACTCATAAGCATAGATGGTGCATTTGTTTGTGTGTCAGGATGTTGATATGAAGATGCCTTTTGCAATCATATTATGGTTTGTCAAGTTCATCCCAGTTTCTGTAGTGCCAGTTATCTTGGAAGTATTAGATGTATGAATTTCTTTTTAATAAGTAATACTATGCTCATTTGTAAATGATATTAGGTTATCTGACAGCGTTTTCTGTACTGTTTTACTTTACAATAAACTCAGAGTTTCTTTCTGATCATAAAAATATTTATTTTACTGATATGTAAATATTAATTCACTTTTAAGTGAGAACTATTATCTGTGACTAATTTAAACCTTGAGGGAAAAAATATATGTAAGACGGAATAGAAAGATTGAGGGGTGGGGGCAGGGCATAATAATCATTGACACATACGGTTCTTTCTGGTTCGAAGAGAACTTTCAGCACAACAAATCTAGGTCAATTTTATAATATTTTTATCTCCACTTTACAAACATAGTAACTGGGGCTCTAAGCATCTGAGTCAAGATCTGGACCCAGTTCTTTCCAAACTTGGGTCTAGACCTTTATGGATTATAGTGCACTTCCTCTCAATTAGAGAAATAGCTTTAGGGTTGTTTTATTTATTTAACTAGCATAATAATCCCCTTCTTCCCCCAATTTATAGATAAAGAAATTTAATGTCAGAAAACTAAGTGACTTGTCTAAAGCATTTTGCCATGAGACATAATCAAAAGTTTCCTGACAGTGAGTGGGTTTCCAAGGCCTTCCTTAATCCACTCATGGTTTGATAAATCTTAGTGCATCACAGTGAACAGAGTTAAAGCATATTTTCATCCTATCTACATCAGCATGTTACTTCCTTAGCAACCTTGCTCTAAATTGTGAAATTAAGGTACCACATCCTGCAACCTCAGAACCCTACATCAGATCCTCAGTTGGGAAGGTGACTGGTGTATCTTGAATCAACTTTGGGGGATGGTAACGTTTATTACTTGAAGAATAATTTTACTTTATTGTTTTTCCACATGGCAATTATGTCATACTTGGAGAATTACTTGTTTGTGTCAGATTTAGAATGTCTCTCAAAAGCCGGAGGATATGTTTTTTTTTTCCCCTCTCAGAATTTTTTGGGATTAGCCTTCACAGGATAGGGTGTGGTCATTGTGTTACCTTCCTTCTACTTCACTCTGGGCATTCTAAGCCCATCAATACCCTTTGACACTAAACTGGTGACATTAACTACATTTGTTCAGTCACCATATTTATTCACTGCACTTGGAAAAGATAACGTGAATATTGATGAAAGCCGATAGTTTGCCATTTATCTTTGATAACAGATGTACACTTATAGGTAGGTAGAAGTATATTAGGGGGCTGGTTGGGTCAGTATATTCTCCCTATTTGAAACAGGTGATTCTGTGCTGACTTATTTGTAAATCATGGAACAATTGCATGGGAACAGACGGTAATTACCATACAACCTCTTCTCTTTCCTGAATTTGTAAGCTAAGACTGCCTCCAGATTCTGAGTTGTTCTCCACTCATCAGATCACACAGAGAGATGTAGAATAAGACACACATAGTAAATCTCTTCCCTTCATAGTTTCAGCACAATATGAAATGAATTTATTTTTACACGATCATGGAAAGGGCTTTTGTTAGCTAATGTAATTAAACTTGACTGTTGTCATATTTACCTTTTAATCTGGACTTTTCTGCAGAGTAAGTAAACGTTCTACTGAATGTTAGATTTGGAGCATACTTTCACCTCCACTAATACAGAATGTTGTTGTCTGCTCAGGCACCACTACTATTGTGAGAGTTTTATATTTGTTTCATGGACAAAGCTGGCTCCCAAATCTAATTGAAATTTGAGATGTTGCACTTAGTCTAAACATATCTCTGTGGTCTAGTCATAAGATTTCTTAGAATTTGCCAGATCACATTTCTCACATACATCATCAGAGAAGATAAACTAGACCACTTCTCAGAGTACCATTAGGTATCTGACTTTGTCAGTGAGGAATTCAAATCTCTCTGATCTCAGAGAAGGGTCTTCAATTCCATTATCTTAGATCTTTTTCTTCCTAGTTAGTCACTGTCTACTATCTAATCCAGAATGGTAGTATCATGTGATGAATGCAGAATGGCAATAGCTAGATCGATGTGGGATGATGGAAGTGGTTGTTTGCTTAACCCTATATCATACTTTATCTCTGTGGTGGATAGGTATAATGGAAGAGGGGAATCCCAGCATCTTTTGAACACAGTAATCTGCATTCATTATACTTTTCTCTAGCAACCAAATATAATTGTCATTCCATCTTCATTCTACTTAGACCTATTTTCCTCTACCAGTTTGTGAAATCACCCAAATAGGATAGTTGTATAGCAAGATGCACAGCTCTGAAGCCATTAAAAATTTTGTGCATCACTGCCTTTTCATTCTTTTGTGGAGAATGAGTAATTTGAGATCAAATGAAAAACAATTCTTCAGACAGATGGGTGTCTCTATGGAGACTTATATGCTTAACACGTCAACAAGTACTGGTACTTCCTCTGCTTTGTGGTTACTGGTTAGTTCTGTATTTTTGAATTTGTGTAGAATACTTCCTACCACCCAGTTTTCACACACAGCTTGTTCACTTGCAGCAGTTTCTTTCTGGGTAGTCCAATACTCAGGCTTCTAGCATGAGAGTGCAGGGTTGGGGGAGAAGAGGTATCCCCTCCCAGACCAAAACAAGTCAGAGTTAATCCACTTTCACCACATGGGGAAAGACTTCTATATTCATCCATGAATATTTAGCCATGTGATCTTATGGGATAAAAGGATTTGAGAGCTACAGCAGGGAAGATGTATTGATTGGGTGAGACTTCTCAACCTCTCCAGCCCCCTCCCCCCCCAAAAAAAAGATCCTAATTTTTTAATTGGATGATGAGTCTAGAGAAAGATATAAAAAATAAGCTGGGGATCTGCTAATTGCAATTAATAAATGAAGGTTTGAAAGTAGACAGTCTTTTTTCTTGAGGGATTTAATTTGAAATGGAGGGAAGTTCATTTTTTAAAATGTGAAAAGAATCTTTTAAAGTTTAACCACAAGTACTAATAAACCAGGATTCTATTCTCAGTTTTAGAAACCAATGGGCATGAGTTAGGTAATATTACCACTGATATTTTTATTTTTCCATCCTGTGAAATATTGTGATACATATACAACTTAATTTCAACATGTTTGTCTTCCCCTTAAAAGCAATATGTTTGGTTAAGTAAATATGAAAACAGATATTTTTCTGTAAAGAAATTATTTCCTTAACAACAAGATTAGAGTGGTTATTTAAATGGATAATTGGACTAGACACTGTGGAGAGTAACATGATAAATAAGACAAGATCCTTGCCTTCATATAGTCTGGTAGCATAGAACACATGTAGAAATTTGTTAACAATGTAGACACATGACTGTAGTGCACAGTAGAATATGACAGCATGGAAAAGGTATGAGCAGAGTGCTGTGGGATGTCCTAGAAGAGAATATCCTAAGAAGTATTCTGGTAGAGAGGAAAGAGCTCTGAATTTGAAGGCAGAGACTCTTGATTTGACACTACCCATGTAACCTAGTGGAAGCCACTTTGGACACAGTTTCTTCATTATTGAACTAGAATATTAGAGAAAAGTTATATTTAAATTCTATGGTCCTTTGAAAGGAAATTTATTGGTGTAATGGAAAAGAGTGCTAGATTTGGGGTGAGGAGAGACTAGGGTTTGAATCACACACTACTGTCTGGCCCCAGTTTCCCTATCTAGTTTACAAAGCACTTTACATATATTTTCTCTGTTGATAGCACCTCTCTCATACTCCTTTTGTGAAAAAACAAATAAGATCATGTATATAGAGCACTTTTCAAACCTTAACTCATTATGTTGTTGTTGCTGAGTCATGTCCAACTCTATGAGACCCCATGGACTGTGTCCATGAAGCTTTCTTGACAAAGATACTGGAGTGGTTTGCCAATTCCTTCTCCAGTGTGTTGACATTTTATAGATGAGGAATGGAGGTAAATACAGTTTAAGTAACTTGTCCAAGTTCACACAGCTAGTAAGTATCTGCAACTGGATTTGAATTCAGATCTTCCTGATCCCAGGCCTGGTGCTCTGTGAATTATGCCACCTGGCTTGATGCTGCTTTGAATGCCATCATCATCATCAATGAGAGAGAGTGAGAGGGAAGCACTTGTAAATGTTTAGTGTCACAGAAGATAGAAAAAGAGGTGAGATAACAAACAGCCTTTGTGACAACTTTGCCAAAAACTGCTCCCTTCTCTTCCTGTTTCTCTACTAACAGAGTCACATTTAATTCATCTGATATTTCTTAGGTTTCTCCAGGACAAATCTAAACTACATAGTACAAAGGGGAACCTCACTTTTAGAAAATGTATTACACTGAAAAAAAGAGAATTAAAGAAATCTTGACCTTAAAAAGTTTTTTTAAAGCAGATATTCATTCCAGGTCATCTTTAGGACTTACCCAGATACTTTTAAATGTTTTTCATTCACTCAGATCTGCGCTCAACATACAGAAGCATGTGAGCTCAGATCCACTGAACTTCTGAAAAATGGATGCCATCTCTCTTCATCAGTGTTACAGTATCTACAAGTTCCTAAAGACTTGACAAAGTAATTTGCCATGGGAATAGATGGGGCATGTAAACTTTAGCTTTAAATGTTAAAAGCATAGAAAAAATAAAGCTAGAACTGAAATGAAGAAACAGCATTTTCAGACTTAAAGTGCAAAAGATTAAGGCAACAAAGATGTTGTTTCCAGGAAAAGCTCTAGTACAGAAAGGTACATCTATAATACATTTCTGGTTCATTGAAATAATTTTTTGTCTCTTCTGTTTGAGGATAAGAAGGAAGTTTCTAATTGGCAAGAATTTTTCATTAAGCATTTGACTGGCAGTGCCTGAGACATAATAATATTTGTTGATTAATTGATGTCCACATAACAACAAAAATATTAAAATGGACTAGATACCAAAATGGTGTCCAAAGGATGGACCCACTTCACCTCCCCTTCCTGGTTCCCCTTTCCTCATTATTCTGACTGATTAGGTGAATACAACATGTATTCTTTTCAACTTCTGATACTTACATGGGTAGCAGTGTCTGGCAGTATTGTATTAGTTTTTAAAAATATCCTTTTACTGAAACCCAAGACTATGAGTTGCTGTTGCCAATATCAACAAAGTCCTAAGTCCCCCCTCTTCTTTTTTTTGGAAGAATTTTCTCTAGGACAAGGAACTGGAAAGTGAAAAGCCTCAAGCATTCTGTTGTTTTGTTGTGTTTTTTTTTCCTTTTCCTGGCTCTTACAGTGAGTTGATGGTAAATATTGGGCAAGTAGTTTAACCACTTTGTTCCTCCATTTCCTCATTAGCAATACTATCTTGTTTATAAGGCATTTTGAAACATTAGCACAAAAGATGTGTGAATGTGCAAAATGTTCCTATTTTAACATTGACTGAACTGGAATTTTTCATAATTGGTTGAAACTGGTAAAATTGTTTTCAGTCATCATTGTTTTTCCTGTAATTAGCCCATGTGTCTCAGGGTCGTTCCATGGAAGCAGTGAAACAATTGCTGGAAAGAAGGACTGATGCTGTTCAGTGAGTTAAATTGACTGGTTGGCTTCACACGCCATACTATTTCCTACCTCAGTGAGCCTAAGTGATATGTTATCTATCAGCAAGAGGCCCTAGAAGGAACACTTGCTTTTAGCTACTAACACTGGTCATAGTGCAAGCTTGAGCATCCTTCCCTGGGTAAGCATTCACTGTCCAAGTGTTGCTTCCTATAGGGAAGGTTCCAGAGCATTTTCACCTTGGATTACAGGAAAACCCCTGGCATACTTGGCTTGGGAGTATGGAAAGAGAAGTAGGAAAAAATAATCACTCCAATGGCAGTCAGTTCTCCTCCTACTTCAGCATTATTTCATGTCCAACATGGACACTTGAGAGAGTGGTTTAACCTGGGACAGCCCCATGGGGAGAGGTGAAAAGGTTTGAGGCTGCCATGGTCCTAATGTAGCTGGTCCTAAATTGTCCTTATTCCAGAAGTCCTAATTTAAGGCTGAACTAAAAGTCCAGTTCCACTCACTACAGGTTATGTCTCAAATCAAACTAAATTCCTGTGACTGCACTCAGTCCAAAACCTTGAATTGGCTCCAGAAATCCCCCAGCATCCTCATGTGAAGCTGGTCTTGTGATGACTCACTGGACCACCTTCCCCAGGGCCACTCCAAACCATCAAATCATTCATTCCATAAACACTTAAAGAGCCTATACATGTTGGATCCCATGAAAGATAGAAATCTATATAAGATAAGAACTTCTCACTCCAAGTACTTTACAGTCTAGTAGAGGTGATGTAGCCTCAAAAGCACCCTCAAAAGCAGAATCCAACCATCATTTTAGCTTCTAAGAGTAAAAGGATAGTAGAAATGGGTATTCATCTAGCAACCGTTGAGGACTTCCCCTAAAAGTCTGGAAGTGTAGGGTCTATTCTGGGCTAGGCCATTGACTCAGCCTAGGACTTGGGAAAATCATCTAATCTCTTTTTACAGTTTTTCCCCTCTATGGTATATTTTCCCCCTACTTAAAATATATTTTCCAAAGTTACTGTTAAAGCTGCTTAGAAGGAAGGAGATCTGTGACACAAATGATTTCAATTATGTAGTGACCAAGATCTAATTCAGGTGGTCATGGTAACTTTCTATTATAATTGAGTAACTGCAGCTACATTTTAAGCTGCAAATGACTTAACAAGAGTCATTTTGAAACAAGATAAGACTAGAAAGACCTTTAAAAATCACAGAATATTAGATTTGAAAGGGACCTGAGAGATCATTTCATTCATTCCTGTCATTTTACAGATAAGGAAATTGAGATTTAGAATGTTATGCTGATTTGACAAAGAATACACAGCTAGTAAGCAGGATTTGAACTTAACCCAGGTCTTCTGGTTCCAAGGACAACATTGCTGCCACTCTATTAAGCAGCACCTTGGTATCCTTTGATTGCTAAAGCATCTTTAAAGTCATGAGTATAGACCATTCCCTGTTTACATCTAAGATTATACCTACCCATCAAAGAAAGATGGATAAATCTGCTGTAGAGAGAGACAGAGATAGACATCATATGCTTCCTGAGTTGTTGGATATGGGAAAGCATGGAAAACTGTATAGAATTCATTTCTTTTTCCCAGAAATCTCCACAAACAATGGAAAGGTTCTTTGCCCCCAATTGCCATCATTAAAAGGGGGGTTCTATTAAGTCACATTCACCCCCATTTTCACCTTGCAACACTATTTTCTTTAGCGCATTTGCTGCCTTGAGATTTTACTCTATTAGAAAATAGAATTATTTTTCCAAATGTTTCTGGGAAAGAAATCTGAAACTTCCTACCATAAGTATGATAGCTACAATTAATTCTTTATGAATTTATACTCGCAACCTTTTGTCTCTTCATTATATGGGTATTCTACTAACTCTTCTACAGTTTAATTGCTATACATGTGATCTGTAGTCAAGTAGAAAATAATTTAACGTTAAGATTCTGGGGAGAGAGTTAATTTAAAGTGTTTTATATCTAAAGTGCAACAAAAGACATCCTGATTTAAGCAAACAAAGAATAATTGAGGATGATTGTTCACTTTAACAATAATTCTGTGTTTTATAAAAGGACTCAATTTGTAAATATGAAATATATGTGTAGATGTGAAATAATAATGGACTTACCTGGTAAGATTAAATATACAAAAACTCAATTCACTGTTCATAAAAATGGAACACTGCCCTTTCAAAATACTGTCCAACTATGCAATGAACTAGAACATCTGGAAATAAAGCAACATGTCAGGAAGGGGAGAAAAAATAACAATTTATGCCCTCATTTTCCTCATCATTATAACAAGACATTTGGATAGAATGGTCTTTATAACATCTCATACCTCTGAGATGCCATGATTTTAAAAGATCTGCATATTCAGATAAGAAAACTTTTTCCTTCCTGATGAAAATTAAGAAATAATTATTAAATTAGAAGGTTCAAAACTGAGGTAAAATTATCATTAAAAAATCTTTACTGTGGATCAAGAGGGATTTTAAGCCTTTCCTGGATATCTGTCTTTTTCAGGAAGAACAGTTAGGGCAGGGAAAACAAAAAACCAAAATATTAACCTGAAGATCAGTTTTCAGGTTCTGATAAAAAGGTACAAAAAAATAGTCATGTAGCATATAATTCAGTCAGCTGTATTACATTTTTAAAAAATCTAGAAACATTGCTTCATTAATATTAAAGTAAAAAGTATTCTCTTATATAGGTCAACATTTAGGGAAAATATTAAGTGACTCAGGTCAGTATTTGCTCTGTATGTCCAGAAACTGGACAACATTTATGGGACATAGAGAGGGCCACCCTTAGCCCTACTCACAAAGGACCTCTAGAACTAGATTAACTATATTAAAGATGGAGAAGGAAGTGTTGGGGGAGAGGATCCAAGGGGTAGAAGTCCATATGAGAATTGAAGCTTGGTCAGTGAAAGTGCTTAACTTTTTTCTTTTCTCTTTTCATTCCCTTTGTCCTAATTGCTTCCTGTTCCCTCCCCTCAAAAACACTTCCCTTTAAGAAGTGGTAGATTAGATTAAAGGAATTAAGAACCCTAGATGTTTGAATGCTATAGGATTTAACTTCCCAGTGGATACTTGCTTTCGGATCCTTGTTAATAGAAAAACCTTTAGTGGTTGGAAAAATGTGGAGAAGATATTTTTGAGGGGATATTGGTGGCCGACGCTAGCCTGCTGCCTAGTACTCCTCCACAGACTAGTCTGGCTAGCGAGAGAAATGTCTGGAGTCCACAGTGCTTAGTAACTCACAGAAGCACCCGACTGACCTCCCTATTCTCTCTTAGTTGTTCTGTGTTGCAGAGAACTCGATAGAAACGTCAGTACTGGTGGGGAATGAGGATAAAAGTATAGACTGGCACAGAAATTCAGGGGGTCTCCTGCAGGATGAGTTAAAGAAGTGGTTTGACTTTTTAGAGTCTTTACTGTACATTCTTTATGGATGGCAGTATGATGAATAAGATAGTACATGTGCATTCATTTCATTTCACGTATATATATATATATTAAAGCATAAATGCCCAAGGACAATACTTGATTGTAAATATCATTCTTAAACTGTTTCACATTCAAAATAGAATGCTGCTTATTCAATGTCAAAAGTTCAGATCTCTTTCCTGATAAAATTGTACTGGCTTCAGACCATGTTTTTATTGTGATTCAGGTGCAAATAACAGGAAGACATATTTTATTCCTATCTTGGGGGAAAGGAAACATTTGTAAAAGGAAATAGTTCATATAGGGATTGAATAGCCATTATTGCTCACTGTGAACCAGGGGAAAATGTTAAGGCACAAGATTCAGATTTGGATGAGCTCCTTGAGGTGGACTGGGAAATTCCTGACGATTTCAGTCTGATAGGCAGAGTTTCCTAGGTTAAAGGGTCCCTTCTTGATCTTGGGAAAAATGCGAGTTGTGAGTTACTGTAATAGATCACAGATGGGGGTCCTGGTCCTAGGTGGAAGATTATAATCTTCTTGTCAAGAAATGATCCACACCAAAATATTGATCCTTTTAAATTATAGATTTCACATGTTGTTTAGAGAATAAGACAAGGTATGCTCTATAACAGATTTAAAATATCCTTGCAAAACAACAGACATATTTAATTCTGGTTAATTTATAGTCATATAGAATCTTTTTTCCCCCCAAAAGCCAGGGGATAGTGGAATTGGTCATGGAAGCGTATATAAAT
This sequence comes from Potorous gilbertii, assembly GCA_028658325.1. Taxonomy (NCBI): domain Eukaryota; kingdom Metazoa; phylum Chordata; class Mammalia; order Diprotodontia; family Potoroidae; genus Potorous; species Potorous gilbertii. The sequence goes on along the minus strand of CM053771.1, from coordinate 223,136,973 downwards.
TGAAAAAGCATATGACAAATCCATGGTTAATTTAATTTGAAGTTTTAGATAGACTGATATTTATGTGTCTTTTTAAAATTTTATTTTTGCAGGGCCCATACTTGTTTTAATCGTCTGGACCTTCCCCCGTATCCATCATTCTCCATGCTTTATGAAAAACTTTTGACAGCTGTTGAAGAAACAAGTACTTTTGGACTTGAATGATCTGGCAGCCATAGCGTCTAACCCTTTGTGGATGGGACTTCATGCAACTTGCCCTCTTGAAGAATGAGTGAACCACGTTTGGGAGTTCCTAGAGAATGGTTACTTTATAGTGTGTCTAGGGACCGAGATTCCAAGAATAAATGCTCGATAATTTCTGGGGCGTATAGGACAGTGGTGACAGAGTCCTCTTGGAAGAATCTGGATAGGCCTAATGTGCAAGGAAAACCCAACAGTCTTTCAATCAGCAGTTCTTCCTGACTGCCAAACTTATTTTTTCTTCCATTCATTATGTTCCAAGAACAAGATGAGACTGTATGGGATCAACTACACGGTAATTATAAGGACTTATCAGGATCCTGAAACTAGTCTTGGACTTTTATTCAAGCCAAATTGTGGCATCACTTGACCCAACCTCCAAATTAGCTAAAGTTAAATGATATAATAAAGAAAACTATTTCCTGAAATTACATTAATCTATGCCCACTCTTATGATAGAACAACCCTTTCTTGCTATACTCAAGACTGAGCACCTGCATGGTGTGCACCATACATTTCGACTTTTAGAGAGTTGCCACAAATAAGAATCTGAGTCACAGGGAGGTAACTAAAATGGGCCACCATAAAGCTGATTGGTGAAAAATGCATATTCAGGTGAGATGTGTCTAAGTAAAGGTGGCTACAGATGAATGGTTATACCATGAATTACTAATGAATTACAGATTTTATGCTTTATAATGCATGGAAACCATTTTTAAAATATCAATTTATCACATCATATCAGGAAAAAATACACAGTGACTTTTGTTTATTTTTATAGGCTTATTATATTTGTGTTCTTTAAATTGTGAATAAGAACCTTGCATATGTGTCTCATCTCTTCCATTTTCCATGCATTGTTTTAGTGTGGTACTTTTAAGTACTCTCAAGGGGAAAAAAATACCTTTTATTTTTATAAGGACAAAAAAATTTCCCCTAATATTTTGCACTGAATGTACCAAAGTCAACGAGATGTTACAGTGTGACTGACAGCAACTCATTCACTCTTAGAAGTAAATAAGTAAGTTTCTTAGAATTCACCTTTCTTCCCCTAGCAATGTCTACCACTACCAAGGCTAGTCATGTAAGGAATCTTTTTTGGGGGGCGGGGAGGGGACTCATACTGTGTAATCATGTATTAAGTATTTATTTTAAATTCACCAGTTTTTTTTTCCCCTCCATTAACTACTTTAAGATAGCATTTAAAAGGGATATTTTTCTATTCCTTCTTGCCCCACCCTCCCCACACATCTATAATCGTACTCCACTGTTCAGTGCTAGGTTCACTTGGGAAGCCCAGAGCATTGTGTAAGAAATCAACCCTCTTAAAGAGTACCAATGGCAATTTCCCTCGTTTGTGGCCACTTCAGGAATTTAAACTGTCTATAATGTGTTTCTAAGCCTGAGTTGTCACTGATGCATAATATTCTTAAGAATGTTAATTAATTGGTGGTATTTTCTATGGTATCTCACTAACTGCATGACATCTTCAATTTTAAGTATGTTTAATTTCACCAAAGTTTGTCCTTTACCTGAAAGTCATCTGAGATGTCTCCACATGTCTTTGTACCATTTTTATGGTCATAATCTCTCATAATTTCAGTTGAATGAAGTATATTTAGGGATGGGGTGGACAACATAAACATTAGAGTAATTGGTCAGTCTAATGTTATTAGAATCTTGCCTGAAACATTCTTTAAGAATTAGATACAAGAACAACTCAAGGGTTATTATTGTAAAACATTGGAAATTTGGTATTCTCCAGAGGTGATACATCTGATTTTCAAGGCAATAATGTTGTAACTGGTTATTGTTCAGTTGGTTGGGTTGCATTTACTGTTGTGACCTCCAAGAAGGATGCCATTTATTCCCTGTGGACTATATTACAATCCTGCACTGATGGCATGATCGCTGTGGTGAAGAATATCCTTAGAGAGGAAGATCTGTGTGTGCTCTATAAGCTTCCCAGAAAAACAAGGAGAAAAAGCAAACAACAGATTTGGACTTAGAATATTTGTTTGCACTTAATGAGCACAGTTATAGAGATCAGATCTTTAATTATGCAAATAATTATGGCCTCTTTTGTATTCTGTTTTCCCATGTTATAAAGACAAAATAGTATAGCATACTTTTATGCACATGTCTTTGATCAATGTGTATGAAAATATATTCGTATACTAGTATTTACAATGTAGTCTTTTAACAAAATATCTGATATACATGATCTCACTTCTTCAGGAATGACACTCAATTTTCACATTTGCTATCATTTCAGTTTGCTTGCCATAGTCTATAATCCATCAGGTAAGAGATTCACGTGGAGAGAGAAAAACAGCTTTTCTGTTATTTTAAAAGCAAATCACTCTAAGAGATATGTTAACTTCTCCCAAAGTATAGAATTGCCTAATAAATACAAACATTCTTAGTTAGACTATTTGAAGCTTTTCCCAGAACCTGGAATTTCTGATGACCTCCTTAGCATGTTTGCCTAATTTATTCTCCTTCATTAGAAAAGGGCAGAAAACACAGAACTATGACTAAACAAAAGCATTCAAGTAACATTTCTTCGCAATAAACAAAAAAATCTTCTTTACAAAAAGCAGTCCACTATTGAGAATACCCATAAGCATTTTCCTGTTCATGACATATGTACTTTTGAAAACCAGGCTTTAAAGAATTCAAAAGTGATATGCATTTATCATATCAACAGCAGGATCCATATATGTAGTAATTCTCAATGCCAAATATCTCAGTAAATATCCCTTGGATGGAAGTTGTTCTCTAATTTCTTTTCAATTCCCATTCTATTTCTTTCCTGACAGTCCCCCAGATCCTTTAATTGCTATTTATATTTGGTTAACTTTGGCATGGAATCATTTGTTAATGCTAGTCACGTCCTGGATAGACAGTGGGCATTTACACTGAAGAGTTTCAGGTGCGCCCAGGAGCAGCATCTGGTCTGTGAATCCCAGAGGAGGATGAACCTAGAGCATAGTTCTTCAAATTATCAAAATGAAATACCAAAAGAGTCACATAGTTTCACGTTGCTTTGACTGCAGTAGACAGAACATATCTTAAGTCGGAAGCATGAAAATCTCTGTCCTGCTACTAAATGCAGGTCCATTTGAACAGTGTTTATCACCTTCATGTTTGCTCACAACACGGATCCCAAGTCACAGAAGGTATAACAGGGTAGACTTTATTGGCTTAAAATGGACTCATATTTGTATTCCTTAAATGATTTTAATTCTGCATCAACCCTTGTATTAAGTACTCACCACACACAGAGTACTATGTTGGGGTCAGGTGATAAAAATATGAAATAAGGCACATTTCCTGCCCTCTGGAAGAGAGATGAGATCTGTACATATGACTTCAGTGTGTGCCCTCCTTCCACTAGTGCAGAATCCCTCTTTTCTGTGTCCTAGTAGATAATCTTCATGAATTTCCGTGGCCAAAAAATTCATCACCTACTGGCCAAACTTCTGTTGATAAACCTTTATGGTTATACCTAGGCTGGTCCTCAAACAGTATACACATTACTATCAGAGATCTATACTAAAATCTTTTTAACATAAGAATATTTCTTTAGCATAAATATGTTTTGCTACATATTGAAAATTATTATTGAGCCATTTAAAAGTACATCTATAGCATAAATCTTATCCATTCCCATAGGCAACTCATATCAATATAATGAATCAAAAATGTGATTGAATATATGAAATGAGACTATAGAGGAATAAGATCAATTGTTTGTCTGTGGTTTATAGAGACGTGGTATAGTGTGGGAAGATTCATAGATTTCAAGTCAGAGGACCTGTGGGCAGACTCCTACTCTACCACTTACTTGTGTGACCATGGCCAATCGTTTAACCTGTCTGGGCTTCAGTTTCCTCAGGGGCCTAGACGGCCCCTAAGGTTCTTTGGGACTCTAACTGTATTATCCTGTGAATATCTTATTCCTATAAACTCATGTATTATACAATCCATCCTAGAAAATGACAAAATCATTGCTTTAGTCAATATATTTCAACATTAGTGGATTTTATAAGTTTATTGACTTATGCCTTTTGTCTTTTTAAACTATCTTATTAAAATAAGAGAGCCTCCTAAAAATATCTGTAAACCTACATCAATGAAGAGAAAAAAATACCTCTGCAAATTTAATAGTTGCTTTTTAATTTCTTTTGAGAGAAATTCAGACTTCAGCCCAGTGTTTTATTTTCATTGTCCTGCTAAAACATATTAATTCAATATTTATGTTCTGACTTCAAACAGTAACACAAAACTGACACAACTCTTATATTACATATTTATGTAATATATGTACATAACAATTCTTGTCATATATCTCTGTGGATATCTGTTGGATGATACCAGAGGCACATATTTTCATTGTTATCATGTGATCATTTCTTTTTAGTTAGATGGAGACACTTCCACTGAAGTCCCCACCCTCATTCCTCATATTGATATGGAAGTAATCCTGGGTTGTCAGCAGAAACAAAACTCTGGCAAATCCTACCAAGGTGGAAAAGCTTCAAATATGGATCCAGTGAGAGAATACATGTCTCTCCTCTGGGATCAATTTAGTTAAAAATGGAGACACACCAATGGATTAGTCTCCTCAGTCATAGCAATTCATGAACGTGGAGCACTTAGGTGGCATGGTGGATAGAGTGTTAAACCTGGAATCAGGAAGACCTGAGTTTATTATATGTCCACTAAGAGATGAAGGTATTATAATAGAGTACCCAAAGAAGATAAGATGATGAATCCCTAAGATATTCCAGTAAAGTGATATGGATGGAAGCACATTTAACAGCCAGCACTCACTTTCCTACAACCAACTTATGCCAAGAGCTCCTAATTAATGTCTTTTTTCATTGATGAGATTAGCTAAAGGAAATAGGAGTTTTAAAATTTTGTACTCAACTATTCTTACTTCTTCTTCATAATAATTCATCCCCAAAAGTATATGTTAAAGATACTCTTTAATTATTTACACTTCCTATTTTTGTCCACACAAATAAAACAGACAAAACAAAAACTGCTAAACTCCCTTTAGCGGTAAACAGTATAGCAACAGGACCCTGACCCAGGTAAAGGAAACACTTTTCTTCAAGAGACAAATTATGTACTCTTAAATGAGAAAAAAATTTCTCCAAAACCCACACTCCACCTCTCACAGGACAGTCCTCTAGCCATATATGATCGATTATTTTTTTAAAGTGTACAAAAAAAGTGAAATTACTACCAAAGGATACAGAACGTTTTCTGCATATTTTTTGTTTAAATGAGTTCTACCAAGGTTACTTTTTTACATTGTTACTTAAGTAACAATCAGATTACACCTATGTTGTTTGTAAAATTAGCACATGATAATTTCATTAAAATACTGTTTTCATCCTAGATGATTTAAAAAAATGTAAAGCATTTGGTATAATTTCCAAGAGAAATGAAAATCTTAAATCTCCTTGCTATGTCTCTGCATAGTCTAGCTGATTTTTAGCAATATTCTAGCAGTCAAAAAGCATTTATTAAGCAATTATATGTCAGATGCTGCCCTGAATGGTGTGGATGCCAACAGAAGCAAAAAACGGTACCTTCTTCAAGGAGCCCACATTCTAATGGGAGACATAAATGTGCAAACAACTACGTACAAATGAAACAGGGCAGGTTGGCATCCAAGCATCTTCATTCTTCACCATAAGGTGACTCAGTTGAAGCTAAAGCAAGACGCCTTTTTTCTAATGTGAGAATTTAATTTTTTGAGAAGTCCTTAAGTCTTCCATGACTACACCCTTTGCCTGGTACAGAGCTAAACACATGCTAGTGACATTAGAGCTAGCTGTATTTTGGCTTATGGCCAGTTTCTGCCCGTTAGGAGGGCATTCAAAATGAGAAGTGGAGACAAGGAGCCTAACATTTGAGCCACCCCGAGAATGTAAGTCATTACTGACCAGCTGTCGGGCAGTGGGAGTAGCAAGAGTATTCTACGGGTCTGGCACAAAGAATGTATTAAGGGTGTGTGCTACTTACATCATAGCATTTTTGGACCAGAAAGGACTCTGAACAGATGAAGTGATGGTAAAGACCAAAAGGAGGGGTGGAGAGAGGGATAGTACTAATTTTGTTGCATCTCTTTTTGGTGGAGCATGGAGGAGTAGTATACATATAGTTGAATTTGATTTCCAACTATGAAAAATATAATGTATTGTCTAGTGAGGCCATTTTTTGAAAAGTCATTCCTTGAGGGGTGGAGGGAAACACTCATTTTGTAACTATGGTAGGTTGATTATTACCTATACTGTACAGCAGAATTTAGCCAAAAAGTATTAAAGCTAGTCATCTATTGACCAGGAGGTTCAAAGGTCAGCATTAATATGCATTGTGGGTTTTTTAAATTAATTATTATTATTGAGCCTTGTATAGTAAATAAAATTTAGGGTGGTGCTTCGATACTTTTATTATATTTAATTTATGCTTAGTGGACATTCTTTCAATGAGAAGAGCTTTGGGGAAATTATTCAAATCATGTTTTCTAGTGGCATCTTAAATTTTATCTATTAAAAGATAATTTAAGAAAGAAAATTTAAGAGTTAATTATAGAATGACAAATCAAGATCTGAGCAGGTTTGTAATTTACCAAGTTAATTAAGACTGAAAGGTCTTTTATCCACAAAAGGTCATTTCTTTTAGCTTTCATGGTTCAGTGACTCAAAAGGATAGAAGATTATTTTAAGGCAAAGGTTAAAATACTTGGGAGGATGGCTTTAGAGTATCTTACAAGACTAAAAGTTCCATTTATACAAAGTTTTTACATCTAGTATCCTTGGGTAGGTAAAGTCAACAAGCATTTATTCAGCACCCACTATATGCCAGGCACTGTGCTAAGGCTATGATGTTTTTCCATCACATCTTCCTTTTAAAATGTCATGACTTTGAAGTATATGCTAGAGATGGTGTATCGGTCAAAGTAAATCAGTGCTTACTGAGACAAGACAGGGACCATCAGTGTAGCTCTGACTGACCACCATCCTTTGTAGAAAAAGACAAGTAGGAACATTCTGGAAAGATTAAAAGGGAAACACACAGTATGAACCCTAATGCTCCAAAATGCTTAATGGTAACGTAGTTATCTTTCGTAGGATGTTCCAAGCAGCTCTGGGGGCTGTCAATATGAGGAAAGTGCATAAAATTACATGTTTTTATAATAGGGATGCAGGCATTCCAAAATGAACTCATAAAACCCATGCATCTCCTTCATCTCTTACTGAAAGTATTACTTAATCTAATTTTATAATAAGTCTTTCTTTTTAAAAGATTTAAGACACTGTAAAAAAAAATCACATTTATTTCTAAGGTTTAAGTCAAGCACCGGCAATGCGTTTTTTATGCCTTTTCATGCTTTCCTTGCCTCACGTGTCCACTATTTTACATATCACATGCAATAGCAATGTTTCTATCTTTCAGGGAGTTTAATTTAAGTTGCACATTCATTCAATGTAATTTTTAATAGAGATTTTAAAAATGGGAGATATTTGATAGAAGCATTAAGATTACACATCTCTCATTTCATCCTTCATCAGTTCAATTTCATCTTCTTTCTTCAAGGCAAATACAGCAAATTGTAAAACATACAGGAAGTGGTTCATGGGCAGTATTATATAAAGCCTGTGACTTTGAAATGTAATATAATGTTTGCTTTCTGGGAAATTTGTATACTGATCCTCATCTGAATATCTGACGACTCTTGTGTTGTATTTTTTATGATTCTAAAATGCTTTGAGGGAAAGATATTTTAATGTGTACAATTTGTTTTATTTTCATACTGATCTCTATTTTTGTTTAAAACCATGTTGCATCATAAAAATCACTTAATCCAAAATAAATCTTCTTTTATGAAAAGGAACTTTAAATTATAGCTTTTCTGTTATCCTTCTGAGGAAAAATTACCCTAGAGTTAGTAGCACAAAGCAGGGTCACGGGAGAAAGCTATTTCCCATCTAGGCAATTCTGTGTCTTTTCAATTGAATTGCTTTCTGCTCCCTGTCTGGTGCCCTTCATCCAAACATTGTGATGTGTTTTGTGTCATTGAAAGAAAGCCTTTTCAATGATACGTGGATAAGACTCAGCATTTTCAATAATATTAATTGCTTCTGTATTCACATGTTGAGTAAGCAAAAACTCAGGTTGGGGCTGCTGTAATCTTGCCTGAATTAAATAATCAGTTCAGGGTTTACTGACAAAATTCAACCTGGAAGGCTCTCCTCAGATGAGGTTTCTCACCTATATATCCAATTCTTATGAGTTGGTAATAGTATACCACTGAAAAGATAATTTTATTCATCTATCTAAAGGATGCTTTTCACCAAATGTGCTTAAGCAATAATATCCCGGGTAATGTCTAAACAAAAGAGTTGCCTATTAATTCTGTCTCTTCACATGCTATTTGCAGATAATATGGTACTGATAATTAATTGTGTCAATCCCTGAAATATGAAATCCATAGCAGTATAAAAAAGATCAGACTAACCATCCACAAAGGAAAATGAAGTGGATGAAAAATGTGCAATATCCAAGTAACATGTAGTTACAGAGGCAGCCCATTAGACCATCAATATGTTTGGTGTATAGCAAAAAGCAACAAATGAATAACGGACTCATGATAGTATAGTAAGTGGAGATCAGACTGGATCAGATTTGGAATACTACAATGTTTTCAATGAGTCAAAAATCTCATATTTTTCATCACCAACTCCCCCAAAGATGCTCCCTTTCTCTTGAAGTTATATAGTGTACCTTCAATGACACTGGGAAAATGCCTTTGGCTGTGAATGCTGGAACACCACAGTCCCAGGAGAATTAAATACAATTACAAACAGCCTGAAGGCCAATGGAAATATGCAAGTTGAGCATCAGCAAGCTGAACACTTTGCCAACAACATTCAATAAATGTCGTGAAAGATTATCAAGGGAGAAAAGGTAAGTTTCTAAGTTTAAAGAATGATAGATGGACTGTCTAAGTGTTACAGCCCTATCCTTGAAATACTCAAAGAACCTCAGGAAAGTTTCCCAGTATATTAGGTGATCTTTTGGGAAATGTGTAGAATTGGCAGAAGGCATTCTGATAAGAAGGCATACCAATAAGTCTGGTGTGATGATCTCCCTACCTGTTTAATACCTTTCTGGATGTTAGGACGCAGTAACAAATCCATCAGTTTAATTGTCTCACTGAAATTACTGGTTGTTTAACTGAAGTGACCAAGTTGTCTAATTTGATTTGGCAATCAGAACATGGGAAAGAGGTTAGGCAAGAGGAAGAAAAGAATTTATTAAGGAGTATTATTCTTTGATCTTTTTCTCTTGTATGTTTTAAAGAAGTTGCCAGGTTAAGTCCTTAGAGAATATTCTTATCTTACTGGTCTCATCCTAAAGATTAACTCTCACTATGGGTTTACGTGAGGTTAGAGGTTCCTTCATCATAATTCAAGTTTCCTCCTAATAGATGTACAATAGACTCATTCATTAATCTCTTTATTATACTTCAGATCAAAATGGCATTTAGGACTTCTTGCAACAGCAGTAAAATCTAAAGACCAGTCATATGTGATAGAGGCCTAGTTTATGACACTGTTACTAGAAGGGATAAACAAAATACTGAATCTACAGAATTTACTGCATCCACAAAAGTTCTCTGAAGCCTTTGACCCCATTATACTTAAGTAGTGATAAATTTGTTTATTTTCATTATGCTCTTTCCATATGAACTTCAACATGGTCACAGACCTGTGTCTCCCCCAGTACTTAGTGTGATGCATTCCATGATACAGGCAATGAATGAATAAATGTTTGCTGATATCAACTGAATGAACAATGCATACTACCTTCCTTCCTATATGTAAGTATTCCTTCTACCACCCTGAAAATTTCCCCAGGTCCTAATTTTTTTTTGGTTACTTTCAGTTTTATTGATATGTCATGTTTTTACATTATAGATACTTACAGGCCCCTATCACTTCATGAGAAATCTCTTATAACAAAGTAGTTAAGTAAAACTAATAATAAATAAAATATGATGACCTCCTTTGAAAGTACAAGTAATATTGCAAATCTGTATTACCCCCCCCCCAGCAAATCTTTATTTTTTAAAAAATGGAGAAATCAATTTTCTTTCCCTCCTGCCCTCCACCACAAACTTCTTGTAGCAAATATGCAGTCAGGTGAAACAATTTCCCTTAATGATTGTATCCAAAAATATGTATGTGTGTGTTTCATTATCTTATTTAACTTGCCTCCTACCTTTTCAATCAGTTCTTACCTTCCTGAGATTAGAAAAGATTCCTTTTTTTGTTTTTGGTACTTCTATGTCCCTTGTTTGAGATATTTCTTTCTTCTCAATCTGGTATTTCCGTTATGATTTACATAACTGCTGGAACTTACATTCCAGTGTTAGGAATCGCATCAAGGATAAATGCTAATATTGCACACCTGACAAAAAAATATGGTAAAGGTGATGCACAGGAGACAACAGTCACCAATGCTGACACATTTCTTTTCTAAAAAAATAACCAACCCATTAAATATCCAGAAGTTGGGATCTGATGCTTTACTGACAGCGATGACTTAGAAGGCCTCAGCTGGATGTTTCTATAGGCACAAATGATGGGGAGCATATATTTCCTTGGCAGTATATATAACCCACCTATTAAAATTCTGACCTCTGATTACTGAGTTCCAAAATGAAGTAGTAAAAAGACTACCTTCTGGCCCATTAAACACTTGGGAGCTATAACTGAACAACTAGCTTCCCGGAATAATAAAAAGTATCTGCCAAATGGTGTTCTCAAGGAATTATTTCACTAATCATCAGTAATTGCTCTTATTTCTGTTTTAGTAACTTAGACTCTACATTTATTTGTCAGGGTCAAGTCTTTCTATTATACGTCAAATAACGATGCTTGAATAATGTTCTCTTCTCCCAATCATTCCCTTCTATGGTATCACTCATGACTATATCTTGGTGGTAGAAGGCTAATGGGAGGCAGAGCAGAACCCCCAAATTTGGTCAAAATACATGTGATGCTATGTTGGAAATTCAGTTATAATTTACTTCAACTTCTACCATATTTATTATTGGTCTTAATATAGGCTACCCCAGCAAAGTGTTACACTCCTAAAATGAGATATTTCTGAGAAAAATAAAAAATACTAGTGTGAAAGGAAAAGTAATGGTGAATAGAAATCATGCTCAGATTTAAAACAAACCAACTCTGGGAAGAAAGTATGGCTTATACTCAGACCAATACAATGGTATTATTAAAGACATATATGATAGTGATTGTAAACTGTTAAACTCATCCAGCTACAATTAATCTGCATCATGCCCACAGGTCCTTATAACTTAAAAAAAATATCTTTCACAGTCCTAATCACAACAAATCCATATTTAAATAACATGGAAAGATTGCTCAATTATCTTGGAAAGATAAATATATTTAAAGCAATTAAATACAAGCTATTTTGATAGGGAGAGCACTAGGAGTAGAAAGACTCAGGAAAGGCTTTTTGTATGGAAGGTTGTATTGGAGATGTGTCTCAAAGGAAAAGGGAGGAGCCTAAGAGATTAGGGCAAACAAGAATGTCATTGAAAAAGCATGGACAAGGGTGATGAGCTGTCATCTATGAGGAGCAGAGACGTGGTCCAGCAGTTTGGCTGGATCCTGAGCTACAGGAGGAGCTTTAATATCCAATGGGGATAGCAAAACAGGTTAGAACCATGTTGTGAGGCAGCAATTGTCGACAGTTTTATTTTTCTTCTAGGATCTGAGCTGTAAAAGGGATAAGAAATATAAGACAGTAGCTTGAGGGGATGATAGGATCTAGTAAAAGTTTGTTTTGTTTTAAGGATGGGGAAGACTTGGGAATGTCAAATCAAAGTGCTATCTAACTCTAAAAATAGAAGGATAAACAAAAACACAATTTATATGTTTACTGATTGTTCTTTCTTCATATTAGAAATTAATTGGGGTTTGGTCTTCAACTATAATCACACAGAAAAAATACAAAAGAACAGAAGCAACTACATGAACACTGAAAAAATGTTGACTGAAATGAAAACAAAAACAAGTAATACGCAGAGTTTTTACATTGTCTATAAGCAACAATTAAAATACATTATGTGTGGTGAAGACTAAATTGAGAATGTTATATTTTAAGTAATGTGGAATCAGGGAAACAGGAAGAATTCCAGATTACCCAAAAAATAAAAATTACCTGGAATTTCTTGTTAAAATAAAGAGGAAGAACCAGGGAATTAAAGACCAACTATCTAATGTAATTACTGCAAAGAAAATCTAGCAGGTTGGACTTCAAACTGTCATGACTTTGATCACTTGGTGTTAAATATTAAGAGTTATAAGACCTTCCCATTCCCCAACCCATGCCACCACCCAGGCCCCCAGAGAAGGGGTGCTGTGCAGATGACCAACCTGCCAAGGAAATAGGAGCATGGGCTTAGATGATATTCCCGAAAGGGAATGACTCATTCCCAATGTCAGAACAAGGCCATCCCCAGGATCTTTCAAAACAAATGAGGAATGGAGTCCTGTCTCTTTTTCCTTCAAACTTGTAAAAAGATCATTCTGTGAGATCAGACAAGCACGCTGAGGTGCCCTTGGGAACTCCAAAGTTCAAAGTTAGTAAAGGTGTCTGCAGTCACCTCATTAAACAAAGCCATCCCAACTGACAGATCATAGTGCTTAGCTTCAGTCCTCTCAATCTCTTCCTCCCTGTTCAGGAGCAAGGTTTTTCCAAGGAGACCAAGCAGAGCTTCTGGAGGGTGGCCTAAGCCTGTGTCAGTATCCAGCATGACTGGATAATTTGGCAGGCACTGACAAATGCATCACAATGGGGGGGGGTGACATTCAGGGCTCTTCATATCTCTCATTGGTCTCCCATCAGTGACTAAGATCCAGGAACTCCTTAACATTCATTGAACTTGATGGTGAACTAATGTTGAGGAAGAGGAGGGTTCCTAAGCATGTCTGAGCCAAATCTCTTTGGAAAGCATGACCACCTAGCAATCATCCCTGGATAGAGTGGTGGACCTGGGGTCGGAAAGACCTCCGCTCAAATACACTTACCAGCTGTGTGGCCCTGGGCTTAACCTCACTTGGCTTCAATTTCTTCATCAATTTCTTCATCATCTATTGTCTCCAAAGTGGAGACAATAACAGCACTTACCCTTCTGGGCTGCAGTTCATCCTTGGAACTCACAGCTCCTCAGTGCCTTCCGCCCCTCCCTGTGACTGGACGACAGAAAGTTTCTTCCAGAACTTGCATTGAAGGTGGGTGCCCAGGTCAGCCCTCTCTTCATTTCCCACCTGGCTGCAAACCTCCAGATTTCCCCATCATGTCCCTGCATCTCATAGTTTCTTCCCCTCCCTCACTTGGATATCCTGTCTTCTCCCATTAGAATGTAACCCCATAAAGGCAGGGACTGTCTTTCTTTTTGCTTGTTTGTACTGTATTCCCACTGCTAAGTATAGTGGGACCTAACAAATGTTTCACCAACATTTGTTACATTGACGAGGACAAAATGTTGAAGAAAAGAAGCATTTTGCAAACTTTAAGGCGCTATATAAATACTAACTATTGTATCAACTAACAGACAGCTAAATGGTTCCAATGTCAAGTATAGTAGCAGATGATTTTCTTATTTATATCAAACAAACCAACCATCTGCCAGATTGGATAGGTTGTATGAATAGCGTACAATACATGCAGCACCATCATGGGCAAGGGAATTGCCCACACAAGTGACTTTTCCAGATAATTGAGGTCTACTTACTCCTTTAAGCGACAAAACTCATTAAATTATAACCATTTTAATAAGGATTTTGGGGGGGATACATTAAGTAATGATAAAATATATCAAATAATTCCCTTTTGTCACTTCAATCATGCCTGGCACAAGAGGGTGGGTAACACAACTAGTATGAGGTAGAATTGAGTTGGCATCTTGTTGAGAACTGGTAGGATTATCTACCCCTAAAGAAATCCTGCTTCTTCAACTCAATTCAAAAGTCATATGCCATACATAGATAAGGAATATGGGAGATGAGTGGGGAGGAAAAAATACGTTAATAATTATTGCAAGGGAAAATGAAATAAGACAAAAGCAATTATTCTGAACAACAAATAATAGAAAATCACTTTCATCTGGGTCTTCTCTCAGTGTTTGACCTTCCTCCTTTATTAGATATCATCCTATAAGGCCTAACACTGTACTTTATTTGCTCTCTGCACCTTCCCTACCCCTCCCACCCCCCTCCTTACCCATAGACAAAGATTCTTTCTCGGGACTTGGGACCATGAGTCACTTTCCCCTCCCTTTCTC
>CM053771.1:223093492-223121826 GCA_028658325.1 Potorous gilbertii | reverse complement strand
CAGGATTCAATGGGAGTCACACAGGAGGGAAGAGTCTTTCCTAGCTCAAGGCTAGGAGCTCGCCCAGCCCATTGTTAGAGCAGAGCTGACATCTTGCCCCTGAACAGATGCCTTAACTCGTTTTGTGGATATCATGGCTTTCTTCAAGTCCCAGCTAAAATCCTACCTTATATAAATAGCCTTTTCTAATGCCTTCCCTTGTTAATTATCTGTAATTTATCCTGTATGTGTGTATATATCTAGTTTGTACACGGTTGTTTGTATACTACTTTCCCCTTTAGATTATGAGTCTTTTGTCTTTCTTTTTCTACAACAAAATATTTCCTGTGCCTAGAGTACCTAGCTTATGGAAAGCCTTTACTAAAAGTAAATTGGCCTACTGACCGAACAACTCTAGGGGTCAGTTAGGAACTCTTTTTTGAGAGCCTCATGATAAGAAGTATCCCCCTTTTATTGTAAAATCATAAAAGTCCTGAACATTGTAACAATAGAGGAAAAATATTGCTTGAGTACTCTCTGATTATAAATAGGAAGCATGGGCTAAAATAGGGAGATTTTAAGCTTGCCAAAGTTGTTGGACATTGTCATAGAGGAAAAACCCATGAACAACTATTTATAAATATAGGGAAGTCTTCCAGATGCTCCCATTTAGATATGATAACATGACAATTATGAACATTGTAGAGTCTCATAAATGAGGTGCTCTATCTACTGCACCACCTAACTGGCCCATATTTTAAAAAGTAAGGTGTGACTATTTGCACTGAAAAAAAGTCAGATAGATTGTAGAGTAACTCAAAGTCAAATGGAGGCTTGTGACTTACTATATCCATCATATTTGTATGAGAGACCCCGAGTCTCTTATTGACTAAAGGAAAATTATATCTTAGACTCACACAATTTTGCAGGGTTTCTTTTGAAGACCCTTTCACCTTCCAAATAGGTTTTAAAGATACATAATTCCCATAAGGGATTTACCAGAAATTAGAAGGAATTTCTTACTCCAAGTCATACATTTGTCTGAGACAACAGCCTGAGTCACAGGGAATTAAATGACAGAATAAATATCTATGAACTCTAATTAGCTTATTAACAATTTTGTGTTCCAATGAAGTTTAGCTCCAGCAAGCTAAGACTCAGAAAATAACAAATTATTCTTCTTCATAGAGAGGAAAACCACTCTTCTACAATTCAATGACAGGGTATTTGAAGGACCTGCTTTTGTTAGTCTCTGAGATCTAAGCTGTGACTACAGAATATATTAGGAGACATGTATTGCAGAGGAGTTACAGCAAAATACCCTGTAAGAAGTACTAGAGATACAATGTGACGTTTAAGAGCTCCACAATAGCACCAGCTGATGATGTCAGTAGACCTGTAGCATTGGAAGCAGGAGTTATCTCTGAACCTGCATGACCTAGTCACCTTTGCTCCCTATGTGGTTGCTGCTCACACATGGTCCATACACATATCTACTCTTTCTAGTGATGGCTTATGTATGTGTGGGACAAATACCCCAGATTTCTGAAGAAAATGTTCTATTGCTTCTTTTCTCACTCTGGTATTTTATTAAATACCTTTGTTTTAAACTAATTGTGTATTCTGGCTGACTTGTAAAAGCAAAAACATTGGTGATGGGTTAGGTGTGGAAGGCACTCAGGAGCTGTTTTGAATAGATAGGAATTCACAGATTGCCTTGAATTTAAGTTGGTTTTTTTGAGGGGCCTACATATGAGAAGAGGTACCCAGTTATTTATTATAGGATAAAAATGTCTGTTATATAATTACTATATACAATTGGATGGGTACTCATTCAGTATCTGTATTCTTATCTGTGTACATGTGCATACATGCACACATCTATAATTATGAGCACAATAATGTAGAGTATACCATCTTGAGTTATTAGAACTTAAATTATTAGAAGTTATTAAGTTATTAGCAGTATTAAATTATTAGAACTTATTTCATGGTATCTCATAATAACTTAAAACCAAACTAAGACTTTAAGGACACCCTATGTATTGTATATGATTTATACTATACATTTAAATGTGCATATATGTATTCATACACATATATATAATATATTTATATATATGTATATATTGCATATAATATAGAACAAATGCCTGATACATAGTAGGTACTTAAGAAATGTTTATTAATTGATTGAACATATGTAAATATGTGTACGTGTGCATATGTATGTGAATATACATACACATACAATCTAATTGCTAAATGGGAGGAGAAAATGCAGACTGTATTGACTTCAGGACTTCTAACAACCCCAAATTTATCCTGAAACAAAGGGCCATAAATAAAAAAATCCATATCCTTCCCATGATGCTATATGGCATACAACAATCTTTGAAAAATTAAAGTTACAAGTTACTCACAGAGCAAGTGAGAGAGGGTAATTAGAATGCATTAAATGAATAAGGAAGAATTCTGAAGGAAAAGTTGTGTAGATAAACAAAAAAAAAAAAAAAGAGGATGACTGAACAGGGAGGGAGGTGAGGTTTCCAGGTGGTAAAAACAATGGATAACTGATGGACAGATCTTGTGCTCCACTAGATTTTACACAATATAAAAAGAAGTAGAGAAAGACCCACAACAAACCCTTATAGAGGATACAAACAAGAGCTGTTCAAGCCAAGAAGCCATGAGTTGGTTGCCATTGGCACAGATGACAGGAAAACCCACATTAATGAGATCACAAAATTGTAGCCTTAGAGAACTTCCTGGTAAACTGACAGATTAGTGGCCTTACCCATGTTTCTGTTGTGGTTCAATTGGTTTTCAATTGAGTCTCACTCTTTGTTGCCCATTAGGCAAAGACGCTGGAGTGTTTTACAGATAAGAAACTGAGGCAAACAGAGTTAAGTGACTTGTCCAGGGTCACACAGCTAATAAATGCCTGAAGCCAGATTTGAACTCAGAAGATAAGTGTTTTGGACTCCTGACCTGGCACTCCCTTCTTCACCAAGCTGCGCATAGGTCCTGTGTATAGATTAAATAATGGAGCTCTATTAAAGTAACCAAATATGGTCACTTTAAATTTAATTGTGGAAATAAAGGGAAAATTTCAGCTCTCAGCTCATAAACTCTGGGATTTTTTCTTCTTAAAATAAGAACAAATGCCTTTTTAAGCAGATGCAGGAAGGGCTGGAGAATATCAGAGTTTTTGCTGTAACCTATTGGTTTTAGCTTTAAAACTAAGTGGTGTGTTCCTCTGAATAATAATCAAACAATATTTCAGAGTTCTGAGGGGGATGGGAAACAGATTTCTTTCAGCGCATGGGAGCAAACTCAGAAATTACAAACTGTTTTATCCTTGAGACGTTGAATATCAGTGTAAATTCGCCTATTTCCTAACCTAAAAAAAAAAAAAAACTTTAGTGATTATATCAGCATGGAGAACTTCCAGTAAAGAAACTCCCTTACCTGAGGCACATCAGCAATTCATCTCAAATTTAAATCTTAGACAACTAGTCAGGTAGCCAATAGGCAGATGCAAGCCTCCCGGACTCCAGCACCAGCCCAGGATCCACTGCAGCACAATGCCTCTCAACTCCTACTATTGTTTCAAAGAATAGTTGCTCATAGGAGCATAGATCCAGAGGCGGATGATACCTCAAGTGTCATTTAGTAAACCCCATCATTTTACAGTTAAGGAAACTGAAACCCAGAGAAGTTAAAAGAATTACCCAAGACCACACAGGCAAGAAGTACCAGAGTCTAAATCTAGGTCCTCTGATTCCTAAGTCAGGCCTTTCTTACATCATATAAGGCCACCTCCTACTTAGAATTGCCCTTGGCCAATATTTCTTTTAGTTTAAAAATATCAGGAAACAAGGACATTTATATGAAGATTTTTAGAAAATATATATGACTTAATGGAAATTGTAATATACAAGAATCATCCCTCCTAGACTATTTTATTCCTGTTATCACTGTATCTGGAATTTGTTTTAATGTTCCTATTTAGATGCTTCATTCATATTTTGGAAGTAGTTTCCATATTAGCAAGGTAATCAATCTATCCCACTAAAAAACATTTATGATAATAACATTTTAATGAATATGTTTATCTTTAGTCGACTTACGCATCACTATCGCATTTCAAGGTGACTAGAGTCTTTCTAAGCTAATTAGATTGTTTGGAAAAGGCTCTAGGCTTCCTTTGGTTCTTGTAACTGGAGTCAAGCCTAGCCTCCCAGGCCTCTGAGATTTAGAATTAGGGTGTAGTTCTGGGTAGGGCTGGTCTTCAATGCTCACATAAATCATGAACAATTCCAAGATTATTTTGTTTCATAAAATGATATGGAAAAGTGAAAAAAATAAGGAAGAGTTAATTATTACCAAAGAAAACACATGCCTGGATGTACTTGGATGCAGTTCATAAGAGAATGCTTTGCTAACCCAATAAAGGATCTTGAGGAACAGAGACCGCTGCACAATCCTTTCACCTAAATAGAATCTGTTTGCAGCATTCCATCCACCCTGGTACACACTCACATGCAGAAGGATACAGGAGGCTTGTGCTTTCACTTCACTGCCATTCTACGTCTCAATCTTTTTTCCAATTTTGAAAAATGAAGCCACCCATACATAATCACAGCTTGGGAAACTAGCCCTGCCCAGAACTATAACTTGATTCTGAGTAGCCCAGGGGACTAGGGTTGGCTCCATTTTATACTTAACAGGACAAAAGGAGACTGGAGCTTTTTCCCAGATACTCTAATCTAGAGTAAACATACTCCAGGCACCTTGGAATATACCAGTAAAGGCTAAATTAGCTAAGGATAAACACAAGGTTTAGGAAGTTAGGAAGCTCCTTCATGAATTTAGCCTTTATTTTAGCCGGGGAATGAGACTGGTCAAACCTGCCCACAACCAATGCCATAGTTCTATGAATCCTTTTTCATGAGATTATTAGGCATTTAATAATAATAAGTTCAGCTAATATTTAAATAGCTCCTTAAACCTTACAAATATAACCTACATTTAGGTACCATTTTTAGATTTACAAGGCTATTTTCCTCACATCTCCAAAGGGTAGATGGTGTGATTTTTAGTATTCTCAATGTTCAGATGAAGAAAGAAAGGATCTGTGAGCTGATATGACTTGTCTACTTCAAAGAAGTTAGATCAAGCATTACTGCAAATTAACTGAGCCCCAGATAGGCATACCATGTACTAAATAGTGTTATTTTGTATTTTAGCTTTTTAAACATACATTTAGGGAAAAGAAGTTATTCAGGGAGACATTTTAAAATCTCCCTATTTCTCAATTCTACTTAATAAATCATCACATTACTTATGGTGGGCAAAGCTTGTAATTTTGATTAGTTAAACCTCCAATAAGCTGTACTCTGGGGCAGCTGGGTGACTCCATGGTGAAAGAATATTGGACTTGGGGTCAGGAATACCTGATTTCAGCTCTGAAATCTGAGGTAGACTTCAGGTACTTACTAGATGTGCGACCTTGGGCAAGTCATTTTATTTCTCCCAGACTCAGTTTCATCCTCTCTAAAATGAAGATAATAAGACTTCTCTTTTAAGAGCTGTGAGGATCAAGTGAGATAACATGTGCAGCTTTTAAAGTGCTACACAAATGCTAACTGTTGCTCTTATGACTCTGCTGCCACCATTCACACAGCTGTCCAACAGATTTACCTAAAGCCCAGGTCTGACCATCACCACCCTCTACCCCAAAGCCATTCAGTGGCTATCACTTATAGGATAAAATACAGAATCCTCTGTTTGGCATTTGAAGCCCTTCCTAGCCTGGCCTCTTCCTATCTTTCATTTCCTCTTATATCTCACTCCCCTCCAAATATTCTGCAATCCAGTGATTCTAGTCATCTTCCTGTTCCTGTTCCTCACCCAAGCAACTTCTGCCTACTCCAGACATTTTTATTAACTGTCCCTTTGGAGGTGCCTGGAACATTTTCCCTCTTTGTCTTTCCTGAATTTCCTGGATTCCTTCAATTTCCAGCTTACATCTCACTTTCTGGAAGAATTTATAACCCTACAGGAGATAGAGAACATTATGAAATGCAATATGGATAATTTTGATTACATTAAGTTAAAAGGTTTTTGCATAGACAAAGCCAATGCAACCAAGATTAAAAGGGAAGTAGAAAGTTGGGAAACACTTTTTATAGCCAGTGTTTCTGATAAAGATCTTATTTCTAAAATATATAGAGAACTGAGTTAAATTTATAAGAATACAAGTCATTCCCCAATTGATAAATGGTCAAAGGATATAAACAGATAGCTTTCAAATAAAGAAATTAAAGTTATCTACAGTCATATAAAAAAATGCTCAAAATCACTATTGATTAGAGAAATGCAAATTAAAACAACTCTGAAGTACCACCTCACACCTATTGAACTGCCTAATATTACAAAAAAAGAAAATGACAAATGTTGGAAAAGATGTGGGGAGATAATTTTCAGTCCATGGAAGGAGGAAGAAGTATATATTTGGAAGGCCACTCAAGCAACATTCTCTTGACTCTGTCTTTCAGATTTTGTCAGGCTCTTACTATTCCTCCAAGTTCAGTGCAAGAATGGCTGAGTTTCCATAAGGTGGGGATACTCCCTGTTAAAAAAGAAGGCAGTATTTTATTGGGAGACGAGAAGCCTTCAGAAGTTAATGTGATTGGTTTTCTACCTTTGATGTCATAGGTAGGAAGCTATCAATTAGCAAGCTGAATGAGACATGGAAATTTCTAGTCAGATAAGAATGATGCTAAAAAACGGGACTAGGAAGAAGGGGAGGAGAAGGGGACATATCCAGAGCAGAGAAAACCTAGTAAAAGAATGTCCCAGAAAACCAGACTTTTTTTTTTTGCATTAGCACAAATGTTTATAAACAAAAATTTAAAATACCAATATTCTAAATGTAAAATCCTTGACCAATGATCAATAATTTGAGATACATCTAAAGGAATTAAATCATATAAATCTTGAATTTTATTTTCAACTTTAAATGAAACTACATGATGGAAAGAAGTCAAAATCTAAATAGCAAGATAACTCAGATCTTCCTCAGAAAGATGAAGAGCAGCATAGATTCTTATGAGTCCAAACTCAACAAGGAATATAATTTTGTGAGACATTTATGGTTCTTCATATTGCCATGTTCATGATAAGCATTTGTAAAACAACAAAACAAAATCACTGCAGTCTTTTTGCAATTAAAAAAATGTTTACTAGTAGCAGCCTAGTAGTAAACATATATTTTGCAGAGAATGAGGTGGTAGGGAAATTCTGTAAGAACTTGATAAGACGATCCAAAGTAAGTCAATATTTATCAATCTAAACACATTTTATGCATGTATGATTATACACATATAATCATATTAAACATATTTCTACATTAGTCATGTTGTGAAAGAAGAATCAAAAGGGTAAAACAACAAGAAAGAATAAACAAACAAAAGAGAATATAATATGTATTGATCTGCAGTCAAACTCCATACTTCTTTCCCCAGTAGCATTTTCCATCATGAGTCTTTTGGAATTGTCTTAGATCATTGCACTGTTGAGAAGTGCTAAGTCTATCAGAGCTGGTCATTGCACAATGTTGTTGTTACTGTATACAGTGCTCTCCTGCGTCTTCTCACTTCACTCAGCATCAGTTTGTGTAAGTTGTTCCAGGTTTTTCTGAAATCTACCTATTCTTTCTATATAATAGTATTCCATTACATTCACATACTATAACTTGTTCAACCATTCTCAATTGATGGGCATCCCCTCAAATTCCAATTCTTTGCCACCACAAAAAGGGCTACCATAAATATTTTTGTATGTGTAGGTCCTTTCCCCTTTTTATGACCTCTTTGGGATATAGACCTAGTAGCGGTATTGTTCTATCAAAGGGTGTGCACGGTTTTATAACCCTTTGGGCATAGTTCCAAATTGCTCTCCAGAATGATTGGATCAGTTCATAAAATTTCACCAAAAATGCATTAGTGATCCAATTTTCTCCAGGATTTATCATTTTCTTGTTTTGTCATGTTAGCCAATACAACATATATTTTAATACTGTGTCTATCAGGTCATTGACTTGCTAGAGCAAAGATAAATCAATCAATAAGTATTTATTAAGCACCAATTATGAACCACAAACTATTCTATGCGAAAGGGATATAAATTCAGTGAAACAACCCTTACTCCCAAGGAACTTCCATTCTAATGAGGGAGGTAAGAACATACATTATTACATACAGAATAGACAGAAAGAGTATAAATACAAATATATACAAAATAGTTAAATACAAGATAGTTTGGGAAAGAGGCTATTAATACCTGGAGGGATCAGGAAAGGCTTAATGTGGAAGGTAGTCAAAATCAAAGAATAAAAATGAGAAGATATGGGTATGCAATTGAAGTAAATTCATCTTGACCTATCCAAACCAGATATTGATGCCCCCAATAATGGGAAAGTGGGGAAAAAAGGAATAAAAATTTGACACAGGCCATTATAATTTTCTAAGGAATTTTAGCTGATATAAATCTGTACAAGAGGAGACCAAAAAAATCTAAAAACTACCTCAGTCAATAAACATTTATTATGTACCTACTATGTGCTAGGCACTGTGCTAATTACCAAGGGATACAAAGAAAAACAAAAGGCAGTCTCTGATCACCATGAAATACACAAAAAGCTATGTACAAATGAACTAAAGTGAGATAAATTAGAAGTAAGAAAAAGAGAGAAGGTACTAGAATCAAGAGAGATTGAGAAAAGCTTTTTGTAGAAAGTGAGATTTTAGGCAGGAAAGCTAGGTGACAGAGATGAGGAAGGAGAGTATCTCAGGCCTGGAGGATTAATATTTTTATTGAGCAGAGAGGTAAGACAATCAAAATCAACTATCAAATGTTGATTAAATACCTTCTATGTGCCAAACACTTTATAAAGCATGGAACAATCTCGCAGTCAGCTCTAATATAACGTATCTATTTCCCCAAAAATACCATGCCAGGCAAAATCACAAAATAAGGGGAAAACAGAGTTAACAACACCAAAAAACTTGGGCAGTTACACATTAAAAAGAAAACATAGGAACCTAATAAAAAATGGCAGCACAGTTTTATACATGTCAAATGGTTAAGAAATCTATAAATACAATAAACAGTGGCAGGGGCTGTGGCCTTGGGCTGCTAATTGCCTGTGCCTGGGTTCCCATGGGACCTAACTGGCAACATCTCTTGCTTTGGGCTGTAGGCCATGGGGGAAGGGAGATGGGGTGAGAATGGAGGTGCAACACTCCTGTGCCCTTAGCTCCTACTACTGCAGGATAAGCTAAACAATAAATATGGCACTTTATTTTGACAAAGACCAAAAGTTCACTTGTGGAAGTGGGCACTGGCAAGGTTTCAGCTTTTGAGTTATGTGAAGTGGTGGAGTTGTGAGTTCTCTCACTGTTTTTTTGAGGAAGAAATCAGACATCAACAAACTGAAAATTCACTTTATATTAAAAATGTTCCCTCATGTATCAGCCTTATTGGAATAAATTTGTAATTTTGAAATGTATCATAATAGAACTGACGTTATTATCAAGGCTCTTATATTCTGATGGGGGAACAAGTAGATGTATAAGCATATACAGAATTAGTAACTACAATTAAAATCCATGTTGGTTTAGAATTTAAACTCATTTGTAAAGCCTTTTGGAAGAGGGAGATGGAAGATTGTGAGCAATATTATAAAATAAAACATGAGGAAGTGGTAAAGGGGAAAGCAAATTCAGAGCAGGTGTACCCCCTATGGAGGATTCATGGTAAGACATTATGGATAAAGAGTCAAGAGGACTTCAAGGTGTGACTGGGATTGCCATCTGCACCATTGATGGTAATGTCCTATATATATCAAGAAGAACAGAGATATGTGAAAGCATGGAAACGAATCTTTTAAGGTGACCTGCGTCAAGTATTTTAAACTCCCTATGTGACCTCTGGACAAGTCACAACCTCCAGATTCCTCATGTAAAATGAGGGAATATCAGGGTGTGTGGCCTCTGAGGTCCTTTCTTTTAGCTCTCAATTTATTATTGAAAGTCAACTAAATGGAATTCTACACTTCAAGAATATGTCACAAAACCTATTTTCTCCCACAAAATCTGGAAAATATTAAAAATTCTAATGCATATAACATATTAAAGGAGTCACATAGTGGGCGTACACTGTCATTGTGTTATAGTTATTTGGTATAAACACATTTGAACACATAGTATGGGAGCCTGGTAGGTTTTAGAATACCCATATGCCTTTCTTATTATCAGACCTTGGACCTTGGAAAACATGACTTTCAATGCTAGACATAAAACACAGCCCAGATGCAATGTTATAGGGTTCTGTACATGTGCTGTGCTTGGAAAGGAGGGGTCTTGTCAGTTTAAATTAGCTCCCTTCCAAGTTGAGTCCTCTAGGAGTCTGAAACCATTGTAACAAGCCTCTTTCTGTCTGGAAAAGAGAAAGGTTTATTTCTAGTGTCTTCAAACTCTCACACTTAATGAATGAGATTCATAGTTAAACAAAATAGCCAATAACTTGTTGACTTGAAAAAAAACTAGACTAGACAATGTTCACACTACCCAGAGCAGCTTAAAAGGGTTTCTAACTGAATGTCCAAGCTCTCCTTTATGACTTGAATTAAATGGTGCTTAGTGTTTGGCTATTTAAATATTCATTTGAGGGGTCTCTTTTGTGCAAACCCCAATTAACAAAACCTCCACGTTTTCCTTAAATTGAGGTAGCAACCCCTTTCACAGTGAGGAAGAAAGCACATGATTTTCATCTCTGAATCCCACTCAGTGTGACAGTGCAAATAGGCAATAAATTCAATTACAAAAATGGTTGCTATTCTAATATCCATTTAGCCCAATGGTTGAGACTTAATTTAGGTAAGAGCACAAGGGGATTTCAAATTTAGTCATTTTAATTTCTTTAGTGGATATGGGAATGAGAGGCTGGAAAATGCCCCATATTGAAAGCAGCAGAAAGGAGAATCTGGTATATTTAATTTATTCCTCTGATCAAGCTTTTAACTCTTTCCTTGTATACCATTATTATACTCAAAGATCTGATGTATATACTTGCAGCCAATGTATACTTTCAATTACTCCTGGAATTAATTCACAGTACAACTGGATCTCTAAGAGCTAGCTGGAAGTGTCATTTTAACTTGTACATGTAATTAGATTCAAATTTAATTAATTTCTTAATAGGGATTATGATCTCTAAAATCTGGGTGTCTATAGAGAACATGAATAGAAGAAGGTCAAATTCTTCAATTTTGTCATTAATTTTTTTTAACAATCAATAAAATCTGTCTTTGCTTGAGTAGACTTGGTTACAAGTGAGAAACAGTGGATTGACAAAGGACCTAGAGTTCTGTTCAGCAACTGCCAGCTAAACCTGCATCCATTCTAATCATTCCTTATGTTCTGTTAGCTACTCCGAGGCTATGACTTTTGGGGGACAACTTTTCCTAGAATTTCAACAAAATACAAGCTTTCCTTTATTTTATTTGGCAAGGGGTGGTCTGGTTCTGTGATTTTATTAGTGTAGGGAATTTGCAGTGATTTCATTTTCTCTGTTAATGCAGATATAAAGTAGAATGCCTCTTTCTAAATTTAAGGATGCATGATGTTATCTGTGAGAATGTCACCAACTTCCTAGTCACCCAGATTCACAACGTATGTGTCATCCTACACTTCTCATTATCTCTTATCCTCTTCCCCCCCCACCCCACCCCCCCGCCTCTCCTATCCAATCTGTGGTCAAGGTCTGTTGATTTCACTCTTACAACATTTCTAGAATATTCCCTTCTCTCCTCTGGCTTTGTCACCACTCTAGGGCAGACCTTTATCACCTACTGCACTCTGAAGCTCATACATAGGAGGACACTAGGCCTCTGCTTAAGGGCTCTCTTCTGGACCCTCCTGGCTAAAGAGTGATGATCAATAGTAACTGTTGCTGTTTCTCTCCTAACCTGATGTCTGTTTTTTTCAGGGCCATCCCCTGACTACTTCTTAAAGAGGCCTATTCATTGAATGGGCATTACCTCACCTTAAGTGAGTTCCTGAACAGACCTTGGCCCCTTTAGGCCAAGGTCTCCCATTGCATCCTGGGTCATCTCCAGTCACTGGATTCAGATGACTCTGGAGCATAAGTGAGACTAGTGACCTTACCCAGTCCTCCCTCACTCAAAACAAAGTAAAGTACAAGTCATGTCATCATTTCTCTGATGGTATGGTCTTCTTTGGCAATGAAAGACAAACACAACATTGTGATAGGGGGTGGGTCTGCCACCCTTAAGTCTCTCCCCATTTCAATCCATCCTCCATGCAATACCAAAGTGATTTTCCTGAAGCACAGGACTAATCATGTCACTCCCCTACTCAATAAACTCCAATGACTCCCTATCATCTCCAGGACCAAACGCATAATTCTCTGGCATTCAAAGACTTTCACAATCTACCCCCACCCCCCCCACACACATACCTTTCTAGCCTTCTTATGTCTTCTACCTCCTTCCCCTCCCTCACCCTCCACCCTAAGTTCCTTGCTGTTTCAAGAATAAGACACTCGATCTTTTGACTCTGGGCATTTTTCTTTGTCTTTTTTGTGTGAGATTCTCTCCATCCTCAGTTCTAACTACTGATTTTCCCAGCTTTCTTTAAGTCCAAATTAAAATCTGACCTCCTACAGGAAACTTTTCCTAACTTCTCTTAATTCCAGTGTCTTCCCGATCTTAATGATTTCATATTTATCCTGAATATAGCTTATTTGTACATATTTGCTTGCATGTTGTCTCTCCTGTTAGATTGTGTGATCCTTGGGGGCAAAGACTGTCTTTTATATCTTTTTGTATCCCAGTACTTAGCTTAATACATGGCACATGGTAGGTGCTTAATAAATGCTTATTGACTAATGGGAATACTTCTAATCACACAAATCACAGCATTTGTAAGTTTTAGTAAACGGTCTTCATAGACATAGGGTTAATGTCATATTGGTAGCTATGGTAGAGCTATAAGGTCTATCAGACATCGTTGAGTACAATTTCATTTTTTTTACACGAGTAAACTGAGACTCAGAGATAATAAATAACTTGCCCAGGAATGTCTTCTCCCGATTTAGCTACACTGCTCCTTAGATGACAGATATATAGTCCATTGTAGG
Source organism: Potorous gilbertii (assembly GCA_028658325.1). Taxonomy (NCBI): domain Eukaryota; kingdom Metazoa; phylum Chordata; class Mammalia; order Diprotodontia; family Potoroidae; genus Potorous; species Potorous gilbertii. The sequence goes on along the minus strand of CM053771.1, from coordinate 223,108,617 downwards.
ATCCTTACTCAAAGCTTTTCCCATTTGGTAGGGTATGTGAGAACTTGTATTCTATGCTATTAATACCTATAAAACAACTAATTAAAATAACTCATATTTATATGATTATATGATTATTATATAAAATACAATATATTACATATATTATTGACTATAAGATGTATAATACACTTACATAATTACTTTATTATATGTGGCTTATTATATTGTTATTATATACCATATATAATATGTATCCATACATTAACAATGTAATATATTTATACTATACTATATAACATATAATGTTACATATATTATCTCCATAATGATGAGGATGATGACAACAGTTAACATTTTTATAATGCTTTATAGTTTACAAAATATTTGGAAAAGTATATTTCTCCTTCTCCCCTTTGGCCCTCCCACCTTGCTACAGTTCTATCCTTGTTGGAGAGTAGGGGGTCCTCATCTTTCATTTATCCTTTTATGCATTTAAAATTATTTCTATTGCATAACCTAATAATAATTGTTCCCTTCCACCAACTTTAAAAAATGCATATGTTTCAACTTTAAAAAAAATGTATTCTTGCCATTTTAAGTTCTTCCCCTTTCTAAAGGTGAAGCTACAAAAAGATGGAGCTCCAAACCTTACAGCACTTTTTTTTTTCATAGATCTTGTATGAAATTGAGAGGTTGCTTAGTGATGTTCAACTTTTCCTGACCCCATTTGGGGTTTTCTTGGCACCGGAGTGGTTTGCCATTTCTTTCTCCAGTTCATTTTACAGATAAGGAAACTGAGGCCAACAGTGCCCAGAGTATCACTGCTAGTAAGTGTCTGAGGCCACATTTGAACTTAGGAAGATGAGTCTTCCTGGCTCCAGGCTGGCACTCTATACACTGTGCCACTTAGCAGCCCCATTGAAAGATGACCTCATGGCTTTTATTTCACTATTTGAACATTTCAAAACCATTATTTTGATTTTGGTTCTTTAAACAAAACAACTAAACCAAAAATTCATAGACTGTGTTACCGATTCTTGGTTCAACCACTGACTAACTAGTACCTCTAGGTCTTTTTCAATAACACATTTATATGGTTGGCTCTTAGCCATCTTGTATTTTCTTGGCTTGTCTACCCTCTATAAAAATACTGCTCTGCACTTGATTTTTCTCCTTCCTTTTGCTCTCCCAAGTTTGTCATACTAGCTGTTAATCCATTCTTCTCATTTGATATAATTGTTTTTGACACATATTCCTGCTGAGCGCAGGGAAGGAAGGTGGAGGAGAGGAATAAATAATAATTATATAGCACCTACTACGTGCCAGGCACTTGTGCTAACATTTTATAATTTTTATTTTTATAATTTTATAATTATTACTGTAATATTATCACAGTTTCTACTGTGCTTAACATTCCTTCCACATGCATTTATTAAGGCTCATTTTGAGCCATCCCAAAGACATCTGGGAATAGATAGCAGAAGAAACTAAAGATCCAAAATTGGTCAAAAAGAAAACCCTTAAAAATACCACGCACTTATTAAAGTTTGTTTTCTGGGATTGCTGTCTGCCTGTGTCTCTGACAGGAGGCTCACCTAGGAAACAAGCATACACCTATCTGACTTACTGGAACAGACTGTAAGATCAATGCTGTCAAAATCAAAATACACAAGGGGGTCATTAAACTATACATAAGCATCTTTGCAGGTGACATATTGACTTAGAAACATTATCTATGTTCTATTGTATTTTTACTTATTTTGTTAAACATTTCCCAATTGCATTTTAATCTAATTTAGGCATCAGGTTTGACATCTCTGTGTAAGAGAACATTTACTAAACCCCATAATATACCGAATAGCACTAGATTGGAAGCTGAGGCATGGGAAAGGGAAGGAGTTTGAAAAAAACAAAAAAAAATTTATAGAGTGAATTTTTCTGTCAGGAGGGTGAATTTGCCCTGGGTCCTATGACCTTGGTCTACCCCAGATAGAACTCCAATAACAAAGCCAGAAACTTACATTCTTTCTAAGTGGGAGAACCTCTAGGGATAAACGCTTAAGTGGTAGTTTGGAAAGGACATAGCTAAATTTAGACAGACTTTATGTACCAATTGCAATCGAAGGCCAAGGGAAAGAGAAGGTCTGTTTGAAAAAGATAAGAAAGACAATGCAGTCAAAGTTAGACATCTTGGGAACAGAAGAAAGAGATGAGTTCTCCCAGAAGCATGCACGCAATGTCTGAAACCCCAGTTCCACCTGTATGGCACTCTGTTGTTTTATCTTACTCTGCAACATCTCCCACATCCCTGGTAAGTACTTTTTGAAATAGCAGCACTTCAAAAACAGTGTCTTTCAAAGATGATGCCACAAAAATTCTGGCATTCTCTCATTTTCCTGTTCAGCTATCCAGGAAAAGAGTCAAGGACAGATAGATCTGTTAGGGAAACAAAGTCATGACAATCAGGAGGCATTTGTCGGCAATATATAGAAGGAAAAGAATAGATGACCTTGGTCAAATCATAGATGAATAACATAATTAGTGGTTTCTCGTTCTAGTCTATTGGCAAGGGTATTTGACCCCAAGACTAGGGAAATGTTTTCTTTACTACACCGACGCCAGTGATATCTGAAATACATCAGTACAGAAAGAAGAAAATATTTACATTACTTGTGAATTTTATAATATCTCGGTTAAGCGTATGAACTTTTAAACTTTAGCAGCACTTTTTCCTATCCAGATCTAATCAGTAATCTTAGGTTTATGTTCACCAAAAGTATTCAACAAATTATGATTGTAAACAACTTAGAACTTAATACAGAGAAAATTGGTTATGATGAGGCTTACAATTATATATGGCAAATCAAACTACCACCTCATCAACCATTACTTCCTTCCAGATCCTAGTGGAGATAGCCTAGGACTTTGATTGCAAGAGCCATTGGAATATCCAATGCCCCTCCAGACCACCGCTTCTAAACCAGGCCCCTGCAGCCATCGGTGTGGGGTAAATTCACTGTAGAGAACAGACTCATCTTCCTCACCATCACCAATACCAACAGTTAAACCCACTGTCACTAATAGTTGTGTTAACCCCAAGAGGACTGGGAGTGGCAGCACCTCCCAGAACAGCAATTCTGATTCTAGTTCAGCCCTTGACGCCATGATCCTGGGAAGTGACCCCCTGTGGAGATATGTCCTGGCAACTCTTCCTGTGGGTACCATGGCCAAAGCTACTGAAGATCCAAAAAAGAGAGTTCTTGCCATAGAAGTCCTTGAAACTAACATATGGCTCATTAGGAAAGGATGACTGGAAATGACATGAACAAATAGGTATTACCATCTGCTTTGTTGCTACCCCCAAGGACCGTGGGGACCTTTCCTACTGACTTGCCTCTGAAACCATCTCTCTTTTCTTCTTTTGTTCTCCTTGACAGTAGGGACTTTCCTACTTTTCTATTTGTACCCTCAGTGCTTTAGCACAATAATTTTCCCATAGTAAGCAATTAATGCTTTATTTTATTCCTTGTATGTAAACATATGCACATTATCCACATTTTAAATTAAAATGACAAAGATTTATTAAGCATCCCCTAGTGCAAAGTGGGGCAGTGGCATGGTATAGTGGATAGAGTGTTGGGCCTGGAGCCAGGAAGACTTATCTTCTTGAGTTCAAATATGGCCTCACACACTTACTTGCTGAGTGACCTTGGGCAGGTCACTTAACCCTATTTGACTTGGTATCCTCATCTGTAAAATGAGCTGGAGAAGGAAATGGCAAACCACTCCTGTATCTCTGTCAAGAAAACCCCAAACGGGGTCATGAAGGGTCAGACATGACTGAAACAACTAGAACTCTTACAGGAGTCTAGGGAAAAAGTGACGAGGGCCTGTCTTAGGATATTAGCCACATTAGTGAGGAGAGAGGTGGAAGGCTTGAAAAGGTAGAATTGACAAGACTTGGCAACTGACTGGATATGAGGGGTGGGGAAAATTGAAGAATCAAAGACAACTCCAAGGAAAATCTGTGTCTGGAAAGACTGTACCTTCAACAAAATTAATCAAGTTTGGAGGAGGGATAGGTTTAGGGGAAAGATGATGAATTTTGTTCTGGAGATACTGAGTCTGAGTGCAGCAGATGTGAGACTAGGAAGACAGAAACTGTATTGATACACATTGGAGATCATGTTCTCAGAGGCAATCATTGTACTCCCTGCATGCTAATGAGATCACTAAGAGAGGTAAGAAGAGAGTAGATGTGAGAAAGAGGGATCAGAGCGGGACAGGAAGGGGTGGAGCCAAGGGGACCAGGAAGGTGAAGTCTTCCTTCTCAAAGATGACAAGAGGGAGCTCCTGGCAGAGAATCTCAATTTTCTCAATAAAGTAGAAGGTAAGGTCTCCTGCTATGACAGAAGTGAGAACAGGTGGGGGGGGGTTAGAGAAACACTGAGTGATGGTGAAATAGAAGCTATTTGTTCTTTCAACAAGCATTTATTAAGCGGCTAAGCTGTGTCAAGTGCTGGACATATTAAAGTCCCTCCCCACAAAGAGCTTAAAAATTGGTAAAAATTGACACAAAAGCCAGTATATTAGAGGGAAAAAAAGAACGGATTCAGTATCAAATGGAGTGAACCTCAAAAAAATGTTTTCTGAGTGAATAATGAGCAACATTAACTATAACTGTTCTGCAGTTAAAATAACCTTTGCAAGCTAACGTACATTTAATCTTAAAGCTAAAGCTGTTATTCCAGTCTAATTTATAATTACCTAAAATTGATTAGTTTACCTCCTACTCTATCATTTTGATTAGAAACAAACATAGGCTTGCAATTAAATTCCTTGAAAATAAAAAAACTATCGTAACTGAATGAATAGGTGAATGAAATGAATGAAAATATATTTAAGTGGTTCCTACATCCTTGGAATTGTGTTAAGCACTCTGGGTGCAAATAAAGGAAACACTGCTCCCGTTTTCAATCAAGGAGTTCACATTCTAATTTGGAGAAGACAACACACTTAGTATGGTTCAACAGTATTAGCCTACATGTAACCCACCCCTGGTCAGATCCCTCAAGCACAAAAGGTCCAGGGGACTCGGTCATGTAGGATCTCCCATTCCCTTTGCCCCACCCTTCTACCTGAACACTGACTTACCACTCTTATTCTCGTAGGAGGAACAGAAGGAAATCTCACCTCCTTTAAGTTTGTCCTTCATGTGTCAGTCACCAAGTCCAAAGTTTGTTTAGAACTCTCATCATTGTCAGTCGCTTTCCCTCCTTCCCAAGACTTGTGGACCTCCAGTGTCCTGGCTGCCATGATAGATATAACCATTCACAATCTTTAACAAGCTAGTGGTCACCAATTATAACTCTACCCATAAGATGAACTACTGAGCCCTCCCACTGACTGTGCTACTGAAACCTAAAGATCATCAGGCCCTTCCATTCAACATGCTGTTGAGCATTCATGAGTTAAGTCAGATGAACTTAAACACAATAAGTTGATTAAAAACTCAGTAGAGGCTACCCTTGAATATTTATCATTTTACTGTGTCTCTGTGTTCCTTCTCATGACTGAAGTTCCTTTTTTCTCTTGTAGAATGAAACCACAGATCCTATAACAGTGTATGTCATCCACAATTGCTTGGTTGCCTGGGAATTAGTTGAACACTTGCGTGACCTCATTTCCTGAGATCAAGCAAAAGTGGGAACCCAGGATGGCAGTGAGGTGGAAAACAAATTTTTTTGCATACTAAGTCACTTTATAGACTATCAATAAACCAGGGAGTTAAATCAACAATTATGATATTTGTCTGTACACTTGTAACTAGTACACCAAAGGGTAGCTATCCTTTGTCTTAAATTTAAACAATTTCTCTGAAAGGGAGGATTTAGCTTTTTTATAATTGGTTCTACTGCTTTACCAAGTGGAAGACAGACCCTTCCGCAGGGGTGGGAGGAATTAAGATCATCACCTAGATGACAAAAGCACACTATATCTGAGACTGCTTTGAAATAAAGACAACAGCAGGTACAAAAAAAATGCCATTTAATTTATAATCAAAAGGCTTATTAAGTACATAGAATGAACGGTGCTCTAACAAAATAATCTAGATCACATATGTCATTCTATCCTTAAAAACTTAAATTATCTAACAAAAGTTACCACAGGACAGTTGGACCTATACTTCAATTATATACAATATTTTATAGTAAGTTAAAGCACTCTAGAAGATTCTTATAAAATTAGACATTTACATTAATCCAGAGAATTCAAACTTTGTTTTTATACTTTGAAAAAGTACAATTGTTTACACAATTCAAAAAAGTATTCATTACTAGGTGTTGGCTTCATATGGAAATCCAATTGCTAAATTGTAGGTAGAGGAAGAAATGTAAACAATTTTAAACATCAAAACAGATAAACATTCTTTGGGGACAATACACTATTTCATGTGTATCTGTACGTAGATGTTTAAAGTGCTTTGTTTTTATGTTTTACACTTGGCTCTAACTTTACAGTGGAAGATCAAGTCAAAGAGACCATAGATAATAAAATCCTATTTTTCTATTTTTAAGGTATTCTCCAACTCTTTGAACTCCATATTTAGAAAGCAAATTTTATTTTGCAAAATTATTATAATTTAGAATTAAACTTTAGAGCAGTTGAGAAATTACTGATATTTATTCCTATTAAGGTGATCTCCATTTTAACTTGGTGGAAATGCCCTACCTTTTTCATTTTTAATATAATGTAATTTGACCCTTTGGGAAAATGGAAATAAGATTTATAGGAGTGACTATGACTCAAAAATGAAAAAGGATAATTATACATTTCGTTTTGGGTAGAAAAAAACTTCAATTTTTTTTCAAAATTACCAATACATCCTTGAGGGACATGAAAAACACTGTAATTCAGTAAATATGTTTTTTAACCTTTCTGTGACCTTTTCTGAATCATTTCAGTTTTGTCATTTTAAAGTAATTTTAAAACGTCAGTAAAATTTCAGACAATGATTTTATAATTTACTCCTGAATTGCTTTTGTCTGTTTTAAAGCTATAATTACATTGACCTTTATTTTGTGAAGTTAGCAAACTAAAAATTTATTATTTTAGTCAACTAAAATAATGGGGAAAAAACCCTTGTAAATCTTTGAAACATTCTTTTACTGTGGTTTGATAAAATAGTATCTACACTATTTCATTACAGTTTTTCTTACTTGCTTTTAAAGCAATTTAAGATGACACTTTATTTTAAATACTTCAGGTAGGAAACTTGAAAACTTTAACGTCTTGGAATAAGATCAGAAATTTTTAATGATTATGCATTTCAAAATAATACCTTCACTCACAGGATTCAACTTAATCTGAAACAATAAAAGGAGTCAGAAAATTATTTAAGGTGCTGCTTACTTTGCCCATTAGTGGAAATACTTACATTCATTTTTACAGAAACAAGTGAAATTTTACATGGTGAGTGCTACCATAATTCAAGTTTTGCTGTCTTTTCACAATAAACCTTAATTAATTTTAGGAGATGAAGTAAATAATTGAAGTAGACTTTTAAAGATTTAACTCAAAATATGATATATAATATACCCTTATAGCTAAAGGGAAAAAGCAGAGATTGGCTGAATGTAAGATTTTCCAGCAAAAAAAAAAAAAAAGAAACTGATATGAAAGGCACCAAAAATATTTAGTGCTCATAATATTAAAACATTTTACATTTCTTGCTTGTTTCATTTATTGATGCGGACTGAGATCTCTGGACATGTGAGCATGTATTTTATCATAGAAAATGGATACATATAACCACTTCCCAATACCCCAAAGAAAGTTATTTCACACTTGAGTGCCCTAACTTAATACTGATAGGAAATCAATGGAAACAATTATTATAAAACTATAAACCTTCACTTTTATAGGAAGGGAAGATGCCCATTTTAGAATTTCTAATCTGTTGTTTAAAAATTATTTCTTTACATATATATACATGATATAGGGAAAAAATTTCTTTTGGCACCTGAGTTGAATAAAATGATTCACAGGTCTTTGAAGAATCTAGGGTTATCATGAATCAAGAGTTGTGGAAATGATTACATATTTAAAACTTACACACATATATTGAACACACAATTTCTCCTTAAAGAACTCTTGACAACATTAAGTAAATTCAATATCAAGGCCAAAGGACCCACCCACCCCTGTTTGCTGTTAGTAATAATGGTGATGTCTGAAAGTTATTACTGAGACATTTGGAGTTTTAAGACTTTTAGGAAGGTAACTAGATATATCATCTACCATTTTTAGCCAAAGTTGGCCTCTTTTTTTATGATAGAAGGTCAATAGGTCATGAAATCTCCCATTACCTTGCCTTATGCTGTCCTATTGGGATGACAAAACATCTGCTAATGAAGGTCACTCTCTTTGTACACCTTTAAGGACTGTCTAGGGAGAAGTGTGTCTCCCTTCCTTGTTTGGATATTCTTCAAGGACAGTCTCTGGAGTAAATCCAAAAAAAGTGATGTACTGCAGTATTCAGTTATTACACAGGCCACCACAGAACCTTATGGAATTTGTCACTCACTATGAGCTGTGTGTGAACAAAAGATGTGTTAAGGGGCTTGTTCCCAACATTATTTAAAAGCCCTTGAGCTTGGCTCTTTCCCGGACTCTAGTCATTTGTACTTTAGCGAGACTGTGCTCTAACAGTTTCTCCTCAGACCTATTTCTATTTTGAATGATTGGTTTTAGATTCTTTGTTTCATTATTCTGCATCCTAAATTCTGTTACTTACTTCCATAGTTAAATCTGGCCATATACTCTTCTATCCTCAATAGATATGGCTGCTTAACAACAGGGAATACATCACAAGGCTTTGCCCGCTGTTCGTTAACCATCTTCCAAACTGTATTTGAATGGGTATATTTTGGGGATAGGGAAAAACCTATAAAGACTACAAAACCCAAGTTCCAAAACACTTTCCTGAGTGACAAACCACAGAGGAAGTTCCTATTGTTTCTTTTTATCAAGAAAAATATCACATTCTTTGTATGATGAATGCAGAACCAGAAAACTTAGGGCTAAATGTTCTTCTCAGTTGCAAGATGGTTCCTGAGTTTAGGTGGAAAGTGTAGTAAATGGAACAGCTTAATTTTGATGTTGCTGTTCTAAATGAATTCAACTGATAGAAGGATAACACAGCATTTACCCTAAGGGAAAACAATAGACTAACTTTCAATTTCTTCATTCTGCTGTATTTAAGTCAACCAAAAAAATTACCAAAAGTACTTAGTTGGTACTGTATAGCAATTCTTTGGCACACCTAGTGAAATTTAGCTTAGTTTCTCTTATTTACAGAATATACAGCTAAAAATGTTCAAAATTATTCATTTTTGAAGTAATATTTGAAATGTGCAAATATACTATTTAAATTTTCTTCTCTGGTGAGTTCTGTGGTTCCAGGACAGGGAACAAGATCTCTTATTATGAACCAATGATTTAACACAAATACATTTCCTTCAATCTTTCCCCAAATCAAAAGTGCATGTTCAGTATAAGCACATTATACATGAAGCTACAACACATAATATCTCATAGGCAACACTGCAGTGGATTTTAAATTTAGTTCAAATGATGAAGAGAAAATTGCTAGCACAACAAGTCTGAAACAAGTTCCGGGGAATTAAGCAAGGAATCATCAAAACGAAATCGTTTGGAAACCGTACTAATGTCCTCAGGAATATTCTCCTTATCTTCTCGGTCACCACAGGTTCCATTACAGGTAGGTTTAATGGTTTTGTCTTCTGAGTTTCTGATTGTGTGCTCTTGAGTTTGAGAAGAACAGGAAGTTTCTTCAGGATGAAACAAGTCCATAAAGTCCCGCTGCTGGAGCCAAGGATGAGAGAGACAGTCTTCTGCTGTTGGTCTGTCCCTGTGAATGAAAGGAAGAAGGCTCATAGTAGTCTCCTACTACTATGCACACAGAGAATGCTCTCAGTTCTCTGGATCTTTTCTTTGAAACAACAAGGCCTAATCTGGAAAGACAGTTTAATAGAACTAGCCGTAAGCTCTCAATAAGAATGCATGGTTCCAGTCTGGGGTCTACATTCACAAAAGAACTTAGAAAGTACTCAGTTTTTCTTTGCCATGGCCTTCTTATGTTCTAAATGGAAATACCATCTGTTGTTCTTCTTAATAGGCTTGGTGATTAAGATCAGAAAGGGAAAATTTCTGAGCTCTTCCGTTATAAAAGAAGCTACCTAATTATGACATTAGGCAAAGATATCATGATTAACGTCATACAGTCAACCTTCAACTGTGACTAAACAAACTCACTTTAAAGAAGTCCAGTTACAGAGAATTTCCTCAACACTTCCACACAATTATTATACCAAACTTTAGATTCTTTTCATTCACGTACATTGCATCTAATTATTCTGTCATAATTCAGAAAGGTTAATTTTTAGCCCACTCTTAAATGCAAGATGTATGTATATGTGAGAGGCAGCATGGCTCTCGTCTGTTAGACTTTGACTCAGAAATACTTGGATTTAAAACGTCTCTTAACATTTACTAGCTGTGTGAACAAGGGCGAGCTATATAACCTCTGTGAAACCTTGGGCAACTCCATGAGACTACAGTGACCTGTACTGGTAGAGGGAGTTCTCACATCTTGAGTTCCCAAACCAATGAAACTGAAAGTACTAGATGTACTATGGTATAATATGTATATATACAATATGTTTATATGTGGGCACACCTATAAAAGGCCAAAAAAGTTTTAAGAAACAATTTTTAAGATATGAGTTAAAATTTTATTTCTTCAGTCTCACCTTAGCAATTTATCTGAATTAATGAAAATATACATATACATGTATATATATCCTCTACTCATCAAACAGCATACTTTGTTGATATTCATTGATTATATTACTTACTCTGGGTTTTTTACTAAAAGACACTGAATAAAGTCTTTGGCCAACTGTGAGACTGTTGAAAACATTTCTTCAGAATAATCCACATTGACTTGAGAAATATTGAGGTATGTTTCTTGATTATCTTCTCCCACAAATGGAGATGTATGCATTAATAACATGTATGCAATTATGCCAACATTCCTGAAAAAGAATCAGAAAAGAAAAAAATTACTTAGCTGAGAAAGTTAAAAGAGGAAAAAGTTTAGGGGAAGATGGGTTCAATTTTTAACATGTTGAATTTAAGGTGAATTAAACAGGCAGGTGAAAATGGGAGTGCCTTCTGCCTGCATATAACATATTTTACATATTTATGATTTAAGTTTGCTGTCATAAAATAATAAAATGATGAAAACCGTATAATATTGGGAAATACTTTTTCAGTGCTTAATATGGCTATTTGAGCCAAGTAATAAATAGAATAACTTTAAAACTCTCATGTAGCAAATGAATCTCCAACATCAAATGTTATCAATCATAATTAGTTTTGACACTTTCCAACAGATACCCAAACAATCCCTTTTCCACCCTAAATTATGTAATCCGTATTAGAAAATTTGCAATTTAAAATGTTCTGATAGAAAAAAATGTTAACATGATTAAGACAGAAAAATATGAGGATAGTCAAACTAAAACTTACCACATGTCTGTTGCTGTGGTAATAGGATCATAGTTCAAAACTTCTGGAGCTGAAAAGTAAGTCAAATTACACATCACGTTTAAATTACTTTTATTTAAGTAGCTTTTCATGTTTGTTTTTGACTTTGGAAAGTCTGAGAACTCATGAGATTATCTGGTTAACACATTTAGCGCAATATCAAGCATGCAATTGACTGATCATTAAACATATTTGTCAATGAATAATTGTTCAAAGAGGTCCAAAGCACACTATTTTAGAATGGCTCTTGGTTGAGTAGTAAAATTTCACTCGTCCAGACTAAGTGTAGGGAGACTCAATCTGAACAAAAATGGCAAATTCTATACTATTTTTCCCATTTGTTTTCACACAAATAATTTCAGCCCAACGTTCCTGAATTCCAATAGGTTTCTTTTGTCACTATTACTTTAGTACCACCTTTCTGTACAGCACTGTACGCTTTTAAGCAATGGCACAGAACACACTGGTCTGCTAGCCCTGCTGCTCTTTGCCCTTCCTCTCAGAAGCGTGCAGCAGTTAGCTGGAGTCTTTCCCAGCTACTTTTCACAGACATTAGGTGGGTCTGATCGGCTTTTCAGAATCTGAAGGAGCTTAAGGTGAGCCACTTGCTACAGCTGGATTCTACTTTTTAACCTGTTACTAGTTTTGTTAGCCTACACTGTGGATTTTGTCTTCACTTTCAGAGCCCAGCACTTTTTGGCTGCCAATTGCTTCAGACCTTGGGTTTAACACCTGGTACTGAATTCTTCATGTCTGTTAGGCAGCCCAACCTTTGGCTCTCTTCTCCCTCAAAGACTCTCAATGAGCTTTCTTTCTGTTAACAACCTCAATATCAGTAAGTCCCAGATCAATTCTTGAGCTGTTGCTGGCCTAGTGACTCATGGTACAAAAGCTCAGTCAGCATCAAAGAAAAGACATGAACTCCACCAAAAATATGCTGAGTAAATATGTATTGGAAATAGATGTCTCAAATAATTTTCTCTACACTGCTAATGATGTTTCTTTTTTTTAAATTTAATTTAGCTATAGAAAGTAATAGGAAAATTCTTACCTAGATATTCAGGAGTTCCCATTATTTCCCTTAGTTCACACGCATTCCCTATTTTCCGAGACATTCCAAAATCTACGATTTTTATATCTCCAAGTGGAGATGTGCCGCTTAATAAGATATTCTGAGGCTACATAAAAGAAAATACAAAGATTATTAATGTACTATGAAATAGCTTAATAACCTCAACACTAATTTCAGGCAAGAAATAAATCAAATTTGAATTCATTCAGTTATAATTATTTTGGAATCACTGAAATGTGAGGCAAAAATGGAAATATTATATCTACATACCTAAATTTATAATTCATAGTTAAAGTTCATGTTTCATTGCAAATACTTTTTATAAAGGAGAATTACAACACTAAATATTTCAGATTAAAATCATTTATAGATTTTGTTTTTGTTTGTGACTGGACCTGCAATTTCACAGATTTGGGGAACTACTGTAAGATGGCTCAGTGGATAAAGTGTTGGGCTTGGAATCAGGAAGACCTGACTTCAAGTCTGGCCTCAGACACTTACCAGCTGTGTGACCCTGGGCAAATGACTTAATCTCTGCTTGCCTTAAACCACTGGAGAATGAAATGGCAAAACACTCCAGTATCTTTGCCAAGAAAATCCTGTAGACCGCATTGGTGTACTACGATCTACTGGGTCATAAAGAGTTGGACATGACTGAACAACCACAACAAAACTTCCATTACCAAGCAGGTCAAATCAGCATCTGTTCTGAAACCATTTTTAGAGAACTGATTGCCTGGGGGGACTATGAGGGTACTCTAGGTGATATAACCAGTTAAGTGCAAAGGATATTATTTTACACAAGAGGCCTTCTGAGGCCCGTTCTCTTATGCTGTGCTGTTTCTTTTATGTTCTCTTTTTGAAGTTCATAATTACATAATTCATGATCTTCAGTGTTTTACAGACATAAAAATATCACACTACTTAAATGTCAAAGTTGATCACAACTATTTTAATTGCAAGCTTTCTAATGTAGATTTCGAAACTCAAAGTGGAGGTAAGATTGTTTGGGTGTCTGTTGGGAAGCAACTGCTGAGCCAAAACAAAATGCAAGACATTTTTAAACATAAAAGAACTTTGCTGTGAAAAAATAAATGTGGATTACATAGAGCCTTTTCTGATGATTCAGGGTCATCATGAGGAGTAGCAATTATTTCACTATCCTATACTTTGCCCTCCTCAGCAGCTATAAAGGTACCTGAGTCTTTCTGTGCTTAATTGTCCAGATGCAAAGCACTATTGTTTTTAACGGTTGCTTTTTATAATTTTGCTATCTTCTTCCTGTTGGGTCTTCAGGATATCCAGCTCTATTAGCTTCATCATCCCCTTAATTTGTTGCATCTAATCTGTTGTGATAACCACTATCTTTTTACAAACCAACCCTTCTAGTTTATCTTAAAGTAACACTTTTCACATACTCCTGTCAAGCTTGACTACTCACTATTTTGTGCCCTGAAAACTCAGCACATTCTTCAGAACCTTTGCTCATAGCAGGTACCTCTTAGCCCCCATCCCTACTTACTGAAATATGACCTCTCCTTCCAAATCCAGCCCAAAACTACTTATTCCAAAAGCCTTCTAATGGTCCTTCCACCAGAAGCAATATCTTTCTTCAGAAATTGTACAGTTCCTTCTTTGTTCTTGTTGTTATAAACATTATTATTAGAAACATTTTTGTATACATGAGAAAAGCCTCACCAAAATTTCCTAAGCTGCCTGATCATGGCATGGGTTCTGGAAGCCTGTCTCAGCAGAGTTCACAATCTCACATGTCCTAGCAAGTTGGAAAGGTATCAAGTAAAGGCCCCTAGGACTATATTTTATATAAGGAGCAGCCTACCTAAATTTAGAGAGGCTCGTCACCAGGATGGCCACAGGTGAGAATGAATTTTTATTTTAGCTATGACTCAACAAGACTATCTACTAAAAGGAGTTATAATATTCATAGTATAATATATCCATATAATATTCATAGTAGGTGCTAGACATGGTATCAGGAAGACCTGAATTCAAATCTTGCTGTAGGCACTTAAAAGCTGTGTGACCCTGGGCAACAACTCACTTAACCTTTTCACAGCTGGAGATAACAGCACATATCTCGAAAGGTTGTGAGGACAAAAATGACATAATATAGGCGATGTGCTATATAAATGTGAGCTACTGTTGTTATCATCTTTACTAGTAGATGGAATACCCACACTGGCAAAACCAAAGCTCCATGGTCCTATTATGCATGTCTTTTTCTCAGTTAGATACAAGAGTTCTTTAAGGGTATGCATTGTTTCTTAATTATTTCTCTTACCACTTAAAACATATTTTTATTGTTTGGTTGTTTCAGTTGTGTCTGACTCTTTGCAACCCCATTTAGGGTTTTCCTTGAAAAGATACCAGAGTGGTTTGCCATTTCCTTCTCCAGCTCATTTTACAGATGAGGAAA
>CM053771.1:223074437-223092992 GCA_028658325.1 Potorous gilbertii | reverse complement strand
TTCTTACTGGCTACCTCAGTTGCCCTTCTGCTCTCCCTTCTTCTCTCCCTTCTTCTCATTCTCTTGGAGAGTCCCCTTTCTCCTGTAGTTACCATGTGGGTGAAAAACCACTATGCCTGCCCCCTTCCTCTCCTCTATCTCTTGTTAATTTTCTCTCTTTTCAAACTAGGGGTTTTGTGACCCATCGCTCCCTTGCCAGGGGATGTTACGCATATATAGTTGCTGAACTAGCTCTTGACAAGAATGTAAAATTAATTCAATATAACAAGCTTTCATTAGTTAGCTACTTAAATCCCTCCTTAGACCCTTAGCAACTGTGTGATCCTGAGCAACTCACTTAACCTCTCTGTGACTCAGTTCCCTTATCTATAAAATGAGAAATTGAACTTAACTCCTAATATCCCTTTTAACTTTAAATCCTATGATTGAAACTCTAGCAGTTGAATTTGAACTTCAATCTGAGGACAGAAGAGGTATTGGTAGGTCAAGAGGCCTTAGCCCTGTATACTGGAAATCATACATACCACTTAAACAGATCTCCTACTGAAACTATTTATAAGGCTGGTCTTAGATGGATAACACTAAGGAAACAGCATAAGAGGCAAGATCAAATGAAAATCAGGGACTCTTAAACTTAAAAATAACCAGTTACCTTCAAATTGGCTTAAAGGGTACAGACATAGCTAGAAATTTTAGAAAGAAAAATGGCCAATGAAGTGAAATCTATACAAAGCTTATATTCAAAAATTTACAACCTGAGCTTTGAAATGAAAGACCCTCTATTTGATTCCCTGATTAGGACAAGGGCACAATATAACTTGGATTGTATCTGGGAAATAGATTAGCCTGGAAAGAATAAGCTAAGATAATTTCTTTTCTTTTTCCTTAGGAACTCTAGCCTCAATTGTGATCTTAAAGATGCAGACATTTATGAGTCAGCCATCCAGAACCTGACAGGAAGCCTCAAGATATATCTCCTGAGGCTATACAATCATCTTAAACTTGTTTAAAGAAATTTGATGCAAAAAAAAATGGTACTTTGCAGCCAGGAAAATTATGCTGCCAAGAAAATTTTTATTTGACATGTCCATCAAATCCTTCCCATTCTTTGAAATGATGGAAAATGACTGCTCAATGTCTGAATAATTTATTTTGTATGCGAGAACTCTCCTAAATGTCGGCTAATGAGCTACTTCAAGGAGAATGAATCCTAGGTAAGTTTAGGAATTTTGATATTGGATCTAAAAGCAGAAATGCCTTCAAGTAATGGAACCATACCATTCTATCCAAAAATTTTAAAAAAATACCACAGGAAGCACATAAAATACAAAGCATTATTCCAAGGGCTAAACTAAAATACTATCATTAATTTTAAAACTTTTAAAAATAAATGACTCTCTTTCCACAACTTATAATTTAAATGTTCTGCATTTCTTTGTCTCGCACTCTTTCCATCTTCTTTTGCTCAGAAAAAAGTAGTTCTCTCCAGAAGGTACTGCACCTCTGATTGCCTTTTCTGGTGTGGATTGTTTGAGGATAGGAATGGAAGGAATAACTTTGATGAGGAGGATCAGTTCTTCTTTTGAGACTGGAACAAGGAAAGAGAAGGTAGGAGAGATGTGTAGGGACACTGAGGTGCAGAGGGATAGTTTCAGTTATAAAGTTAGAAACAAGTCATCTGTTGTGAAGTGATAGATTTAGGTGGCTTAAAGGAAGAGTAGGTTTAGAACATACACTTTGAAGATTATAATAGAGAACCAATAAGAGAAGAATAAAAGAATTGCTAGATAGCAGAATGGGCCTGATCGAAAGTAGAAAATGTGAATTTATAATAGACTTAATCCAAATAGTTGTATCAATTCCTCCAGTGGCATTTGGTAGCATGGGAGGAGAAGAAAAGGCAGATGGTGGGGATGATCCAGGGTTGGGGAATGGTAAGATCTAAACAGTAGTAAGACAAAGAGGCAAAGGATTCAAGATTAGAGGCCTGTGTATAGTTGGCTAATCAACTATAAGGTCCAATTCAATTCCATTCAATAAGCATTTATTAAGCACCTACTATGTGACAGGCACTGTACTCTAAGTGCTAGGGATACAAAATGAGACAAAAGACAGTTCTTGTCTTCAAGGAGGTTATTTTCTAATGACTATGAAGAAAGTGGGACTTAGAACACTGAAAACAAATAAAATCATAATAACTAAAAAAAAATGGGACAATAAAGGACCAAAAGTCTTGAAGTTAATATGACAGGAAGAATGGATTTTGAAATGAGATGGGGGTAGAGAGACAGAGATAAACAAAAACAGAGAGAGAGAGACAGAGGAGATTGTGAGCAGAAAAAGGATTTTAGAGTTTGAGATCATAGGATCATAGATCTAGTCCTGGATGGAGCATTAGAGGCCATCTAGGTCAATCAATCTTCCCTACACACAAAGGAAAACTGAGACCAGGGAGATTAAAGTGATCTTCTCAAGGTCACAGAAGTACTAAGCATCATAGGTGACATTGGAACCCAAGTCTTCTAACTCTAGAGTTGGTGCTCTTTCTGTGGTATCAGTTAGCATAGTTGAGGATGAGGGCAAGATTTAAAATAAGACCATCCCTATGGATCACTGAAATGGAGTGAAGATGTAGGCAAAGGGATTTGAGAAGGTGAACAAACTGGGAGGCCATGGAATTTGAGGGGAAATCCAAATTGATTTTGATTATCCTAAAGAATAAAGATAGGGAGAGGGTATAGAAAAAAAGACCGTGAGCTAGGTACCAAATTCATTGAGAAAGGAAGGAGGATCACCAGAGACTGGACTATTACAACAAAATAGTCAGTGATGTATAAGGACAAAAGTAACCCTGCTCCTCTATGCAAAGGATATGATTGGATGTATATGAGTAAGGGGAGAAGGGAGGAAGATAGAACAGAGAAATCCACCTAGGCACCATGACTTGTACATCAAATGTATTTAATCAGTATTTATTTCACTTGAATTGGCATTAATTATCCCAAGACCATGATAAAGGCAGACATTCTTCATCACCTACGTCCTTTACCATCAACCAATAACTCAGTAAGCATTTATTAACCTTCACCTATATGGCAGGCACTATGCTAGTTATTGGTAATAAAAATATCAAAATGGAATTCTCTAAATCCTCTAAAAACTTACATTCTACAGTTATCATGACTTTCCTCATCACAGTTTCAATATATTACAAGTCAGCATAAGAAATTAAATAGGAATTTGGAAGGAGTTTTGTGGAAGTCACAGATGATAGTAGATAACATTTAAAGTTTAGAAACTCAGAAATACATAAAATAGACACATAGTTTTATATAAGATCAATATATTTTATCTTTCAATACCATAATAATATTTCAGACTTCTTCTCTGGTACAAAGGGAGGGCCAAAAATTTTATACAGTTTTTCCAGATTGCAGGAGTGCTGCATCCCTAACCCTTGCAATGTGGAAGGAATAACTGTACTATGGTAGCTACAAGTAGGCTGCAGCACATCTCCAGTGATTACTTGCACTCGAGAAGTGGAATAAGAGACCTCATGGAATCTACTGATGCTTAGAATAAGAGATCCATTGATTATGAAAGGAGAATAAGGGACAGCCAGTGGCAACCTAAGGACCACATTGGCATCTACATAAAAGAAGATCTAGTGTACTGGGTAGGATTTCTTTGGAAGATTTTATGGAAAGATATGGATAAGATTAAATGACATCATATAGGTGATTTGTAATCCTCATCGTGCTGTATTAATGCTAGATGGTTTATGAATAACATAAAATAAGAAAGTGAGAAGGGGTTGTGATGGATGTCTCCATCGATGGATGGAGAGCTGGAATCATCAGATGCAAGGAAATGATTCAGGGAACCTGTTCACTGTATGATAGAAGATGAAGATAGGCTCAGGCAATGGAAAAGATTTGTTAAACAATTGGTGAGTGGCAAAACTAATTCATGCTTTTCCATGCAGGGAGCCAAAGATTGGTCTTGTTTGCTTTATTCTTTTAAGAGTTTCCAAATTCATTTAAATATAGAGAAATTCAAGTCTTTTGAGAAACAATGTTTATAACACATAAATCCTGTGCATCCATTATGCTTTTCTCGAAGATAAAGAAAGATTCCCATGACACATACTAAATTGACTTTTCCCATAACTCTAGCAAATGCTATCATTCCCAGATAAATTAATTAGTGAGGAATGCATTATAAGTTGAAAACATATACTTTCTTTATATAACATTGTTTTACATTTTGGAATAGCTTTCAGCCCTGTAGATTTCTGTTACTTTCATGCCATCCATATTTACTAAGGACTCTGCCAACTCTGCTTTGACCTGGTTTTGACTTAGGGAAGTTGGATGTAAGTTAATGCAAAACTATTTTAGAAAATAAGAATGTTCTGATGTTTTCACAAAAACAATGATTTAGGTTTAGAACTGTGAGCTGGGAACATATATATAGAATTATGATATTGTGGGTATGGATGCCTACTACCGGGTACCCATCAATACAGGGAAATTACCCACCGAAATTTATAGAGATATAGCTAGAGAGCTAAAACTGTACTTATCTTTCCTTCTTCCCTATCTTCTTTTTACTTTCCCTTTTCCTTCTTCCTTCCTCTTTTTCTTCCTCTTCTTCTTTTTTGTCCTCCTTTCACTTCCCTTCCCCCTTCCCCTCCCTCCTCGACCTGAGTTCAAATCTGGCCTCAGATCCTTACTAGCTTTGTGATTCTGGGAAAGTTATTTAATCTGTCTGCTTCAATTTTCTTACCTTCCAAATAGGAATAATAATTATTTCATTCTCCTCCTTCTTTTCCTACACCTTTCTCTCAACTCCTTTTCTCCTTTAATATCTTGCTGTTATCAATATTTCAAACCTTTTGCATATATTAAAATTCCAATGAATTTTTCATAGTGTTTTTAAAAAATCTTTAAATGTTTCCTGCATTAGTCATCTTTTTAGAAGCATGTGTTGCATATGATCTTTTTTAAAGTTAGATCTCCCCTTAATGTCCAAAAATGAGCACATATGTTCCATTGCAAATAGGCAAATACTTCCCTGAACTATATGAGACTGAAGGTTTTTCTTTCATGAGCACAGAGCTAAAGATTCAAATAATAATTTGACTTAAAGACTGTTTAAAATGTAAAAAAGTTGCAGAATTCTATAATTTTTATTTAGCCTAGACTTCTTTTCATTATAATTTTCATTATATTCAGTTTCCTTTTCCTACCAAATAAAATCAAATTTGTGCCTATATACAGTTAACTAATGTAATTCATATCCTTTCTCATATTTCATATATTTAATTATAGATTCAACAATGCTACCATTTTCTCAGAGCTTTCTATCATTTAAAGGGACAATAGGCTTGAAAACAGTTAAATAATTTTAAGAGAAGAGGAAAAATCATAAAATTCAAGATCTGGCTTCTTAGAAGTATGACCTCAATTATGATCCTAGTCATATATTTGCACACATATATATATATATACATATTTGCATTCATTATCCTCCAAGAGTTTGTAATACTAATTAATATGAGACAATATTTTCAATTACTTTTTATACATAAAAAAAGAGAAAGAGAAAGGAATAGGATGTAACGACATTAGTTAAGCTAGCACAAAAGTTATTTTGACACAGAAAAATTACAGAATGTAATTCCCAGAAGAACTTTAGCAGCTCTTTAGTTCAAAGTCTTCATTATACAGATTAGGAAGCTGAGGCCTGAAAGGTTAAGCCAAAAGTCACATGACTAGTAAGTTATAGTTATAGTAAGTTATATCACACATCTTGATTCCAAGTTCTGTGCCCTTTCAAATGCACCTCTACATTTGGATATTAAAAAAAAGAATAGATATTGAAATGAAAACCTAGAGAGAAAAAATGCCTAGAAGAGAACAAGACCCCACAAGATCATTTCAGAGTGGACTTGCTTCTTTCTAAGTCAAAATGATAGCCAAGATTATAATAGCATTTATATAGCACTTGAAGGGTAAGTGACTTGCTTAGGTTCACACAGATAATAAGTGTTTAAGGCTGTATTCAAACTTAGGTCTTCCTGTCTCCAGGTCCACCACTCATATCTAACCTCTTCTTTCTATTCATACGCTACCATCTTAGTTCAAATGCCCTGGGATTGTTGCAACAGCCAACAGATTGGACTTTCTATCTCAAATCTTTCTCTACTCCAATCCACACTCCATATGGTTGCCAAAGTGATTTTCCTTAAGGTTAGATCTGACCATGTCATTTCTGTACTCAACAAACTAGTAGTTACTCATTTCTTCTTAGTAGTAAAGCTGAACTCTTTTGTTGAACTTCTAATGCTCCTTGCAACCTTGCCCTAATCTATCTTTGCAGCCTTTTTGTATATTGTTCTCGCTTCTGCATTCTACAATCTGATCCAATTGGCTTTCTCTCTGTTCTTTATACATGATACTCCACTTCCTGTCTCTGTGGTTTTGCATTGACTATCCCCCATTCTCGGAATGACCTCCCTCTCATTTCCACCCTGGGGAATTCATCTCTTTCCTGGATCTTCAAAATACGGCTTGAGCACTACCTTCTATATGAAGCCTTTGCTGATGTCCTCAACTGCTAATGCCCTCTTTTTCAACCTCCTTTATACCTATTTCTGTTTAGTGACTTTTTTACTTATTCTGTATATGTTCTTATTGTCTCCCACATTAGAATGCATGCTTCCAAACAGGGACTGTATTCACCGTATTTGTGTACTTGAGACAGATAAGTGACATAGCAGATAGAGTTCCAGCCCCAGAATCAGGAAGACCTGAGTTCAAACAGACATTTCTATGTAACTCTTTATGACCTTGGACTAGTCTCTTAACCTTGTTTGCCTTGGTTTCCTAATCTGTCAAATGAACTAGAGGAGAAAATGGCAAACCCTTCCAGTACCTCTGCCAAAAAAACCCCAAGGAGGGGGGTGTAATGGTAAGGGAATTTAAAAATCTTCCCTGCTCCTTAGTAGGCTCATGTCACCTGCTTTGAGCTCTGATCAAGCCCACAGTTTGAGTCACATGGAACAAATAAGTGGAGCAGGAAGAGTGGGACTGAGAGCAAGGCAGAGCTGAGAGAGAGAGAGCAGGCAAAGTAGAGCACAGCAGCTAACATGAGAGAGAGAGGAAGTAATTTTGTCTAAAGGAGTTTGTTTGTAGGAGGTCTGACAGAGGGAAGGCTCAGGGATGGCCATGCTCCCGGCATTGATAATGTATATAGATTTCTTTGTTACCGTGATGGATTTGACCTTCTGGTATTTAAATACATGTCTTGGTTTCATCTTTGAGGAAGAGAGTATATATTTTGTAAATTTACCCTGGAAATACGCATGCATATTCATAGCAGCTGATATAGGTATCACATTAGTGCTACAGGGGATCATGAAGATTTGGACACATCTACTCAGCTAACCAACAACAATATTTGTACAGTCAGTACCTAGCATGGTGCTTGGCAAATAGTAGGCACTTAATAAATACTCTCTGATTGATTGATTACAACACCCATTGGTACTTAGTCCATTTTTACATCAGATGTTTAACAAGCTGTTTTTTCTTTTCCAACCAGGAATCACATAGGCTTTCACAGTCTTCAGAAAATATAATAATTTATATATTAAACCAAATTTGGGTTGATGAAAGAAATCAGTACAAAGTTTAGAAGATCATTGTTCAAACAAGGATTCATAGGTTAATAATTGCTGATATTCATATTGCTACAATTTAGAAGTAAACAGAGGTGAAAAAAGGTATTTTCCCCCTAAACAATACCAAATATCTGTGCAAAAGTGAAAGCCTATGTATATTATGAAAAATGTCAAGTTCAACAAAGTAAATCACACAGATTCTTTTCCTGGATGTTTTGTTTCCCCTGTATTTGAGAGTTAATGATTGTTAAAATTAGAAGGGATTTTGCAGCCAGGAATCATGTTGAAAAGATCTACATGGCTATCAGCTTTATAGATAGTCCTACTCTGACATTTCTGGCTAACTTTGCCCTAGATGTATCTCTCACATAGGAGACACTCTATAAATATTTGGTGAGTAGTCATTTGACTGAATGACTGATCCCAATAAATGAACTTTGCTCAGAGTCTGGGCATAGATTCAGAAATTCTGAGTCAAATTAATTGTTACTTTTGTTGTTACATGTCAAATTGGAATGTAAGATGGAGCTATTAACTTCAACTTTGCTTACGAGTGAGTTAAGTATTTGAATTCTTGTCTCTAAAGAGGATGAATTTCTGTGCTAAATTCTGGCTCTAACAACTGAGAGAGAGTCAAATATCTGGATTCCAGTCATTGAACAAATTTTCTATTAATAGAGAAAATCAAAGGTCACAAGCATGGAAGAGGAGCAGTATCTCTATTTTCCATCTAAATCACACCATAATTGAACACGAACAGTAGAGAAACTCTTGCCAAACAAATAACAAAGTGCTGGCCTAGAAAGCCAGGTCAGAGGTTCATGAAAATCTTAAGAGATCCAAAACATAAAACTCAGAACAAACATTATGGATAGGGGTGATTATGGGTAGAAAGAACCACAAAAGGAGCAGTTGGTTTCTTTTTTTTTTTAATGCAGAAAAAGAAGGGCCTTATTCCTAGAGTAATCAGAAGAAATGTCAGCCACAATACCTCTGTTTCCTAACTACAATGAAATATAGCACACATCCATTAGTCATAATTCACATTGGCATAGTGGTTTTTATGCGTCAAGGCATGGTTGTATACCTGTTTTGTTTTTCACAACAACCTCATAAAGTAGGCAATGTAATGGGAGACTCAGAAGTAGAGAGGCTAAGTCACTTGTCTGAAGCCACAAAGCTGGTTAGTGATAAAAGCAGGACCAAGGCCCAAGGCTTGGCTTCCTGAAGCAGGGTTTTGTTTTTTTCCACTTCACTGTTCGGAGTATACAGATTATCGTAAACGAGAGTTTAAAGTCCAAATGCTCAATGGGAATGGTATGTCCAGATAGACATCAGACAAGTATAACTTTTAACCAAGAAAGATAAATTGTTATAACTCTATCATAAATTCCAACTCCAGCACAATCCATCCTTTCATTTCACAAGCATTTATAGAGTTATTTCATCTGTTCAATTAGAGAGCTCTAAAGATCTGTGCAAAGCATTGGCATTGTGTGGAGGTGGATGCTAAAGCGGATACAAAAATGAGAAAGAAATGTAAGAAAATATACAGGTCCTCAAGGAGATTATGTAAGAAAATATACCTAGCAGAAGACATATGATCTTCTACAATA
Organism: Potorous gilbertii; assembly: GCA_028658325.1. Lineage (NCBI taxonomy): Eukaryota > Metazoa > Chordata > Mammalia > Diprotodontia > Potoroidae > Potorous > Potorous gilbertii. The sequence goes on along the minus strand of CM053771.1, from coordinate 223,083,689 downwards.
CAACTATACATAGCTAGGCAGTGCAGTGGATAGAGCACCAGTGCAGGAGTCAGGAGGATCTGAGTTCAAATCTTACCTCAGACACTTGACACTCGCTAGCAGTGTGACCTTGGGCAAGTCTGATGGCATGATCTTCTTCGGCAATGAAGGATGAACACACATAATACATACTCTATCAAAGTCCAAAGGAAGAATAGACCACTTCAGTCTGAGGGGACCAATTTCAAAAGGCAGAATTAGTTTGGGAATGATATTATTGCATCTAAGTGTAAGGGATAATTTCAGCACAGGTGCAAAAGTGGGAAAATATAGGTCTAATCAGAGAGTAGGAAGGAACTTGCATTGTGTCTCTTTTTTTATCTGTATCATTTGAGTTATACATATATTTGGAAAATCACAATAATTGGCCCAAATTTTCCAATTTTCATTTTGGATGCATTTTGTAAGCATAGTCAAGATGAAAAGTGATTATGTGGCATTTCAATTCAATTCTATTCAATAAACATTTATCAAGTGCTTGCTTTTTGCTTTTTCATTACCATGAACTGTTTTAACAATTTTCCATGAAGCAGTCTTCTGTCTTCATTTTGGTGTTTTCTCACATGTGTTTTGAGATTTTTTTTTCCCCTTGAGAGCCTTCTTCTTCAAACCTCTAGTTTTGTTTACAACATTTGATATTCAAGATGTTATATTCTACCTTCACTTACTTTTCAACATTGCAACAACCTAGATAAGTGAACAAAACAATCTTTGTTCCCTTTACATAGATGGCCCTGCTGGTTAATATATTATTTCCACAATGATTTGATCTCTTGTGGAGAGTCAACTACGTAATCAGTCAATAAGCATTTATTAAATGTTTATTATACTATGCGTTAGGAATATTAAAAGGAAAATGAAATAATCCTTGCCCTCAAGGATATTACTTTCTAATGAGGGAGATATATGAGTAAACAGATATACAAGTATGTCCACATATAATTATATACAAAATAAAGACAAAGTAATTTTGGGAAGCCATGTCCTAGAGGGTGAAAGAATCAGAAAATACTTCACAGAGGTTGTGGCAATTCAGTTAACTATTGGAAGAAACCAGGAACTCAGAAAGACAGAGATGAAGAGGGAGTGCTTTCTAGACATGGGAGAAAATCAGTGCAAAGGAGCAAAGGAGATAGAGAGGTGTGTGCTTGTAACAGTGAATATGCTAGTTAAAGTAAGGCTGGATCACAGAGTACACAGAAGGGAGTAATCCATAAGAAGACTGGAAATGTATGAAGGGGTCAGATTGTGAATGTCAATTAAGTAATTGACACACAATTAATGTCAAACATAATACATTATATCTGATTCTAGAGGTAGTAAGGAGCCAATGGAGTTTCTTGAATATGGGGATAACATGATCAGATCTGAGCTTTAAGACAACACTTTGTTGCCAATATTATGATAGATGAGTAGAGAGAGACTTGTGACCAAATAGTAGGCTGCTACAGTAGTGCAAGGAAGAGATGACTAGGGCCTGAATAGATTGGTGACTGTGAATAAAGAGTATGTGAAAGATGTGGAGATAGGAAGGACAAAATCTATCAATTGTTTGGATATGTGGGAGTTGAGGATGACACTAAAGTTGTGAAGGTGGCTTATTGGAAGTTTGCTAGTATCCTTGACAGTAATAGGGAATTTGGAGATGATTGGAGGAAAAGATAGTGAGGTTTTTTTTGTGTTTTTATGGTATATATTGAGTTTGAGATGCATCCATTTTGAAAGGTCCAATAGGCAGTTGGCCATGGGGGGCCAGAGCTCAGGAAATATACTAGGGCAGGAAATGTAGATCTGCAAATCATCTGCATGGAGATGGGAAATGAAATCCATGGGAGCCTAGTAAATGAGAAAGTGTGAAGAAAAAAAGAGTAGAAACCCTTGTATAGAGCCTTAGTGGACAAGAACAATGAATCAGCCGAAGAAACTGAGAAGTAGTCAGGTGCCAGATGCTCAAGAGAGATCAAGAAAGTTGAAGATCTTGAGAAAAGGCCATTAAGAGACCATTGGCAGTTAAGAGATCACTAGAAACTTTCCAGAAATTGTTTTCAGTTGAGTGATGAGACTGGAGGCCAGATTGCAAAAACTTAAGAGAGGAATGGAGGCAGAGGCATTGGATGTAGTCACCTTTTCCAAAGAATTTTGATGAGAAAGGGAAAAGAGATATGATAGTGATAATAGAATGTTCATACATTCAGTATGTATATCCTAATATGTTTAGTATTACATGGATTAGACTCTCCATTAATAAGTAGAAGATATGCAAATTGTTGGTTGATTTATATCTAAGAGTAAATGATAGGTTAAAGTGAAAACAATCATCACAAATGGGCAGTAGCAGGACCATACCACAAACTATTTGTGTCCAAGATAGCTACAGTACAATTTTGCCATTTCTACCCTATACATATTTTTGAAGAATAATGTTAATTCAGAGAAAGGTCAAAACAGTTCCATAAACAAACAAAACCCATTAAAGATGTTGGCATCCCACTAGAGGAAGCCAAACGTTCTTGGTTCCAAGTCAACTCTTTAAATTCTCAAGTTTCTTCCTTGGCTAATGAGAGTTTTTGACCACAGTTCTGTAAAGTTTTTTCCTTTTCTATTTACTTCTTCCCACTCCTCTACTCCCAATGTGTTTCGTCCTTTTCTCTCATGTTACCAGCCCTTTAACCAGATTTACATGAAACATCATGTAGTTTTTAAACTCCTGAGTTTTCTGTTTCATAAAAAATAATTATTTTGCCAAGTAATGCACTAGTCTCGTATGTTTTCTGTCATGTATTCACTTTTTTAAACTGCTTACCAAGTGGTAGTGTATCATTTTAATCAGAGAACCATCCCTTGCTTGATTGCAACATTTTCTGAAAACAATTTATCAGATTTATTGCCGTTGAATAGGTCCCAAAATAGGAAAGCTATGAAGACAGACAAACAATCGTAACCATACTCAAGGGCCTTCCATTCTAGTGGGAGAAAGGACAAGTGTGCCAATAACTGTGCTGTAAAGTGGAATTAGGAAAGTTTCAGAAAGAAAGGTACAAGATGCTCCCAGAACTAAGAGGAGATAAATATCACTTTTAGCTAAGAAGATTGTAGAATGCTCATGGAAGATGCCATATTAAAAAGCACTTAAGTGTTCTTAATGAGTTCAAAGTCACCAGTCCAGGATAAACTGTCTAAATATACTGAAAGAGCTAGCAGGTATGATTGTTGAATGCCAACAACTGTGGAGAATGTGCAGGTGTCATATGAATGGAGATGGGCAAATCTTCTCCCAGTTTTGTTTTTGTTTTTTAATGGGGAAGATGATTAATTACTTTAAAATTTAGGCTGTTGAATTTAAATTGAATTCCTGAAAAAACTCTAGAACATATTAAAGTGATGACTTTTAAGCATTTGGAAAAATAAGTGGTGATCTTTAAGAGACTGCATAGGTTCGTCAAGAACAGGTCATGCCATTTCTTTTTTTGTTTTTAATATTTATTTATTTATTTTTAGTTGATAACATTCAGTTCCACAAACTTTTGAGTTTCAAATTTTCTCCCCCTCCCCAAGATGGCATGCAATCTGATATAGGCTTTACAAATACATTCACATGAAACATATTTTCACATCAGTCATGTTGCAAAGGAGACTTTTAACCAATGAAATGAACCATGAGAAAGAAGAAACAAAACAAAAAAAAGGAGCAAATAGTATGCTTGCATCTGCTTTCAGCTGCCATTTCTTTTTTTGTTAGGATTAGTTCTGAAGCAATCTTCTCTGGGCCATTTCATGACCTTGCACTCATAGTGGTGGATGAAGATCCCAAAAGACAAATGACTAATTATGACTTCCCCCAAGATTCTAAGGATAACTCAGAGGGCTGAGGACTTTTTTTTTCTGAGCACTGTCTCAATGAGTTCCCATCAGCTGTGCTCCTCCTTATTGATTATCCAATTGATATCTTTTAGCCAGACATGGTTAATTAACTCCAGAAAGGGTTATTGCTTATGTGGTATAATAAGCCCTGAACCTGCCTTTCTTCAGTGTGTCTAGTTTATCCTTGACTCTTGATGCAGATCCTGCCATGAATCACTATGGTTCTGGGGTCACCATTATAAATATCCCAATGCAAATCCAAATCTTCAACCTTTTGAAGAGCAAAAGGGCATTCTCTGGTCAAACAGGAGGGGAAGAGATTGAGACTCTTTCTTTTTCTTTCCCCAAGCAATTCTCCCTTATTTGCTGGGCTTTAGTTATTCCACCATTAGGCTGGCCTGTTATTAGAATGCTGGGATCTGAATTGGTTTGCTGTTTTATTGCAAATCCCCAAGAGGGTGACTGATTCTCTTTAACTAACCAGAAGCCATTTCCCAAGTTATCTTTCATTCAGTCTTTCATTTCTTACCTAGCCTTAATCACCAAATGGGCATTGCCTCAGTCAAACTGAGACCTGGGAAAGACCTTAGCTTAAAAAGGCCAGGGTCTCCCATGGCATCCAGGGCCATCTCCACTCATCCTGTTCTATATCTTGCCACTGGACCCAGATAGCTCAGGGGGAATAAGTGAGACTGGTGACTTTGCATAGCCCTCCTTCACTTAAATTCAATTCACTTGCAAGTCATGGCTCTACCTTCCTGATGTCATGGTCCTCTTAGAGAACAAAGGACAAATGCTACCACCACCAACAACCACATAATTTATACTTTCAGTTGATTTTATAAAGATATCTAGAAATTGTTCATTTCTTATTCAGTCCTTTGATTTATTCTGTAACTCAATCATCTCATAAAATTATATCTAGAAATTGTTCATTTCTTATTCAGTCCTTTGATTTATTCTGTAACTCAATCATCTCATAAAATTATCTGGGCATAGAGCATCTTATTAGTTACATTAACTGGGGTTGAAGGTTGTGGAGTTTACCTTTTACATTATACTGATAGAATAGACTAGAAGATTACTCAAGACATAGGATACCTCAATTTTAGCAGAGTTTGACAAAATCTCTCATTCTGTCTTTGGGTGGTAAGATGTAGTTACAGAACAAACTAGTTTGAGGAGTTTGAAAATTCTTGAATGACCATACCCAAAGGGTAGTAATTAATGAGTTAATGTATTAATGTCAAAGAGAGGTATTTAGTAGAATACTCCATGGAAAGGTAGATGTGTGTGTGTGTGTGTGTGTGTGTGTGTGTGTGTATGGGTGTGTATAAAATATACACCTATGTATTTGGTAGAGTGCCTCAGGGAGACATAATTATCACTGATAATTTATCAAACTCTAATGAAACAGAGTTGGTAGATATGGATAACAGAATCAAGTTTCAAAATAAGTAGTAGACTAGAGTATTTGACTTAAAGTAATAAAATGAAGTATAATAGAGATAAACATAAAAATTACATTTAAATTTTAAAAAGTAAATGCACGAGTATAATATAAAAAAGGCATGGATAAAGACAATCGTTTGAAAAACATTTAGGAGTTTTAGTGGAGTGAAAGTTCAAAGTATGTCAGTAATATGACATGGTGCATGTGTTCATCCTTCGTTGCTGAAGAAGGCCATGCCATCAGAGAAATAATGACTTAATTTGCACTTGACTTTGTTTGGAGTGAGGGAGGGCTGTGCAGGTCACCAGCCTCACTTCTCCTCCAGAGTCATCTGAATCCAGTGACCAGATATTCATCAGGATGACTAGAGATGACCCAGAATGAGGCAACTGGGGTTAAGTGACTTGCCCAAGGTCACAGAGCTAGTGAGTGTCAAGTGTCTGAGGTGAGATTTGAACTCAAGTCCTCCTGACTCCTGCACTGGTGCTCTATCCACTGCACCACCTACCTGCCCCCCCCCAAAAAAGGTAATATAAAGATGTAATGTCCAGAAAAAGGGAGGTGATTGGAGATGACCAATGTATTCTGGTCAGATGGTCAAATTTAATAAGTGTTCAGTTCCAGATGCCACGTTTTAAGATATATGCTGAAAATACGAAGTGCTGTCCAAAGGGGGAGACCAAGGTGGTGAGAAGGCTAGGGAACCCAGATTCACCTCCCAAATATAATGAGGCATAGGAATAGAAATTTGTGTAAGGCTAGATTATAAATAGGGCAGTTAGGATGCACAGTGGATAGAGCACTGGATCTGGAATCAGAGAGACTTATGGTCCTGAATTCAAATCTGGCCTCAGATACTTACTAACTATATGACCCTGGGCAAGTCACTTAACCCTGTTTGCCCCAGTTTACTCATCTGTAAAAGGGGCTAGAGAAGGAAATAGCAAACTACTTCAGTATCTTTGCTAAGAAAACCCTAAATGGAGTCTCAAAGAGTCAGACATGATTGAAAAACAACTCAACAAGAATAAGATTACAGAAGTATTTAAAGGCCAGGCTGATGAATTTTTATTTTATATTTATAGACAGTAGGGAGGCTTTGAATGATTTTGAACAGGGCAGTGGCAGAGTAAATAAGAATGACTGCTTTTATAGTTGTGTAAAGGAGGGACTAGAGTGAGAAGAAACCAGATGAGACCCTATTATGATAAGAAGTAGGAAAGGGTGTGCTGGAGGTGGGGGAATAAAAAGGATATTGGAGTAAGAGAGTAATCTCAGGGTGAGGTGGTACAGTTCCAGATGATGGTATTTAAGACAAATCTGCAGTAGTGAATGGCTACAATGGGATGAGTGGAGGTTGCCAGTCAAGAACATAAAGTTAGACTAGAGTACTTGGTTGGTTGTTGTCCTTCATCTTTGAAGAGGACCAAAATGACATCACCATTGTAAAGTGAAATTTCAGTGTCCAACTGTGGCTGATCAGACCAATACGAGCTCAGGATGCTCTACCACAGGTTGGGCACAGATAGTCCATGTAAACATTTGGGTGAATATCCCAAATTTGCACATCCTGCGCTTAACTTTGTGTTGTATCAATTCTACTTTGCTCAAAGAGCACAGCACCTCTTCTTATGTAGCCATGCCACGTTGAACGGTCCTGTGCCAGTGTCTCCCATGTTGCACAGTCAAGTCCAAAGTTCTTGTGAGAGCCCTTGAGAGTGTCCTCATATTGTTTCTTCTGACCACTATGTGATCGCCTGCCCCATGCCAGTTCTCCATAAAATAGTCTTTTTGGCAAGCATACATTTTGCATTCGAACAACGTGACCAGCCCATCAGAGTTGCTTCCTGAAGCATAGTTTGAATACTTGGCAGTTCAGCTCAAGCAAGGACTTCAGTGTCTGGTACCTTATTCTGCCAGGTGATCCTCAGAATCTTCCTAAGACAGTTCAAATGGAAACGATTCAGTTTCCTGGCATGGCGCTGGTAGACTGTCCATGCTTCACAAGCATATAACAATGAGGTCAGCACAATGGCTCTGCAGACCTTCAGTTTGGTAGTCAGTCTAATATCTCTTCTCTCCCAAACCTTTCTTTGGAGCCTCCCAAACACTGAGCTAGCTCTGGTAATGCGTGCATCAAACTCATTGTCAATGTGTACATCCCTGGAAACTATATATCAAGGTAAATGAACTTATCCACAGCATTCAAAACTTCTCCATTTGTTGTAACTGATGGTTCCATGTGATGGTGTGGTGGTGGCTGATGGAGCACCTGTGTTTTTTTGGTGTTATTTATTAGGCCAAAATTAGCTCAAGCAGCAGAGAATTGATCCATCCTTTGTTGCATCTCAGCTTCAGAGGCTACATTGAGTGCAACAGAAAATCATGTACTGACACTCTCCCCACTTGGTTCTTGGCTTGTAACCTTTTCAAACTGAAGAACTTACAGTAGCTGACCTTGGTGCTGTGTTCATCCTCATTGAAAGTATTTGTCAACATGGCTGAAAACATCATGCTAAAAAGCACAGGAGCAAGTACACAGCCCTGCTTCATTCCATTGGTGACTGGGAAGGCATGAGAGCTTTTTCCATTATCCAGAACCCAGGCAAACATGCCATCATGAAATTGATGTACACTATTGATTAACTCCTCTGGGCAACCAAATTTTGACATAATTTTCCATAAGCCCCCACGACTAACAGTGTCAAAGGCCTTGGTCAGATCTACAAACGTTATGTACAGACCTCTGTTCTGCTCCTGGCATTTCTCCTGGAGTTATCTGGCAGCCTTTGACACTGTTTGTGGAGAGTACTAGTGAAAAGCTATTGTAATAGCTGTTCAGTTTGTTGTGGATTCTGGAGAGAGATAGGATGGAGAGGTGCAATCAATTACTCAACACACATTTATTAAGCATCTACTATGTGCCAGGCACAGTGCTAAACACTATGAAACAAAGACAAAAATCATTTAATTCCGGCCAAAAGGAGTTTAAATTCCAAGGAAGAAGACACATAAACATGTGTAGGGTGGTATACATATATCAATTATTGATATACCCACACGTATGTGCATATTTATATGTGCACATACTTTTACATGTAATATAAACATGTAATAAATATGTGTATATGCATGTATAGCTTATAGTTAGCACATGTATGTCAGTACACATACACACACAAGAAGCATAATGTACATTTGGGAGATGGGGAGAAAACACTAGTAGCTAGGGGTGGAAAATTGTAAATCAAATGATGAAGTCATTGGGGTGGGTGTCAAAAATGTCCAGGAGTTTGGTAGATAACAATGAAGAATACACATAGGATTAGGTTCCTATAATTGAATGATGAGAACTTTATAGAGGAGGTTAAGGGATGGTGACAGGACAAATTTTGGAAATATCAGTGGTGGGACTGAGTACTAGCATCATAGCATCATAGAATTGGACTTAGGAAATATTTTAGATCCTATTGAGTCCAACATCCTCATTTTATAGAGAAGGAAACTCTCTCAGAGAAGTTCAGTGCCTTGCTGAAGATTATGCAGCTAATAAACATCTAAAGCAGAATCTGAACCTAGGCCTTCCTGACTCCAAGATTATGGCCCTATCTACTACATCAGGGTATTTCAATCCTCGTTTTGGTCGTATGAGTCAACTGGAGTTGAGTAAGAAGTAGATGGAGAAGACTTGCAACATCATCTGGGCAAGACTAGGCTGGACTGATGCAAAGAGATTCATGATGCACCTGAGAAAAGACTCAAAGATAGAAGAGAGTTTGTTTACAATAAATCATGAATATCAAAGGGCCATAGAGTGATGGAATGGGATGAAATGGGCTTCATCTTTGTCAGAATATGAACTAGCACCTTCTATGGCAATCATAGTTTCATTGGCTAGT
>CM053771.1:223053777-223073937 GCA_028658325.1 Potorous gilbertii | reverse complement strand
TCTCTGTCTCTCTGTCTCTCTCTCGTAATACCAGCTCCTTTCAAGGCTCAATTCAAGTGCCATCTCTTCCAACAGATCTTTCCTTGTCCTTCCCTCCACATGGTAATGCTTGCCCCACAAAACTTAATTCACTGATCTTGTGCAGATTGTTTCCCTCCAGTAGAATATAAGCTTCTTGAGGTCAGAGACTATTTCATCTAATGCTATGCCCAATACATTTAGTAAATGCTTATGCAGTGAGTGAGTGTGGGTTGACCATCCACTATCAATCACCTCATATTTTTCATACTGGTGCATGAACACCTACTCACTCTCTAAGCTGGTTCACTTACTGTCACCTGTACTCACACTGGCAAATCTAGATTTGTAAGAGGACCACCAGCTCATGGTTATATTCAAACTCTCTCTGGGTCCTAAGGGAAAACACTCCCTCTATACATCAACTCTTGAGCCCCCACCAATGTATTTTCATTTACATGAACCCACCACTCACAACAATGTTACTTTCAGATCATAAATATAACTTTTACTTACCAATAAAACAAAATAAAAAATAAACGCCATAGTTGCTCATGAATAAAAGCAAATTCAGGAATCACAATCGATAAACTTGGGTCACATTCTTGCACTAATATGCTCAATATCCATGCGAGAGTGTTAGTTTCCAGTTGCAGAAATCTTGCACTGAGAATAGGAATAAAGAAAATTCATGTGGCTGCCATAATTCACAAACCTAGAATTGTAAACTTTGGGTATTTGCTTTTATCTATCCATAAAAGTTCTGTAATGAACCTATCTTCTTACATTGAACATATACTTCCATTGCTAACCTAGGTTGACCGGCTCAGCTTCTCTATCTCTCAGAGTTAAAATCTTACATAAGACACTGTATGCTAAGGACTTCAGGGTTATTCTCTTTACCTCCATTTTCTCAGTTACAAAATTAAGGTCCTGGATCAGTTGACCTTTAAGGTCTCTTCTAGTTCTATATCCATGATCATTTTATTTTGCAATTTGACCCCCACTCCCTGCTTCAGGCTTCTCTGACCCCATCTGAGAGGGCTGAGGGAATGGGAAGATCCTCTGCCACCAGGGGTTCCTCTGCTCCTTGTTTTTGCTTCATTTCCTCCTCTACCCTGGACTCCCAGACCCTATGTGAACTGCTTGACAATTCACATCACTTAGATGAGATACTCATCCAATTCTATTTTTTCTCATGAGATGAAGAAACACTAGACCATACCATCTATTTTGCTTCTATACCCTCTAGACCCCTCATACTATCACTTGACATATTGATACAACCTAAAGACCCCTGGGTGTTGACATCAACCTTGCTATTTTTCCCTTATGATTTCCAGGCCTTTCCATTACCCTGCAGCTGAATTTTCTTTTGTATATTGTCTTTCCCATTTAAAGTATAAATTTTTCAAAAACAAGAACTGTTCTTACTTTTTAAAATTTATAATTCCAAGTGTTTAGATGAATTCTTGGTGTAGAGTTAGCACTTAATAAATGCTATTCATTCAATTATTTATTATAGCAATATTGTACATCATTGTTATCTGTGTTTTATTCTACTTTACCTCCCTACTAGATTGTAAATGCCATAACATCAAGGGGCATGACTTATGTAAATTATGTATCTTCCTAGTGTTTGTCATCAGGTTCTGTACAATCAATCAATAACACAATCAATAATCAATGACACACAACTACCCTCTATGCGTCAGACACTGTTAGACATTGGAGACACAAAGATAAAATTAAAGCAGTCCCTGTCCTCAAGAAACATACATTCTTATAGGACATCATAGACATTTACATTCTTGCTAAATTAATAATTTGAATAAATTAGTCAATTTCTCGCAGGGAAAGTTAAATGTTAGTGTATTGATGTGTCCAAATGAAATGTTATATTTAAAATATTCCTGATAAAGTATATATCTTTGTCTTTTACAACATTATCTGAAAATATACTACTATATTTCATTGAACCGATAGTTGATCACTGGTGTCTTTTTGTTTTAGTAGATCTTAAACAAGGGTGCACTACAATTTTTTTTCCTGTACCTGAATACAGCCTTTTCTGTCTCATCTCTCATGTTTCCCTTTATCAGCATTATGCAGTATCTATAATTGGCATTTTCAAAGTCACTCAGTTTGCTTTTTCACGGAAGATTTTTTTTTTTTTTACCCTTTCTATTTCCCTTGACAATGTACTTGACCAGGGTATTTCCAAAATGACTTCAAGATTGAAAGTAATTGTTATTTCTTTTGCAAATGTAGTTGCCATTTCCAACCTAACTGGAAATACAAGTAACTGATCAATCCTCCCCCCACTCCAATTTCTCACCTTTTTTATTTGTTATCTTTACAGATTTTTATTACTATTGCATTGGGATTCTTATTCAACTATTTCAAGCTAGATTGTCATTCTTGTAGCTATTTGATGAATGTAAGCTCCTTGAGGGCAGTATCATTTCATGTTTTGGTTTTATATCTCTAGGAGCCCAGCATCATATCACCATAAAAATTTACTTAATAAACGCTTCTTTGAGTTGAATTCCAGATTTTTATTAAATACATTGAAGAAGTGCTTAGATATTTCAATTGAAGAAATGTAACTATTTATAATAGCTTTCCTTTGCCCCATGGTTCCAGCCAGGGTTATGTGTGTTGTGTGGTTTGTCCTTTGTTCTCGAAGAGGACCATGACATCAGGCAGATGATGCCACGACTTGCAAAAGACTTTGACTTGAGTGAGGGAGGGCTGTGCAAAGTCACCAGCCTCACTTTCTCCTCCAGAACCATCTGCGTCCAATGGTCAGATATCTAAAAGACAACTGGAGATGACCCAGAATGCATTGTGAGACTGGCCATTTTAGGCTAAGGTCTTACCAGATTCTCGATTTGAGTGAGATACACCCATTCAATGAATAGGTTTCTTTAAGTAGTTACTCAGGGCATAGCCCCTTTAACAGTAATGATAAAAAAATCACACTGGGAGGGGAAGACCCTCAGGGTTCCTGAGTAAAAGAGAAACAGTTACTATTTAGTATGTAAATAAACTCAGGGTTGCTAGCCAAAAGAGAAACAGCTACTATTTACAAGAATGTAGCTCTCCTCTGAGCTAGGAGGACCCAAAGCGAGAACCTGAAAAGACCTTAGCTTAAAAGGGTCAAGGTCTCGCACTACATCCTGGGCCATCTCCAATAGTCCTGATAGATATCTGGTCACTGGACCCAGATGACTCTGGAGGAGAAAGTGAGGCTGGTGACTTTGCACAGCCCTCCTCCACTCAAATCAAAGTCATTTGCAAGTCATGTCATCATATCCTGGATGTCATGGTCCTCTTTGAAAGTGAAGGACAAACCACAACCTGGGAGTAGGCCTAGCTGCCTGAATGGGGACCTAGCTAGCCAGTTCTATTTGGGCAATTCAGCTTCTGCTCTCCTCTCCTCCCCTCCCCTCCCCTCTCCTCCCCTCCCCTCTCCTCTCCTCTCCTCTCCTTTCCTTTTCCCTTACCTGAGGATGTTCTGCCCAAAGGAAGGTAAATTTTGATGGCTAAAACTTGCCTAGTTAACTCAGGGTTTACTGGCTACATTTTTTTTCTCAAACACCAAACCTTAAACCCAATTCACTCTGATCTCAAGAATTGGACAACAATAGGTCTTTAGACAGGGTCATCCTAATATAAGAAGTAGTAGTAGGACATTGGTAAGAGGGCAGAAGTCAGAGGGTCCCAATTCAAATCTTAGATATGTTGCTAATTATCTGTGTGACTTTGGACAAGTTGCTTAACCTCTCTGGGCCTTGGTTTCTCATTTGTAAAATGAGAAAATTGAATTAGATAATGAAGATCCCATTCAGTTTTAAATCTATAATCCTAGGGAAATTTTCAGTGTGTCACGTGAATACAATCATCTTGGAGCTAGATTTTGGTTGCCTCTCTCAAGGTAATCTGTTGGTAGTTTTTTCTATATTGCTCTTAGCCAAAGTCATAGAATTTTAAACAAATAACTAATTGATGCTGCTGCCACTAAATCCGTTCAAACAAGAAGTGAAAATGTGATCAGGGATGGTTTTCTTCCTAGTGACATATGTGGTGCTCCTAAGGGAAGTTATGTTTGAAGCTGATAATCAGTTTCACTAGCTGGCAACATTAGTGACATTTTTACATGATTTATGTGCCTTTTCGATAGAATTTGGGGTTTGTTTCCTATAAGAATTTTAGACTATTAGAGCTAAAAAGCAATCCTTTATAGATTACATAGTCTAAACCCTATAGTTTAGACTGCCAGGTGTGAGAAATTTGACTGTGGGGAATCACAGGACTTCCCAGGCAGGGTTAGGGAGCTAGCCCAGAACTGGCTGCCAGCTGCTTCCCTGGTAGCAGACCACTAGGAAGATGCATGTGAGATGCCCTTTGGCATGCCCATGAGCGGTTCACAGAACTTCTCAGGCCAGGTCAGGAAATTAGCCTGGGACAAGCGCCACCGCTCATCGCTGTCCTGGTAGCCAGCCATAGGAGGGTCTACATGTGAAGCCCCTTTATACAATAAACACCTACTCACTGAAAGACCTCAGAGACAGAGTGGGCAGGGAAAGGCATTTTATTATGTTTCCTGTGAGCAAGCAGGTGAGGAGCTTACTAGGAACACTCATACTGATACAGAGGCAGGAGTAAGGTTACCCAGTTCTGTCCCTCTTGCTATAGTTAGAGCGAGTCAAATTACTTAAATTCTTTACATTCTTTTCGTTACATCTCCCTTCAATATGTAGATTATGTAGATTTATGTAGATCAGATAGGTGTGGTTATGAAGGTACTTGGGATCAGGATATGACCCCTCAGGTTTGAATTGGTTTTTCCAGTTCAACCTTTCTAGTTGTCCTGGACCCTGGTGGTCCTTGTCTTGGTAAGATAAAGTAAATGAACTTCCCCACAAATGCTGATTATTTTCCAATAACTTTTGTGGAAGCAAAAGACACAATAGTATCTCTTACACAGGGTTGGGGAACCTGTGGCCCCAAGGTCACATGTGGCCCTCTACATTCTCAAGGGTGAACTTGAGGACCTAGAAGGTCACATGTGGCCTCAAGGCCACCGGCTCCCCACCCCTGGCAGAGATTAGGAAACTGAGATGAGCAGGAGTTAAGTGGCTTGCCAAAATTCACACAACTGGTTAGTGGCAGAGATAACTGAAGATCCAGGCTTCTTGACTTCCTTGACTTCTGAAGATCCAGGCTTCTAGTATTCTTTCAGTTACAATATAATATCTCCTTATGTAAGAGGATTTAAAAATCACTATTTTTACTATTTATGGAAACTGCTTATTTTAACTGTAGTAGTTTGTGGCTTCCTGGCATATTTACGGAAACAGAAAATGAAGATAGCTTATAGACATATCAAGGGAGTACAATATGCAACACATTAAAATGTAATAAAACACTAAAATTTTTATAAGATCATAGGAACCTAGATTTAGATTTAGATGGAAGGAACTTTAGATCTCATCTCTTCCAATTCCTTCACTTTCCAGATGAGGAAAATAAAGTCTAGGGAGGTTAAATGATTTATCCAAGGTCATACAGCTGTAAATGTCAGAAAAAAAGATTTGAACCTTGTTACTCTGTCTCGCTATATGTTGTACTTTCCATTGACCTCTTCCCTATGTCTTAAGAAAAACATGCCATTGCTTGTGACAGAATTTAATGTCAGGAGCCACCAAGCTGATCTCAAGCTCTTCTTCACCCTTTGAAACAAAGAAGACCTTTTAACTTTACTGCTGTGATCAAAGACAGATCTCACAGCTGCTGCACAGCTGGGAGTGGATCAAAAAGGTGTGAAGCAGGGGGCTGCTGTATCTATGATTGGCCAAACTATTACTTGATAGATTGTTTGACATCTCCCTTATCAATGTAATTTAAAGGGTCATTTCAGCTAAACTGTTCCAGATATCCTTGAAGTTAATGTTTGGTGATCTAAAACTGCTTGGTTGGGGGAAGGGAGTGAATGATAAACTCCCCATAACTTACATCCAGGTCCTATTTCCTTCCGACAAATTCCCATTTCTATGGGAAATTTTTCTACTATAGAATAGAAAAAAAATTCCATTTTCTAGATTTTCTCCGAAACTACCTAGCCCACCAAGAGGAAATCATGTGGTTCCTAATTTATCTACCCTGGGAAGCCGATGGCTGAGTCATCCCTGCTGGGACCTAAGCCCCTGTGGTTCCAGGCAGTCTCAGTACAGGATGCCAGAACTGATGCTCAGATAACCAAGTTGTCCCCTCTGGCATCAATATCGATTTATCTCAGGATCAAATTCAGGACACTTGGATCATAAAACTAACACAGTGCATACCAGTTTCATTGGATAATCTGCTTTCTCCATGCTCCTCTGTTGCTAAGTCTTGACACTGTCATAGCTGCACTTTAAAGACACATTACATAGGTAAGAACCCTCTGTCCTTGGGGTTCAAGCAACGAGTTGTAAATCTTTATTCTTCCTCAAAACGTCCTTACAGGCAGTTGGTAGCACAGTGGTTAGAGCAAATTGACTTGGAGTCAGGAAGATCTGAGTTCACATTTGATCTTAGACAGATCACTGTATGATCCTGGGCAAATCACTTAACCTCCATTTGCTTCAGTTTCCTCAACTGTAAAATAGGGATCACAACAATACCTACCTTGCATGGTTATTGTGAGTATCAAATGAGATAATATTTGTAAAAAGTACTTAGTACAATATGGGCAAATAAGCGTCCAAGTGAATAGAACACCAGATCTGGAATTAGGAAGACATTCCTGAGTTCAAATCTGGCCTCAGACATTTATTAGCTATTTGTCAAGTCAACCCTGTTTCCCTTCAGTTTCCTCCTCTGTAAAATGGGCTGGAGAAGGAAATGGCAAAGCACTCCAGAATTTTTGCCAAGAAAACCTGAAAAGGGGTCACACAATGTCCGACTCAACTGCAAAACAACTAAACAATAATAAAACTTAGCACAATGCCTAATACATAGTAGGTGCTATATGTATAAATGCTCATTCACTTCTCCCATTCCACTTTCTAGGTTTACATCCTGGATCCCTCAGCAAAAGTTCTGGAAAGCTTCCGTTCTCCCTTTACAACTTTGTTCATACAAAATTAATTGATGCATCTTCAATATGGGCTCTCCTCTAATAGCCTAACAGCTCCCTGCTCCAAAATGCTGGAAGGATTTCGATAGTCATTTTATCTGTAGCAACACTAACAGGAGACAACAACTGGCCAGATGTCCTCCTGGTTTTGACCCTAGCTTTGCTCACTCTCAATCAAACTTCTGTAAACATTCTTTGTTAAGCAGAACCTTAGGACTAAGTTCACTTAAGTGCATGTGATCATTTTTCCTGTGGCTCCTTTGGCGGGAATTTTGGTGATTAAAACAAAATGCAAGGGAAGGGAATACATCTATTAAGCACCTGCCATGTGCCAGGCATGGTACTAAGCACTTTACAAATATTATCTCATTTGGTCCTCACAATAACCTTATGAGACAGGTGTTTTTTTGGTTTTCTCCATTTTACTGAGGAGGAAACTGAAGCAAACAGAGGTTAAGCAACTTGCCCAGGGTCACACAACTAGTAAGTGTCTGAGGATGGATTTGCACTCAGATCTCCCTTACCCCAGGGTCTACCTATTGTGCCACCTAGAGCAGCAGCTAGGCCTTCATGTGGTAAGGACACCCTTTCCTCTCCAGAATCCTTTCCCTTGTCGATGGGTTCTCTGAAATGTCTTGCTTGCTTGATCCTTTAATGAGTATAGTCCCTGGAGAAGAAAAATCCTTTTTGAGTGGATTCTAGGTCATGGTCAGGATTGGAATGGAAGAGTGGACCATGAAGATATAGACTGCTGAACGACTTTTTGACTCTGATTCCTCAGGTCAGACCTCTGCAAGGTAGGAGAGGTGTGCAAAGAGAGGCACGAGGCCCAATACTATGTGTAGGAAAGGAGGTAGGAAGTTACTCTCTCCCCTCCACAAGGCTAACATGGGGCCTACTTTCCCAAGAAGTGCAAAGGGAGAAGACTGTCCTGGTACCACATAAATCTCACAGTACTTTACAGAAAGATTGAAAATAAATCCTTAATTTTCCATGGAAGGTTATCTGATTTGCCTGAGGTCTGAGAAAGCTGAGAATCTCAATTCTGTCCCTCACTGTTGGTGCAATTTGCAAAAGTAGATTCATTATCTTGTTGAGTTTAGGATACACATTATTAATTTCCTTCCACAGATTTCCTGGTTGTATAGTGAGATAGAATAGGAGACTCAGTCCTAAGGTGTAGGTTATCAAGAAAAGCCTAGATTTTTTTAAAGACTATTTTCTGATTACATAATGCACTGAATTTCAGTTCTAGGAAGTTAAAGGAAAATATTTCCTTTGTAGTAGGCAGTGTCTGTTATGTTTGGGGGGAATTTTTCCAGTAAATCATCTAACAGCTGCTTTGCTGTACAGACATTGAAATTTTATCCTTTCACTGGTTACATACGCTTTTACTTTTGGAAATTTCACATGCTTTTCTTTACCGGCAATAATTTGTTCCCTAAATGCCAATTCCTGGGGAGAATTTAATAAAGGCTAACCCAGCAAGACACTGTTTTGAACAAACCCTATGGTTGCCTTTGGAATAGACTGTGGGTGCCATGTCCTCTTGAAGTGCAGTCCCTCATAAGGAAAGAAAATTACCATTGATAATCTAAGAATACTACCCCCAATTGCTAGTCATAGATGTATAATTATGCCTCTGCAGACTTTAAAAAAAATGGGACCTATCTTAATGTCATACCTCATGATGCATTTGTGTGCAAAAATATTTCATTTTGTATTAGTGATTCCATCTTGTTCTATTTGTATAGAATGGAATATCAAACTGATTATGGAAAAAAATAAAAGACTTGGCAGAGATCTGGCCAAAGGAATCCCTCCCCTGTGAGAGAAAATTCCTCCAGACTCCAGAGAGAGCTCTTTACTGAGGTGACCCCCAGGACAAATGCTTCCAATGAGTTTTCCTGGGCCCCAGTTCTCACAGTTGAATGGGTACAGCTTCCTCAATCCCATCTGGCTAATAGGGAGGCTGTGAAAATATCACATGATCTAAGAATCAGATCTAAGGCTTTAGAACTGGAAGAGAGATTTGAGAGAGTGAATAGGGTGCCTAGAAGTCAGGAAGATCTGAGTTTGATTTCCACTCTAGATACTAGCTGTATGACCCTAGGCAAATCCCTTAACCTGGGTGGTTCTCAAATTTATCTGTAAAATGGGGATCACAAAGTAGAGTCACAATGAGGACCACAAGGGCAATAGTAATACAGTGGAAAGTGGGGTCAATGTGGAGTCAGAGGGCCTGGCTTTGAATCTAAACTCTGCCACCTCCTCTCCATGGGACCTTGGGCAAATGACTTGGTCTATTTGGGTTTCAGTCTTCTCATTTGTAAAGTGAGAGAGTTGGACTAAATCGTCCCTAAGGCCCCTCCACGTATAAACCCATGATCTATGACACAAGATTTAAGAAGCTATACAAACTTCAGCAGTTTTAGCGATTATCTAGTCCAATCCCTTAATTTTATAGATAAGGAAAATGTGTCCTAAAGGGCTTTTGACTTGCCCAAGGTTACACACATAGTAAGCAAGAGTTAGAAGGCAGATTCAGGCTTTCTCACACCTTTCTCACACTAATTCCCATCACACAGCTCTACTTAAAGTTGAAGGACCCAGTGTTTCCATCTGTGCTCTGCCATTGCCAGATTTGTGACCTTGGGCAAGTCAAGACCTCCCTGGGTCTCAGTTTCCTTGTCTGTAAAATGAAGAGGAAGTACTAAATCAGCTCTAAATTTGATGATTCTAGGAGCCTATAATCTCAAAAAGCAAGGGGTCATAGTGAACAGAGAACCATTCTCAGAATCAGGACACCTGTCTTTAAGTCTCACTTCTGATACTTGCTGTCTGTGTTGTGGTGAGCAAGTCATCACTATAGAGTGAGAGCGTTGGTCAGCTACTATTTAAAAATTTTTAGATAAGTCCTGCCTCAGGCACTTAGTAGTTATGTGATCATGGGTTAGTTTCACCTCAGTTTCTTCAACTGCAGAATGGGAGTGAATGACAGCACCTGGTTACGATGAGGGTCAAATGATTCAATACATGTAAATCACCTTGCAATCTTAAAGCACTATATGAATGATCCCTTGGAGAAGCAAGGGGAACTGCTCACAGGCTGGACACAGAAATGGGGTTTTGAAACAAAGGCATAAAAAGCTTCGCTGAAGATCACATATGATATTAATCCAAATCTTCCCCATTAATTACCCCAATAGCCACAAGTCTATGTCTCCTCTTAGCTCCCTCCCCACCCCAGATCTTTCCTTTTGTTTCTCCCTCCCTCTGCAGAACAAAATGAAAAATGTTAAATATACTACAGTAAAAAGGGTCAGAATAAGGCTTCTTAATACTTCTCAGTTTTTTTCAGTATAAATTGCGAGAGACTGGAAGTGGCCCATGAAATCTTTTTTTTTTTTTAACTTCAAAGGTATGCAGAATGTTTAGTTTGCAAACTCCTTGTCTAAAGATTAGGACTACTTGCCCCAAAACCTAGTTACTGTAGGAATTTTAGAAGGATGATATGTCACCAACAGAAAAGATTCTATTCCTGGATAATCAAATTAATTTCAGTGAAGTGTAGTGAAACGGTGCCACTCTCGGAGCCAGGTAACCTAAGTTCAAGTCCTAGCTATGACATTAGACAGGTCTCCTAACTTCTCTGTGCTGTAGTTTCTTCAATTGCAAAATAAGATTAATATTATTTGCATTCCCTACTTCACAGGGTTGTTGTAAGAAAAGCATGTTATAACCTTAAAGCATCATATAAATGATCTTTTACTGAATTCATTCTTTAACCCCTTTGACTTCTAATGGCTTCTCTCTGTTAATTATTTCCTGTTTATCCTGTACAGAGCTTGCTTTGTATATATTTGTTTGTAAGTTTTCTCCTTCCTTAGACTAAGCTCCTTTTTTTTTAATCTCCAGACTTTAGCACAATACCTGGCACATAATAGCACTTAATAAAAGTTTATTGATTGATCAACTGATATCATCATCATCATTCATGACAAAATTTAAATAACTAGAAGATCCAAATAAATCTCAAAAATAAATCCACAAAAGGGCAACAGTTAAGATTACAGATAAAGAGACTACAAAGAGATCAGATGGTCTGACCTACTCATTTGATTAAGGATGTGCTAAAGGCAAAAGAGACTAAGAAGACTTTCTGAAAGTTATTTGGTTAGTTGGTGTCAGAGCCAAGATTAGAATGCAGGTGGAGTAACCTGGAAACCCCCTGTTTTTTTATAGCCTACTTTTTATCAGTCCAACAGGCAGTTTTTTTCCTAGTCACATTCCCTCCTTCTGCCTAGTAGCTTTTTCTTTTGTCAAAACTCTTCTCTTTAACATCCCAAATCTGGAAATTTTTATACTTAGAACATTCATTCCACACTAGAAATTTTCAGTCTCTTATTGATGGGTTAGTTTTCTGCCTCTGACTTCAGCGTGGGAAATCAATTAGACTCACAAGCCTTCTTCTTTCTATAAAACACCATGATCCATAGCTGACTCCTGAAGGACTGAGACCCCAGAGCTACCTGAGCTTCACTGAAAGCAAGGAATTGACCATCATCACCTTTCTCAATCTACTATGTCCTAAAGACCACTCTGCCCTAGAGTCCCTGGTGGCATCCTTGAATGTAGCCTTACCTCATTTTTTCCAAGTCCTTCAAGGTGTTGCTCTCAGCCTCAATGTGAAAGGCTATGATGGTTTGGAGGTATCAGTCCTTGCTCCATTGGGAGGGGGTTGAAGAGCTTTCCTACTTTGAAGGGTGGGTCTCTCCCGTGTGCTAATTAGATTGCCTTATTACCTGTCATCCTTCACTATTCCCTCATCCTCTTTTGGGTATCTCCAAATTAATCATATGGACTTTCCTTTTGAGACTTCCTTAAATATGCCAAGTAAATGGGTTTGTTACTTTCAACATTGACTTAATTATCTAATTCTTCTTTTAGTCCTAGTAACAGCTGCTGACAGCAAGTCCTCAGAATTCCAGTTCAGGAGTCTGTGTGTTCCAACATACTGCCCTGTAGTTAGGCAGAAAAGTCTATAAAAATGAAGAATCTGTTAAAAGAAAAACAAATCTATTAAAATAAAGAAAAATAGAGGTCTCTGTTCAGGTCGGAGCTACCCCTGAGGCTCCCTGGGAGAGTACCTAAAGTGTGTGGGTAGGTATGTATATACATGTCTGAGTATATGTGTGCATGTGTGTGTTTCTGTACTCCAGTGCGGTAAAGCATGGCAGGGGAATGCCCAAGAGAAGTAGAAATCTGGACAAAATCTCTAAGAGGAGGGTCAGACTTCTTCTCTAAGGTAACATGATGTAGTGAATAGCATGGAATAAGGAAGGCCTGAGTATGAATTCTACCTCAGACTTTGATTAACCATGTGATACTGGTCAAGTCCCTCAACCTCCCTAAATCTCCATTGCCTCATTTGCATGAGTTACAGTAAAGAGTCCTAGTTGAAGATGGGGTTCTTATTGAAGATATGGATCCTAGCTGAAGGTGGGGTCCTCCTATTTGCAGATGATATACTATTGGAGTAGAGTGGAAATAATTCTGCACATGTGTCTGACATCTGTCTTATATCTGTGCTTTATGTTTTATGTGCTAACGAGATCCTTACCCAATACACAGAGACTCCTTTGTCAGGAACTAACAGGGCTTTCTTAATTACTTGCAAATTTTGCAAAATCTACAGTTGTGTTTGTCCATATATCCGTAAGACCCAAGGCTATTGACAGTCTTTTTTTTAGGGGTGGGTGCATCTGGCCAGTGTCTTTTCTATGCCAGATCTGAATAGTCCAGGTCCTTTGTCTCCTCTTTTGGTTCCCAGTTGGACAATCATGCATACCCTTCCTATCTTACTTGGGCATCTGTTTCATGTAGCTTGTCCTGAATTCCTTTCTTCCTCCTCAGTTTCCCAGGAATGTGAACATCAATGTGAATGCTAAATGTATCTTTTTAAAGACTCCTTTTCTTTCCCCACTTTGATCTCACTAAAACCCTTCTTCCCACAATCCATAAAAATTCAGCCTTATGGATTTAGGAATTTTAGAAATATAACCAGACTATTACTGCTTTGGAATTTTATTTGATTTTTCCAGTTGGGAGAAGCAAACTTTGAATAACCTATCTGTTCAAGGTAGTGTGAGCTTGTTTATGCCACAAGATGGGCTGCACTGAACTCTAAAATATTCCAAATCCTCTTGAGAGAGATAAGAAACCACTCTGGGGAGTTTGGTTTAACCACCCACATAATAAAGACAAAGTGGATCAAGAATGTCTATTGCCCAGACAGACAATACAAGTAGCCAATGAATTGGACCCAAATTTAAATAGGAGGAGTAAAGTGGGTTAGAGTACCTTCAGGAAATTACAAAGCTCCTTTAATGATGCCAGATTCTCTCAGAAATAAAGATCCATGTTTTTAATATCAAGATTCTATAAATATAGTACATCAGAGAGTCATAGAACACTGTATCAGAAAAACTAAAAGATAAATATTATACAGAGGACAGCAGACAAGCAGATAGAAAAAAGCTTAACAAAGAACTTTACAGAACTAAAGCAAAAAGATTGTTTTATATATAATATGTATTTTTAATATATACATACAAATATATGTTTTACATATATTTCAATTATATATTATACGATTGAAAGCAGATAGGTGTCTCACCAGTTACAAGTGATGTATATCAGGTAGACAACCCAAATTCTCCATTTGGTATCCTTTTTAAAGAAAGGATGGCCCCAGTTTGTTAGGGTAGGTCACCTGAGATGTGCTCATGGGAGGACTTAGATAATATGTGAGTAGGGATGGAGGGGGTAATGATCTTCATTGTTTAAAAAAAGATGCAAATTGATGAGGTCATAGATACTTTGGAGTATTATTTATATTATTGTCCCTATAAATTTTCCAAAGAGTGACAATAAGAAACATGGAGCAATAGGAACAAGGTTTGACCAGAATATTGGTTACTTGTGGTGCTTCAAGGTTTCATTATTAGTATCGATGCATAGTGTTTTCTAAAATATTGGAAGATGTTTTTACCTTTAACTTCCAGATCTAATTCATTTCAATAAACATTTATTGAATGCTTAGGATAAGCAAGGCACTGTGCTAGGTGTTGAAGGGACGGATTTTAAAAAAATGAAAATTTCTGGTTTCTGGGATGTTGGAGGAACACATGTGCACTGACAGGTAAATAAAATGGAATTTGAGGAGGTTTTCTCTTCACAACTGAAGCGATAAAGGCAGAATTCACAGAACAGGTTCCATCTGAATACAGTCTTGAAGAAAGATAAGAATTCTGAGGAAGGATTGAAGGAGAGGATTCTGGGAATGATGGCTGACTTATTGGATGTACAAAGATGAGAGACAATATGCTGAGTATACTGCTGAAAAGGCAACCTGTCTCATTATTGAGAATTCCAAATATTGCAACAATAATTTTGAGGCACTATAGTCAAATGATAAGCTCAAGTTCAGTTAAGTCTCAGTTTCTCCATCTGTAAATCGGATGTCATTTTTGTTCAGTCATTTCAGTAATGTTCAACTCTCAGTGATCCCATTTTGGGTTTTCTTGCAAAGATGTTGGAGTGATTTGCCATTTTCTTCTTCAGCTCATTTTCCAAAAGAGGAACTAAGGCAAACAGGGTTAAGTTACTGCCCAGGGTCACACAACTAGTAAGTATCTGAGCCTAGGTTTGAACTCAGGAAGATGACTATATTACCTAGCTACCTACAAAGACTATCTATTTCTACCTATTTCATCTAAGTATAGCATGATATGCATGAATATATAAGCTATTTGGAGAAAAGAAGTTATGGTGAAATCCATATTTGTATTTTCTAGACCCCCTAGAACCTTTTTTTCTTTTACATCTGGGCTTCTACATCTGGAGGAGTCACTCCTGCCAGAGCGTTAATTGTTAATATCCTGAAATGAGCATTTTGCTTAACTAAGCTATTTGAAAGCAGGTACCATTTTTATTTTTGCTTTTGCATTTCCAGCACTGGACATATGACTAGATCTATAGTAGATGCTTAATAAATGTTTTGAATTGAACTCAGATATTGAAACCAAGGAATTGTTACATTTGAAAGAAATAATGCACAAAAAGAAAAAAAAATCCATTTTTTACTTGTAATTTACCATTGTGTCTACCTGGATGCAGTAAATATTGTACTTGTAAGTATGGTTCTTTTGTGGGGAATCTATTTGTGGGGAATTTAGAATTTTTATATGTTGCAAAGAAAACAAATTAGAGAAGAAAACAAATGAGGAAGTTTGAAAAAAAGTTAAAGAAATAGATTTATTCAGTTTGTAGAAGAAAAAACAGAAAATTTAGCAATTTTCTTTGAAGATAAGATAGATTTTACAAAGAGTATAATAATCAGTCTTGGGCTTTTTTTCCACAGAGAACTTTCAGTCTATTGGTATTTATGACTTCCAATGAAATTTCCAATGGCATGCTTCAGAAAAATGTGCTTTCCTTCGGTAAGTTACCTGCATCCTGCAGGTCTGAGCAGGTGATTCACTTAATTGAAGCCTCTTTGTTTTAGGAAAGGGCAGGAAGATAATCTGGAACATCAAATGTATCCTCCAATTTTCATTTTTGTTTTCAGGTGCTCAATGCCATGCTGGGTTGGGAATTTTCAATTAAAGTAATTACTGCCTTAAGCAATATATAGGTATAAAAAAAAATGCAAGTGATGCTGGTCTAGGTCATTGCCATGGAAATTTCCTCAGAAGTCATAAATAGCTCAGGAATCAGGAGATTCCATAGAATGTATGGAATGCTCCAGGAAGGCAGGAGTTTTGTTATGGTCCTTGTATCCTATTGGACAATAAGAGTGCCTTTCAAGTAGTAGGCAGTTAATGAATATTTATTGAATTAAAAATATAGAGAGAGATGAAGAGGGAGAGCATTCCAGAAATGGGGAACATTGAGCAAAGATGACCAAAAGTGAAAGATGGAGTGTCATGATCACGGAACAGCAAGGAGCCCAGTGTCACTTGACTGATGAGTACGGTGGGGAGTAAAGAATAAAAAGATGGAAGGGGTAGAGAGGAATTAGGTTATGAAGAGCATAAGAGAGGGTTTTGGATTTGATCTTGGATGATAGGGAGCTACTGGAGTTTACTGGGTGGGTGGGTGTATATTTGAACCTGCACATGGTCTGTTTTTCCAGCCTCAATAGTCCATTATGATTCTATGGAGAGCAGTAGGGGTGGAAGCAATTGAAGAATGGCCTACAAAACAAGGGTGACAAATTTGGACTTAATTTCAAAAGTAATTGGGGTGTAAAGGATGATTAATTATCAATAATGCCTTGGATGGATTTAAATAGCAAAAGATTGATAGCAAGGAGACCATTGAGTGTATTTCAGAAATCCAGGTGTTAAATCTATTCAACGAAAAGAAAACACATAAAAATTATGTTGCAGACTGACAGAGAAAGATGATGCAGTTGTTCATCATGGGAAAAGAAACTCTAGGCAATTGAGTGAAAAGAAAAGAGAAGCAAGTGTTGTTGTTTAGTTGTTTCAGTTTCATGCAACTCATCATAATCCCATTTGGAGTTTTCTTGGCAAAGATACTGGTGTGGTTTGCCATATTCCTTCTCTAGTTCATTTTACAGATGTGGGACTGAGGCAAATGATAAGTGAGTGACTTTCTCAGTTAAACAGCCAGGAAGTGTCTAATGTCAGATTTGAACTCAGAAAGATGGGGGTTCTGATTCCAAGTTCAGCACTCTATCCACAGAGCCACCTAGTTGCCAAGCAGTGGTTTAGCTCAGCACTTCTTAAACTGTGGGTTGTGACCCACAATGGGGTCTTGCAATTGAATGTGGGTATCTCATTTGGCAAAAATTTGGCAACAAAAAAAGGTTTCTGAACACTCAAAGACCAAAAATTAATTCAAAATCAAACATGTAATGAATCTGAGATGTTTCTGACAGTGCTTGCTTGCATTGCATGGGCAATCTCACTGCAGCCTTGGTTCTGAACATGCAACATAGGCACTTTGCATTGTGCATGCCATTATACCACACAATGCAAGTGAATGCTGCCAGAAACTCTCAGCTCAGATGTGACTATTATATGTTATGAATTGTAGTGTTTTTATTGTATACACAAAATTGCCAAATTAATTTTGGCTTGGGATTAGGAGAGAATTCCCAGCAATATCTGAAATGGTCCTAAACATACTTCTGCCATTTTATACTACAAACTTATGTGAAGCAGCACTCTCAGCATTGACAATTTTAAATCAAAATATTGATCAACTTTGAAAAATATTGAAGATACTCTATGTCCTGTGATATCAAATATTCTGCCAAGATTTAATTCTTTGTGTAAAAATGAACAAGGACATTTATCTCATTAGTATGCAGATTTATTTTCATCCTTAATAAATAGTAAAATTATATGTATACCAAAGAATTGTTTTAAAAGAAATTTCTTTCTGATTTGTTATCAGTAAATGTTTGATTTCTATACCTATTTTGTAGACCTATATACCTATACAAAAATTTCTCGATTGAAAAGGGGTCACAAAAAATTTAAGAAGCCCTGATCTAGCTGAGTGTGAAAAGTGAGTCTAAGAGAAGAGACATCATCATCTAAGTGGAGATAATGAAAGCAGAGGCTAAATTTCCAGGTGGTGTATGACTGGATTTTCAAGAAAGGAACAGAATGTAGTCTGATGCACTATAGAAGGTTAAGTAAGAAATAGAGGCAGTAGGTAGAGGCTATACTTTCAGTGATTTTGGATGTAAAAAAAAGAAAGGACACATAGGATGGTAGGAGGTAGGGTAAGCAGGATCGTGTAAAAGTTTAATTTTATGATAGAAACCTGTATAAATTTGAAAGCCAAAGAGAAAATGATCAAACTATATATTTTCAAAAAGTACTTGTTGAATTGAAATGGGTGTTTCTTGCAAGAGAGATAGTGGTAATTTATAGCAAAAAGTACAGTGTATATAGGTCACCAAACTCTGTAAGGTAAAAAAGATTTTTGATTACTTTTTATCTGGGTCATAATCAGATTCTGATGGAAAACAGGTGACCAATTTCTAAGGCGGCCCTTAGAGACATCTACCTGGTTGATGAAGGCACAGAAGGTAGTTCTAATTCTAACTTTTGACACCATTTTCTCTGTAGCTTGAATAAATTCTTTAATTTCCATTCGTTTGACACTTATTAGTGAGAGAATCTGTGTACATAATATATGCAAACAAAGCATAGAAAGAAAGAATTACTCTTTAACAATTTCAACTAAAGACTTAAAGGGATAAAAATGGATTTTCCACAATGAATATCTAGAAGAAATAAAGCCAGAGTTTTAAAAAATGAATTAAATCTCTGGAGAAAAGAATTATAAGGAAAATATATGACTTAGAAAGTAGTAAACCTTGCTCAAGTAATGGACTTTGAAAATTAGAATAGAACAAATAGAAGTAAACAACTCCATGAAGCAGAAAGAAATAATAAAACAAAATCAAAAGTTTGAAAAAATAGAAGCAAATGTAAGATATGAAAACAGCTCACATGAAAAACAGGTTAAAGTCATCATTTAAGAAGTTGTTAGTCAGTTAACAAGTATTTATTTAAGTTCCTACTATGTGCCAGGTATCATACTAAGTACTAGGGATATCTGGAAAGTTAGATAGCAGTCTCTGTTCTCAGGGAGTTCACAGTCTAGTGGGGGAGACAATACACAGACTACTATATACAAAGAAGATATGCACAGGATAAATAGGAGATAATCAACAGAGAGAAGAACCTAGAATTAAAGGGAATCAGAAAAGGCTTCTTGTACAAGGTGTAGTTTAAGCTGAGACTTGAAGAAAGCCAGAGGGCAGAGATAAGGAGGGAGAGAATTCCAGGCATAGGAGACAACCAGGGAAAATATCCAGAGCGGGAAGATAGAATGGGTTTTTTTTTTTTTTTTTTTGCAGAAAAATAAAGACAATGTCATTGTATTATAAAGTATTTGTAGGGGTGAAAGGTACAAAAAGACTGGACAACTATGAAGGGGCCAGGTCATAAAGGTATTTGAATACCAAGCAAGAGGGTTTTATATTTGATTCTGGAGATGATGGGGACCACAGGAGTTTGTTGAACAAGAGGGTGATATGGGCACCTGTACTTTAGGAAGATTGACTTGACAAGTCTGTGCAGGACGGACTGGAGGGAGGAAAGATTTGAGGTAAGGAGACCAACCAGAAGGCTACTGAAATAGTCCAGCCATGAGGTGAAGAAGGCTTTCACCAGAATAGTGGCAGCATCAGACCAAAGAAAGGCACATATACCAGAGATATTCGGAAGGTGGAATCTACAGCATTTGGTGACACATTAGATCTGGGGGGAGGGGATGAGAGAGAATGAGGAGTAAAGATGGCATATACTATATTTGAAGAAATCATAACTAAAAAGTTCCCTAATATGTTAGAACCAGATCACAAAGTAAGGATAGAATCTCTTATATTACCTCCTGAAAGAAACTCTTCCCGGCCGCCCCCCCCTCCGCAAAGTCTCAGGGATAATTTAGTCAAACTCCAGAGCTTGTAAAGCAATGAAAAAAAATGCATTCAAAAAAGGATTTCTAGTACCAAGGAAATACAGACAAGAGTTCACAAGATCTGGAAGCCTCTATTGTAAACAAGAGATTTTGAAATGCTATATTCTTATAAGATAGAGGCCTACAACCAAGAATACCTTATTGCACAAAACTGGGTATAATCCTAGGGAAAAGAATAGATCTTTAATGAAATAGAGGACTTTCTGATGAAAAGATCAGAGCTGAGTAGGAACTTGAAGATTTAAACATGAGTCAAGAGAAACCTAGAAAGTTAAGTATATTTGAGCAATTGGCAGGATCTGTATGATGCTGTAGTGGTAACATTTTAATAGGCAGAAAGAGAATTAGGTTTTCCTTCCAGTGCTTTAATGTCTTCAAAGGGTATTGAGAGGCTGAAAAAAGTGGCGGGGGGGGGGGGGGGG
>CM053771.1:222986233-223053677 GCA_028658325.1 Potorous gilbertii | reverse complement strand
TACAGGAGAAGGATATACAATAATAGAGGAAGGAAAGAGGGAGTAGGCATCAAGTGATCCTCACTCTAATCTGAAATAGAAAAAGGAGAACTGAATACAGACATCTTCATATATACACACACACGCATATGCATTCATATTCTCTCTCTCTTTTTCTCTGTCTCTATCTCTCTGTCTGTTTGTCTGTCTCTCTCAAGAATAGTTTGGTGTAGTAATATACTCAACAGGAAAACAAATGGAGTTGTGAAGGTGCATTTAAGAGAGAGGATAATCCTAGAAAGGAAATAGCCACAAGGAAAACAAATTTCCTGATCTTGAAGTAGGGGATTAAAAGGAAAAAAAGGGAGGGACCTAGACTGTATAAGAAGTGTTCATCAATTGGGAACTGTTGCAAAAATTGTGGTATATGAACACAGTGAATATTATCATACCATAAGAAATGATGCAAGATACTATTTCAGAAAATCCTGGGTAGTATGAACTGATGCAGGGTGAAGTGAGCAGAACCAGGGGAGCATTTAAACTGCAACAATAACATTTTAAAGAGAAACTCTGAAAGACTTAAGAATTCTAAACAAAGTATTACCTATCATGGCTCCAGAGGATCTACTGTGACATAGGTCATCTATCTCCTGACACAGGTGATGGACACAAAGTGCAAAGGCGTACGTTTTTGTATATGGCTCACTATGTGGATTTGTTTTGCTTAACTATGTTTGTTATAAGAATACTTTTCTTTCTTCCTTTCTCTCCATTAAAGGAGAGAGGAATTCAGAGGAGAGGAAGATTAGCAATAATGACACCAAAAAGAAAATCACTGAAAAATTTTTTAAAAAAATGAACAAAAGGAAAATGAAAAGGAATCACAGAAAAGCAGGATAGTTTCGAAAGTATAAACCTTACTATATATTTCTAAAAAGCAAGTGGTTTGAAATGGAGAGTCACGGTTTCATATAAAAACTTCCTTTTGTGTTCAACTGGGTGTATAGAAAGGTTCGTGCTTCAGTTAAGGATAAAAATAAAAATTGAAAATACCTGCTCTCTCCTTTGGAATTCCTTGTCCTATTGTTGATCATACCTGGGGCAAATCCCAACCCTAGACTTCCATCATCCACCATCTTTACTCCTCGTGATCTACTGCTGAATGGTGCTGGAGGAAGTCATGCAACTGTACCGACTGGATCTACTACAGATTTATGCTATGTAATGTTGACTGGAATCTTGCAGAAGCAAGGCAATCCTTTCATCCCTCCCTAAGTAACTATCCCATTTTGCATGGATGCTGTTAAGGATCTGGGCTCAAATCTTGCCTCTCTCACATAGTACCCATGTGACCTTGGGTAAGTCATTTTAAACTCATTGGGCCTCAGTTTCCTTACCTGTATAAGGAGGTGTTTAAACTAGATGATTAGTTCTAGCTCTAAATCTATGACATGACTAACCTCTTTTCTTCTCAAGACTCCCACATCACCCCCCCTCCAATTCTTTCAGCAGAAAATCTCACTTCATTCTTTACTGAATAAATAAATCATGTTCAGTGAGATCCCTTTTGTCTATATCTCAAAATTCTTTGACGTCATTCTCTATTCTCTCCTACTTTTATTCTAGACTCAGATGAAGAGATGGTACTTGCCCAGCCATTAGTATGGAGGAATTGGATAAATACTGTCAAAAAGTGATTGAAGTTTGCATTGATGAGAATTCTAAAGAGTATCCCTGGGTTGCACGTTATAAAAGCTTTGTTAATAGATGTAACAGTGATTACTTAGAATTCGTATTTTTTTTTTTTTTGCAAAAATGGTTACTGGTACATTTAACAATCATGTTTTTATAACAAACAGGAGATTACTATTGTTATTATAACAACATTTAATTATTAGGATTTACTGAAATAATCTAAAAAGAATTGAAATGCTTTCCTTGAAACTGAATGAGTCTCTAATATTAAGGATGCTTATTTTGTACTTATGATGCTAACCTTTTAGAAGTGATGTTATCGGTGGGTTTTCATTATATTCCATGTAGCTATCTATCTGCTCAAGTGCTCATGAGAACTTGCTTTAAAGACTTAAAACACTGTTAATAAAGTTCTTTGGATTCAGAGTCTAAAATTGTTTTGGGTAGAATGGCAATTTTTGGCACCTATAATCAAGTTAATAAATGTCTTCTTATAAAACTTCCATTTTCAAAGGGTTGATTGACATTTATAGAATACAATATTTCAGTTTAGGAAGGTGTTCCTATTTCAAAATATTTAATCTTTTGTTTGTGTTTACCTGCTATGGTCATTAAATATAAGTGGTGGAATGTGAGAGAATTAAATCGCATTTAAAAAAATTCTTTGCTTCTTTCAGGTTTGATTTTCAAGAGTAGGCATTTTTTGTTTGAATAAGTTGCTTTGTCTCTCCTCAAACACTTGGGGTCCCAACCTGAGAGTTACTGTTTATAAATCATAAATCTGCTGGTTTGGTTATAATTCTCTAATTATATTCATATATGTATATATATATATGTATACATATAAATACACACATATGTATATATAAAAGAAGACTTTAAAAGAAGTCTTTGCCAATGTGAAACTATTGAAATCTTTCACATAGTCCCCTCCCATTGCCTCTGGCAGATTGTTCCTACAATTTTCCCCTTTTCTCAGTCTTCAGTCTGTCCCTATCTACTGATTCACTGCCATCTACAGACTTGTTCAGTTTTTTTCATATTTAAAAAACCTCTGCTTGGCCGTACCATCCATCCCCTTAAGCTACCATCTTATATTTCTCCCTTCTCTTACAGGGCCACATTCCTTAAGGGACAAAAAGCTACCTCTACTTCCCCTCCTTTTAGTTTCTTCACAGTCTCTTGCATTCTGGCTTCTGACTTATCCTTCAACTGGAACAACCCTCAGCAAAGTTACATATGATCTATCATACACCAAATCTGATGATCTTTTCTCAATCCTGACCTTTCTTGACCTCTCTACATTTGACTCTGTTGATTGCCTTTTCCTGGATATACTTTCCTCTATATATAATTTGGCCTTTTTTTTTTTGGTGCATTTCCAGCTCACCAAACATGGAGACACCCATGTGGAAGACTCCAGAGAACTGCTTCTGGGTAAAGACATCCCACAAGAATAGGAGTCGTCTTTTTCCTTTGCTTATAGAGAACAGGTTGCATCTTTAAAACTACCAGCCTAGGACAGCTTCATTCTCCTCCCTATCCCTCTCTCCTTCCCCACACTGGCATCTAAGGAAGAGAAGGGAGAACGTAAAGTTACTGTTTAACTACAGCACAGGGGACATGAACTGACCTGAGTGGGGAAATTTAATTAAATTAAATAAATTAATAAAAAAATTTATATGACACTATGTTGGGCACTTTGAAAATCACTTTATAATTTGATCTTTACAACAACCATGGGAGAAAGGGGCTATAATTTTACAGGAAAGGAAACATGTCAGAGCAAAGAGATGTTAAGGGTCACACCACTAGTAAGTGTCTGAAGCCAAATTTAAACTCGGGTCTTCCTGACTTTAGTCCTGAAATTCTATCCATTGTACCAACTAGTTCTTGTCTAGCTAAGCAAAGGTAGCCCTCCCCACTCTAGGCCCTGAGAACAGAGCCTGGGGTTTTGTTTGATTTTATTTTATATGTCCTTTTCCGTTCTAGCTGCAGGTACTGTGGTCCCGGGACCCAGACCTAAGCCATGGTGACATTGGAGACAGGATTTCAGGCTGGATATTTTAGTCAACCCATCAAGGAAGCCCTGAGAAGCCAGGGCACCCAGGACTTAAGCCCAAGGTGGGTTTTGGACTTGAAACCTACTGTCACTAGACTATATGGGAACTGAGAAAGCTGTGAACCAAATCCCCTTCTGCTCCCCAGATACTTAAAAGGTGGGTGAGTGGGTGCAGGGGTCATGTTTGCATATTTTTATTATACCTTTGAAGTAAATATTCCTTTGTTAAAACTAACTTGACTGTCAAGTGGTTAAATGAAACAGGCTGCAGGGAACCTCTAAAATTGAGGCATCTCAAAGTGTGGGGGTTGGACCCAGTAGAAAAGAGAGACTGAATACCTCCTAACCCCTTTAAAGGGGACCAGAGAACTGAGAGGGAGGAGGTGAAATATAACACACCTGGCTCTGACGCAGTAGAAGCTAGAGCAAGCAGTGTTACATAGATATCCAACCCTAGTGTCTCTCCTGATCTCCAGTTCCAAATCATGGACACAATACCTAGCATTTATTTCACACTTTAAAGTTTACAAAAGAGAAGGGAATTTCTGAGGAGTGTCCATGTGAAAGGGAGAAGGAGCTCTTCAGAAGTCCTGACCCAACCAAGCACAAATCTGCCCTCTGAAGTGCAGAAATAAATACATATGTACGGGGGACAATGTCTCTTTCCTAACCACAACCCCATAGTGCCCCATTCCCTATTCGTCTAGAATTGGGATAGCTCCTATCACACTTGATCCCAACTCCCATGATTTTTGGCCTTACTAGGTCCTTGATTCAGAAATTTCTGTCACATTTCCATTACTGATGTATTGCAGCTGACTAGCTCCTGTAGATGCCAATTTGTCACAACAACTCCTCACTCCTCTGATGATCCGTTGCCAGAGGGGCCATGGGAGTTGTGTGTATGTGTATAGCTTTCCCTTTCCTCTCTTTAGCTTCCTCTTTCTTAAGCACTTGTGTCCATAGGTAACCCTCTTTTAAAAACAAAGGTCAAAGGGATAGCTCAGGTGTGGGAACTAGCTATGAACTTGAGTTCATTAGTTAAGTTGATGAGGACATGACGTCTTGTGTAAGGAATTCACTCTTTGATCAGGAGATACATGAAGAAGGAGGGATCCTTCCAGAGATATACAGGCATCTCCCTGCTATAAAAGCGTCATGTTATGTTTTATAGAGTATTAAACCAAGGTCTGTTTACCAAAACAGTTTACTAAAGATTATGAAAGGATTAGTTAATAATTGATAAGCTCTAGTAGCACTATGTCTCTCTATTATGTTATTTCTGTAAGTAACATTCTTTGGCAAATGACATCATGACTAATATAATTTTGTGCCAATTGTAAATGGAAAACTAATCAAAATCTATTACACATGATTGAAGTCAATGGTTAAAAAACAACTACAGTAAAAAGCATATACAGCAGATTTTTGAAAATCCTTCCTTTCATTATAGTGATAAAGAGTTTTATAAAGCAGGTACTAGTTCATTGATGTCTTTATATCCTCAGCACCTAGCACACTGTCTGGTTAATAAAGTGTTTAATAAATGCTTGTTTATTGATTAAAAAGCTATATAAATTGGAGACGTTATTGTTATTAGTTGAGAAGATGGAAAGGAAGAAATATTTATCTGTCCTCTACTTTGGGCCAGGCACTGTGTGCTGTGCTTTTACAAATGTTATCTTATTTCATCCTCATAACAGCCCTGGGAACCAGGTGCTTTAATTACCACCATTTTACAGATGAAGAAACTGAAGCAAATAGAGGTTAAGTGATTTGCCAGGGTTGCACAGCAAGGAGGTGTCTGAGGTTGGATTTGAACTCAGTTCTTTCTGACTCCTAGCCCAGGCCTCCATCCATCCCACTGCCCAGCTGCCTTTTTGGCAGCTGGTTATAATGAGAATTGTAATTACTCTCCTTTCTGATGCCATCAGTGAAATTCTTCAAACCTGGGCTTTCACACATTCTTCCGAGAACTCTGCAGTAAGCCTGTCTGACACCACAGAGTCAAAGAAAGGCTAAGCATAGCTACTCTTTGATTCAACCCCATTAAATTAGGGCCTACTATGTAAAAGAGTCAGATCTGGATTCAAGTTAGCTATTTAAACATGCTGTCTACATAAAAAAGTCACTTTACGCTTCAGTATTCTCGGCCAGAGGTGTCAAACATATGGTGGAACCAAATTAAAAAGTAACTGGGAAATCTTTAACAAAATAAATAAAAATACAAAATAGATTATGTTAATTTATGGTTCTGTAAATCAGTATTTGGCCCTTAGGGTTGTTTCTATTTGAGTTTGACACCACTGGATGCTATAATTTGCAGAGAAGGTGCTAACCTTCGTGGCAGGAGTTTCCTTCTCTTATGAGATCACAAGTCTAGTTCTTATTCGTATTCCTCCCCTTACTATGTGCCTAACACTGTGCCAGGTACTTAGAGAATATGAAAGAACTATGGAACAGCATTTCTGTCCTTTGTTGTTCAGTTGTATCAGGGTGTGACCTCATTTGGGGTTTTCTTGCAGAAATACTAGTTTGCCATTTCTTTCTACAGTTCATGTTACAGATGAGTAAACTGAGAAAAACAGGGTTAAGTGACTTGCCCAGAGTCACACAGCTAGTAAGTGTCTGAGGCCATATTTGAACGCATGAAGAGGAGTCTTCCTGACTTCAAGAACTGTCTAGATAGACCTTTAGGGGTTTATAATCCAGTTGGGGAGGTGAGATCCATAAGTCCATAAATCTATAAACATTTATTAAGTGCCTACAATGTACCAAGCACTGTGCTAAGTGCTAAGGATACAAATACAAAAAAAGAAGAAAAAGAAAGAATAAATGAATGAAAGATAAGAAGGAAGGAAGGAAGAAAGAAAGAAAGAAAGAAAAAGAAAGTCCCTGCCCTTAATAAGCTTACACTCTAATGGTGGTGGTGGAAATAACATAAAATAAAACTGAAAAGGGAGTGTGGGAGAATTGTGGAAAAGTTCCAAAGATCAGGTGAGGAATGAAGAGATGTGTGAGCCATGTTATCTTCTTAAATGGAAATTGGGAGTTCATGTTCCCACCCTCCACTCAGAGACAGAACATGATGAGGAGGTGAAGGACCAGTGCCAAGGCTGGTGAGATCTTGCAAACTGATGATATGAGTAGCCTGACCTGCACTGTCCTTACTGGGAAAGGAGAGAAATTCCAATCCATCGTGCTCCCTCCTACACTGCTCTCCTGGCCTGGCTTGCCTGCAAGCCATTCCATGGAGATCCTTCCATGGGTCTCCTAGACTGGGTCTGGGGAAACATTATTTGTTGTTTCCTCTAAAAGCCACCTGACTAAGCCAATAGAGACTTGGGTGCCTGAGGGGGAAGTGAAAGGGGAGGGGGAACCCTTCTCCAACCATGCTCTTCAGCTAAAATGTTCTCCTTCTTGTACCAGTTTCCAGCCTGGGCTTCTTCTGCCTTAATATATTTGAATTTCCTTTCCTCCAACCCAGTGATGCGAGGTCACATCAAGGGAAGGAAATAGAGTGAAGAAGGAAGAAGTTTATTGAATCTCTATTAGACTTTTTAGTTTTTCTCCAAGAAGGTGAAAGAGAGTATGCAGTTTATATGCCCTCCTTATTTCATTTAATTAAATTCAGCAAATATTTCTTCAGGGCCTACTACACACAAAGACAAAGATGAAATAACCCCTGTCCTCAAAGAGCTTACATTCCGGTGCCTTTTGTAATTCCAGTGGATTTAATAGTTAGGTCTTTGGTCAGCCAGTTGGGGAAGAGAGGAAATATGAAATAGTCCATTACACTATGTTCTCCATAAACTGTCTGCCAACGTATCCTACGTTGGCTCCATTAGTTTGATTGTCGTGCTAATGCAGTCTCCGCCACCTCCTGCCCCCATAACTTAGCTATTTATCTCATAAGTCTATGTTACTGGTCATCAGAAGGTATCTGAGTGAGAAATTACTGAAGGTACTGTACAAATCCATCCATTACCACCACTGATTAAAAAATATCCCAGAGCATATAACACTAAAATCAGACATGTGGTAACCTTCACAGATCCCAGAGACGGTGTAATCATTCACATAAACAAGATTTTTTCAGCTTTATCATTTAAGAATTGCGGAGTTTTAAAGTTGGGATAGGCTTTTGAAGTCACCTAGTCCAGAGGGATTAAATATGTGGGTGCCACAGGAACCAGGTTAACATGTAACTGGGAAATATTTAACAAAATAAATAAAAATACAGTAGAACACAGATGATGTTGATATGTGGATTTCTAGGTCAACACATGGCGGAAGGATCACTATGCACAGTTTAGAGACTCTTTCTATTTGAATTTGACACACCACAGTCCCACTCTTTCCTAAATAGGAGTATTATTTACATTTTCATTAACAGGCATCGTCATCCATCCTCTATTTGAAGACCGTCAATGAGGAGAAACACGCTACCTCTCAAAGAAGCCCATTCCACTCTAGCATAACTTTAATTATTAGTAAGCTTTTCCTTTCATCATGTCTAAACCTGCCCCCCGCAAATTCTAACCATGTTCTAAGTCTGGGCTAACAGTCTTGGAACAGAGCAAGTCTGACCCAAGGATAGTCTTTTCTCCAGGATGGTCCTTAGAAACATTTCAATGTTGAAACAACTGAAGAGTCCCCTTATTAAATTAGTTACAAGGTCATAGCATCTCATTATCCAAACTTTAGTTATATGAGATATTTGATAGGATTGGAATTATCAGATAGGGTTTTCTTCAACCTTTGCTCTAGATAGGACATGGTTTTATGATAGGTTCCTTTGAAAGACTACCAAAGCAAATAGAAGAGACTCCTAGTTGCCCCAAGCAATCATGTAAATACTCTACATATCTACATGATTATCTAGCAGAGCAAGAAAGCATTTTTTTATTGGGCAAATAAAAAGTTGGAATATGAACTGAATGCCAAAGACCTTTAAGTCACCTGACAAACACAAAACAAGCTGCGGTACAGTATGTTCTAGGAGTCTCTAAGATATAAGGTTAGAGGTAAGTGCTTTTGACATTCTGGGCATACAACGAACATTTTACCAGAACTCCCAGGAAGCAAGTATGTCTGCTAAAAATGTAATTTTTTGCTTCTCAAAGTTAACCTGTGTTGATTTTTTTAAAAAATCATCCTCTATTGCTATATCGGTTATTTTTAATAAAGCAAAATCGTAAGGATACATAAAAACTTACATTGTGCATGACCTCTGAGGTCATTTTCCTTAGATCAGAATCCTTATAATCTTTACCCTCAATACAAATTAATAAATATAAAATTGTCTTGTGGTAATAGTTGGTTTAACAGATGGCAAACTTTTAAAAAGGCTCATTGTTTTTTTCTAAAAAATACCTTGTGAGGTCTTAGTACTTTAAAAAGTCAAGATTTTAATCCTTTATATGGGGCTGCAGTGAAAAAATAAAATGTTTTTGGATCTGCAGTCACGGTTTTTCTCCTACCACTAGTTTGTCAGTGCATACATCGCCATCTAGTGTTCAATAGAACTAAATGCAATGAATGATTTTAACCTTCTGGTTATGATTAGCAGGTCAATGTGTGGTAATAAACAAGGATCTTTTCTGCATTTGTTTTTACGGGAATTCATCCATATATAGCTCTGTTTTTTAGAAAACAGATTCCACATGTGAGAATTAGTGTCCACATTTTATGGGATTCTTTCTTGTCTCGGATATTTATTATAACTGTAACTGTGCTTGCATAACCCTGTAGAGAGGATTTCAAAACCCTCAAGTAAACATCTTTATCATCCCCAATTTCGTGGCAGGAAAACTGAGGCATCACATGAAAATTAGCACCATGCATAGAAAGAAAATGCTATTTTTTTACTCCAGGTTATACCAACTTCTCAACTTCTTTTCCTCTAATTAATAAAATTGTATATAATCTATAATAACCAAAAACAGCAACTGTCATCAAATGGAAAACATACAATAACCCACCATCCCATTTTCAAAAATCACCATTTCAAAAGTCTTTATTATTTTTTCTACAGTTACTTGTGGAATGAATTCCTAGGGAATTCGTTCCAAAACCTTGGACTCCTTGGCCTGGGTTTTCCTAGTTTGTTTCCTTGAGTGCGAATGGCTGGTGCTTCAGGTGAATCCAGGTAGCTTTCTCTGCCACTTCTTTTTAATTCTGATCATATTCCTTTGTGCTCTACAGAAAACCCTCTCTGCTCATAATGTGCTTAATATATTCAATATGCATCTCAGTTCTCTTCACCAGAATCTTGCCTCTAACCTGTTGGTTATTACAATGCCTCTGGTATGCTGACATTAGCAGAACTTTTCAAGTCTTGCCATGGGAAACTGATTCCTCCCTGAACTATACCTATACCCTTGATATCTACAGTTACCCTTCTTGTAGACCCAAATATATGTAACCAAAGGGATGATCCCATGTTTTAAAAAGGGCCTACAGAATATGCAGCCCAAACCTCTCCTCTTTCCTTTTGTTAGTAGATATAAGTTGGGGGAGAGGGCCTCTTTGTCTATCACATATATACCATATTTTCACATTTTTCAAGCAGGAGATTAAAAAAAAGTAAAAATAAACTTTAAAAAGCTTCTTAGTGCTTAGCAGCTGTATTAGTTTACATAATATACTTTATAGGAAGAAAGAAAGTTTCTCAAAAACAGTTCCTTCAGAATCAGCACAAATTTGGGCATCAAATCCTTAAGCAAGTGTTTGTTTCTAATAAAAGCACCTTTTAGTAAAAATTCACCCAAGTCATAAAAGAAAACACACAATTATCAACATAACTAAACTTGATGCTTGGAGGACCAGAAAATGAGCAGATTAATTAGAGTTCTCTAATCTTTCTTAAAATCTGGCTAACTGAGCTAATCTCTTAAAACCAAGTCCTAACTGAAGATTAGTAATTCAAAACTTAATAGTTTTCCCCAGATTAAAACTTTATTTTGTAAAAAACAAAAACAATTTTCTAAGACAACAAAAACAAATGATCATCCCTCTATTAGTTTCTCTTTCCCCATTTGAAAGGTTCATACAGTCAACCTACACAACTGATCTTCAATTCACTTATGGCATTCCAGAAGGGACACATTTCGGTGTGAGCTTTTGATCCTTTTCTGGGTCTGGGCATTTTACCTGCTGATATACCATTGGACTTAAACAGATGAGGTCTGAGGCTGAACATCACTAATGTACCTCATGGACATCGTTTTTCAGTTCTGGTCTTGAGATGGAGCCAATGCAGCCACACTTGTCACTCTTGGAGTTCAACTTCCCCTATGTAGGAGACATTTAGTTAAAGGCCTCATGGTGGAAACATTAGAGGAGAGGGAAATAGAAATGGTTTTGAATGGGGCTCATGATCCAAGCTTTTAGATTCATTTTCTCCTCTTATTCCCGCCCCCCCCCATTAAGTACATTTATTAAGGACCGGGAATTATCAAAATTGACTGGCTTCCATTTTTAATTACCTAATTATCCCATCTAAGTAACCCACTAATATCAGGCATGCTGTGTTGTGTGTTGAGTAGCTCAGGGGGTACTAAATTGCAATCATGGAGGGGGTTATTTCCCTCGATTAACAACAAGCATGGCATTATTTGGTACAAAAGTACCTAAGAAAAGATTGCACAAGCAGTGAGTTCCACACACAGGTTTACTGTGGAAGACTAGCCCAGATACTGGGAATTTAGAAAAAAATAAACTATGATAATATGAATAGTATAATTTGAATGACTGAATTAATTGCAGTCACAAGGCTTGGATGAGATTAGAGCCATCCTTCTGATGAAATGAGAAAGTCTTCTAGTTCTAAGTTTACATATAGAAAAATCAAGACTCTCAAAGAGCTCCTGGTCTAATTATGGGAGATAACACATAAAATGAAGTTCAGGTGCAAGTCAGGCAGAAGTGTTACATAGATTATATAGGTAGTAACAAATGACAATGTGGGACTTCATGACATACATTCAGAACCTGGGGTAAGGCCTGGAAGTTCTTAGGAAGTAGGAGCCTGGAGTCCTCCAATTCATCAGAAGGAATGAAGTTTTTGACTCCCTTTTTCATCTAAGCCCTGTGACCAGTTAAGCAAGAGGGAAAGGCAAGGTGTGCCCTACTCCCCATCAATATGCCGGAAAAACCGAATAATAGTCTAAAGCATACAAAATAAGGCAATCTAGTAAACAAGTGTCTAGGAGAACAAATGAAAGACAACTGATGATGCAGGTTTCATACTATTCTGTTTGAAGGGCCAGGAGCATGGCACCATGGAAAAATCACTGGCTGTGGAGTCTGTCTCATCTCTGATACTCCACCTGGGGCCAGATGATTAAACTCCCTAGAACTCTGTTTTCTCACATGGAAAAGAATGGGACTGTTGCACAAATACCTCATCTTTTCAGCTCAGCTCAGAGGCCCTACTTGGCACAGAGAGAGGCATATCCCAGGAGTGCTGCCCTTACCTCTTAGCTATTGCATGCCTAGTCTGCATAGCTGAAACACACCCTACGGACATTTTCATTGCAGTCTTCTCATTCCATCAGTCCCATAAGGGCCTCGTTGTAGTGGAGGGAAGCAGGAGAAGGTGATGGGGCAGAGTGCGGACCACACGGCTAAGAGGAGGTGGTGCTCTGGCTTCGGTAGAGAAACAGATCAACCAACCCAATTAAAAGAAAAAAAAAGCCTTTCTAGAGCCCCAGCTCTCCCCTTTCCATTTCGTAATAACGATGATGATAAATTATTAATATAGTACATATTATAAATTAATGCTATATTAAAATAGATTAATGACAGCTGGCGGTTACAATTTAGGTGGTGCTTGATTTATCGTTTGTCAAGTACTTTATAAACATTCTCTCATTTTATCCTCACAACACCCCGAGAGGTCGAAGCTCTTGTCACCATGACCCCATTCTGCATGTGAGGAAGGGAGGCAGACCGAGGTGCAGTGCCTTGTTCAGTGGCACCACTTGTGTCCGAGACTGGTTTTGAACTTGGGAACCTCCCGACTCCCAATTCTTCCACCTCCGGGCGGGGCGCGAGCGCTCGCTGCTCCCCTCCCCTCCCCACTCCAGCCCAGGCAACGCCAGCGTCCTGATGTCGCTTAGCAACGTCCCAGTTCCAGCCACAACACTGGTAGCTAGTAGAGTTCTTGGCGCGTCCTCCGGGTCCGCGTCTCGGTCTCGGTCTAGGTCTCGGTCTCGACTCTCGGCTGTCTCTGGAGGGCACGACCTTGCAGCCGCCCTCCCGAGCGTCTCCTTCTCCTTCCTCCCCTCCCCACCTGCCCGCCCTTGGACCATGAGCAAAGACCAGGTGAGATGGGAAAGCAGGATGCGCTGGGGCGTGACCTTCCCCAGCCCATGAACTCCCGCCACCGGACTCCGAGGGTTCCAAAGTGCCCTGTCCCAGGCAGGGGAGCGGAGTGGTCGGCTCGGCTGGGCATTGGGCAGGGGCGCGAAGGCGTGGGGAGCGCCTGGACAGGCTTTAGAGGTCGACCAGCTCATTGTACGGATGAAGAAAGCAAGGCCAGGGAAGGTTGGGAACTTGTCCGGGTTATTACACACAGGTAACGGTAGCGTACGAGGCAGGATTGGAATCTAAGCGTTCCTGACTCAGGGTCCAGTCCATTACAGTAGGCTGCTCGAAACCCATTTTACACGTTAAGAAACTCAGGCCCAGAGAGACCAAGTGACTTACCCTGGATAACATAGTAAGTGCAGGGTCGGATTCGAAACCACTTCTCCCTGATTCAGAATTCAAAGTTTTCTCACTAGCCTTTTTGTTGTTTTTCCCCTTTTCTCCAAGAGGACAATGACATCAGGAAGGTGAAGTCTTGACTTGCAAGTGAATTGGATTTAAGCGAAGCAGGGCTGTACAAAGTGACCAGCCGCACTCTGTCCTCCAGAGTCATCTGGATCCAGTGGCAAGACATAGGGCAGGACAACTGGTGATGGCCCCAGTTGCAGTGGGTGACCTTGACCTTTTTAAGCTAAGGTCTTTCCCAGGTCTCAGTTTGTCTGAGGTGACACCCATTCAGAGTAAAGGACTGGTCTTATTGACCCCTTCTTTCTCCCATCTTCTTCCATCTGGACTACTGCACTCGCCGACTAACCCTTAGCCTTGACTGAAGATTTCAGCCCCTCTCAATCAATTAACAAGCATTTTTAAGCACCTCTGTGCCCTGTGCTGGGGATACAAAGAAAAGAAAGTCCCAGCTCTCAAGAAGCTTACATTCTGTCTGTGAATATTGTTTGAATCACAACATATCAGAATTGAAAGACAGCCTTTGGGATTATCTAATTTAGATTCTTTCCAACACAGATGAGAAATTTGGGGTCTAGAGGTGGGGAAGCATCTCACCAAGGGTCACATAGCTGTGAGAATTTAAGCATCTAGTATCCCTAGCACCTAGTACAGTATCTGGCACATACCAGAAATTGAATTTAACCCAAGTCCCCTAATTCTGAAGTCAGGACACTTTCTACCATAGTCCAATGACCTACAATTCTTCTTCATCTAGCCCCATCCTTCTCCCTCCTATATTTTATATAAACAACATAGTTATAGACAAGTAGAAATCGGTATGTCTGTAGAACATGTAGAACCCTCTGACCCCCTACTCACGCTAGCAGATTGGGTTCCCAGAGCTCAACCATTAACTTGCCTCTTCTCATGGAGTGGCCCTGAGGAGTAAACCCATGGGGAAGTTATCCAATGCTTTAGCTCATAAACTTCCTCCCATTCCCAAACTTTCCCCTAGGATTATGTTGATTTCAGTTAGTCAGGGTTAATTTTTAGAAATGGATATTTACCACAGTGATTTAATTGGTACAAAACATTTCCCCAAACTTGGTGCATACTCTCCCACAGGTACCTAACAGAATCCAGGGTAAAAGCT
The DNA here is from genome assembly GCA_028658325.1 of Potorous gilbertii. NCBI lineage: Eukaryota > Metazoa > Chordata > Mammalia > Diprotodontia > Potoroidae > Potorous > Potorous gilbertii. Next base: position 223,039,023 of record CM053771.1, on the reverse strand, counting down.
TAGTGAGTCCATTGGTAGCAAAGTGGTAACTTCACACAGCTCCTGGTAGAAGTCCTCTTCTCCTCTGTGGGTGGAGGGGTGGGAGGAGGGTAGCTTTGGAAGTTCTCCTTTGGCAAGTTGTAACTTTACCTCTGGGCTCCTCAGGGTCCCCAGATCTGCCTTCCTCATTGTGTCCAGTAAGGTCTTGGCTCTTGATCCCCACATTGCTGCCAGCTGCTGTCACCCTTCAGATGTTCCTGGGATAATGAAAAAGTTAAATTCTCAGACCCTTTGAAGTTCATGAGGTCTTCCTCTGGTCAGGCAGGGGTTGAGAGAGGAGTATAGGGCAGGGCACTTGGCTGGAATTGCTCTCTCCTGGGTCACCACTCACTGGAATCACTTGGTTCCAGAACTACCTTGATAATTGATATACCCACAGCGGGTTTCCTCAGCCAGTCAGAACAGGGTTCCTATGCAATGTCACTTAAGTTCTTCAAGGACTCTTCACACTTTGGTTAAGATCAGTTCTCACCTGGTTATGATATCAGGCAGTAGTATCTTATCGTTTACTTTAAATTTAATGGAGTCATTAATTGACCCACTCAGTGACTCCACATTAAAAGCTGATTATAATCATCATTACAGTCATGCAAATTAAAAATCACGCTCACCAACTTGATTTACTTCAGAAACCACAGGGGTAACATATAGTAACCAGCTTTTCATAAGGTGGCCAGCTTTGTACTTTTGTGTATTTTGTAATCTATAATTACCTAGAGTGCATTATGCTTCATCACTATCGGAGTCTATGATGATATTTGTTTTAAAATTTGACTCATATTCACTGGATTGTGGATTGTGGATTGTCGTGGGAAATGACAGAATTTTGGTTCACTGACTGACTAACACAGAGAATCAATATCACTTGCTCAGATCTTCACTATCAGCCCTACTTTGATGTCTCATCCTGTGGTGGGCATAGTTCTGGGCTCTCAAAGGTTATTCCACCAGAGCATGCCTTCTGGCAGACCAGCATACCCTACTGAGCCAGATGATGGTCCGTGTGCTTATTGTTCAAGGACCAAGTCAGATAAATTTGAAGATTCTCAGCACCAGGTTGCAAACTATAAACTGATGCCTGTTTTGGCCAGACCAAATCTCTAAGACCATCTACCGAATTATAGAGACATTGTGAACTCAGGCAGGGGAAAGAGTACCCATATGGTTAAAATTATAGATCCTTTAAGTATAGAAGTTTAAATAGGTAAAACCATATGATTTTAGACATAATGTGTATTATTTTTACGTAAGAATTTACAATAAAATGTAAACTTATTGAGGGAAGGGACTGTTTCATTTTTGTCTTTATATTTCCAGTGCCTTGTATTCAGTAGATACCTAGTAAATGTTGATTGTGAAGTAGATGAATAAATTTCATTACTTATTTTTTCTGTTTGAGAATTTTTTAATAATGGAATTTTTGTTGCCACTGTTATCTCCTCTTGCCTGGACTATAGCAATAGCCTTCCAACTAGCCTCCCTGTCTTAAGTCTTCCCCAACTACAATCCATCCTCCACTCAACTGCCAAAAAAGACAGCTGCTCCATAATATCTCAAATAGAAAGATCAAATAGAAAGTTCTCTGGCATTGAAATTTCATCATAACCTGACTCCTTCCTACTTTTTCAGCCTTTTAAAAAAAATATTTTACTCCCTTCTGTGCACTCAACAATCCAGTTACACTGGTCTACTTGTCTTTCCTCAGACATGATTCCTCCATCACCTTCTTTCTGCCTTTGAATAGTGCCCCATAACTGGAATGCTCACCTTATCATCTTTATCACTTAGTTTTTTGGTTACCTTTAAGTCTTATCTCAAATGCCATCCTCTTCAGGAGGCCTTTCCTGGTCTTTGAGATTACCTGAATAGACCTTGTATGTATACCTAATGATATTCATGTTATCTCCCCTCCCTCCACCATTAGATTGTCGACTCTTTGGTTTTGTTTTTAACTTTTTTATATCTTCAGTGTTTAGAGTACATGGAAAATAGTAAGCAATGTTTTTAGTGAAAGTTTTTACTGTTTGAGCACCACCAAATTTTTTTGAGAACATTGTAATAAAATTACCTTTTCCAGTTGGGGAGGGGTGGGATATAGGAAAAAATGAGGATTTGTTAACATTGCTACAAGCTAATATACTTTTTTATTTGTCATTATGGTAAAGTTCCATTTCTCCTATGCTTCATCATGGCATAGAATTCAGGGATGGGGAACCTGTGGCCTCGAGGCCACATGTGGCCCTCTAGGTCCTCAAGTGCAGCCCTTTGGCTGAATCCAAACTTCACAGAATATTAGCATCAGCAGAAGCTTTGACAAGCTTTAGATACTGTCCTAGAATGGACTGTGTGTGATAGCACCTGAGCACCAGCTGAGCACTGTCACTGTGTGATCTTGAGGATGTCCTTTTTCCACCTTCATAAACTAAAGAAGTTTGACTCTAGTCAGGTCACTTAGGTTCATTCCAGCTCTAAGTCAGCTCTGTGATCCTATATTTGTACAGATGCCCCCAGCAGAAGTCACCTATCAGGCTAACTCCAGAGGTGACTTTTAGAAATGTTTCAGTTTCATCTTTGTGAAAATTGTGATGAGAAAGGGAGAAGTACCTTGAAAACTTAACACATAATACTGAATTGTGTTTTTTTAGGATATTTTCTTCTGAGCTAGTGACACTTTGGAGGAATTGGTATGAGTCCACAAAGTGATTATTTATATACTATTTCTTTTTTTAAAGCAGCAGAGGGCATTCTCACACAAGCTGAAATGTGATTTTTAATGTCCTCTGGACATTTATTGTATTTATAATAATCTAGAGCAGTTTTTTTCTTTTGGAAAAGGGAAAAATAGTGGTTTTGTTTAAAATTATGGCTTAAGTAAGCAGAATGGATTTAACTTCAGAAAATGAAGTGTTTTTTTTTTCTTTGAACTTTACTTACATATTCATTCTGTTTGAAAATGTGAGCAGTGGTAAAAGCATGTTTGTTGAAGGAAATTTTAATATATTCATCTCATTAGTGGATGGGATCATTCAAGAATAGAAAAGTTCAGTGTGTGCACTTTCAATTCTTTCAAGTAGGATATTTAAAAAGAAATCTAAACATGCAGCTAGCTGTTTAATTCATTTTAATATTAATTTTTAAAATATAAACCACATCAGATATGTTAGGTCTTAGCTACAGTTCTCTCAACTTTTTAAGGATGCACATTATTCTATGGGTTTCATACAGTTTGTTAATTTAGAAATAATAACAATAAATGTTCATGGCTTGACTGGACTCTTTCTTCCCCTCAATTTATTTATTTATTTTTAGTTTTCAACATTCATCTCCACAAAGTTCTGAGTTTCAGATTTTCTCCCCATCTCTCTCCTCACCCTACCCCAAAACACCATGCATTCTGATTCCCCCTTCCCCCAATCTACCCTCCCTTCTATCACATCCCTCCCTTACTGTATCCCCATCTTCTCTCTTCTCTTGTAGGGCAAGATAGATTTCTATACCCCATTACCTGTATCTTTTTTCCCAGTTATTTGCAAAAACAATTCTCACCATTCCTTCCTAAAATTTTGAGTTCCATCCTCTCTCTCTTCCTCCCTCCCCACCCATCCCCACTGAGAAGGCAAGCAATCAGTATAGGCTATATATGTGTAGTTTTGCTAAAGACTTCCATAATAGTCATGTTGTGAAAGATTAACTGTATTTCCCTCCATCTTATCCTGCCCCTCCATTTATTCTAGTCTCTCTTTTGACCTTATCCCTCCCCAAAAGTGCTTACTTCTAATTATCCCCCTCCTCTCATTTCAGACATGAGGGGCAGACTGTAGTACAAAAATACAGAAAAGAGAGCTGGTTGGTTGCACGTGAGAGATAGCACATAGACCCGTTTGTCTGGGTTGTAGAGTGTGTGAAGAGGTATAATATATAATAAGTCTGGAAAGATAGATTGTAGCCAAATTTTTGAAGAACTTTAAATGTCAAAACCAGAGCAATTTGTATTTGAGTAGGGAAGTGACATGGTCGGAGCTATGCTTTAGGAATATCACTTTGATAGCTGGATGTGGAAGGCAGTTTGGATAGGAAAGGGACTGGATATAGGGAAATCAATATCCTGTGATCCTAGGAGGCTTTAACACAGGGGTGGGGAACCTGGGATCTTGAGGCCACTTGTGGCCCTCTCAGTCCCCAAATGTAGCCTTCTAGGTCCCCAAGTGTGGCTCTCTAGGTCCCCAAGTGTGGCCCTCTGACCAAATTCAAACTTCACAGAACAAATCCTCTTAATGAAAGGATTTGTTCTGTAAAGATTTATACTTGGGTATAGTCAAAAGGTTACCCCCAAGGACCTCGAAGGTCACATGTGGTTTGAGGCTGCAGGTTCCCCATTCCTGATCTAGCACTTGACCCAGGTGAGACCTGATAAGTGTCTGAACTAGAGTTGTGGTTAATATATCATAGGGGACAGATGTAAGATTTCAGAGAGGTTAAAATCCCTTACAACTGATGGGATCAATGAAGACTTAATACACTTAATTTGACCAGAAAACTAAAAAAAAGAAATAATTTCAACAGACTGAGATATGGGAAAGAATATTTCCTATATGGAAGATAGCAAAGACCCTGACATAGGAAAGGATAGGATATGATTAAGAAATGACAGTTAAGTGGCATAGCAGATAGAACATTGGACTTGAAGTCAGGAAGACCCAAGTTCAAATCCAGCCTTAGAAAAATGCCCTACCTGTGTGTGACTTTGGGCAAGTCACTTAACCTCTGCCACCAGAAAAGAAAGTAGCCAAACCCCTCCAAAACCAAATAGGATCATAAAGTCAGACACAACTGAAATGATTGAACCACAATAGCAACAGAGTTTTCTGGTTTGGTTGAAATGTAGAATTCCCAAGGTGAAGTCATCTGAGATAAAACTGAAATGGTAGGTCAGAGCCAGATTATAGGAGTATAATAAACTTTTCTAAAGGAAAGGCTTTCATTTTTGTCTTTCTATCCCTAAAACACAAACCTTAGATGAGATAGGTGCTTAAAAAATGTTTGTTAACCTGAGTTGAATTGTGGAGGGCTATAAATGCTAGAATGAGAAGTTAGTATTTTGTGGGCTAATGATGAGAAAGAATTGAATATTTTTGAATGGGGTATGGCATGATATATTAGGAAGATTATTTTGGAGGTAATATAAAATAGATTATAGAAGGGAGAGACTAGAGTCAGGTAAACCAATTAGGAGACCGTTAAATCATTCCAAGAGATAATAAAGGCCTAAAACTGGTTAATAGCAGTAGAAATGGAAAGACGAAGGCAAATTTGAGTAATAGTTAGAAGGTCATAGAGATGTGATGTGATAACTGACTTAATGTAGGAGATGAGAGAGCGTGAAGAGTCACAAAAGACCGAATCTTCCAACCAGGGTAGCCAAAAGGATGGTTGATACTATTAACAAAAATCTGGAAGTAGGGATGGGACACAGATGGGTTCATAATGTGTTTAGTTTTAGGCACCATGCAGTGGAGGGAGGTGTACAGCAGGCAAGAAAAGTAGAGCTCAGGTCAATTTATCTACCATGGAATTACCATATCATCTATTAATTTTTGTTTATTCTTGTTTCACTAAGTTTTCATCTTTGCTCCAGCAAAACTAAGTGGTCCCATTAGTGCAGATTAATGGAAAAAATTGTAAACGATCACAGTGGGAATTCAAACAGCATGGTCCCTTGGGATGAAATTTAGGACAAATGAATTTCACTGGTGAGAGTAGACCAAACTATGGGCTGTTGGAAGTATAAGCATACGTAAGAAAGTTGGGGAGTTCCTGGATGTAGGGTGTAGCAATTAATGGTTGCTCAGGGTAGGAGAAAGGCTGAGGCTCTGGGCTTTACATAATTAGATACTTTGACAAGTCACACCTTAATGAAGTGAGAGTAATGTCAAAGTGTGTCAGGTGTTAAAGGAGCACCATTGAAGGATCAAGCACTTCTAAAGACAAAACTGGGTTTTCTAAAAAATTGCCTAAGGTAGGCCTGGGATATACTTTTAGATTTCTTCTGCTTCTCTAAAGGAAGCATATTGTAATATTAAAAGACTGTATATATTTCTGTAATTGACCTAAAACTTTATTATTTGCATACTAAACAATTTTGGTTTTCCTTATTTTTCATATAGGAAAAAGCCCAGAGTAAAGAAAGAAGCAAAACACCAAACAGACTTTTGCCACAATTGGCACAGGTAACATACACATATGTTCTTATACATTTTCTTCAGTATTGATAATTAGTTTTCAAATTTGAAGGAAACTGGCTGATTCTCAATTAAGAAAATTGGACTTAATTAGGTTTGAAGGAAATTATAAGTTGCAAATTTCTTGAGAAAAATAGTTACAAAAAACTAACTCCTCATCAAGTTTAGGGGCAAACCTAGATGGGATAGATGCTGAAAAAGTTACCGTGCATAAAATATAACACATGACAGAAGAGATAGAGGGGTGACCTGGGAATCAGGAAGACCCAGATTCAAGTCCTGCTTGTGACACATGCTAGCAAGGTGATCTAGGCAAATCAGTGCCCTATGTAGCTCTCTTTGTGACTATCAACTGCAGAGAAACTACTATCTCCTATCTGAACTACTATCTAAACTACTTGTTTTTGCCTTTCTTTGTACCATCAATGCTTAACACAGTTTCGGAAACATATGAAGTGCTTAATACCTTCTTGTTGACAGATCTGTAACATCTGTGGGTCCTACAGTTATGAAACCCCAGATCTAAATAGGCCAGCCAACAAAACTCCACAAAGGTATACCCATTCCAAATATAATTTATTTTTCCTTTGATGGGGCAGGAGTTTAGTGGAGACTTGAAAGGAGTCAAGGAAGCCAAGAGGTAAAGATTTCTGGGAGATGTTTGTCCCTCTGTTCTTGAAGAGGACTAGTGATGTCAGAAGGGTGATGTCTTGACTTGCAAGTGAATTTGGTTTAAGTGAGGCAGGGCTGTACAAAGTCATCAGCCTCACTCTCTTCTCTATAGTCATTTGAATTCAGTGGCAAGACATAGGTCAGGGTAACTGGAAATGACCCCAGATGATGTGAGAGACCCCGGCCTTTTTAAGCTAAAGTCTTCCCCAGGTCTCAGTTTGAGTTAAGGTTAGGTAAGAAATGAAGCAAAAGATGACCTAGTTTGCTCACTCAAAAAAAAAAATCAATCTATAAAGGGAGGTTTCTGGCCAGAAAAGAAACAATTGCTCTTTACACTCACGCGGAGTCATTAAAACCCAAACAATAACCAAGCAGGGCCTGGACTGGGACCTATTACGGGCCAATCAAAACCAGAATAATTTGGGCTTAAGGCATAGTCAAGTAGCTCCTTGTTTTCCAGAGCTCTATTTCAAGAAATCATGAACGAAACTATATGGGACAAGACAGTTGTTCTGTTTGTTTTTTTTTTAATGGTAGAATAAATAAGTAGGGAAGAGGGGAAAAAATCTAACCCCCAAGCACCAAAATATTTTGTGAGATTTAAGTGATTAAAATTAATATTCATTTGGGCAGACCACCCACATGTATGGGTGTGATTCAGAAGGAGGGAAGAAAGGCAGGCAGGCACTGGTTATAGTCAATGAAAAAGCATGATAATAGATAGCATGTCTTGTGAAAGGATCAGCATGGAGGCCAGCGCCACTGGGTCACAGAATCTGTGGTTGGTATTCTGGAAAGTTAGGATAGGAGACAACTTAAAGTGGGCATGCTGGAGATAGAGACAAGATGGTAGATAAGGAAAGCACTCAACCAAGATTTCCCTAAATCCCTTCGAAACCACTCTAAAATAACACCTCAAATTAAATACTGGAACGGCAGAATGAACAAAATGTTTAGTGAAACAGTTTTCCAACACAAAACAACTTAAGAGGTCTGCAGGAAAGGTGTGTTTCACTGGGGTGGTAGTCTGGTGGGCCTGGAGCACAGGGCAGACAGTACTGCATAGACTATGCCCCAGCAAGCCAGCAACTACCCTTGAGGTGGCCACATGGGTGGCAGCAGCAGCTTCAGGAGCTCTTAGCCCAAGGGCAGGGTTAGTGAGTGGGTAGGAAGGGGGAGATGTTGGACAACTGGTTGGCAGGAGATTGCAGGGGACCCTTTGCTAATACTGAATACAAGGCCTGTTGAATTGCCTATGAATAGTCCCAGGCCAAAAGGAGTGATAGCACTTGTGTCCACAGAGGGGCAGGGATCGTGGCTGACATTCTGTGGAAGAGAGGAGTGCTTGTGGTTGCTCATGAGGAAGTAAGGACTCTGGTATCAATTCCAAGACAGAAGGGAGCACTAGCATTTATGGCTAAAGGAGTGTGGGGGACCTGGTCACAATCCTAGACCCAGTGCTAGCAGAATTATAGGTGGCTATAGGAGAACAAGGTCTCTTCCTGGGTAAAGACCAGAGCACAAGCCAGAAGGACAATGACCACACTTCTCCCTAGGTCACACCACCTTGGAAACACTGAAAACCTATAGACCTCTAGAGCTATTTCTGAAAATATCAACGCAAAAGGCATGAATTTTTAGGGGCCTACTTTAATATAAAGTCAAAAGTCAAGAAATAAGCTGGAAAAATGAGCAAACGACAAAAAAAGAACCTAACCAAAGAAAGTTAATTGTGGTGATAGGAAAGATCAAGACACAAACTCAAAAAAGATAATGAAGCCAAAACAGCTGCATATAAACCCTTAAAGAACAATGTGAATTGCTCAGAGGTCCAAAAATAAGAGTATTTTAAAAATCAAATAAAAGAGATAAAGGAAAAACTGGGGGAAAATGAGTGCTGCAAGAAAATATGAAAAGGGAATCAATAACTTGGTAAAAAGGGAACAAAAAAGTACTGAAAAAAATAACTTAAAAAACAGAACTGGACAAATGGTAAAAGAGACACAAAAATCTATTAAAAAGAAGAATGCCTTAAAAAGTAGAATTGGACACATGGAAAAGGAGATAAAAATTCACTGAAGAAAAGACCTCCTTAAGAAGTGGAATTGTCTAAATGGAAAAAGAGGTATGAAAACTTATAGAAGAAAATAATTTTTAAAAAATTAGAATTGGGCAAGTAGAAACTAATAATTCCACAAGACACTAAGAAACAGTAAAACAAAATTTAAAAAATAGAAGCAAATGTTAAATATCTCATTGGAAAAACAATATGGCTAATATGGAAATGTTTTGTATGACTGTACATCTATAACCCACATTAAATTACATGCCTTTGCAAGGAGATAAGAGAGGAGGGAAGAACTCAAAATTTACAAAAAAAATTAAAATTTTTTTGTTTACATGTAAGTGAGAAAAAATTAAGTTAAAAGCCCCTGTGTTAGATTAAATTAGACCTTTATTTGAATATTAATGTTGCTACAGTAATTAAGCCTAAAGTTTTGTTTCATTTTAAATTTTGGAACTTTACTTCTCCAAAGGCAACTACATTTAAAATGAAGAATGAAACACGTGGTGTCTGCTAATTCCTTTGAGATGAGCACCTAATTCTTATCTTTTTCTTCATCCTTTTTGTATCATCTCCCATTTATATTGCTCCCTCTCAAGCTCAATTAAGTCTAGCCATATCACATAATCTCATTGTTGGAAGGGACCTCAGATCGCTCAAGTACAACTGATACCTTAACAAGTAGACCTTCATTTATGTGCCAGACTTTGCTTAAGTCTTCCAGTGGAGGGGACCCCACTGTTGCCCAAGGCAGTTCACTTGTAAATATCTCTCAACTTTAGGAAGTTTTTTCTTACATCAGATCTAAATTTGCCATTTTGGAAAGTTCTGCCTATTATTCCTATGTCTATTTTTTAGGACCAGTCAGAATGATTCTATTTCCTCTACTATATGATAACTTCGTTATTTGAAAACAGTCATCATGTTTGCCCTAAGTCTTTTCCTTTTAAAGCTAGACATCCTTAGTCCTTTCAGCTAATTTTCATAAGCCATCCAGGTTGCCTTCTTCTGTATGCTCTCAAGATGATCAGTTTTCTTCTTAAAATACAGTTCCCGAAGCTAAAAACACAAAAACAAAAACAAAAAATTGCAGATGTCATCTGACCAAGGCAGAGTATAGTACAACCATCACTCTCTAGTTCTGGACACTCCACCTCTTCAATGCTTCAACATGCTTACACGCTGAGCTTTCAATCCTATGCAAGATTATAAAGGGAAGGTGAATGTATGTGATATATGAGTAGGTTACAAAAATTACAGACTATCCTTTGAGAATCCCTAAAATTAAGAATGGTAAGATGAGGGACTATTTTAAAACTTATTCTCTTTAGGATTTTATCGTATATTTTTTCTGGGGTTATAAGATTTTATTCTTGTAGCATTCTTCTTTGGTTATTTTCCTCATCCTAATTATTCACAGTGTCTAAGAGAAGGCAAGGATAATTCATAAATTCTTTGGTAGTCCTTAAATATAGGAGAATATAATTTACTATTTGCACTGAATGGTATTTATTGGTGAGAAAGGATTTCTCTTTTAAATAATTCATAAGGGACATATTAGAGTGGTAATGGTGGTAACAGTCATTTATTGCTCAGAGGAAATTTTAGATCACTGAATGGATTCTTTTACTTGTCCTCCTAACCCTGTTGTGCAAGGCTCAGAGCAAGGCCATTTTTTGTTGGTTTCTGGTAGGTTGCATGTAGTCTTTATAAATCTGAAAGACCTGAGAAGATAGTCTCCTCCATGTGGTAGGCATTCTCTTGTTTATTTTCTTTTTAAGGCTGCTTTCTTCATGTGTATTTGTTCTTTATCCCTCTTCCCTCCTAGCCCACCCATCCTTTTGTTGTGGTTCCTGTGTTTCAGTAAGAACATTGAATATAGAGGATATCTCAACTCATTGTGGAGTCATTTCAGACTTTTTGTGACCCCATTTGGGTTTTTCTTTTTCTTTTTTTTTTAAAGTACAAGGTAGAACCTTTATTACAATGTTTAAAAAAAATTCATTCATAGGTATTCAATATCTGAGAGACAGATAAGGACAAGGGGAAGGGAAGGGATATTATTATAAAATGTTGCTACATTATTCTTATATACAAGACAATTCTGAAAAGCTACTTTTAAAAGTTAGAATTATTTAAAAATTGCAAATAACCCAGCCAGCTGTCTTGATAGTTGTATAGAAATTTAAAAAAAATGGGAAACAAAGCAAAATACAGTCATCCATTTTGGGTTTTCTTGGCAAAAATACTGGAACGGTTTGCCATTTCCTCCTTTTGCTCATTTTACAGATGAGGAAACTGAGGCAAACAGGCGTAAGTGACTTGAGCGGGGTCATATAGTGAGTGTCTGAGACCACACATCAGAAAGATGTCTTCCGGTCTCCACTCCTAGCACTCTATTTGCTTCACACCACCTAGGTGCTCTTAAGGAATGCACTAAGTGTGTGATCAGCAGTAACTGTTTAGGGGAATTCTAGAACTTTAGCAACAAAATGTTTAGGAACTGTTAATGTTGAGGGACCCATTTACACCACATACCCAAAGACACAAATGCCAGCAATTGAATCTCCTCTTTTAGGCTTTAAAGCATTATTTATTTGGATCAACTGCAGTCATTTTGGTGATATGTCTAACAATTTTACATAGATAACTTGATTCTAGAAGTTCTGTGCTGTTCTTCCAGTATGGCTATGAATTCCAGTTACTTTACATCTGTTTTGAAGAGACTTTTCAAATGATATTTTATGATCTACTTAAAACAGACCCATAACTATACCATCTCCTCTTAAAGATTTTATCCATTGATTTTAGGTAAGTACTAAGCCCCAGTGGCAACAGGCAGCTCCTTCGTTCCATCTGAGAACAGACGTGGAAGATGAACCAGACTTTGTTATTAAAAATGAACGAACTCCTGGTAAGATCCTCATTTCTAACTTACATTTAAGGACATTTCTCAAGGAAAGAAGATGATGTAAAATATAGTCAATATAGCAATATAATTGGGTCACAGTCATGGAATTTTACCTAATAGAAAAATTCATCTAAATGTTTTCTCTTAAGAAATAAATGACCCTGTCTACTATTTTTTCAGAGAGTTATACATGCCCTAAAAGCTGCTATTTTAGGAACCACGATTTGTAGTGCTACTTAGTCACACTGCAAACAGAGCTTTCTGAGAATTTATGTATTTTAATATTTTTTGCATGAAAAATTGGGATATTTCTCCTTAGAGGGATTTTACTTAAAAATATAAAAATTTGATAAAAATTATAGTTTATGAAAGTTTTTTCCGTCATTTTCACTCTTATTGCTCATCAAATATCATTAAATCTAGAGGTCATGATTAAGGATAGTTCTCTGTATTTTCGGAAATAATTTTATATTTTATTTGCAAGTTTTAAATTTGGAAGATTCTGAGCAAAATAAAAGATTATATAGATAACAGGAAATTGTTCCCATTTTGGGCATATTTTAATTTTGTTTATTGTGATTCTCAGGAAGGTATTAGCATTTAAGAATTCAGGTCGTTATTGACACTGAAAAAAATGACTATTTATTTTATCAGAGCTCATGCCACTATCGATACAACATGTACAACCATGTGATATGGTGCAGTTGTAGTGATTAGTTATAACACATTTTCTTTAAATAACATTTTTCTTGCAATAGATTAGATTTTAACTGTGAAAATGCAAAAATAAAAAGTAATTGAGTGGGATAGCAAAAGACTTATTTATATTAACTTATGGACTATAAAACTGTTATTTACTTTTCAAAGTAGCATTTTATTTGGAATATTTAAATGTATCAACTGTCATTGTTTTAGTAACCATCTTCTCTGTATATATTTAAGCGGAATACCTGGAGCATGTGGCAAAAAAAGGCAAAAAACGGGAACAACATTTTGATGAAAATCTTCCTGGACCATCTCCAAAAGGAAAAGGCAAAAATCCCCGTAAAGAACGTGAACATTTCAGAAGTGCTCTTGTTAACATCATTATGTAAGTTCCATGATTTGTTATAAATTTGTTTTTATTAGTCAAAAGTAGTGGAAAACTTTGGCAAATTTTTAAAGATGTAAAATCAAAGGATGTGAAAATATGTGAAGGATACATTATCATCAGATATAGGCATTAAAACATTACATGCTAGCATCTGGCTTTCAATATATTTAAAGTGTATAAGGGTTCATTATCTATGCAACATTATTCAAACCTAGCTAATTTATAGTTAAACTCCTAAGAGGTGTGGGCACCCTAAATATCTCATAGTGTTCTATGTTGGTTAATGAGAATTGTGGGAATTTTGGTGGTGGCCACAGAGGCTTATGAGAGATCCTAGCACAGGTTTCTTCAACATGCCCACCTAGAGATCATGTCTGCTGGGTTTGATGGACTATTAAAGGGGCTATTAAGCAGGGAGAGTGGCAATATGAGAATGGCCTGGCGTAAGTGGAAGATCATTTTGGGGTGCTTTCAGAGAGTGGCACAGATGTTCATTCTTTATCCTTTGCTTAATATCTACTCATTCTGTTGTTTCTTATTTTGTTGTTTATTGTGACTTTCAGGAAGGTATTAAAGAATTCAGGAAGCTATTGACATTGAAGAATAAGGACTACTTATTTTGTCAGGGCTCATGCCACTCTTTGTACAATAAATACAACCATGTGATGTGGTATAGTTACTCACCACAGAATGCCATTACACTTGCAGATATTTTCTGACTTGAAGGATGAAGAGATGGCAATGGATGTCAGCACAAGACAAGATAGGACATGGGAGGCACCATACGCATGCTTTAGAGTGGCAAATAGAACATTAACAACATTTATTTTCAATAATTTGCAGCAATTTATGACTACAAAATAGTTGAAATGTCTTATTAAAGATTTTGACTTCCAAATATCAAATATTTTGGCAGAGGACAAACATTTTTAAATGTTTTTATGGTTTTTAGAAATGTCTTTTGGTGTTAATCTGACTTTAATGTCTTCCTTTTTTTGCTACTCAGTCTTATGATTTCCCAATTACCAGCCAGGCGTTAGATTCACTTTATATTGTTGACAACTCATTGAAGTCATATTGTAGTACAGGAGATTGAGGAATGAAGATAATTGGGAATTACAACTTAAAAAGTTATATTAAAATGCTTCTGCCAAAGATGAGATATACCAGGAATTCCTATCAATTTAAGTACAATTTTAAAAATCATGTGTGACCAACAATGTTTTTCAGATGATAGAACTTGTTCTTTGTTTGATGTTTAATCTATACTTATATCCTATTGATGTACTGATAATTGATTGATGTATTGATAAACTTCCAACCTGAACTACATACACCTGCTGCTTTTATGCTCTATCCTTTTGATTTTACCTGATCACTACATCCTGGTAGTTCTTATCCTACTGTTGACCATATCTTAGCTATGAAAGAGAGGGCAGTAGAAAGACCAAAAAAATCTAGAATAGTAAAAATGTTGAGGGATGAATGTAATGTCCTGGACTTGCTACATTAAGTCTCCCCTTGGAACCTTACCTCAAGATTTGAACCTGGATCTCTGTCGGCCTTCGGACGTCTCCAGCCCCTCCCACATGCAGCTATGGCAGGGGACTTCCACTCCTCCATGGAGGGGAAATGACTACACAGAACACCTGAGGTTGCTAGTGCACTTCACTTTATTAATGGTGTCTCTCCCTTGATCCCTCCCTGACAGCCTCTTATATCCCCAGCCAGAGCCCCTCCCATGTTCCTCCCTGAGGGCAGAGGCAGCTTCTGGAGGGCAGTCCGGACCTTGGCCCCTAATAGATGAAATTATATGAAAGAGAAAAGCCAGCTAAGATTAAATACATTTTAGGGAAAAAAGAAAGAAAGAAATGTGAGAATGGTAAAGAATTAAAATCTGATTGTATTGTGTTTATAAAAAATTTGTATGCAACTAATTGATGTTTTTGGCTTATTTGGTGGTAGAAAAGATATATATATGTGACTAAACATATATATATGTGACTAAAATATAAGGATTAAAAGAGATAACTAATATGAAAGCATTTCAGATGTATAAGCATTATTATACTTGTAAGACATTTTGCTATTAAATTTCCACGTATATAACTTAGATTTTTTGCTTGAATGTTTTGTATCTGATTCTGTCAAATAAGGAAGTTACATAAAGGTGCAATACCTTTAACAAGAAACCAGTGCTATAAATGTAGATTTCTAACAAACAGCATTGAAAATTTTTATGAATCTGTTCCCTTTAGGAGATTAAATAGTTTTATCCAGCAATAACGTTGATGCTAGAAATAGGAGCCTTCTTGATAGCAAAGTTAGCAGCAGGTTAAAGATGTAGGAAATTAAGTAAAATCAATTCAGATTTTTTGAGCTTATCAAAAATCATTATCAAGTCAAGTGCATACAATCATGACATAATGAATACTTATTTGAAATCTCTGGGCATCTAAGTCTTCTGTTTCATCACGTTGTTAAAGAGATTCTATTTAGTTTAGTTAAATATATGTTTCTTAGGATTTTACTATAAGGAAGGCATTGTGATAAATTTGATGCATTCAGAGACAAAAATGAAATAATCCCTCACCTTGAGAAGTTTACATTTACTGGTGATTTGCAACAGATCTAGAGAGAGATGAATGCAAAGCAGTTTGATGAAGAGGAAAATATCACTTTGCACTGTGGGGTGGGAAGGGAATCAGAAGTATTTCACATAAGAGGTGGTATCCATGCTGAAGGAAGATCAAGATTCTGAGAGACAGAGGTGAAGAAGGATGCTGTTCAGAGGTGGTGCACAGCCTGTGGAAAGGCAAAGAAATGGCAGAAGGAATGCTGAAGTTGAGGAAAAGGAGGTAAGCCAATTTGGCTGAAATGTGTGAGGGAAGGATAGTAGGGGAAGATAATATAAAGTAAGTCTAGGAAGGCAGGAGGGACAAAAACTGTTGTTAATATACTTAATTCCAGAGGTTTTTGACATGGTCAGAAGAAGATCGTATTGTGGAAGTAGAAGCGGAAAGATTTGGCAGTTATTGGTATGTGTGTGTGTGTGTGTGTGTGAGAGAGAGAGAGAGAGAGAGAGAGAGAGATAATGAATCAAAATGACACTGAAAAGCTGAGCGGGGTCCCAAAGTCTTGTGGATCTTTTTCCTTGGTGTCGGAGAGGAGGAACCTTGGAATTGCTCTCTTAGATGAGAGCTTGTTTAGCGTAAGCAGCAGTCACTAGTCTTCTTTGGCTAGTAATTTGATCAGTTTAGAGGAAAGAACACAGATAATATGAACAACTACCTTGTGTCTTGAGTGTAGTGTACAATAAATATTTGTTGAATGGATGAATTAATGCACTAAATAATTAATGATGGAGGGGTTGGAGAGGGGAGTACCAGATTGTGATCAGAAGAAGCAGAAGCTAAGGTATAGGTCCTCCATTTAGGGATAACAATGGTCAAACTCAGGAGGGAAGTTGAGGGGGATGATGAGCCTTCTGCCCCAATTGGTTAGAAGTAGATTAGTTATGTCTGGACCCAGAATGGGAAACCCATAGTTAATTTATTTCCAACGCACCCTACAAAGGGGCAGCTAGGTGGTGCATTGGATAGAATGCTGGGCTTGGAGTCAGGAAGACTGATTTTTCTGAGTTCAAATCCAGCTTCAGATATGATGTGACCCTGGGCAAATCATTTAACCATGTTTGCCTTAATTTCTTCACCTGTAAATGATGTGGATAAGTAAATGGGAAACTACTCCCTTAGCTTTGCCAAGAAAGTTCCAAATGGGATCATGAAGAGTCAGACATAACATAATAGCAAAATATTCAACATAATTTCCTATTCACTTGTTTTGTTTGTTTGTTGGACACCTAGCCTCTAGACTTATAACATATAGAAGTAAAATATTGAGAAGAATTTCTCGGAAAGGGGTTCAAAATATGCTAAAAGTAAAAAAAAATTAAAGCACAGAGGAAACATAGTGATTTAGCTTTGCTCCATACTACCCTTGTGACTTGAGAGACTCACTTAACTTTTCTTAGCCTCATTTTCCTCATTTGTGAAATTAGTATATTGGACTTAGATCAGTGCAGTCAAACTCAAATAGAAATGGGGGCCACTAAGCCCTGTATAAAGATCTCTGAAGGTCACCTATTGACTCAGTTTTTAAATGTAACGTTATTTGTTTTATTGTTATATTTTTGTTTATTTTGTTGAATATGTCCCAATTACATTTTAATCTGGTTTTATTGCATTTGCGAGTGTTACAGGTTGTATGTGACTCACAGTGTATTTGACACCTCTGTCCTAGATCACTTCTAAGGTCTTTCTCAGCTCTAGTTCTGTGATATAATCTCTAAAAAAAACTTCTCTTAAAGATTAAAAATATTACTTAAGAGAAATAAATACTGGACAATATCTCCGTTTTTCATTACTTCACATCTTTTTGTCTCTATAATTTTGTTTCTATCATCTATCTCAGGACAAAGAAAGAGAATAGAAGAAAATGAGTTGAATGGGGGAGGAACAAGGAAAGGGACAGAAGATAGTAATCATGGAGTTTGGAAGGAGTTAGACGTAAAAAGGAAGTATAGAGATAGGAAGGGTAAAGAGAGGAAGCAGAAATTATGAGTATTGAGTTGTGGTTGGTGATACATCTCAAATTAGAATGCTGGAAATGAGGTGACATATAAAAATATTTATAATATATATTATATATAATATATATAATTTTATAATATATAAATAATAAAAATATTTTTGAGCAAGTCTGAGGTCAAAGAGAGAAACAACCATGAGAGCAAAGACAAATTTCTGCCATCGTACCTCATCAGGCCGTAGTTTGTGAAGTAAACTGTAGCATTGGTTAACAACACCGTTCCTTAAGATACATCTATAAATTGTTTCATATATAGTCCTTGAATAGGAGTGACTGATTGAGGATATCCACCATTTTCTAGTTGTCAGGATAAATACAAGTTTGGTTATTTTCTTCTTTAAACATATCATAATCATATGATAAAGCCTGGCATGAATTATCTTTCCACAATTTGCGTTAACTTTAACCTACTCTTTTTCTATTTAAGTTCACCTTGAAGTGTTACAAAATAAATGCTCTGTGAATGAGTGTTTTGACTGTGGATTTTTAAACATTCTATAAACATAGAATATCACTTAAAAGATTTTTATATAGTTGTAAATGGCTTTGAAAGAAATGTCATTACCTTAAATTATTGAGAAAGCTGGGAACTGGAAGTTTAAGTTCATAAAAGCTTAAAATCACTGCCTCCAAAATGACTTAAAATGAAGTTTGGGGCAATCAGATTGGGTAATATGACAGAAAAGAAAATAACAAATGTTGGAGGGGATCTGATAAAATGGAGACACTAATGCACTCTCAGTGAAGTTGTATACTGATTCAGTCTTTCTGTAGAGCAAATTGGAACTATGCCCAAAGAGCTATAAAACCATGCATATCAGCTGATACCACTCCTAGATCCATATCCCAAAGAGATAAAAAAAAAAAGGAAAAGTACCTCTATGTACAAAAAATATTTATAGTAGCTCTTTTAGGAGTGGCAAAAAATTGGAAACTGAGGGGCTATCCATCAACTTAGGAACAATTGAACAAGTCGTACTGGTTATTGTCCTTGGTTCTTGAGGAAGACCAATATGACACCAACATGATAAAGTGAAGTTACAATGTGTCCAACTGTGGCTGATCAGACCAATATGAGCTCAGAATGCTCTACCACAGATTGGACACAGAGAGTCCATGTAAACATTTGGGTGGATACTCTAAATTTGCACATTCTATGTTTCCTTTGTGCTCTTTCAATTCTGCTTTGCTCAAAGAGCACAGCACCCTTTCTGATGTGGGCACATCATGCTGACTGGTCCTGTGCCAGTGTCTTCCATGTTGCACAGTCAAATCCAAAGTTCTAGAGACACACCTTGAGAGTGTCCTTGTATTGTTGCTTCTGACCACCATGTGATCACCTGCCCCTGTGCATTCTCCATAAAATAGTCTTTTTGGCACGTGTACATTTGGCATTTGAACAACTTGGCCAGCCCATCAGAGTTGTGCTCTATGAAGCATAGTTTGAATGCTTGGCAGTTCACTTTGAGCAAGGACTTCAGTGTCTGATACCTTATCCTGCCAGGTGATCTGAACAAGTTGTCATATGTGATTATGATGGAATACTATTGTGCCTTAAGAAATGGAAGAGCAAGATGGTCTTGGAACAATCTGGAAAGGCTTACGTGAACAAACATGATGCAAATTGAAATGAGCAGAACCAGGAGAATATCATCTAGAGTAGTAGTTCTATTGTGCGATGATCAACTTTGAACGTTTTAGTTCTCAGCAACATAGTATGATCCAAGATAATTCTGAAGGAATTATGATTTAAAAATGCTTTTCCTTTCTAAAGAAAGAATCGATCAAGTCTGAATGCAAATCAGAGCATAATTTCTTTTATTTTTCTTGTATTTTTGTCTATGTCTTCTTTCACATGACTAACATGGAAATGTGTTTTGCATGACTGCACATGTATAACCTATATCAAACTGCTTGCCTGCTCAATGAGGGGAGAGAAAAGGGAGGAAGGAAGAGAATTTGGAACTCAAAAATTAAAAAAAGGTTAAAAACTACATGTAAATGAGGGGAAAATAAAATATTAAAGGAAAAAATGCTGGTTGACCTATGGACTGTCCAAATACTCAATCTTAGTCATCTTCAATTTTTCATGGTTATTCAGGTCGTGTATCCAATTCATTTAGCAAATTTTGTTTTTACCTTCATTACATCTTCCATGTACATCCTTACTCTATACTCATACAGTATTTTTTAAAAATTCTTATTTATTTTGTTAAATATTTACCAATTGCATGTAAGAACATTTTTAACAACAATTTTAAAAAATTTCTCTAAGTCCCTCTCACCCCTCCTTTCTCCTTGAGAAACTGAACAGTTTGATATTGTTATATTTGTGAAGTCATACAAAATATTTCCATATTAGCAATTATTTCCAAAGAAAACACAAACAAAATAGAATAATAAAAATAAAGAAAGTTAAAAAAATATTTCAATCTACTTTCAAAGTTCATTAGTTCTCTCTCTGAAGATGGATAGCATTTTTCCTCATGGTACCTTTGGAATTGTCTTGGATCATTGTCCAGATCAGAGTAAGTCTTTCGTAGTTGATCATCCTTAGAATATTGCCATTACTGTGTTTAATGTTCTCCTGGTTTTGCTCACCTCCCTTTGTATGAGTTTATATAAATCATCCCAGTTTTTTTCTGAAAACATCCTTCTCATCATTTCTTTTTGCACAATAATATCCCATCATAATCATATACCACAACTTGTTCAGTCATTCCCCAATTGATGGACATTCTCTGGATTTCCAATTCTTTGCCACTACTAAAAGAGCTACCATAAATATTTTTGTACAAATAGGTCATTTTCCTTTTCTTTTATCTCTTTGGGATACAGCCCTAATAGTGGTGTGGCTGGGTCAAAGGGTATACACAGTTTTATAGCCCTTTGGGCATAGTGGCAAATTGTTTTTTCAGAATGGTTAGATTAGTTCACAGAACCCCACAAACACTGTATTAGTTTTCCAATTTTATCCACATCCCCTCTAGCATTTATCATTTTTCGGTCATATTAACCTATTTGATAGGTGAGAGTTGGTACCCTAGAGTTGTTTTAATTTAAATTTCTCCAATCAGTAGTAATTTTGGTGATTTAGAGAATTTTTTCAAATGACTGTTGATAACTTTGATTTCTTCTACTGAAAACTGCCTGTTCATATAGTTTTTCATGTATCAACTGAGGAATAGTTCTTTTTATAAACTTGGCCAAGTTACCTATATGTTTGAGAAATGAGACTTTTATCAGAGAAACTTGCCGTAAACATCTCCTGCCAGTTTTCTGTTTTGTTTCTAATTATGGCTGCATTGGTTTTGTTTGTGCAAAACTTTTTTTAATTTCATGTAATAAAAATCATCTATTTTACTTTCCGTAATCCTCTCTCTTGTTTGGTCATAAACTCTTTTCTTATCCATAAATCTGACAGATACAATTTTCCATGCTCCTCTAATTTACTTGTGATATCACCCCTTCTTTCTAAATCAGGAACTGTTTTAAAGTTGTATAGAGGGGAATCTTGGGATAGCTTAGCTGACTGCTTTCTGTGCTCTTCCATCTTGGCCACTTTCCCATGATCCTAGTTTAAAATCTTATCACTTCTTGTCTGGATGATTGTAATAGCCTTATAATTGGTCTCTGTCTCAAACTTTTCCCCACTTCCATCTGTCTTCCACATAGCAACCAAAGTAATTTTCATAAAGCTTGGTCTGGTCCTTATGCAATAAATTCTAGTGTTTCCTATTACCTCTACTATCAAATATAAAATTCTTCACATTGTTCTCTTTCCAGTTTTCTTTCACTTGTCTACCCTCCATGCAATGTTCTAGCTATGGTGACCTACTTGCTATATCTTGCCTATAACACTCCATTTTTTCTCTGTGCCTTTGTACTGGCTGTCCCTCATGCCAGGAATGTGTCTTTCCTCACTTTTGCTTCCTAGAATCCTTAACTTCCTTCAAGATAGATGTCAAATACTATATTCCACAGGCTTTTCCCCCCTAGTCCTCTGCAATGAAGTTTTAGGGACTCAAGGGGGCCATCACTGGCCACTCTGGTTTCTTGAGGTCAAGTTCACATAGTAGCACTATGTGAGTCAATTAAAGTGAAGCAAGGAGCCATTTATTGAGCTGACCAGCCAGACTGCAAGATGGGCGGCAATTCACCCTCAGCATCAATAAGAGATATACAGATTTATAGGGTAGCATTCATAAGCTAAACATTATTTCAAGTCACATTATGTGAAACAGCTACAAAAAGAAAGATGGCTATTTATAAAGCAAAGGCAGTTTATAAAAAAAAAGTCTACTTGTTGGAGAAAAATGTGAATTCTCTGCTACAGGAAATAGATAAGGGAATTCTTATCTGAGTACAGCTGGTTTCACTTAAAGAAATCTGCTTGTTGGACCAGACAGGGAGGAGACCTTTGCCAGGACTCTAGAATTTTCCACCTTCATTCCCTAGGTCTTTGGTACCAATAAGAAGTGAGAATGAGACGTTGAAAGATACTATATACTTTAGTGAGGTCCTTTAGCTCACTTTCAGTAAAATAGCTGAAATCAATGTGCCCTGAAGCAGAGCAGTTTTTAAGAGGACAAAGGAAGAGATGGTTGGGGTATTTATGCTACAAAAGCTTGTCAGGGAAATTCATGGAACAATAATACTGACGGGTTGTGGAAAGGGATACCAAGGCAAAGGCAGCTGAGCGTTACTTACTGGAAACTTCCTTCAGAATATTTGCTGAACTTATTCTCCGGGGTTCACTTGAAAGGCGGTGTCTTTGTCCACTTCTCTCTAACCTCCCAACTGTTAGACTCTTTCCCTCTGAAGTTACTTTCCATCTCTTCTGTATGCATGTGTGTGTGTGTGTGTGTCTCCCCAATTAGAATGTAAACTGTCAAAACTAAAAGCTGCTTCTTTGACAAGACTAACAAAATTGATGAACCTTCTAATCAACCTGATAAGAAAAAAGCTAGAAAATAAGCTTATAAAATTTAAAAATAAGCCCCAAAATAAATTTAAAAGAGCACATCTTGAAAACTAGAGAAAAAAAATGAATTAGACAACAAAAAGACTACAGAACTAATAAAACTAAAGTTCATTCTAAGTTTCTTGAGGACAGGGTCTCTGTTTTTGTCTTTCTTTGTAATCCTCAGAATTTAGCACAGTGCTTGACGCACAGTAAACACTTGATGAATGCTTGTTGGTTGATTTTCATCTTTTAAAAATTATTTTAAATGCAATTTAATAGCAATTGGACATATATTTTTATACACTCTTCTATTGTACTAGTTGTAATATATTTTAAATCAAACTTTGTTTTTTTCTAATACATAAAGAGAATATTACATATTTTTTATTTTACATTCACATATAAATATGTTTCCAACTGGTATCAGAGCAACAAAACTGTCAATGTCTTAGCATTACTAATACTTCAACTTCTGTGTTACTTATGTATCCTACCGACTTACAGACTAGGCACATGTAGCCTGGTGTTAGTCTGTTGCTGGGATTACCAATAGAACTTAAACTATGTTTGATGTTTCTTAAAACTGGAGTTATCAAATAAATGCATATAACCCTTACGTTATTCCATGCTTCTAGAGGTGACAAAGTGTCAAAGTAAACACTGATCCAAACTTTGTTTTCATAAAGCTTTTAGGGTTGTAGTTTAGAAAAAGTAAAAAGCCTGAAAGCTAATAAATAATTTCAAACACTAAACCCAGTCAAACTAAATTAAAATATCCTTAAAATTTGTTTCTGTCTTAACTATAAGAAGTAACAGGGTTAAAATTTACATATATATGTTATTTTATATATAACAACTGTATGTTAATGTGTTTATATATATATATATCACACACACACACACACATAGATATGAAGAGAGAGAGGTAAGGAAGGAGAAAGAGGGAATCAATTTAATGTAAAGAGGAAGCAGAGTATATTGAATGCTAGACTTTGAATCAAGATGACCTGTATTTGAATCTTGCTTCATACACTTAATCATGATGTGACCTTGGCCAGTTACAGAAACTGTTAGAGTCTCAGTTTCTTCATCTATAAAAGATGATTATAGCTCCTATCTCAAAGGCTTATTTTATTGAAAGATGAAATGAGATAATGTAGGCAAAATTCTTTACAAAGCTTCTAGATAGATATAAGGTATTATTGTATTTAAGAATCTATTTGAAGTTCTTTATATTTGTATCCCCAGTGTTTAATGTAGTGTGGCATATATAATGGGTGCTTAATAAATACTTGCTGCTTGATTTATTGAAGTTTCTCCTTTTACAGCTATAAATTTGTCTTATATTTTGCTAATATTTTTGTCATTTTTTTCTGTTATTTCTGAAAAAATCTGATACTCTAATTAATATTTTCCCCCCTTTCTCAATACTTGTACATGTATAAAGGGAGGGAATTTCCCTCCCAACTTAAGTTCATGTATTTAGATCAGAGTGTCATTACAAAGGGCAAAGGGATGAGGAATTTTCCTATAGGCACACTGCAATGTATAAATAAATCCTTAGCACATTTGAGGGGGATTATAGGTCATTGGCCATTAGATGAGAACTACGACCACCACAGAGAAAGCATTTTGAGACACCTGATGATAGATTGGATGCTGAAAGACAGTTACTTGAAAGAGGAGATAGCTTTACTGGATGTTACCCCCTCATAGCAGAAAAGAGTTAAAGTTAGAGGAGTAATCCAGAAGGGTTATTGTATGTGTGTGCTTTCTTTGTCTTTATAATTCTGTAGTTTCATAATTGGAGAATTATAGTCAGGATTTCCTCATGCTAAAACACTTTGTGTTCTCTCTAGTTACATGTTGTTTCTGAATTTGTTTATCCTTGGAAGTTATTGCTGATCATGTACCCAAAATGGTGCAAACTCCCCCAGTCTCGCTTTTGCAGTACCTTAAAGCCAAGTCAGTGAGTTAACAACACTTATCAAATGCTTAGGTAAATGCAAAGAGGTAAAAATCGTTATTCCTGCCCTCAAGAAGCTGACATCCTAGGGGAGGAGACAACAGGTAAATACCTATGTACTAAGAAGATAGATGTAGTTATAAATACACACGTGTGTGATAGCTATCTATCAAAAGTTTTCATATTTAAAAGCTTTTGTTGTTCATTGGTGTCTCTTTGTGACCCCATTTGGAGTTTTCTTGGCTGGTGTGGTTTGCCATTTTCCAGCTCATTTTATATATGAGGAAACTGAGGCAACAGGGTTGAGTGACTTGTCTAGGGTCACACAGCTAGTAAGTGTCTAAGGCCAAATTTGAGCTCAGGAAGATGATGCATGCTACGGCTTCTGGGAGCCACAGTTGAGAGTTGGTTGAAAAAAGATGGGTGAACAGCCCTGAAAAGATCTAACTGAGCCCTCACACCAGAGGTGCTAGGCTAGACTCCATAAAACCCTAAGGTAGAGCCTTGGGGAATGTCACAGTTAGCAGGTATGATATGGATAATGAGATCATTGACTCTAAATACATATGCTACTTTATTATGGAGGACCTTATGTAGTGCTCTGTAGAATTTTTCTACCTCTTCATTCTCTGGAAAAAATTATAATAGCAAGGATGATGATCATGATAGCTAACATTTATGTCGTGCTTACCTGGTGCCGGAGGATGAAACACAGGCATGTTGATACATTATTTTAACATGATGTTTTGGTAAATTCCTGTCACGATCACAGCAATAGATGAATAAGTGAAATTATATTTATTATATAACACATAGTAATATTATATATTTATATTTGTTGTCTTTAAATTCAAGAATAGGCCAAATCTGTTATTTGTCATCCCCTACCATGTGTACCTTACTTAGCATTTGCCTGTGTGAAGAGAACTTGGGAGCCTCCCTTTCTTTTGTCTTTTACTTTTGTTCAACGATTGTTAAGATTGTTTGAAAGTATGTTACTGAATAATATCACGTTCATAGTATCTATAACTAAGTTAATAATTTGCACATAGTCTAAATGAAGTTTTTTGGTCTTTTTATACTGCAAAAACAGAAGGGGGCCAAATAGGACTGAGGGACCTTTCATATATTTTGGTTTCATGGTTTGGTGGATTACATAGATGAAAAATTCGCCACCATCCTTTTGTTATGTATCATCTTTATGCAACTTGGATAAGCTGCATCTCACTCCTAGCCTTTTTAACAGAATAGAACTTACCAGAACCTGATCTTAATAGTTTCTGTGAAATGAAAAGACAGGAAACAAGACCCAAGAAGTGAGGTACCATTGAAATAGTAGAATGGAATAAATAAGGAGCAAGGGCTTGCATCTTAATTGGAAAGAAGAGACAAGTTTCCCTTTAGAATTCCACTTTTACAAGGCTTACAGAGGTAGTAAGGAAGAACATAGGGCCTGAGTGTGGTTTTGTTCTGTTTAATTGGTTTTAAGAGAGGAAAGAAAAGGGAAGTAAAAAAAGAATACACTACAGAAGAAATGAGGGAACAACTTATTATTTCTTAAAATCTGAGTGTGCCAGAAGAGTACACACTTGAAGGTAGGGATTCAAGTTGGGAGGGGAATAGATATTTTGGGAACATGTGTCCCTGCATGCTAAATAGCCAACTTTCAAGTGGACTTTTGGAGAAATTCTGTATTTCAATTACTTCCTTAAATGAGATATGATTAGAGGGAGAAATGTCACCCATGCTATATACGTGTGTACATGTATATGTGCATATATATGTATGTGTATATATACACACATATTTGACTATAGATTTTATTTATGATTTAAATAAGATCAACTTATGATTTTATTTTTGTTCTCGGCTTACATTCTAAGATAAATATATACATTCCCAGCTTTCATTTGATGTCAATTTGAATAGCATGTTTATATGATTTTTCTAGGCAGCAGGACAGTGTGGCAGACAAATCTTTAGTGGATGAAGCACAAACAGCACCAACCACTATAGAGAAAGACATTTTGGTAAGGGACTACTTTCTTGATAATTATACTTGAGAAAAGCAGGAACCTTTGAAAATATATATGCAAACTTCTTTCTGGAGCTGTGGGGCTCTGGTACAAATTGAAGAATTTGAAGTTTTGTTCATGTAAATAGTTTTTCTTTTCTTTTTACCTGGATAGCACAAAGGCTATCCAATATCAGGTTATGGAGTAAGAAGCTATTTTCCTTTTTGTTAGAACCAGCCTCCATTATTTACCATTTAAAATCTTTTCCTTTAAAAGAACTTATTTTTTTACTTTTAAAATGTAGAGTTAACGATATTAGAAAATTTAATGTCTACTCTTTTTATAATTATCATTGAATAAATTTACTTTTATAAGCAAAATATCATGGATAGACTTATTCTTACACATTGATAATTTTTAACTACTTAGGTATTTAAAATGGTTTCTAGTAATCAAAATTTTTAAAAATGAAAAATTCTTTGACAAAATACAGCAGCTATTCCTATTAAAAACACTGGAAACATAGGAATCAGTTGAGCTTGTCTTAAACTGATGAACAGTACTATCTAAAACCAAGAGTATTATTGGTAGTAGGGATAAATCTGAAGATAAATCAGGGGTGAATCAAAGCTATCCTTATATCACCACTATTATTCAGTATTGTACTAGAATTGCTCACTATAACAATAAGACAAGAAAAAGAAATCAAAGGAATAAAAAATAGGCAATTAGAAAACGTAAGTATCGTTCTTTCTGCAAAAGATATACTTAAAGAATCCAAGAGAATCAACTAAATGAACCAAACACAACTTCAGCAAAGTTGCAGGATATAAAATAATCTCACACAAATAATCAGCACTTCCATATACCACCAACAAAGTCCAGCAGCAAAAGATAGAAGAATTTCTTTTGAAGTAACTGCAGACAATATAAAATTCTTGGGAGCCTCCCTGCCAAGACCAACCCAGGAACTATATGAACACAATTACAAAACACTTATCATACAAATAAAGACAAATCTAAACAATTACAGAAATATTAATTACTCCTGGATAGGCCAAGCCAATATAATAAAAATGTCAATTTCAACTAAGTTAATTTACTTATTAGTGTCCCACCAATAAAATAGTAACAGAATTCATCTGGAAAAATAAAAGGTCAAGGATATCAAGGGAATTAATGGGAAAAAAATGTGAAGGAAGGTGACCTAGCATTTCCAGATTTCAAATTCTATTGCAAGTGGCAATGATCCAAACAATCTGGTACTGGATCAGTGGAATAGATTAGGTACACAGTACACAGTAGTCAGTGATCATAGTAATCTAGTGTTTTATAAGCCCAAAGTTTCAAGCTTTTCAAGTAAGAACTAAATATTTGAAAAAAAAACTTGCTGAGAAAACTGGAAAGCAGTTTGGTGGAAAGTAGGCATAGACTGACTTCTCACACTGTATAACAAAATAGGGTCAACGTGGGTAAATGACTTAGATGTAAAGGGTGATATCACAAGTAAGCATGGTATCATAGGGGAGCATGAAAAGATTTACCTGTTGGATCACTAGATAAAGACTTTATGATCAAACAAGAGATAGGCTCATAAAAACTAAAATATATAATTTTGATTACATGAAATTAAAAAGTTTATGCACAAATGAAGCTAATATAATCAAAATTAGAAGGAAAACAGGAAACTGGGAAAAATTTACAGTGTTTCTCTGATAAAGGCCTTATTCTCAAATATAAAGGACTCTGAGCCCAAATAATAAAAAATAAGAGGCATATCCCAGTTGATAAATGATCAAAGGATATGTACAGGCAATTTTCAGTAGAGGAAGTCAAAGCTAATAATAGTCACATAAAAATGTTCTAAATCACTACTGATTACAGAAATGCAAATCAAAACAACTTTGAGGCACCACCTCATACGTATTAGATTGGCTAACATACCAGAAAGAGAAAATGACAAATGCTGGCAGGAATATGGATAAAATCAGAAAACTAATGCCCTATTGCTGGGGTTCTGTGACTTAATCTAGCCATTCTGGAAAACTATTTGGAACCATATCCAAAGGGCTTTAAAACTGTGCACCCCTTTGATGCAGTCATACTTCTACTAGGTCTGTTTCCCAAAGAGATCAAAGAAAAGGGAAAATGACCCATTTGTGCAAAAATATTTATAGCAGCTCTTTTAGTAGTGGCAAAGAATTGGAAATCCAGAGGATGTCCATCAGTTGGGGAATGGCTAAGCATTTGATTGTGATAGTATTTTATTGTGCTATAAGAAATGACAAGCAGGATGTTTTCAGGAAAACCTAGGAAGACGTATATGAACTCAAAGTAAATGGAACTAGAAGAACATTGTATAGAGTAGTAGCAATATTGTAAGGATGACCAACTGTGAAAAGATTTGCCTACTATACATTGTACACAGTAACAGAAATATCGTACAATGATCAGCTGTGAATTTGGAACTCCACATTGTAAAAATAACAAAGGTTAAAAATCGTTTTTAGCATCTAATTGGAAAAAAATAATAAAATGTTAGAGAAAAATTTTTTTTAAAAAAGACTTAACTATTCTGATCAAGACAGTGATTCAAGACAATTCCAAAGGACCCATGAGAAAAAATGCATTTCATCTCCAGAGAGAAAACTGATGAATTTTTAATGTAGATTGAAGCATAGTCTTTTTTTAAAACTTCCTTTATTTTCAGTGTTTTGTTTTGTCTTTTCCTTGGCCACATGGCTAATATGGAAATACGTTTTGCATAACTTCACATATGTAATTTACATTAAAATTGCTTGACTTCTCAGGAAGGAGAAACAGGTTAGAGGGAGGGAGAGAATTTGCAAGTCAGAATTTTAAAAAATTATCATTAAAAATTTTTAGCATGTAATTGGGAAATATTTAATAAAATAAAGAAAAGTTCATTTTAGAAATTAACCTCTCAACTTGGATACTAAATTGATAGTATCCAACAAACTGTTTTTTATACAACTTTCTCCATTAAATTCAGCCTGTGCTGTATTAAATACCAATTCTGTATCTTTTTTTCCAGCATAGTTATTTTTGCCTGAGGAAAAGAGTTTGGATTTCCATAAAATGTTAAATTAAAAAAATCCATAAGATTATAGATTAGGAGTGAAATTGCATAAATTTTTAAAAATCTGTCAATCATATCTTATTCTCTGAAAATTATTTTGTTTCAGTAAAGATATCTACCCAGTAAAAATGATCCCATGATTTTTAGGGTTGATAGTGCTGAACTCATCTAGACTGTCTTGTCTTTTGTAGCGGTACTACTATTATATCCACCATGGAATTGATACAGAACATGTAGCTCCAATGGAAGATTCTTGGCTAGAACATGTCTTGGAATTAGTCCCTAAACACCTGAAAGTACTCACTGACAGAATACTTGTACTGTCGGATGAAATGAGAGAAGATTATCTTCTCAGTGTAAAGAAATCCATCGGTAAATGTTTTGTTTTTTTAAATTTTTATTCTTATTATATGACCAACTGAGAAAAAAAGTAGTTAGAATTTGTGTAGCACTTTAAATAGTGTAGTTAAGGATACTGGACTTGGTGTCAGAAAGAACTAAAGAAAAGTTCCACCTTGACACTTAACATCTCTGTGACATTGGGAAAAGCATTTCATCTGTATGTGTTCGTCCTTTGTTTTCAAAGAGGACTATGACATCAGAGAAATGATGACATGACTTGCACTTGACTTTGTTTTGAGTGATGGAGGGCTATGCAAGGTCACCAGCCTCATTCTCTCCTCCTGAGCCATCTGGATCCAGTGACCAGATATTCATCAGGATGACTGGGGATGACCCACGATGCACTGGGAGACCACCTTTCCTCCTGTGAATGGAGGAAGTACTGATGAAGTCATGGATCTTGGAAGTATTAAAAAGACTGAGGTCTCAAGTATATGTTTTCATTAAAGAGAAGCTTTTTTCAAACTTACATTTGCATCTACTTGACACATTTATGAACCTTCTATTCATGTGTGGTATTTCTTATACTACTCTTAGATTAACCGTAAGTCCTGGGCAGATTTAATCAGTACCATGAAAGCAGAAATAAAAGTGAAAATTTAAACTTACTGGGTGGGTCATCAGTATGTATTTGTGTTGATGATGGAGGGAGCATTAGAATTCAGGATATAACTGAAGAAAATCATAGAAAGATATTATACTGTCAAATAACCTTTGTTTTTGGAAGACCTGCTATGAACAGAGCAGTATGTTAGTCACTCTGAAGTGATAAATGTAGTATTGTGAGTTCCCTTCAAGGAACTTGCAACCTAGTTGATGAGATAAGAATAAACATGAAATATTAAATGACAATAAAAACAACAGTATAAGTGGTGTCACGGATTAGTAAATAAAAAAGAGATCTGTCTCTTGAGACAGATAAAGATGTAGTCTAGACACTGTCTTTATCAACAGACTTATGAAGACTACCTTGTTTGCCAGTAGACCATTCTTTAAAATAACTTAAGCATTTGCTTTTAAAAACTTTTTCATTTTCATATTTGTGTTTAAATACTGTGTGTATAAGTACAAGTGTGCTTACCAGAATGTCTTGTATTTTTTTAGTTGACTTTGTTTTAAGAGATCCTAGGGAAAAAGAGGAAGACAAAAAGAAAGAAGAGCTTCCACCTCATCGTTTAGAGTAAGAAAACACGTTTGACATAGATTATATAGAATGTGATGCATGTGGACATCTATATGTTTATATATCAAGAGTATTTCTCTTAATGCACTGTTTGTATACATCTCTTACCCATATAAGGTTATGCGAAGTGTATAGAGGAAATAGGGTTTGAATACATGTTCATATACATTTATAAGAAACATATTAGGATTGCAGGAGGAACCTTTATTGTATTACTTTATCCAGTTCCTTCATTTTACAGATAAGAAAACTGAGACCCAGAAAGTCAAAGTGACTTGCTCATGGTTATATAGGTAACAACTGAGAAATGAAATTCAAACACAGCTGTCTGGACTTCTATGCTCTTTTCACTGTATTACTTTGCCTTTCAGATAATCAGTTATTATGAACTTTGACTCATTCCTTAATAAAAATAACTAACCTTTAGTAATGCATTTTTCAAATAGCATTCATAATTGGAACCAGGTTCATTTTCTTAAGTAACTAGCTCGAGATCTGCATTTATATTTAGTTAGTTTTCTTTCATAAAAAATATACTCTGAATTGTTTTCCATGATTAAAAAAATGCCAGAATGAGGTTAGGGAAGGCATATTTGAAGAACATCTAAAAAGATGATGAGATCCAGATGTGCAATTTGATTGGCATCAATAAGAATCAGTAGTGATGCCGAGCCAAAGCTAAATGTCTTTTGAAAAATCTATTAGTGACAGAGTAAAGGGATAAAACAAGTTTTCAAGTTAGGTATAAGGAAAGAATAAAGAGGAACAGAGGGCCCTTAGAACAGAGGGAATTATGATTTAGATCTGTGGTCTTCAAATTATTTTGATTGAGAAAAAATATCAGTAATTTTTTAAACTAGTGAACATGCTTGTAGGGGTGGGAGAAATGACACCTGTGCAGCTGCCGTGCTGCTCTGGGTATCCACATCAGTTGGGTTTTAACTGTTTTAAAGAATGATACTCTGGATTAGAAGGGGTAGAGGAGGTTGCGATTTTCCAGAAGAACGTTAGGCTGGGGTAGTTGAAGAGTAAGTGGACATAAACCCCATGGTTAGCTACCCAGGTGAGGTGAGACATAACCCATCTTCCTACCCTCCCATTGTTTAATCAAACACATATTGAGGCCAAACCACAGTCACTTTGATGGTCATGCCATAGTCCCCAAGTTTTCTGTTTGAAGACCACTGATTTACATTATAGGAACTGAATGATGATGGAATGGATTTTCAAATAAGAATGACAAAGTTAGGATATGTTAATACAAAAAATTTATGCATGTTCATGGACAAAAAAGTTTCAAGGAATTTTCAAAGACAGGCTGGAATGTATCTATGAAAAAATAAGAATAAAGAAAATAATTTTAATTGTATTCTGAAATGAGTAGGAAATCTGAGAAAATGTCTATGGAGTAACAACATAGATGATTGACTTTTTGTGTTATGTAATTCATTATGGTATTGAGTCAAAGAATTGAAAATTTGTAGAAAGATATTAGTTTATGTTTAAAGACTTTCATCTAATTACATAAATACAAATGACATAGTTTTAATTACAAACATATAATTTTAAATGAATTGTCAAGATGCTTGCTTCTTTCCAGATGCTATCTAATAAAGATAGAGATTGTCTTAGAGTTTATGCTCTAAGGCATGAAGCCCATCAGCCTAGACTTGAGCCATATCTTATCAGCTGTGACTGCTCCTCTGAATTTTACTGATGGATACCATCTCTCCATTTTCTTCCATCTGTAGACATAAGATCTTAACTCAGTAGACCTGGCCTCCTGTGAAATTAGAGATGAGATACTGCTCTTGGCACCAAAACTTAAATGGACAGGTTCCAAGGGAGTAATATTGATTCTTGTAAATAAAGACACAATGATTTAATCAGGGAACCTTATTACCACCCCTTTGATTAGTTCTTGCTAGAGTGCACATCATGGAGCATGCCCAGAGCTGAGCTTATTACATATCATGTATACTATTCTTGGAGCTGGGCTCCTTCAGTATCACATTTATCTTGGCCATTTGCAGAGGGCTACGTGTGCTGGATAGACTCAGAACTTTGGAATGACACATCAATCCCTTGCCCCCTACCATGGTGGTTCATTCTGGAAGGAGGAAGAGAAAGAGAGTCAGAGGATTGAGTCAATCCTTTTAAGGTCTTCTGAACTCCTACCTCAGTGACTAATCCCCCTAGTTGTAGCCCCCTCCTCCTGCTACCATCATGGGAGTCTAGGAGATTGCTGTGAATGCACCTGCCATATAGAAGCAAAAACATTTCCCCAAACTGCAAGCTTACGGGTTTCAGGTTTATACTGTAAATGGTCCTCTCAAGCTGCTCAGTATTTATCTATAAATTCACAGAATCTCAGAATTAGAAGGTGGCTCAGAGGCCATCTGTCTAGTCCAATCAACACACCCAACCAAGAATTCCCTCTACAGTGTCCCCAGGAAGTAGCCACCTAGCCTTCATGTAAAGGTATTCCTTCACATGATAGTTCTGTTAGGAAATTTATCCTTTCATTGAACTAAAATCACCTTCTCCCTAACTTCCATCCATTGCTCCTAGTTATTTACATAAGTGCCAAATAAATCTGATCCCTCTCCCCCATGAGAGTCCTTCAGATACTTGAAGATGGTCATCGCCCTAATTCTTTTTTTCTGTAGATGGGATCTGACCAGTTCAGAGTATAGAAAGGGCAGTTAAAAGTGCAATAGTCAGAATAAGTTCACTAGCCCTGAAGAGTGTCCTCTCACCGCCCCCCCTACCCCTAGTTGATGTCGATAGTGACAGCTATCCTAGTTTGGTTTATTTTGAGCTGTGGAACCCCACTTAGTCCCTTGCTGCACTTCTCACTATGCCTGCACGTTCCTCTTTTCTTTTGGACACAGTGTTTTAACAACCAGTTGTTGCACATTTTGTTTTAGGTGTGAGGCTTTTTCCTTGTTCATGTAGTCTTGTTTTCACAATGCACTGCATGTAAACAGTATGTTCTTCCTCAGGTGGCTGCTACCGGGCTTTTCCCAAGTGATAACCCTCTTCACTACATTGCAGAGTATGGCAGCCATATATATGCTATGATCATGGTCAACATGTAGATGTCCTCATACTCATTGAAAAATTATAAAAAATTCAGTAATATATTTTCTGTTTTTATCATGAAAGGAAAACATCACATTTGATCTTCCTAGAATTTCTGCTTATTGAGATTCTACCCATCCTTTAAGCCCCAACTCAGATGCAAATTTTTTAATTAATCCTTTAGTGGTATACCCTCGCTAGAAATGATGTTACTGTCTCAACACTTTGTACTTCTCTTGTGAATTTATGCTCTACTTCTATATTATAGCTATTTGTGTATCTTTGTTTTTTTTCTAATAAATGTTAACCTTCTGGAAGGCATTGTTGTATTTTATTTTTATTTATACCTCCTTCAACTCCTACCTGGTATTGTGCACATGGTAGGTGTTTAATATATGTTTAAATTGAATTGTATTTAAAATGTTATAAAGCCATTATTACTGAGAATGCTAAATTTGTTTTAGAAAGAGTTTTTTCTTTTGATTTGGGATTGTTTTCTCCTTGCCTCTAGAATGGAAATTCTGCCAAAGCCTTGGAGGAAATCTTTTTTTGCAGCTTGCAGTTTTATTAGAGATAATTTAAATGCAATGAACCCTACAATGCTTGCTGTTCTAGATCTATGGCAGACTTCTTTTAAGTAAGTAAACCTACTTTTATTACCAGGGTTAAAAAATGCTCTGATGAAAGTAATAGTGACCATCTTTTTGTTAAAATTAGCCTATTAAATTGTAAATTACTCAAGGGCAAAGACTGTATCTTTTTTTAGCTTTACTTTTTATTCCTTGCGTCTAGCATGGTATTTGGCACAGAATAGCTTAATAAATATTTCTTTAAATTTAAAAACTTGATCACCATGTGCACTAATTGATTGTCTTAGAAGGTAAAATAGCATTTCTGTGTACTAGTATTGTATCCCAAGATGCCCTGTAAGTATGACTGTACCACTTATTTTTTACAAAAAGAATATTTACAGAGAAAATCTAGTAAGAACAGAAGAAAACGTATCTTTTTGAGCTGGGGCATCTTCCCCTATACCACCTTGGTCCCTGGGGAGAGTAGGGTAAAATTTAAATTAATTGCCACATCGCCCCTGAACGAGTTGTTCCCTCATTGGTAGGACCTAGCATTAGCTGGATGAAACAAGTTGCTCCTTACTGGGCTCAGCTGCAAACTCTAGCATGTACTCCTGTTGCTGGACCTCTGCTCTTTCAAACTTCTTAACTCTCATAAGGCCCTTAAGAAGACATGGGAACATAGGACAAAGGGCCAGTTAAGGTGGCTCAGTTGATAGAGCATGGGTGCTGAAGGCAGGAGTACCAGAATTCAAATGTGGCCTCAGACAGCTGTGTGAGCCTGGGCAAGTCACTTAGCCCTGATTGCCTCAAAAAAAAAAATACCTAGGTAGAAGCCAGCCCCATCCCAGACAGAAGCTTGTCCAGGGAACCATGTGCTTCCTTGTCTGGAGGCCCACATCAGGTTGTCCCCCTTGCTGAAGCACGGCCAGGGAAAAAAGACAAAAACTGATTTGACTAGTCAATGCCTTTTGTATGCATGCTTAGTCCTGGCTCAGCAGTCATTTGAAAAACTTCACAAATAAGTGAAGAAGAAACAGTCACAGATGCTTTGCAGATCCATGTAATGGTAGACCTCCTTCTTTTTCATTTTTTTCTATTATTCCTTTTCAGTTTCTTGCCTTTCTGTTCTTCAATTTGAATTTCATTATTCTTTTTTCTAGCTCTATAGAATATTCTTTGGGGAGTTTGATTGGTAAAGCACTGAATAAATAAATTAGTTTAGGTAATACTGTCATTTTTATTGTATTGACTTGACCTACCCATGAGCAATTAATGTTTCTCCAGTTTTTTAGGTCTGTATTTCTGCAAAGGGTATTTTATAGTTTTATTCATGTAATTCCTTCAGTGAATCTTGATACATACATTTCCAAATATTTTAATGCTTCTACAGTTATTTTAAGTGGAATTTTTCTTTCTAGGTCTTTTACTGGGTTTTGTTGATTAATTGTAAGAATGCTGGTGATTTACTTGGATTTCTTTTATGTCCTACAGCTTTGCTGAAGTTAATAATTTCATTTAATCTTAGTTAACTGTCTGAAAGGTACACCATTAATATTCCCTCAACTTCTTTTCTTTGTCTTATTGCTACATCTAACATTTCTAGCACTGGTACATAGTAGTGGTGACAATGGGCATCCTTTCTTTACTCGTCATTAGAAAATTCTCTAACTTTTCTCCATTACATATAATGTTTACTCTTGGATATAGACAAACATTATTCACCGTATTAAGGAAAGGTTTGCTTATTCCTATAATTTCTAATTTTTAATTGAAATTGGTTGTTGAATTTTGTCAAAGCCTTTTCAACGTTTATTAACATAATCAGATATTTTTATTATTGACATAATTAAATGATTTATTTTATTTATAGTTTTTTTGTGTTAAATCAATCCAGAATTTTTGTTTTAATTCAAATCTAGAGATGGTATAGCATCTCAGATGTTAGTGTACACTATGCTATTTTATTTAAAGTTTTTGCATGTGTATTCATTAAAAATGTTGGTCCCTCTACCCCACTCCTTTTCCTGCTTTGTCTCTCTTTTAAGTATCAAGCCTTTATTTGTATTCTTAGAGACCAGAAAGCTACCTTCTTATTGTTATAAATAATTTGTGATGTATTGGAATGAATAATTCTTTGACCAGAACTCCATCTGGTCCTAAAGTTTTATTTTTTCCTTTGGGAATTTATTTATGGGTTTTTTACTTCTTTTTCTGATATTGGATTATTTAAAGTCTAATTCCTTTTTTGTTAATCTGTTTGGTTTATATGTTTCATAAGTATTCATCTATTTCTTCTCAACATTCAGTTTCATTAGCATATAATTAGGCAAAATAATTTCTGATAATTTCCTTTATTTCATCTTTAGTTGTTATGTGTTCTCCTTTTTTATTGTTCATATGAATAATTTAGTTTCCTTTATCTTTAGGAGGGCGTTATATCAGAGCATGCTATGTATGCTCATAAGCACTGGGCTTTCATTGGCACAGATTCTTGTAGGGAAGCACATGTAGCTCTGTGGCCCCTTCAGAGAACCAGATGGCCCCACAAGAGTAGGGAACCATGTAACCGTAGAGAAGGCAGTGGGCCAGAGTTAGTAGTAGAATTGTAGAAAGTCCCTGCGCTAACCTGGTTGCTGTAGGTTATGTGAGCTGGCAATATAAGAAGAGTACCTGATCAAACACAGGAATGCTTAGACTAAGCTTTCTAAGTACAGAAGAGTTCTTGTACAATGAAGATTTTTCTGGATAAATAGGAGGATTCTTGGACAAGACAGGACCTGAACCAAAGACCCTTGATGGAGAAGAGCAAACCTGGACCTTGCCATGCACTGACACTGTGCACTAGGACTCAACAGTTTTTAAAAGGCAGATTCTAAAATTTCAGAAGAGCTGTGTATTGAGTAGCTATAGGCAGTGTTTTGATTTTCTAACTCTGTGTGTGGCATCCTGGTTAAAATTGTTAATGTTCCATTTAAATATTCAATAAATGTGCCACTTAAAATTTCCTACGCTTACAGCATCTACTTGAGTTCGAGCCCCTCTCCTCTGTTACCTAAATTATTGTAACCTTACCATTGGTCTCTGAGTCTTTCATCTCTCCAATCCATCCTCCATGCAGCTGTCATATTGATGTTCCTAAAACATAGATCTGGTTATATCACTCCTCAACAGAAATCTTCAGTGACTTCCAATTGACTTTAGAATAAAAAAAAATACAATCTGGCATTTAGAGCTTTGTAGCCTCCCACCTACTTTCTGAAAATTTCCTGTGACTTCTCTCTCCCTTCATGTTCTCTATGTCCTGGTCAAACTGGTGTGCTAACCCTTCACTATAAGTGACTTTTTATTTCCTATTTCTGTGTTTTTAAGTAAACGGCTCCTCATGTGTAGAATGCACTCATTTATCACCTCTGCCTTTTAGAATTCTCTGCTTCTTTCAGCTCATGTAACAATTTGTAGAGATTTTAATCAGTGTTTTCTTCCTCTGGATTACTTTGCATCATTTTATACAGTATATATTTGCTTCTTTGCATATGTGTTATATCATCCCAATCAAATATAATATCCTTGAGTCTGGATTTATGTTGTTTTTGCCTTTTTCCTTTTTTAATGCCCAGAGCCTGCCTAGCATAATACCTTGTGCATAGCAAGTGCTTAATATAGTTTTGTCAAATTGAATGGAATTGACAGGAAGATATTGTGGAAATGTACAAAGAGTACAAAACTATATTTTTTGTTTAGCATTAAAAAATTTTTAAAGTATAAATTAATTTTCATTTTCTACATTCACTTCCATAACATTTTGAGTTTCAAATTTTCTTCCTCTTCCTCCCCTTCCCCTACCTCAAGATGCCTCAAGATGACATGCAATATAATATAGACTCTACACATACATTCATATTAAACATATTTTCACATTAGTCATGTTGTAAAAAAGAATTAGAGCCTATGAGAGAAACCACGAGAAAGAAGAAACAAAAAGAGAGAGAGAAAAAACAAATAGTATGCTCTGATTTGCATTTAGACTCCACAGTTCTTTTTCTGGATGTGGATAGTATTTTCCATCATGATTCTTTTGGAGTTGTCTTAGATCCTTGTATTGATAAGAAGAGGTAAGTCTATCAAAGTTAGTCATCACACCATGTTTTTACTGTATACAGTGTTCTCCTGGTTCTGCTCACGTCTCTCAGCATCAGTTCATGTAAGTCTTTCCAGGTTTTTCTGAGGTCTGCCTGCTCATCATTTCTTATGGAAGAGTAGTAGTACTCTATTACATTCATATACCACAACCTGTTCAGATATTCCCCAATTGATGGGCATCCCCTCAATTTCCAATTCTTGGTCACCACAAAAAGAGCTGCTATAAATATTTTTAGTACAGAACTTTAGCAATAAACCTGGGGTAATGCCCTTTAATACTGGTGGT
The DNA here is from genome assembly GCA_028658325.1 of Potorous gilbertii. Taxonomy (NCBI): domain Eukaryota; kingdom Metazoa; phylum Chordata; class Mammalia; order Diprotodontia; family Potoroidae; genus Potorous; species Potorous gilbertii. Next base: position 222,999,637 of record CM053771.1, on the reverse strand, counting down.
GTACAGTCATGGACAGAGATGTAAAAGTTAGATATCCACTGGGAGAGTCTAGACTTTGATATAGGTAAGTCTTCTATTTTAATTAAGGCCTTTTCCCATGTCATCTTGGTGGTTGATTTGATGATGTAACCCTCCTTTCTCGTGAGATGAGGTTCTAGTCTCTGGTTGGCATCAGTAGAGCTTTTGTATTGTCTGTTTTCTTATTAGAAAAGGACTGAAACCCTGTGAGAAAGCACCACCCCTAAATCTTACACTCTTACGATCTTGAACTCTCTAAATTTTGGCAGAGTGATGAATACCTCCTGGAGTTTATACAAAAACTGATAAAAAAAAAAAGGCATGATTAAGAATATAATCTTACTGGTTAAACTTGAGAATATGCCCCCTAAGAATATTATGTTAACAAAGGAGAATAATCAACAAATACAAGATAAAGTTACAGCTATGACTACTCATTAGTATCCATTTTTATTCCTTGCAGAAAATTACGTTTAATTGATGTAGAGGAATTTCATCATCGCCAGGAGGCAATGGAATTGTCACTCTTCCAGAACATCGTCATGAAACACATGGAATCTGCCAAAGAGACGCTACTGAAAATGTATGAATGAATACGTAAACTTCATATTGGGCAAGGAATAACTTATATTTGTTAGTTCTATTTAAAAGAAAAAACTGTTCCAGAAGGGTATTATATTTTATTCAGATGATAGTTTAGAACATAATTTGTTTTAAAAATTCAAATCAGTTCTGCTCAGAACGTGGAGATAGCATGGTTTAAGAAGAAAAATCCTTTGTAGAAATTTGTTAATGTGGATGCCTGTAAGGAGTTTGCTTTATTTAAAATCAAAATTAAGAATTTTTAACCCCAAACCACATTCCAAAGTAGCAGCAAGAAAATAATGTACTCACAATTGAGCAGTGGTAGGAAGACTGTGGATGCTCTTACTGGGGAGGGACAACATTGCATGTTTGCTCCTGGGTAGGTCACCCCATATTAGAGGAGCTTTGCATTTTAACTAATACTTCTTGCTAATGATGTGTAAGGTTTGGTTGTTTCTATGTTATCAAAGGACTAAAGTGTTGTCAGCACTCTTGAAATTCAGTGTTCCAGTTACTTCACTGTAGTTATGGCTCTGATTCTAACTATCCAGATGTTTCCCTGCTATTGTGGTTGTATAGACATTGAATTGGATTGCTAAATTAGTAGTGGTCTGGTTGCCATCCTCTGTTTCTACCCCTGTTCTGTTAATAGTAGTTCTTGGGATGAGATAGGTGCCAAGAATTCAGAGAAGCTATGGATCCTCAATCAATAAAAACTTACTGGGTGCTTACTGTCTACAAGTCACTGGGTTACTGCTGTTTTCAGATAGAGTGGAAGAAAAGCAACAGAGGAAACAGAATTCCCTTATGGAACTTCCAATTCAGCTGAGATAAGATTAAAAGAACATTAGCTCCTCTTCCGAATGGTTCCACATTTAAAAATTTACTGTTGCTGATCGTAATTGTTTTCAAACACTATAATAAACTCAATTCCCCCTGGGAGGTGAGATTAAAAACTGAGAAGTTCAGTTTGTGAATCATAAGTTGTCTCATCAATGATAATGAAGGACATATACCACCAAGTGCCACCTTACCTGTTTTTCAATAACTGCTTGGAAATTATCTTCCAAGAATATTCAGTAGGAGACTGTCTTTTTCTGTAGACCTTTGTTTATTTTTTCTACATAGGAAGCACTCATGCATGGCTTGAAAGAACAGGTTTTTGTTGTTGTTTCAAATTATAATTTTGCAAATGTAAGGAAAAAGAATTATTTTATTTATAGACAGAAAGGCAGATAGGAAACAATTACCACCTTTAAATACATGTAAACTTATTATAAGGGAGTTATATGTATCTCCAGTGAGGACAGAACATGAAAAAATATTCCTAAATTCTTGCTGCAGGATCTGATCTAAGGAAATAGGTGCTAATGTGAATATTGGACAGTAGAAGAAGTAATCAAAGAAGGCTCTGGAATACATTACCAAAAGCCTTTCAAAGTAATTTTGATAGCTTAGTAATTTATTTGTAGTCCTGCCTGGAAACAGAATAAGCTTAGTGACATCCAATAGCTCTCCTAATCCCAATTTATTCCTGAGTCAGTTTATATGTAATTGAAAAAATCTTAAAGCGTGTGTCCAGTAAAGATTAAGTTTCCGCTCATGTACACAGCAGAAAAGAACAAATAGCAAAATATTTACTAGGCCTCTTTTTTAACATTTATTTTTTGTTGATGGTGTTAGTTCAGTTGAGTCCAACTGTTTGCCACAGCATTTGGATTTTTCTCTGCCCTATTCGGTCATAGTTTGGGCCCCAATTGCTTCAGAGTGAGTACAAATATCAACTGTTTCTGTTTTGGCCAGAAACCCTGAGGATCTTCTCTCACATTACTTTGACTAGGTAAAGAGGTCCTCATCTTCCTCATTTTGTCCCTAGCCTTAATCACTGAAAGGGTTTTGCCTCAGTCAAACTGACACCTGTTAAAGACTAGCTTATAAAGGCCAAAATCTCCCCCTGCATCAGGGCCATCTCCAGTCATTCTGATCTGTATCTTAACACTGGACTCAGATGGGTCTGGAGGAGAGAGTGAGGTGAGTTTGCACAGCCCTCCCTCACTTAAATCCAATTCAATTGCTTGTCTCCGTCCTCTTCAAGAACAAAGGACAAACAGCAGCTCAAGTGGTTTGCCATTTCCTTCTCCAGCTCATTTTACAGAGGAGGAAACTGAGGCAAAAGGGTTAAACAGTTGTACAGCTAGTAAATGCCTGATGCCAGATTTGAACTGAGGAAGATGAGTTGATGTGACTCCAGGCCTAGTTCTTTACCCACTGTACCACCTAGCTGCCTATTCATTTTTTTAAAGATTTACCTAAAGTAAGATACCCTAACTTTGTTAATGTCTTACGTATATAAATAAATATTTGATTTTCTATAATTACATTTGAATTGTACATACTTTCAGAGGCAGATTCAGAGAAGGAAACCAGGTTCATTCAGCGTCTGATGATATTGATATCAATGCTGATTTTGCAAAATTTTACTTAAGATGAAAAACATTGTACTTTATAATAGAAATATAAACAGAACTCTTCTAATTTTTCCATCTTTAATATTAGCTGAATCTTCATTCTTTGTCTAGACCAATAGTCACCATTTTAATTTTACTAGGATGTCTTAGAGTAAGTGCTTTTTCCTAAAGAGAATGTAAGGCTTTGATATGATAAAGCCTAAAAATTCCATTAATTTTTCTAGTACGTTAGAGTTGCAAGTGTTTTGCATTCATTGTCCCATTTGAGTCTCACAATGACTGTAAGACAACTTTTTCAAGCAGCATTCCCTACTCAGTAAATTGTGGAGCCAGAACTTGTACCCAGGTCTAGTTTCAGGGTGTGTTTGTTTTTTTCCACTTTCTTTTTTAAAAACAATTTATTTATTTATTTTATTCTGAATTTAAGAAATAAAACAAGCATTTCCATAACATAGAACAGAAAAAAAGATGATTGTACAGGAAACTCCAAATCTTCTGCGTACAACTTGCTTTTCCTTTGAAACATGTAATAAAGTTACGATATCCTTTTCCCCCTTTTTTCTTTCCTCCCCCACTTTAGAGAATGGTTGCCATTAAACACTAGTATGTATATGTATGTGTATGTGTGTATACATACACGCATAAATTTATATAGTATATGTATGTGTGTGTATATATATATATGTAAAAACTTTTTATAAATCCTTCTGTTTATCAGTTATTTCTCTGGATGCAGATAGTGTCTCTATATGTCATTTGTAATTAATTTGGGTATTTATAATAGTCAAAATGACTCAGTCACTTAAAGTTGTTCTTAAAACAATATTGCTATTACTGTACATCACATTTTCGTGGTTCTGCCCATTTTGCTTTTCATTATTTCATGCAGGTCTATTCATGTTTTTTGAAGACCATCAAGCTTGTCATTTCTTATAGTACAGCAGTATTCCATCAAAATCATACGCTACAACTTGCTCAGCCATTCTCCATTGATGGGCATCCCTGCAGTTTCTAGTTCTTTGCCACCACAAAGAGAGCTGCTATAAATATTTTAGAACATATAGGTTCTTTTCCTTTTTTCTAGTCATCTTGAGGACCCAGCTGGGTAAATCAGCTCCTCCTTTCTTGTCTGTCCCTTCCCCTCTCCAAAGGAAGGTAAATTTGGATGGTCACAAGATGCCCAGTTAACTTGGGTTTCCTGGCTAGATTCTTTTCTTTGCCCTGCCTTGCCTTACCTTCCACTTCCCCTTCCTCTTCCCCTTCCCCTTCCCCAAACCTTAACCCTACGGCACTCTGAAGCTCATAGTTGACTACACTAGGCTTCTGCCTGAGTCTCTGTTCTGGACCCTCCTGGCTTCAGAGTGATTATCAATAGTAACTGTTGCTATTTCCCTTCCAGCCTGATGTCTTTTTTTCTTTGCCTCATTAAAGGGGCCATGCCCTGGCTACTTCTTAAACAGGCCTAGTCACTGAATGGGTGTTGCCTCACCCCAAGTGAGTACCTGAATAGATCTTGGCCTAAAGGGGCCAAAGTCTCCCAGTTATCCTGGGATCCTGAGTTATCTCCAGTCATCCTGATGAATATCTGGTCACTGGATTCATATGGCTCTGGAGGAGAAGTGAGGCTGGTGACCTGCACAGTCCTCCCTCACTCAAAACAAGTGCAAGTCATCTTGTTATTTCTCTGATGGCATGGTCGTCTTTGAAAACAAAGGACAAACACAGCAACAACAATCTGTGAGACATCTTGGGAAACAGATTTAGTAGTAATATTGCTGGGTCAAAGGGTATAGGCAGTTTTATAACTCTTCGGACATAATTCCAGATTGCTCTCCAAAATAGTTGAGTCAGTTCACAGTTCTACAAACAGTGAATTACTGTCCCAGTTTTTCCACATTTGTCATGTTCCCCTTCAGTCATTTTAGCTAATCTGATAGATGTGAAATGATATCTCAAGGTTGTTTTAATTTGCATTTCTCTAATAATGATTTAGAGCATTTCTTACATGACTATAAATTATTTTGATTTCTTCATTGGAAAACTCTATTTATATCTTTTGATCATTTAGCTATTGGGGAATGACTCATATTCTTATACATTTTGACAAAGTTCTTTATATATTTGAGATATGACATCTTTACCAGAGCATCTGTCTATAAACCTTTTCCTCTAATTTTCTGCTTTCCTTCTCATCTTGGCTACATTGTTTTACTTGTACAAAAGCCCTTTTAATTTAATGTAATTGAAATGATCCATTTTCTGCCTCTCATTCCTTTCTGCCTCTTGTTTATTATAAATTGTTCACCTCTCCATAAGTCTGATAGGAATATTCCATATTCTTAAAATTTTTTTGTAATTTCTCTTTATATATAGATCATGAATCCATTTTCATCTTATAAATGGTATGAGATATTGGTCTATACTCAATTTCTGCCAGACTGCTTTCAAGTTTCCCAACAATTTTTTACCAGATAATAAATTTTTATCCCCCAAACTTAAGTCTTTATACTTGTCAAATACAAGGTTGCTATATTTATTTTGCTGCTGTAAATTGTGTGTCTGCTCTGTTCCACTGATCTCTTTCTATTTCTTAATAAGTACCAGAGAGTTTTGATAATTGTTGCCCTATAGTATAGTTTAAGATCTGGTTCTGGTACACTTCCTTCCTTTACATTTTTTTTATGAGTTCTTTTGATATTTTTGACTTTTTGTTCTTTCAAATGAATTTTGTTATATTTTTTAATTTCAGTAAAATAATTTTTGGTAATTTAATTGGGATTCCATTTAATATATAAATTAGTTTTGTTAAAATTGTCATTTAAATTATATTGTCCCTGCCTGCCCACAAAAAATTAATATGTCTCCAATTATTTAAATCTAATTTTATTTGTATAAAATATTTTTTATCATTTTGTTCAAATAGTTCCTGGGTTGTTTTGGCAAGTGTACTCCAGGTATTTTGTGCTATCTAGAGTTATTTTAAATCTCCTACTATGTTTTTTTGCAGAATTTTTTTTGTAATATGTAGGAATGCTGATGAATTATATAGATTGACTTTATATCCTGCTCCTTTGCTAAAATTATTGTTTCAAATAACTTTTTAGTTGACTCTTTGGAATTTTCCAAGTATATCATCACATTCTGATTCCTTTCATTTCTTTCTCTCTTTTGATTGCTATTGCTGTTACTAGGATTTCCATAGGATTTACAATATTGAATAGTATTAGTGATAGTGGGCTTCCTTGTTTCACACACCTACTGGAAAGGCTTCTAGTTTATTCCCATTACAAATATACTTGCTGATGGTTTTAGGTAAATAGTTTTTATCAATTAAAGGAAAAATCCATTTATCAAACAATTTTTAACAGAAATGAATGTTGTACTTTATGAAAAGCTATTTCTGCATCTATTGAATTAATGACTTAAAAAAAATTTTATTATTGATATAATCAATTATGTTAGTAGTTTTTCTTACGTTAAAAAATCTTTGCATTCCCAATATAAATCCCATTTGGTCATAATGTATGATCTTTGTGATTGTTGTAATCTTTTAGCTAGTATTTTATTTAGGATTTTTGCATCCATATTCATCATCAATGAAATTGTTTCATAAATTTTTTGTTGTCTTTACTTTTTCTGGTTTAAGTATCAGCATCATATTTATTTCATAAAAGGAATTTGGTAGGATCCCTTCTTTGTCTATTGTTTCAAATAATTTATTTAATATTGGAATTAGTTGATTTTTAAATGTTTGATGAAATTTACTTGTAAATCTCTCTAATCCTGGTGCTTTTTTCCTTAGGAAGTTCATTTATGGCCTGTTAAATTTGATTTTGTTCCAAAATAGGTCTCTTTAGATATTGTTTCCTCTTCTGCTAATCTAGGAAATTTATATTTTTGTAAATATCCATCCATTTCACCTAAATTTCTAAATTTATTGGCATATAATTGGACAAAATAATTCATTATAATTGTTTTAATTTCATCTGTATTAGTGATATATTCACCCTTTTCATTTTTAATACTATTGATTTGGTTTTTTGTCTCTCTTTTCAAATCAAACTAACCAAAAGTTTATCTATTTTATTACTTTTTTCATAAAACCAACTCAAGTTTTTATTTATTAGTTCAATGGCTTTTTACTCAGTTTTATTAATCTCGCTTTTAAGTTTTAGGATTTCTAATTTAGTGTTTATTGGGAATTTTTGTTTGTTCTTTTTCTAGTTTTTTTTAATTGCATACTCCATCCATTGGTCTGCTTTTTCTCTGTTTTATTGATGTAAGCATTTCATAATATAAATCTTCCTTCGATTATTGTTTTTTGCTATATCCCATATGTTGATACATTGTCTCGTTATTGTCATTCTCTTTAATGAAATTATTGATTGTTTGCATGTTTTCTTTTTTTTTAGCTCATTCACCCTTTTCCTGTTCCCTAGTCCTCTTATTTCTTTAGAAGTTTAGATTTTTATACTCTTTTAGATGCATGTATTGTTCCCATTTTAACCCAGATCTGATGAGTGAGATCTCAATACTACTAGCCCTCCACTGCTACCTGCTCCATCAGTTTTTTCACACCCCATTTTTATGAGATAATTGTTCCTTTTTACCTTCTTCTACACAATTTTGTTTTTTAGAATCATCTCATCATATACAACTCAGCCCTAACTTTTCTTTCAAACTGCCCTAGTAATGATGACCATCTTAAAATACTGATAAGATTTGCACATATAAGATATAAATGGTTTGACCCTTAATGAATTCCTTATAATTATCTTTAATGTTTTCCCTAAATTTCTTTTGGATTTTTGTATCAGATTTTCTATTGGGTTCTGATCTTTTTGTCACAAATACCTGAAAGTCTGTCAGTTTGTCAAATATCCATTTTATTTCATTAAGGATGATGCTCAACTTTGCTGGTTAACTTATTATTAGTCATAATTCAGTTCTTTTGTTCTTTGAAATATAATGTTCCAAGACCTAAGGTTTTTTAGCATTGAAACTGCTAGTTATAAAATCTTTATTGCATCTCCACAATATTTAAAAAATTTTTTTGGTGTTGCTTGCAATATTTTTTCCTTAACCTGGGAGTTTTGAAATTTTCTTCTTGGGATCTCTTTCAGGTGGTGAATTTTTCTATTTCTACTTTATCTTCTAGAAGAACTTCAGGCAATTTTTCCTAATAATTTCTTGTAATATTGTATCAAGATTCCTTTTTTGATCATAACGTTCAGGTAGTTCAGCAGTTGTTAAATTGTCTCTCCTTGATCTGTTTTCTGGATCAATGTTTTTCTAATGAGATGCTTTAGATTCTCTTCTAGTTTTTCTAGTTTTATTATTTCTTGGTGTCTTATAATGTCATTCAATTCCTCTTGCCCAATTTTAGTTTTTAAGGGGTAATTTTCTTCCTTAAAATTTTGGACCACTTGTTCTAATTAATTTTCTTTTAATTATTTTCTTGGATTACTTTTATTTTATTTTTTCCTAATTTTTTCCACAGTCTCTTTTATTTGATTTTTTAAATTCCTTTTTAAGTTCTTTCAAGAACTCTTTTTGGGCTTGTGACCATCGTTTGATTAGTGACTCTTTGTGGTAGTAATGGCTTTTTTAAAAAATGAGCCCAGGTGTTCTTTTATACCATAGTAGTTAGCTGTCGTTGGGTTCTTTTTCACTTGCTTATTCATTTTTATTTCATTTGTAGCATCATATTATTGTAATCAAGTTTTAATCCCTAGTTTACTCTGATTGGGGAATGGTTCCTTAGATCTCAGGTCCTCCTTACTGCTATTTTCTGAACTCTTTCCAAGGGCCCAACCTCAGGGACTCCTCTCCTCCCCTAGCCACACTGTCCTGAAAATGCTCTTGCTCCCTGGAGTATAATGCTCACCAGGTTTGTGCTTGCTCTCCTTGTCCACAGTCTCAGCCAGGAATCCCTTCTGGTCAGCTCTTCCAAGCCTGGTGTCCAGAAACAGCAGGGGGTCCTTCAGTCTTCACCCCCTCAGCCTTCTGACACTCTCACACTGTTCTTTAGATGGAAGTTCATGAGTTGAAAGTTCCTAAGGTCTAGTCTGCTTTCCAGTGCAGCTGCCCCCAGGGTCTGCTATTTATTGATTCATTGGAGCAGGCCCAAAGGTCTGGCCAAACCTCAGCCCCTGGAGGTTCTGTCTTTCCTGAAATCCTCTGAAGTTGTCTTAGGACTACAACTTTCCCTCTCTATCTTTGCTACTCTGCTTTCATTTTGTGGAAATGTCCTATTTGTTTGTGGAGGAAGTTTGGAGAATCTGGAATTTTCAGACTTACTCCGAAATCTTCTCAGAATTCAGTTTCAAAGCACTTTCCATACAACGTGCTGCTGCTTATCTCATTCCTGGTGGATCCCCCCAATACCCTCTGGCATGTGCTGGTAGGCATGTCAGCAAACAATGAACACCAGCAAACTGTTCAAGAGTGGCATTTGTAGAATTGTAGTTTTAATAAATTCAAGCATGTAATCTCCTTCCCTTTACTTAATTATTAACAAAATGTTTTTCTTGTATCTGCCTTCCTCTCACTGCTTTTAGCAGAAAAGTCAGTAGTTCTCTGATGTGAGTTTGTGTTGTAAGTTGGAAGATTAACTTGAATTCATATTTTACAGTATATTTTCTTATCTCCCTTGGCACTTGAGGTAATTTAAAATTGTTTGTTTTCATAATCATCTGGTTATTTTTATCATTTTAAAATTATTTTCACAAGATTTTCTTTTGAAAATTTTTTGATGATAACATTCAACTAACAAATAATTAAGACCAATTAACAAAGGAATAAAATGAATAACAGAGCATCTTGTAATGGTCTTTTGTCAAAGGCAATAACATTTATTTGAAATAATCCAGTTAAAATATAAAAATCAAATTTACTTTTGGTAAATATTTCTATTGCTAGTTAAATTGAAATGTAGATAGGTTATATTATAGAATTTTTTATTTTAAACATAGTATGTATTATTTCTTCATGATAAACATTTGTTCTTAGGGTCCATATCTTGAGACCTCATAATGAGGTTCTTTGGATGTTTCAGTAATTTAACTTTTTTGATTGCGTTTCAATACTCATCTCCTGTTTATTGAATCCATTCAAACATTCACACTGATAGTGTTACAGTTAAGATTCAGTATATTTCTTGATACCATGATTTCTGTTACAGTTTAAAGAAAGTTGTAGGACGTACATATGTGGTTGATACATATTAAGGATAGAATTTATTTGATTACCTGATAACTCCTTCTACCACTGCAGGTTGACAACTTCTCTGCAGTTTCTAGTATTGGAAAGATACCTGGTACTCAGTGAACTTAAGAAATTCGCCCTGATCAAAGAGCCAATATGTATTAGAGGCAAAACTTGAACCCAGATCTTCTTATCCCATGGCCAGCTTTTTCCTACACTATTCTGATTCTGCTAAATCATCTTAATACATATAAATATCAAGGAACCAACTCTGGTGATCTCCTGCTTATGCCCCATCTCTTTTATTTTATTAGGTCCCAAAATCACCAGCATTAGGCATGCACTTTATCAAATTCCTAATAATTTTATGCCAAATTGAAGAAACATCTTCATTTTGATTCTCTTTAGTCTGTGTACCTTGTGAAACCCTAAACTACAATATAATAGTAGTTGCCAACTTTGACTTTAGCTTCAAGTTATGCTCCGTATTGGGGCTGCCCCTCTTTTATCAGTCCTATTTTGAAGGCAGGGTCTGTCTTTTGCTTCTTTATGTATCTCCAGTGCTCTTAGTATGGTGCTGAGCACAGAGTGGTTACTACTTAATATATGTTTAGTGACTGACCTCTTTTTGGATGCTCTGCATTGTTACATCCTAGTAATTCATTTCATCAAAGCTTTGGACTTGATCCCTAAGATTATGTTGTATCATTTGCTCCCAATGGTTTCAACTATTGTGGTTTTTAGCTATACAGATACTAGTATCCCCAGAACCCAGAAAAGAGCCTTACTCAAGTACTTAAGTGCACAAGTTGTTGAATTAAAATCAATTGACAATATAACATCCTTTTATAGTAGTAATAAAGCATGTTATTTCATACACTTTGTAGTACTGATTAATTCATGAGGGGTGAAAGTTCCTCAATAGGGTCACTGTGAAGTCTTCGCTGTCCAAAAGGTATGATTGATATGTAGCTTACAAGGTGGGATATTGAAAATATTAGACGTTTTAAGAAATTTCTTTGTTTTTTCAAGATGGTTTCCAGAAGTCCAGAATATTTATTACCAAGGCAATAAAAAAAAGCAGTTACCCACTAGCGGTAGCAGTGCAAAACTGGAAGCTTTCTTCAACTGTGCTGCAACTTTGATGACTATACAGCTGCAGAGCTTAGCCCTGGAATCAATGCAGGACTTTACAGATTTAATTGTACAAAGGCCGGTAAGTAGGTATCGCTAATGGTCATACCCTTAGTTAGCCACAGTTTTTCATGAAATATTACCTAGACTTTGCCTCTGAAAAGGAATTTTGGCCTATTTCCCTGACTGGTAAAACTGGCACAGCCAATGCTCATAAATCAACAATAATTGAGCATTATTGTAAATAAATGATAGACTGATTACTTGGGTCACGGTCTCACTTTTTATTGTAGGAAAGCTTGAGGCACAGCTTCAGACTAGCTAGACATCTGCAGAGCTTTTCCAAAATGACGATTTCTACTGACAAGCTGTTTAATTAACAGTTAATGGGGTTTCATTCTCTCACGGAGGCAAAGGGGTAGTTGCCATAACATTGAAGGTTGTCCTGTAAGACACAGATCTGTGCAAGACATTTATAACTTTCTCCCTCTTGTCTTTTTATTCTTCACTTGTTTTTTCCAATCCCTTCCCCTACTTTTTTCCTGTTAGCATAAACTTCTTCACCTTCTTCCCTTTTCTAAATTGTTTATCTCGCTAGCATTCTTGTGCATTTAGGAACTTTTGAATGACTTCCTACAACATCTTTGAAAATTATGCATCCTTGGTTATATCTTCTAGGAGAGAACAAAATCTTTCCAGTTAGAGAAGCAGTGCAAATAGTCACTTGATACCGAGCATTAGGATTTAAGAATGAGCTTCTTTTTCTTTAAAATGCTGATTTTTATGGGGAAAATTTTTTAATAATTTATTCTTATTTCTACTCCAGCCTTCTGATACATGAGGAATTGAATAGTTGGCTATTCTACTGAAAGTAGGGCATGATGTTCATAAGTGAACTTATGTAGGTAGCTTCAGATACTTTTCATTCTTCTTAGACTCTTATAATGGTTAATAAACTAAAATAGATTTATTTTATGATCTATTTTTGCAAAATTTAAAGTATCTAAAATCAAGATGTTAGTTTTATAATAATTATGCTTATAAAAAATTTTTGAACATGTTATTCATTTACATAATATCCTTTCATAGGATATGCTATTTATGACAAGTGCTTCAGGATTTAAATTGGTACTTTATGGTTTTAATGATTTGACTTCTTTGTGATTTTGGCCCTAAAGCTAACCTATTTTAAACATTTTTTTAAAGGATTCTGTGCGAGCTTATGAGCATCCAGGTTTTATAACAAGACTGATCCTTGATAATGAAAATGTTAAGTTTGAACCTGAATTTAGTGATTATCAAGCAATTTTTCTAAATATTTATGAGGTCATGATTAAGGCCGTCAGTCTTGTACCAAGGGTTGAGACTAAATTGTATGCCAAATGGGTAAGTAATTCATGTATTTTGATTTTTACAATCAGTTTAATGCCATGCAGTTTAGTTAGATAACATGACATCCTTACTATGGAAGAATGATAGGTATCCTATGCTTTGTAGAATACATGTATTCTAGAAAAGTTGACTTAAAGTTAACTTCTGTAAAGCAAATCTTGTTTTTCATTAACTTTACTTACAATGTTTCTATCTAATATATGTTATACCAGTAAGAAGCTCAGGCTTGCAGAGTAGAAGCTTGACTAATGGCTTGAAAGTGAAGACTGGAGTACAGAAGAAGGGAAAACTTAAAGATAGGTGGGGCATCATGGTAGGTCTGGGTCCAGGCAAGGTGTGGTGAATATTTACCAATCAGAAACGCAGGGAGCCAGGGTAGAAGTCTGATTTCTGGGTTGGAGGATGAGACTAGAATATAGTCAAGTAGCAGTTTTAAAATGAGCAATAAATAGTGGAAATAGAAGTAGTAAGATGATAAAAAAAATTATTCATTTTAAAGAATTTTTAAAAATTTAATGTTTTAAATAAAAAGAAATTGAGCACAATTTTATTTCTAATACTTGATATATAAACTTTTCAACAAATATTCTAATGGTTCTCA
>CM053771.1:222932364-222985733 GCA_028658325.1 Potorous gilbertii | reverse complement strand
TTATCCAAATGACTCTTCTATGGCCTGACTGACACTTAATCTAATTCAATGTCTTTCCCATGATACCTACCACTTGTTCAGAAGATATGACATCATAATGATAGATATTTGAGAGATGACTTTTTATTTTTAATGTTTGTATTTTTGCCTGTTAATCATGATAGTGATATTTTGTTTTCAAATGTTTTTTAATAGATGGATATGTAAGGTTGATTGTTTCTAACATTTCAGATTATGTGAGGAATTTGAGATGATAGCAGAAAAGGCTCTTAGTACTCCTCCAAATACAGCGGAACTAATGGAATTAAAGGTATACATTCTATATATTTTTGTATGTAAGTGAAAAGATAATTTTAAAACAAAGATCCAAATCTTTGAGTAATGCTCCATTTTGGCTTGTATACAATAATTGCTCTTCTTATCAGAATTTTGTAATATATAATTTTTGTCATTATGAGTACTTCTTCCATCAATGCAGTTTACACCTGCGCTATAACTGAATACTATATAATTATTTTCTATATTTTCCTATAAAACTTCCATAGAAGAGGTGTACAATATGCTGAACTCCTTTGTCTTGCTCCCTTAGTCCCTAACTAGTACCTTTTTTTCAAATGTCATAATGGATAGAGTCAATCTGAAAGCCAGGAGGCCAGGGCTCAAGTCCCACCTGACACATCCTGGCTGTATGATGCTGGATAAGTGATTTACCTTCTTATTGCCTCATAGGCACTTCTCTAAGACTATAAGTTTAAGAGAACATAAACTGTACTTTCCCTACCTGGGAGTTGCCTATATCCATGAAATCTCAAGTCTAGTCTCTATCCCTATCCCTACCTGCATTTGTATTATTGTTTATACAACGTATTATGTACAAGTTGTGCTTCATAATATATTGGAATCAGCTTATATCCACTTTGAATCTTTCTTTTAAAAATTGTTTCATGATAAATAATAACTGAACAAAGACAAATAGTAAAGAAAAATAGAAAATAAGAATTTAAGTCTTAAGGTAAAAATAATTAAATGACTTCTATATGCTAGGCACTGTTCTAAGTGCTTAGGATAAAAAGGCAAAAACTGTCATATATACAGGATAAATTGAAGATAATATCAGAGGAAAGGCATTCGATTCAAGTGGGATTGAGAAAGTCTTATTATATGGAGTGGGATTTAATCTTGTACTTGAAAGAAGTCAGGTAGGTCAGAAAGCAGAGAAGAAGAGGGAGAGAATTCTAGGCATGGAGACTGCCAATAAAAATGCCCAGAGTAGGGCAAGGGCATGTCATGTACAAGGTATAGCAAGGAGGCCAGCATCACTAGATCAGAGTACATGGAGGAGAGTAAGGTGAAAAAAAATCGGAAAGTAAGAAGGAACCAGTATATGAAGAGCTTATAAAGTCAAATAGAGAACTTAATATTTTATCCTAGAGGTAGTAGGAAGCCAATGGAGTTTATTGAATATGTGTGGGTTGAGGCAAAATGGTCAGACCTATGCTTTAGGGAGATTAATTTGTCAGCTTAATGGAGGATGGAATAGAGTGGGGAGAATTTTGAGATGGGGGGACCAACAAGAAGGTATGAAGTGATGAGGGTCTGCACCAGAGTGATTGTGGTGTCAGAGAAGGGGCATATGTGAGAGATGTCAAGAAGGTAGAAACAAGAGGACATGAAAACTGATTGGATATAGGGGATGCGAGAGTGAAGAGTTTAGAAAGACACCGAGAGTGTGAGCTTGGAGGACTGGGAGGATGGCATTACCCAAGACATTAAAAGAGAAGTTGGGAAGATAAGAGAGCAGGAGGGGGAGGGGGAAGAAAATGAATTCAATTTTGGACATATGGCTTTATCTTATATAATAACTAAGACAAAGTAGTACCAAGTGAATTATCTAATAAAAAAATGTATTTGCGTGGTGTCTATTTACAAGAACCTAAAGTACCGCTACTTGTGACTCGGTGATTTCCTTTCTTTTTTTATGGGTATAGTTCTTTTAATCTTTTTTTATGGGTATAGTTCTTTTAATCTTTCTTTACATGTATATGTCACAGGATCATAGGCTTATTTACTTAAAGCTGAAAGAGACCCTAGAGGGCATTGAGTTCAGTTCCATCCTCATTCTACAGTTGAGGAAACTGAGGTACATAGCGGTTAAGTGAGTTCCCTAAGGTCACATTGCTAAAAAAGTATCTAAATGAAGATTTTTAACCCAAATCTTTCTGACACTGCATCCTTTCTTGGGTGTTTCATATTTGTTCTTTATGGCACTATAATGTTTCACTGTATTAATATTACAGTTCCACATAGTTGCTTGAATTTATATTCTTAAATTCACACATTCAGATGCCACAATTTATTGAGCTGTTCTTTTCATGAACCATCCTTCAATTGTAATATACAGATCATTCCCAATTTTTTGCAACTATGAACAAATTAGTTAGAATACTCCTGCATGAATACCCCTTTTATGACAGTTTTTAAGTTAAACTCCTACCAGTGAGATTGATAAGTCAAAGGCTTGATCACCTCTATGACCCTTATTGTATATTGCTCCATTGTTCCACTGCTGTCCAGAATGTCTCTTCTGTACTCTTTCCAAGAATGTGCTGTATCCCCACAGCACTGCCAAAACCTCTCATTTTTGAGCATTTTTACTACTCTTGTGAGTCCTGTGTCATTTCAGTACATAGCTTTGATTTACCAGGACACCTGTACATCTTTTCAGGTGTTATTAATGGACTGTATTTCTTCCTTCTAAAACTACAGATTCACATCCATCATCATTGTTCAATTGGAGCATATGTATCATATATATATGTACATATGCATATATGATAATGTCTTGGTTGCATATAGACTTTGGATTTTTTAGACTATCTTTCAGGTAAACAAGATATTGTTAGAGTCTGTTTTCTTAATCCATTCTGATTTAGCATGTTAACATTAGTATTTCAGTTGTTAATTTTTCTGTTGAAAAGGAACATACTTTTAAAAATTCTTATGATTTAAATGATTAACTCAAATTTAGCAAAACTATCCTAAACTTAATGGACATCTGTCACTAATTTTCTTTAATATGGATTTTCTTTTTATCAACAATAGGAGTTTCACTTGGGGATTACCTAGCTCCCTTCCCTCTTCCCCTTCTTGGTCTGTCCTCCCTGATACACCTTTGGAGTCATGAAGAGTTAGACATAATTGAAAAATGACAATAAAAACAGCAACAAAGATTGTCACATGGTGTTAGTAGCTAACTTATGAGGAGCAATTTTCAAATGGTTAGTGATAGCTTGGACTTTTACATTTGTTAACTATTTGCTTATGTCCTTTGACCATTTACCTACAGGGGAATGAATCTTATTTCTATAACTTTGAATAAATTCCTTATATATCTTGAAAATGAGGTCTTTAATCAGAGAAACTTGCTATCAAGATTTTTCCTATGCAGTTGTCTCCCTTCTAGTCTTCACTGCACTCAGTCTGCACCCCTTTTTTAAACTTATTTTTTTAATTGATGAAAATTCACTCTTTTGTTCTATTTCCTTCTCCTCCCCATTGAAAAAGAGAGGAAAACAAAACCCATGTAACAAATATATGTGGTCAAGCAAAACAAATCATTACACCGGCTGTGTCCAAAAATGTATTGTCCCAGTTCCATCACTTCTCTGTTGGGAAATGGGTAGTTATGTGTCATCTTGAGTCTTTTAGAGTTTCCTAATCCCTCTACAAAGAAGACAGTAGTAAGAAGTAGTCAGTGTGTTTAGCTTCAGTACTCTAGGTTTGATGCAGTATGTTCCTGCTCTCCTTTACCCCTTTTTTCCCTTGCCTAAAGCCCAGCTACAGGTTTTTATCATTTCTGTATTTCCTTTTAAATTTCTCTCTTCATGACGTGTTCTCTATGGTTAGTGTTCATTTTATTTAGGATTAATTTTCCCCCTTAATCTGCTCTTCTTCTTATTTCCTTCTTTCCCTAATATCTCTTCCTTCATTTCTTAATTGAATGAAATATATTTCTGAACCCAGCTGTGTCCAAGTATTCTTCCCTTTCTTTGATGAATCCAAATGGAAGTGAGGTTCAGTTGATGCCTGTTCCCTCTACTGTTTCCCCATTTGTATTCTCTCCTATTTGTGCATCCAAATTATGTGAGAAACTTTCCCCCATCCTTTCTCTCCCTTTTTCCCCTAGTGTATTCCTTTTCCTCTTCCCTTTCCTTTCCTCCTTCAAGAAAATCAAAACATTAAAAAAATCCACAAAAACCTGCCAGTCTCTCTGTCTTGTTAGGTTGCTTCTAAGACACCTAATAATGGTTAGGTTCTGAGGATCATTTCCTCACAGTAGAATGAAAACAGCTCATTTTTGTTTAGATTTTTTTTGTTGCTTGTTTATATTTAACATTTGTGTTTCTTTTCACTGCTATGTTTATATTTCAGAGTTTGTATAGCCTAGTTTGCTCTGATCTCTTTATCAAGAATATTTGAAAGTTCTCTAATTCATTTAATACTGATTTTTTCCTGTAGAGGATTACACTCAGTTTTGCTGGGCAGTTCTAGGTACAAGTCCATATCCTTTGCCTTCTGGAATATCATATTCCAAGTTTTCCAATTCTTGATAGTAGTGACTGTTAAATCTTTTGTGATCTGTGGTTTTCAGTTCTTGAATTCCTTCTTTCTGGCTGCTTGTATATTTTTCTTTGATATGGAAGTTCTGGATTTTGACTATAATGTTCCTGGGAGTTTACATTTTTGGGTTTCAGGAGGTGATTGGTGGATTCTTTCTGTTTTCACTTTGCCATCTGATTCCATGAGATCTGGGTACTTGTTTTTGTTTATATTCCTTCAAATAGCATGTCTAGCCTCTTTTTTGTTGTAGATTTCAGGTGGTGTAATGATTTTTAATTTATTTCTTTCATCAGTTTTTAATATGTTTCCTTTCCTTTTTCTTGTCAGTCTTTTGACTCTTCTTTTTTTCAGTCTTTTGGTTATTTTAGTATTTTCATGACTTCATGGAGTCATTAACTTTTATGTTATATCCTAAAATGGGGTTGTGGGGAATATTTTCTCCATGTCAGAATTTGTACACAACTCATGTGTCAAACTGTTTATTCTGTTTCCACGTTTGTCTTCCATAATTCTCATTTCTTTTTTAAAATTTCTCCTAAGGCTCTCATTTATTTTCTACTTTTTTTGGTCATCTTCTATAATTCTCATTTCATTTATAAAATAATTTTAACTCTTTTTAAAGAATTCCAGCATTTCTAGGTGAACTTGTTCTTGAATTCTGTTTTCTTTGAGGCTTTGGTTGTAGTGCTTTATAGTCATTAACTTCTGGGTTTGTTTCTTGAGTATCTTTTCTTGTTTGCTCATTCTTCCAGACTTCCTTCCTGACCTCCGATTGCACATTAAGGCCAGGTTCTCTGCAGTTCTGAAGAGAATAGCTTGGCTATGCTTTGTCTTCTTTTATGTCCTTTTGGTTCCTGCAGATAATTTTTTCCCATGAATTGAGTATTGTGTTATTCTAGGAATCTCAAGGACAGCTCAAGCTGGTGATCTAAAAGCTTTCAGAGCATCCAAAATGCTATAATCTAGAGTGAAATATCAGCACTGCCCTCCCTTGTTTGAGCTCTGTGAATTCCCAACCTTGGTTTGAGTCTGAGCAACACAACTGTGGACTTTACTTTGGTTGGAGTTCTAGTAGACTGCTGTTGGATTCATCCACCATCAGCAAGCTGGAAAATACTTCAGGTTCACAAAGATGAAACTAGAGGTCTAGTTTGATTTGGGCCTTTTGACTTCTTCTTTGGGCTTCAGACTGTGATGTGGATCTGAGATACCTTGATCAGAATATATCCATGGACTGGGACCACTATGGCCTGACTCCTCTAGATTCAGGTTTTCCTTCTCAATCTGCCTTTTTTCTGTGAACCAGCACTACATAATGTTGGCAGTTGGCACTATTCCTGCACTCTGACCAGTTCAGACCCCTCTTTGTGAGTCTGGGACCTCATTCAATACCCTACTGAAAGGCTTTGTTCCCCACCGAAAATTTCTCTATACTTACCAGGTCAGAAAAATGACTCCATCATTTTCTTAGATTTCATGAGTAGGACTCAATCTGTTGTTATTTTCTAGAAGGGTAGTTTTGGGAGAGGACTTGGTTATACTATTTCTTTCTACTCCATCATCTTGTGGCTTTGGGAGTTAATATTGACTTACATATGTGGCTCCAGAGTATGATAACTTAAAACCACAACTTTGGATCTATCTTCCTTTGGGAAAGTGGATTATATAGATTGGAAGCCTACCACAGGAGTGACCTAAAACCCCGGAAATGCTCTAAAATACTGGAAATACCTTCAGTAAGAGCCAAGTTAGTAACTTTTAGTTCTTTTATGTGGAATTCTATTAGGTATAACAACCTTTGTAAGAACTAGGAAACACACCATATGCAGTGTTTTTGAAATATTTTTCTAGGTCTAATACATTATGTTCATACATTCCCAAAACAACTCGTTAGTTTTTTTAATTTGATGAAAAATCATTTACTTTAATGGAAGAGAAATTATTAAAAACTTACTGACTCTACTGGTGGTTTAGCTGATTTTTTTTTTCATTTTCTATAGGTTATAGTATTAAGAAAAAAGAATAGCTAGGTCCTGAAGTGATGGGAAGTTTTTTGTTTTTTTTTTGTAAATCTATTTAAAGTCTCTATTTTATCCACTTACTTTAGATTTTGATACATGTACTTTTTAGTCTTACTAAATGGAATGAGAATTAACATAATACTTGTAGACAGATGTCTTTTAAATTATTGGATAGCCAGGTGGTGCAGTGCATAGAGCACTGGTCTTGGAGTCAGAATAGCTTGGATTCAAATCCTGCCTCAGACACTTAATAGCCGTGTGACCACAGGCGAGTGAATGGATTTCTTTCACTCTAAGTTTTCTTTTCTGCAAAATAGGGATAATAGCACCTCCTTCACTGGGGTTGTTTTAATGATCAAATCAGATTCCGGATGTACAGCACTGTGTAAAGCTTAAGGCTCTACATAAGTGATAGACTACCTTGGCTACCTCTCCTTTTCTTGTAGAAGTAGGGGACTGTGGATATGGAATATTACATATACTATCAGGCATGGTCATTGTGTTGCTTTGGTTTGCTAAAATGCTTCTTTTAAAATCATTGTCATGAGGCATGGCTTGCTGTTTAAGGGAGGGAATTTTATTGAAAAAAAAATGTAAAATCCCTAAAGGCAGTAAATCTTTAATTTGTGTCTTTGTATCCCTAGCATCTAGTCCAGTAACTAGCTAATAAGTGCTTAATAAATGCTTAAATAATATAAGAGTTTTGAAACAATGTAACATCTGCCGTGTAATTATAATGACCAAATCTGGCCCCAGGAACAAGTTAAAAAATGAAACTTCCTCTGATGTTTGCAGTGAGCATTCAAGGTGCGGAACATCACATTGTCTGTTGATATGTATGGTTTTGCAGAACTCCTTTTTTCGTCCTTTTGTTGTTTGTTTGTTTCAAGAAATGGCTTTTGTAAGCAATTTTTCATTATGCAATGAAAATAGTTGTCCATTAAAATATAATTTGTACCTTTTCCTCTTAAGGCTTACATACAGAAAGTGGAGACAACAGACATGATTGAATTGGGACAAAAGTTGGTAGATGCCAAAAATTGCCTTGGTTTTCTGATAGAGTGTGCCAACTTCTCTCCAGCTGATATTCGACTAAATAATAATGTTTTTCAATGGTATGGGAGAATGGGAGAGATTTTTGAAGAGCACAGAAAAATAATTAAAGAGAAAACAGAACAATACCAAGATGGTCTTAAGGTTTGCCTTGCAAATTAACAAAAATATTTTATTTTTAAGAGAAATGTTTATAATGAAACTTCAACATAAACTATAAACTCTTAAAGGGCTAGTGCCATGTTTCCTTTGGTATCAAGCTTCCATTCCACATATAGTGCAGTCTGGTAAAGTATAGTCTACATAAAGGCTACTTTATTTAATGAGTGAATAGAAAAGAAATGTATGAAACATAGTGAACTATCAATTCTTCACTTCATTTGGGAGAAAACCTTATATGAGATTATTCCTCAAAACATTGCAAATTGATAGACCATATTAATGAGGTAGTAATTCTTAATATGGATTAACATTTCCATTTTCAATTACTATCTAGTCATCATTTCATAATGCACAAATCATTCTTATTTAAGTACTTAAAAATCATATTACCCCTGATTAGCAAACAGCGTAAGAATAAATTGCATTTTATTTGTATAAGGTTTCATTGAATGATATACTTGTAGAGCTGTAATTATTAACCAATATGAAAAGATCTGCATGGCGTTATCTGTGATATTCCAAATTAAGGAATTTTAGGTTTTTTTCTCTTTCCTTTTTTCTCTTTGTGTGTCAGCTCTACTAAGTAGCAAAGAATACAAAGTTACAAAAAAAATGAAAATGTTAAAATATAAAAAAAAAATGATTTATCAGAAACTAGGAAAATAGAAAATCCTCCCTTAATCATGGAATTTAATTGTAAAATATTTTATTTAAACCCAATTTTTCCTGACTTTTGATTCAGAGTACCCTTATAATGAATACCTGTAAGCTTATCTATTTTTTCTTTCAATTTTTTTCTCAAATTTTCAAAGCAGTATATGAAGCCAAATATTGACATTGTCTTCACCTTTTGCACTTCCTGAGTAAATAAGTTTAAGAAAGATAAGAATCATAACAAAAAACATGTTTTTTAATTTTAGAATATAGCACTAAAACCTTGTGAATTTTTCCTAATTGAAGGACACATTATGATAGTGAGAAATATGAATCACAGAATATACATATATAATGAAATTCAGTTTTATAAATTCAAATTAATTTAGTAAACTAGAGGGACAGGGTAGAAGGGAATCTTGAGGAATTATAGCAAATGGATTAAGAATTTTTATATTATTTAATCAATATAAGCACAATGTGGTTTCACAATATCCTGAAAAGATGGCTTGCCTTCAAGAAGCTAAACATTTCTATGGCTACATATTAATTTTTCTTAATAGTTCTTCTTTACACAGCTAATATCCAGCCCTCTGCAGAATAATACATTCTGAATTAGAGGAGTATAAATAAATGATACTTTAACTGCTTTTCGATTGGACCCTGACTTCTAAAGTTTTCTTTTTGAATTCAATTCCCTTTCAGTTGATCTTTCTTAGGATTTTGCCATGGTTTTTGAAAGGAAGGAGTTTGGTTTTACTTACAAAGATATTATTTTTCATAGATATATAGGTTTCTACTTCATTTGAACAGTAAAGAACTTTTTTTTTAAAACTAGTTACGATGTGAGCGATTTGTTGAGGAACTCGAGAGTTATGCCAAGCAAGTAGAAGAATTCTTCACATTTGGAGATATTCAAGACATTAACCGATATCTCAAAAAAGCTCAAGCACTAAATGCAAAGTTGGATTTAGCAGCAGAAAAGGTATAATTTGTAAATTGTCAAGAGATGGAATTGATATAAGAAAACCATCTTTATAGTATGAATTTTCTAATATTAGGAAATGAATTCAGCGGATTTCAGAGTTGGAAGGGACCTATCGATCCACTTAGTCCAACCCACACCTGGACAGAGAGGTTATTTAGCCTTTGTTTGTAAACTTCCATTGAGGGAGGAAATGCCTTACCTTCTGCAGTAGCCCATTTCGCTTTGGATTAGCTCAATTGTCATGAAGTTCTACTATATTCAGAATTCATTATTCAGATTTTCTTTTTAATTTCTACCCTTTTCTCCTTGCTCTCCCTTCTTGGACTGAGCAGAGCAAGTTTAATCTCTCCCCTTTGACAGTCTTTCAAATACCTGAAGACATCCATCATGTCCACCTTCACTTAATGTTTCCTTCTACAAGCTAATCAAGTCCATTTCCTTCATTTGGTCCTCGTGACATGAACTAGCAGCCTTTCTCCGCCAGAAATGTCCTAGTCTTTGCTAAAATAGAGCATCTATGTGAGAACAGATCTGGTCGAATTAGGGAAAATTACAGGTCTATTACCTATTTCTTATTCTTCTTCTCAATGTAGCATGAGATTTTATTAGATTTCCTGGATCCCACATCAGGATATGTTTTTGAGTCACACTGAGTTTGTAGTCCACTAAAACTGAAGATTTTTTTTAGATGAACTGCTGTGTAGATCCCGTATCTCATCTTTTACTTCTTAATTTTAAAAATTTGGGTGTAAGACTTTGTATTGCTCTTTCTTAAATTTCATCATATAAATTAGATCCCACCTATTACTGCTACTAGTTCTAGTCTACAGAGTTGCTATTTTAAAAAAATTTTAGCCTAATTTATTTTAAAGCCCCTAGTAAAAATTTTTTGTATTAACATATTTAGAAAACAGCTGAAGTTGTATGTTGTAAAGGCTGATCTTGAAAATACTATCTGTTGGATGAACTAGTACATGTGAAATTTAAATTTTAGAAAACATTTCATGTTGTCTTTTCAGATTGAGCAGTTTAATGCGGAAGAAGAGGCATATGGTTGGCCACCATCTATATATCCACAGCGTAAAAAAATTCAAGATACTTTGAACCCTTATCTTCGTCTCTATGATATGGCTGTAGAATTTAGCAACAAATTTAGAAATTGGACAGAAGGACCATATACCAAGGTGAATCCTGACCAAGTAGAAGGAGATGTAGGGAACTATTACAGAGCACTATATAAATTAGAAAAAGGCTTCCATGATTCTCCAAATGCATTAGGAATAACCAAAAAGGTAAAAGCAAAAGTTGAAGAATTCAAGGAGCACATTCCCCTTATTCAGGTGATTTGCAATCCTGGTTTGCGGAGCCGACATTGGGAAGCTATGTCAGATATTGTTGGTTATATCCTAAAACCATCCGAAGATTCCACTGTTACTTCATTTCTAGAAATGGATCTTGAACCATACTTGGACAAATTTGAAAATATTAGTGAAGCAGCTAGCAAAGAATATTCACTTGAAAAGGCCTTGGAGAAGATGATTGGTGAATGGGACGCAATGGAATTTGTCATTCTGCCTTACAGAGAAAGTGGGACATTTATTTTGTCAGCAGTGGATGAAATTCAGATGTTATTAGATGACCATATTGTGAAAACGCAGACTATGAGAGGATCTCCATTCATTAAACCTTATGAAAAAGAAATGAGGTAAATTGGTGTGTGGTTATATCTTCATGCAGCCTTCACATCTTTAGTACTTCAAATATGTTTATATTGTTTTAATGTTTTTATATTGTGAATTGAATGACTAATAGTTCTAAAACAAAAGAATCCACTCAGTCTGATTTTTCCCAGGACTGTTAGAGCTCTGTTATCATTCCTGTGTGCATTTACATGAAGAGAGAGTTGTTTTTTAACTCATATACCAGACAGCACATCCTAAATGTACAGTCATTTTAGTTATGTACTTGGCAATTCTGCCATCCACACAATTGGTTCTTTTTTGCTGTAAAAGGAACTTGCATTCCTCAATGTGAAGTGGTTGTAATTAAATAGTAAATTTTGTATATTCATGTTCTGTACATGCATTTTTGTGGTTCATTTGTTTCAGTTGTATCTGACTTTTTGTGACCCTATTTGGGGTTTTCTTGGTGAAGATACTGGAGTGGTTTGTCATTTCCTTCTCCAGTTCATTTTAGAGAAGAGGGAACTGATGCAAATGGGGTTATTTGCCCAGGGCCACACAGATAGGAAGTGTCCAAGGCCAGATTTGAACATGGAAAAATGAGTCCTAACTCCAGGACTATTGTTCTATCCACTGTGCCAACTTCATTGCCCAGGGGTTGGATTAGGTTATCACTCATGATTGTTTCCTGTTCTAACTCTTATTTTTCCATTAATATAACAAGGGAGGAGAGGAAGATGAGTGTATAATTAAAATGCATTTATAAATATGGAAAATATTTGGGAGAATTTAAAAAAATGCATTTATGTAGCAAATATATCAATGTTCTTAGAACTATTCTGTGGTTTTAAGGTTCTAAAATACATTAATCGTTAATTAATTAATTAAGGTTCTAAAATACATTAATGGAATGTGAATTATGGAATGACTCATGTAGAATAATATTGTATCTGTAAAATGCTTGTAAGTTTCATTCTAGCTATAAATTCTATTGATATTAACAGAGTGAACTGCTTCTTATAGTTTAAGATATCATAGATTTCTTGATGAATTATAACCATAAAATATATCATCATGATGCATTGGCTTGTGATATTTGTTTTCTCATAACTGACCGAGAAATGTAGAGGTAATTCTATTATATTTTAAATATATGCCCATTTATTATGATTACTCTATGCCCAGATAAACAGGATCACGTGAAATTTCCTTCAATCATAAATTTCCTCTTGGGAACTGAGATCTGTTAGCTTAGAATTTAAGCTTTTCTAGTCTAATTGACATCAAACTAAATGTTAAAAGATAAGAAGTTCAGATATGGTTGGCTCTTCAATAATGATAGAACTTTCTCAGAAAAAAATTAACATGTACCTCTATAGCAATAATTACTAGCAATAGAATTAGAAGTTTTGAGTTTTTATGTTATGAATGATATCTAAAAATCTATATACTGTGTGATTTAACCTGAACTGGAAAACAGAATTAGAAAATAAATGCCCTTCCTTATCTCACAGGGCTATTGTGAGGGAAGAAAAACCATAGAGCACTACATAAATTTGAGAGGTTATTCTTACAAATACACAAATCATAATAGATCAACATATGCGTATATACATGTGACTTTTGAAAGGTTTTGTGGGACAAGGTGAGTAATTTGTCTTTGAATGTATATACAGTAGTGGGGATTAGGAACCATCACATAAAGAAATGAAAAGTCAGCCTTTTTCATTTTAAAAGAATATGTTATTTTTTTCTTTCTTGAGAAGGTTATTAAGAGCTATTACTTTATAATTCACAGAGAATGGGAAGGTAAACTATTGCTACTTCAGGAAATTCTGGATGAATGGCTAAAGGTTCAGGCCACTTGGCTATATTTGGAGCCAATTTTTAGTTCTCCTGACATTATGGCTCAAATGCCTGAGGAAGGCAGAAGATTTACTACAGTGGACAAAACATGGAGAGAACTGATGAAAGCTGTCACACAAGTAAGGAAATTATTCAAATAACAAATGTGCTTGTGCTATTCAAGTAGCAAATTTTGTTTTATAATGTAAACCAAGAACTTGGTTATATAATATATATATTTATATAATATATAATTATATATTATATAATTATAATATATTATATTATATAAAATATATAATTATATAATATATAATTATATATTATATTATATAAAATATAATTATATAATATTTTATAATAATATATAATTATATATTAATAATATATAATAATATAAAAATATATAATTATATAATAATAACTTTGCTTTAGTCATAAATTCAGGATCTCTCATGGCAAGAAACAATACCTTAAAAAAAACTTCTGAAAATAACAAAATAATTCAACTATATTGCTGTTTCTGCTTACTTGAGGCCCAAATTTAAAGGGCATTAGTAAATATTGCTACTATATAGTTAGTTCGGGCCAGTTTTGTTCAGTTGTGTCTGCCTCTTTGTGACTCCATTTAGGATTTTCTTGGCAAAGATACTAGAGTGGTTTGTCATTTCTTTCTTCAACTCATTTGACAGATGATGAAATTGAGGGAAATAGGATTAAGTGACTTGCCCAGGGTCACATAGCTAGGAAGTGTCTGAGGCTGGATTTGAACTCAGAAAGATGAGTCTTTCTTTCTTCAGGCTCAGTGCTCTATCCCCTGTGCTTTCTAACTGCTCCAGTTCATGCCATACTTTCTGGGAAAAATTATAACCAGAGTGTTCTCACAGACCTTGCCATTAAAATGTTGAAGCATATATTTGGACTCACAAAATCTGCAGGGCTACTATGTGCTGTATGCTAAGGTGCAGTGTTGTAGTGGGTTAGTTGAAGAAGAATTAATTCTCTCAGATACGTTCTTTGTGTCCACAACAAGGAATAGTTCTAGTAGAACATCTTTGACCAGATGGTGTTCACTTTGTCAACATACTTGGGAAGTCCATGGAGAAATTGTGTTGCAGCCAGAAGACAGCCAAAATGGTGTGAGGTCAGAAGAATCTTCAGAAGGGAAGACTTGGAAGGGACAAGATAGTGGTCCTGAAGTATCTGCAGGGCTCTCTTGGGGTGTTCTGGGTTCCTCCATAGGGAGGAACAATGCGTGGGAGCTGCAAAGGAGGTGGCCTTTAGAGATGGCATAAAGAAAAACATCCTAGTAGTTCTTAACAGTGCAAAAGTGAAATAGGCTCTCTAGGGAGGAAGTGGGGGCTGCCTCACTGGTGTTCTTCAAACAGAAAGTGGAGAACCATTTCTCAGTACCCTCATGAAGGATTAGGACTCAGGTTCTTTGATTTGGAGATGTCTGTGCACCAACAGGTCTTTTAGTTAAAATACTCTGGGACTTAGAGAATGACATTATGACAGAAAAACAAAGCTGGAGAGAAAAAACGAACAAATAGATACAATATATAATACCAGCAGGTGGCATCATCGGTCAGGTTTTACTGATTTAAGTGCAAAGTGAAGAACTAACTCTTCACAAGGTTCTCTCTACCCTGTAGGACCCTTGAAATAGCTGGTTGTTCACTTTTCCCTAACACCTCCTTTAGCCAGCTCATTGTTGACTCTCTCGTAGCTAAGCCTATAGACAACCTAACTTCAAAATAGTAACAGTGAGGGGAGTATACTCTGCCCATGGCTACTTGACTGAGAAAAAACATCTTGCTTTTACCTGGCTTGCCACCTAAATCTGTTTACTCATGATTCCTGTATAGCCTAAGGTGAAGAGTCCCCAGTCATGTGACTGATATTGACTGATATCCTTGGCGGTTGTCAATAAAATCAAAACTATAAGATTCTCATCCTGTTAGCTCAGCTCCTATTCAGAGAAGACCAAACACCCTGCACTGAAACATCATGGACTGAAATTTTAAAACTGACTTGTTTAAAACTCCATCCCTGTGTACTGAAAGCCATTTACTGGCTCACTTCAAGCAAACATGGGTCACAATGAAACTATAACCAGGCACAGTTTTATAGCAAAGAGAAGTTAGCTTTTAAGACACTAGACAAATCAAGAATTATGAGCAACTTAAAGAAACCCCCAGATCTTGAAGTAAATCTCTATAAGTATCTGTAAGCAGAGAAAAAGAAGGGGAATTAAAGCACTCCAGAAAGGTTTTTGCAGATCTCAAGGAGTAACTACAGTTCTAATTAATTCATATCCATTAAGGTTTGAATAGGTAGTCTCTAGCCATAGACTTAAACTTAAGGGCTGAGTCTCTAGCTCTCCTAGGCAAAGCAAACACCTCTCCAGGCAAAAGAAATCCAATTCTATGCTGATTAATGCAGCAGATTACCCCCTCTATCATTCTCCCTCTCATTTATTTTCGGACCCTCCCTATCTACAGACTGCTTCTCTGATTGCTCTCAAACATGCCTATTTCTACCCCAATCTCAAAACCCTTACTTGATCTAATTCTCAATAACTATTGCCCCATCTCTTCCCTTTTGCTGCTAAACTCCTTGAAAAGGCTTTCTACAAATGCCTCCATTTCCTTTCCTTTCACTTTCTTCTTAACTCTGCAATCTGATTTCCGAGTTTATCATTCAACTGAAACTTTTCTCTCCAAACTTTGTAATCTTTTCATTGCCAATCTAATGACTTTTTCTCAGTCTTCATTCTTCTGGACCTCAGTGCAGCATTTGATTGATAACCCTTTTCTCCTTGATACATTTCTCTCCAGATTTTTGTGAGAACACCTAGTTCTCTCCTACGTGTCGACTACTTCTCTTCTGGTGGGTCTTTATCCACATCATGTCCGCTAATAGTAGGAATCTCTGTTCTGGGCTCTCTTCTCTTCTCCCTCCATAATATTTCACTCAGTGACTAGCTGCCATGGTTTCTTATGGTTTCAGATCTACTTGTCTATCCCTAAACTCTCCTCTGACTTCCAGTCTTATATCTCCAACTGCCTTTTAGACATCTAGAGCAAGATGTCCTGTAGAAACTTTTTAAAGTAATTTTTACATGTTGAAATTTTACATGTTAAAATAATTTTTAAACTTTAAAAACTTTTGAGTTACAAATTCTATCTTTTCCTTACGTCTCCCCTCCCTGAGACACAGTAATATAAAGACAGTCTGATATAGGTTATACATGTACAATCATGTAAAACATTTCTGTATTAGTCATTTTGTACAAGGGGAGGAGGGGGAGAGGAAAGGAGCTAAATTGCTCAAGTGAAACTTGCCAGCTGGGTCCCCATTCAGGTAACTTGGAATATTCTTTGCAGGGTGTGTTTTGTCCTTCATTCTCAAAGAGGACCATGCAAGTGAATTGGATTTAAGTGAGCTATGTAATCCATGTATAACACTACTAGGTAAGCAAATAAACACGAATATCTAAGATTAAAAAAAGGAAGTATGCAATAATAATCCATAGGTGCATGAATATGTTCTAGCATCTGCAATTTTATCCAAAGTTGATGTACATAGTAATATAAGCAAAACATTTGAAGTTTCCTTTGATTTAGTTTTGTTTTACTGTAGCCTTTATTATTCATGAAAGATGATGTATGGACCTGTGTATGTTGTTTGAAATAAGATATTTAAGAAAAGACAAACAGTATTCATAAACTTCTTAGTTATTTTGTCCACATATATAATTTTCCTTTGAGAGGAGCCATCCCAGTAAAGATCACATAAGTTTCTGGTCCTTTTTCTGATTAGATGGATATTGAGAATTGCTTGCCATTAGTATTTCCTGTGGCTCCTTATGTCCATAGACAAATTTATATGGACTATTGACTGATTTCATCTAAAATAAGCGTGTAATAAATATAAATATGATAATAAATAATACATAAATAAATACAAAGTAACCATAATGATAAAAGTCATTGAGTTTTAGCCAATCTAAATAAATTCTTGGGAATATGCTTAATCTAATCTTATTATTTGTGTTTGCAACACATATTTAATGAATGAATTGATAGTGTCAGAGAGGCAGGGCATTTGAACTCTGAGAGCTTGAAGGAAATGACTACTGTCAATATCCCTGATGATGGCATTGTCCTCTTTCCTACATATAAAACCAGGTGGAATCCAGCAGTCTGGGCTACATCCAAGCCCACTTGAGTGTGTTGTTAATGAAGGAGGGAGAGCAAGAAATACTAGTGAGACCTCAATAGGCCAGATTAGTACAACCCTAGGAGTCTAGTTACATGGGTAGTTTTTCTTATGAAAGTGTTTCTGTCCCCTCAGTTTTGTCTGTATCCTTGGGAAGAGGCATATCCATTGAGTTGTGTTGCAAGTGGCTTGAAGTTTAGGCACGTTTGTCACAAGGTCCATGCCTGCCATGCCCTCAATAAAATCTTATGAGCCTTTCTTTTTTCTTGTGTGCATGTCTATGTCAGTGATCTTCAAAGTCCAATGTTTTTGAGGTCTTGTCATCTTAGTAACGAGCTATTCTAAGCTTATTTCTGTTATATTCAATGCAGGAAATTTGAAGAATTCATTTTATATTCGGGAGCAGACTAGGAGGCACAGTGGATAGAGTATTAAAAGTGGACTTAGGAAAACCTGAATTTAATTTCTGCCTCAAACATTTACTTACTGTGTGACCTTGGGCAAACCAGTTGTCCTTTCTTAGCCTTTGTTTTCTCATCTATAAAATGGGGGTAATAGTAGACTACTTCCCAGGGTTATTGTAAAGCTCAAATGAGATTATGTGGCAGTGTACAGTGTTTTTCAAATACTATGTCAATGCTAGTTATCATCATTATTTATTGTGTCAAATATTGTCTAAAAAGTACAAATCTTAAAGATTGTTTTCTTTTTCAGATTAAAAATACTATAAATTTGTTAAGGAAGTTTTTTAAAGTTATAAACTATGAAGTTGACTTAAAAGAAATAAAAACATGATTTTCCAGAAGATGGCACTCTAAGTACAGCTTTCTAGTGTTTGGGGTGTGAGATTAAAGGAGTGGTCCATCCAAAAGAATGCATCCATTTAAACGTTAACTCAGCCCTATCTCTTGTGGGGATTTTATATTGGATTCCACTTAGGTTCTTTTTAGATGTACTTCTTTTAGCATAAAACTGTGGGAAGAATGAACAAAATACCTTCTCTTAATGCTTACCTTCCAAAATAATTAGGGTAACCATATTATACTTTTTATATGGAAATATTTTAGAGAAACATGTTAATGAAAATGACATTATTCTTTGATTTAATTACCAAATTCTCAAGTTAGACAATAAAGTAAACTTCCTTGTGGATGTGCACATAACATATAGTGACTCATATTTTAGAGAGGAAGATAATTCATATATCAGCATTAAGTAGTTAATAGATGATTATTTTGATTTAGTTAAAACTCAACTCATCATTCTTAGATATGTCACCACAAAAATCTAAACACCAAATTAGTTGTTTAATATTGACCTTTGTTATTTTCAGCTCTTACCAATAACAATATTTCTTTCATTTAGATATGTACTATAGATAATCTTCCTGAAAACAGTCAAGGAAATTATTTTGATTTTATACTTAGATGATCACATATGCTCATATGCTCCTTCTGTATCAATTAATAGTTGAATTGATGTTGAAATTTTTTATGTTCCCTTTGCCATCTCTTTTATTTACAAGTAGAAAGAATCAAAATACATCCAGACAGGGGTCTCTTCACTTTGTCATCAGTGAATACTGAGTTCTGAATCACATGGTCCATTGGGTCCTTAGCATTTACTGGTAATACACAGTACATGCTAAGAAGGAAAACTAAAAACAACTTTTACTAGAATGGATACTTTACACTTTAATATGCAGTTTAAAAATTGTCATAAAAACAGTTATTTATATTTGGACAAAGAAATAATACTTTGTGGAATAGGAATACTTCATAATACACAAATTTGTTATACTTAACACAAATCTCAACACTTAAAAAATCAATTTTTCATGCCTGAGTTAGTTTGAATCGCTTGAAAGAAAACAACATACAACAGAGCTTTGCTCTGTCGCTACCTTAAAGGGGTCCTGTTGTATAAAGTGAGGAAAGTCATTTTAGTATTTTAGGAACTAAATTAAATGCAATTTAATTCAACAAACAAATATTAAATACCTACAATGTTCCAGGAATTCTGCTGGTATTGGTGATATGAAGAGAAAGATAAAATAATCTATCTCTTAGGTAGATGGATAGATAGATAGATAGATAGATAGATAGAGCAAGCACTCACATTCTATTACTGAGAGAATGAAATTAAATTAAGGAGTATCTAAGAGACCCCCTTTATATCAAGTTCTGCTTAGTAGTAAAGAGTGCTGTAGATTGAAGTTCAGAGTATTTTGTGATGTGTCATAAATGCTTCTTTAAAGGACACTATGAAAGTTAAGTTCTCTTTGATACTAGCTTGCAAGTGTCATAAAACAATTTCAATGATGACATCTCAATATTGTTAAAGTAAATATAAATTCTGTTATATGTATCATCAGTGTTATTGTATCTTCCTTTTCATTGCCATGACCAAATGTTTATTGATTAACTTTGTTACAGTATTCTCCAAATAGATTTTGTGTTATTTTTTTTTAATGTCCTAATGAGATAGCAGGGAATGGGTCTTGTTTTTCAAGTTCATTAATTTAGACACCAAGATAGAAGTTCCAGTATAAAGATTACTTTTGCTTGGTGTAAGCAAAGAGATGAACCTTTAAGATAAGTCATATTGAACAAAGTCCTTTCTGTGTATTATTTTATAAATTGACTTCTAAAAGCCTGGCCTTGTCAATAGTACAAAATGGAAGACTAGTTGAAAAAGATTCTCATTTTGCATTTGTTGATTGAACTTTAAATTTAGCAAAAGCACGTTCTGCATGTGGTGACCATAGATAAAATGCTACCAAAGCTGAAAAAAAGCAATGAGTTTCTGGAGCTTATACTTAAAGGACTTAATGAATATTTGGAAAAGAAGCGTCTATTCTTCCCAAGATTCTTTTTCTTATCCAATGATGAACTTCTTGAGATTCTGTCAGAGACAAAGGATCCTACTCGGTAAGTAGTTTTCAAGAAATGCACATGATGATTGATACTCAAACTAGTATAATAATTTGACTCTGAAGTATACAGCAAACTATGTTTTCTTATTTTTTGTCATTCATTGTGATACTAAATTTTAGAAAATAATTTTAATAGAAATGACATGGATTATTATTATTTTTTAAATTATCATTAACCTTGTGAAAAAGATGTCACTTCTGGAATTTCTAATTTTGCCACATTTTCACATGTACTCATAAAACATGTATCTTTTGTCTCAAACTTTGAAGGGGAGATATGAACAATTAAGAATAAAATAACAAATTTCTAGCTAAATTTTATATCTTGTTTGCCCTGATTTTATAGACATATGTTTGTATATCCATCTAAAAGATACTTTGATGGATCTGTGATTTCCTCAGTGCCAGCGCTCTCTCCAGAGGTTTTTAACCTGAAACCTACCCATACTTTCTTAACCAAAGAGGATTCTTGTTTATGTCTGCCCTGAGTCCCTCAAGGGGATCTACAGATCTAAAAGATGGATTCACTTAATTCTTAGTTGTACATGAGAGTGACAGACATCAGCCCATGTCTCCATTACAGCAAGTAAATTGTACTATATGCCCCTCCCTCTGAAGTAACAGTTGATTCAGCTATAATACAGTGTGAGGTATTTTAATGATTTGTCATTTATGATCAAGTTCCCACCATTTCATTTGTCGCATTTTTTTCCTATGGAAGACCTTGGTTTTGTGTGTGAATATTTAAAGGCCTACCCAAATTTCTTTCTTTGTTTCCTACAGGGTACAACCTCATTTGAAAAAATGTTTTGAAGGAATTGCCAGGGTAGAATTCACTGAAAATTTAGACATAACTCACATGAAGAGTAGCGAAGGAGAAGTTGTGGAACTTGTAGACACAATTTCAACAGTCAAAGCTAGAGGTCAAGTGGAAAAGTGGTTGGTTGAGTTAGAGAGAGCTATGCTAAAATCTCTTCATAAGGTAAAATGCTCTGCTTCCTTTTTGACTTTCTCTAATAAAACAATAAATGACATTAATATTATTAATTAGTTAATAATAAAATACATTATTCTATTATTCTGTTATTGGCAGATACTTTGTCAATTAAAGATAAAGATAATTCAGAATGCCACGTAGAATGGAAAACTTTTCCAAACTATATAAAGCTGTATGTGTACGTATGTATATTTACAAAATGGAGAGAGAGAGATGAAAGGGATATTAAGTAGATGATAAAGTTGATGTTTACACTTTGGATTTACTTTGCTTTGAAGTTTAACATTTAAATTAGATTTTAAGCATCTTCAGTCTGAGTGAAAATAATTAGGTTGTTAGTACGATTCTGGTTTTTCACTCGAGTCTCTCCTCCACCAGACTAGAGGTGTATTGGGGCAGCTAATCTATCACAGATGAGTGAATGTCCTCCCTTTCCTCCTTCTTTTAAAGGAAGTGGTAAGCTTCCAGACCTTCCTATATACAGTTGAACATTTTCCCTGTCAAAGTACATTCTATTTGTAGATGCTTCTTCTGGAGCCTATGACTATTTCAAAGTAGACTCAAAAAAGCAATGAATAGAAATTATTTACAATTATTGAAGAATATGATTTTTTTCTAAAAATATATGCATACACATATGCACATAGGACATTAAAGGAGTTTTAACTTTATTTGTATGGACACTTTCTCGATGGACTCAGATTATAATCTTTCAAGAATTGCCATGACTGAAAAATTCAGTACCAGGTGAACAACTTTCTGATGACATGTCTTTGCACACATATGTGTCCCTAGGCTGAACTAACAGATATATACACAATCTCTTCATGGGTCTTCACATATAGACTTTCCAGCTTCTAAGACCTACCAGAGTTTATGTTCCTGTGACCTCGCCTTCTGAAAAGCAAGGTCACATCCATACTGTGATAAGACATTGGAGTAGGATTTTAAAGGAGGCAGCAAAATAGACAAAAGGAGAAATATGCAAAGAATATAACATAAAATATGAAAAACAGGGTATTTTTCTAAGTGAGTAGGTTTTACACATAGGTGACTTGTGTTTCTCATTATTTGAAGATAATTACAAATGGACTGATATTTAATTATTCAAGCATAGTTAACTTTTTAAAATTCTTTTTATCAGTTTATCCTCTTCTTTTCCTTTATCATAATGGATTATAATATCCAGAAAATCAAATAATTTAAATAACAATGATAGATTTCAAATGCTATATAATAGAACTCCATGGACTCAGATGGGTTATGATTCTGATATGTGAAAATCCTGAGAGTATAAAATTCTTGTTAGGACTTCCTTTGCTGGTGCTCTGTGGCTCCTACTAGTACTCCTAACAGCTTCCTTCTAGAACACTGCCTTTTCTCTCTTTTTGCCATATCTCTGTTGTGCCATCCTGCCCATTCAGCTTAAATCATTCCTTGATCAATTTCCTCTGCCCTATTCTTACTCTGTACTGCTCCTTCTGGGATGTTCTCCTGGCCCTTTTAGTGTTTTATTGTCTCTGCCTAGCCTTCCACCATGTGACCCTTGCAACATTCCACCTAGCCTGGAAATCCAAAATGGTGACAGGACTTCATCATCAAAAAGCTAGTTTTGATGACTGTCACATATTAAGTTGGATGTCTTCTTAGGATATTCTATCTGGTGTCTATATGATCAGGGGCTGGGGTGTAACAGAGACAAGGGAGGCAGAGGTTGAATTAATTGGGACAAAATATTTCATTCAGATTCATCAATACGTTTACTATTCTTGCTATCTTCATATATTCATAGCATTGAGTTTTATTTGTGAAATATCATTGCATGGTACCTTTAGAAATCCTGGTTTGGGTTTTTTTTAAGTTGTCACACTGTTTAGTATTTAGCATTACTTTATACTAAATCTGTCCAAATAAAATACATGTTTGAACTATAGTGTTTTCTTTTTTGATTAGGTGATTAGAGAAGCAATTGCTGCCTACCCCCAAAATGAACGTATTCAATGGGTAAGGGAATGGCCAGGACAAACAGTTCTTTGTGTATCTCAGATCTTTTGGACATCTGAAGTACAAATATCTATTAAGAATGGGATACAGGTAAATATTCATAATTACATGTGAAAAAAGTAATTTGATAAATGGGCATGTCTGGGGGACAGGTGCCAACAGTGCAAGTTAGTGGGTAGGTAGCTGCGAATTCTGCAAGGTAACCTTTCATGAGTAGTGAGAGGCACATGCTTGGGGAGGGGTGTGGAGGAGAAGAGTGTGCTAGTGTAGAAGGAAGCTTCTAGCAATGACTTTTGGCCTTGGCGGCCTCTCTTCTGGTTGGATTGTGTCAGTGGCTGTTAATCTTTTAATCAGCCATATAAATCTGGATATTAACTATCAGTTGGGGATGTCTAGTGTAAACCATAAAGTTTCAAAGTAATTTGTCATGCGGTCAAAGCATTGGGAACTCTAATAATCATAATATAATCAAATAAGAATACATCCCCTGGGATGCAGTGTGGTGTTTATGGGATAAAGGACTGCTCTTGCTTCCAGGAATCCCTGAGTTCAAATCTTGCCTCTGAGATCAGCTAGGTGTTTTGAAGCTATAAATGGTGGAGATTTGGTGGTCAAATCAAGTCAACAAGCATTAATTAAGTACCTACTACATGCTAGGAACTGTGCTAAATGCTAGTAGTGTTTAATATTCTGTTTCCTAGCTTTAGATTCTGGAAATATGGCATAAATAGGAGGAAAAGCTCTGGACTTAGAAGACTTGGGTCTCAGTTTCTGACACTTGCTAGTTGTATAACACAGGGCGAGTCATCTTTGCAATCTTTTTAGTTGCTTTATCTATAAGGTGAAAGCTTTGGACTAAACATTTCCTTCCAGCTCTAATGTTCTGTGATTCTGATTCTGTGATACCTTTGCTTAGAGTGTATGCAGTTTTTCATGCTGCGTGCCAGCTTAGCTTTTCTCTTCCTCCTATGTCACGGTGGTCCCACCACCCTGCCAGGTCATTTGGAGTGGTGCTTAGAAAGCCTTTAGCGCTTTTGGGTTTTTGCCTACACTATGTTGACTCCATGACTTATAATGACTGTGCCTATAATAATTTTTAAATGCTTTCTAAGAATAACATAAATTCCTTGATTCTGTATTCACAAAACAAACTTTTAATGTGCAATATGTGCTTTGGTTTGTGATATTTGTTACTATACTATGATATATTGGTATTCTGGTACAAACCGTTTTATTGACTTTGAGTGCCATGGGCTATTGGTCCTAAAGTCTGACTCTAGAATGTGCTGATCATTAAGGTTTCGGACAGTATAACTGAGAAACAAGATCCTAAGTTTCTAGTGAGCCCAAAATACAGGAAACTTGGGAGCTTTATTTAGTTATAGTATTACTATAAGACCCATAAGAATAATTTGTATTTTTGCATTATATAGGATAGTGTTTATAACAAGAAGCGTAAGTGAATAGAATGTTTACTGACTAGCATAAGTGAACAGAATTGGTGTGTCAATGGCGCGGTGGCTGGGGCCACTGGGCTTTGAGTTTGGAAGCTTGAATTTGAATTCTGCCTTTGAGGCTTGCTCTCTCTGCTACTGTAGTCAAGTCACTTGGCTGCTCTCCATTTCAGTTTCCTCACCTGTAAAATGGGGGTAGTAATATCTACCTCAACATGTAAAGCACTATATAAAATTTATCAATAAAGAGTTACTATTGTTATTAACTTCAAGAAGTGTCATACTATATTGAATAACTGTCATCCTGTTTCCTTTGTTATCTTTCAGGCCCTTGAGGGGTATCTGAATCAGAGTTCTAGGCAGATTGATGACATCGTCACCTTAGTTCGTGGAAAACTGTCCAAGCAGAATCGAGTGACTCTTGGAGCGCTCGTTGTGCTGGATGTTCATGCTCGAGATGTTCTTGCATCTCTTGTGAAAAAGAAAGTCAGTGATGACAGTGACTTTGAATGGTTAAGTCAGCTTAGGTACTACTGGATTGTAAGTAATATCAATGCATCTCATTATAAAGTAATTTCAGTTCATAGTTTTTCAGTTTATACTTGCCTGCTGACATGGAGAATAGTCTTAGTAATGCAGATATGTTTGCTGATGATAGAATACACACAACCAGTCATTTGGCAGAGTGCAGATTAAAGTAACTAACAACTATATATAATATACAATTTTAAAATAAAAATTATTCTTTTAATTGCTGTTGCCTGCCATTTGTGCTTACTGAATCTAGAGTTAGAACTAGTTCAGCTTGAAATTGGACTTTGAAAGTTCTACTACATCCCAATGGTCTTAAGTGAAATTTTAAACTTTTTAGAACATCCTATATTTACATGGCACCTTCTCACACATGGGAACCCCAGATAGGGTGTATACTGCCTAGGTTCTAGGTAATCTCTGCTTCTGAATCAGAAGACACAATTATTTCAAAGCAAAGATGTTTAATGAAAAAGCATTGTTAAAAAATTAGAAGTAACCACTTGGAATGGCATTTTCCTGTGATCCCAGCTACCAGGGAGGCCAGCACTGGTGCATCTCTTAAGCACAGGAGTTCTTAGCAGTGGTGGGTTATGTCCATGGGGTGTACACATTAGGTTCAGCATCAGTGTGACGAGGTCCTGGGAGCAAGGATTTACAAGCTTGCCTATGATGGGCTAAAAATCCAGCCCAGTTTAGTTTGGAAAAGGAGCTAGTCAAAGTTCCTGTGCTGCTCAATAGTAAGATTTCCCAGTGAGTAGCCCCTACACTTCCAGTGGGGTCAAGATGAGAAGACTCAGTCTTTTTTTTAAGGGAGGGGAACCAATAGAATATTTCCCCCATAAGCCTGGAGTACACTATTTGTTTATGTCATCAAGCTGTTTGCACTGAGCTGGTTCTCTGTTGTTCTCATGTGGTGCATATACTCTACCAAGATGCTGCTCTCAAGAATTTGTAGTTGTTGCTAGGTGCTGCTTCACTAGGCACTTGGTTGCTTGTTAGGGTGTTACTCCGTGGTCAGGCTTCTCCCTATTACCAGTTTGTGGACTTCAGTTGGAAGTCTTTAGCTGAGATACTGTCGCATCTTTGTAAGAGTAAGAATAGTCTCTACCATCTCTCTTTTAGCTTAGAATCCAGAAGTTTAAGCTTCAGTTCTTTCAGAGAGAGAAGATGGCCACATTTTTAGCCTTTGAGTCTTTTCTTCTTTTTCTTCCTCTTCCAGTCTGGGAGCAGTGTGTCTTTTTCCAAGATTCTGTCAGACTTAGGGTTAGACAGATACCTTTAACTTTCATCGCTTCCTAATTACCCACCTGCAGAGGCATTTTTAAGAGTGACTTCTGCACAAAATTCCTTGAGAAGTTGGTTTGCGATCTAAATTTTTGTCTTCCAAGGTCTTTTTGTCCCATCATTTTGTGGTCAATCTTTGGTCCCAGATTTTTCCTTTAATATATATACATATGTGTGTGTATGTGTCTGTGTGTTAAGTTACTTGGCATGTCCTCCATTAGCAATGTAAGCGTGGGTAATAAGAATAATTAAAAAATACCTTATAATAACAAAAAGGACCTTATATTTGTGTAGTTTTAGTGTACCTTTTCATACATATCATATCTCATTTGTTCTCACAATACTTCATTATTTTTATTCCTTAGTTAAAGATTAAGTTTCCTGCATATCAAGTATATAGTCATAAATTTTTTTTAGAAATTCTTATATTCAAATGATCATTCAGTTGTCAGTTATACTTATCAGGAGGAGATATCTCACACTGAGAAAATCATTAGCTTTACAAGTCTGCCCAGATTCTGGGTAACAAGTGAGTGTGACCACACACTGCATAGCTATAGATTTCATGTGTTCTCTTTAAATTACTGTGTTTTGATAGATCTAGTTCAAAGCCTTTATTTCCAATGATTTATAAAGATTATGGTATGGAAAACATTTTTAATATTATAAAAAGAAATTTTATCATTTTAAGAATGAGCAAAAAAGAATTCTTTCTTGCTATATACATATGTTATGTATGTATACATATATGAATGTTTGTATAATATATACTATTATGTACATATACTAGTCACTTGATTGCTATATGTGTGATATACACATATACATGTGCATGTCTGTGTATCACAGTATACATAAACACACAACACATATATGTATACATATATGTACATGTTGTCCGCTGTAGTTGTTATGCCATAGTGTATGTCTTTATGGGACTCAGATATGATTATGATCTAGTACAGAAATAACATCCATTCATGCTGAAATAGATATTTACATAATGGCAATGACAGTTCATAGCTGTGATATAGTAGAAAGAGCACTGAACTTTAGAGAGCTTAAAAAGTACGAAGTGAAAAGAGTTTTAAAAGGATGAAGCAAAACTTGAGTTAAAAAATAAAAGTTTAAAAATATAATTAAAAGTTTAAAAAATTTGATTAGCAAATTTTCTCCTGACCCAGACATTTTCTATCTTTCTATGTGTTGAAATGATAAGACTTCTCAGTTTCCTCCTTTTCAGAATTAGAAGAATAATTATGGATTAGATCAAGGGCTCTTAATTTGGGATCCATAAACTTGTATTTGAAAATACTTGGATAACTATATTTCAGTTATATGTATTTAAAAGCATTATTCTGATGAGTCCATAGGTGCCATTGAACCACCATGATATAAAAATAAGGCTAAGAACTCTTCTATTAGGTCATTGCTAAAGTCTCTTCCAGTTCTTAAATGCATCGATTCTGTGAAAAAAAATCAAACCACTTCTGGCACTAGGTCTTGAACAGCTACTAAGACCCAACAAGATCAGTAGTTTTAAAAACCAAATGGTACATGGCTGTCCAGGCTGTGCCAGGTCATCAAAAGGCACTCATTGCCATTAGTGTGCAATTTATCTTTGAATTACTACCTGCTTGCCCAGCGTAGAGAGGCAGGAAAATGATAGCAGAGTAGTAAAGTTGTTGTGAAACTCAAATAAAAAAGCTGTCCTCGTTCTGATAACATTATGTTGGAGACAGATGTATTTGCCAATTGTGATGTTTCCACAGGGCCAGCTCTATATTGAACCCTGCCACTTCCCACAACCCCTGCCCCAATCCTTCTCGACTGCTACATTGGCTTCTCTTTCATAACTCTTGCCCATTTCTCCTTTACATTGGGCTGGTACTGATGAATCCTGGCTGTAATTGGCATATCTCTCTAGTTATTTTTCTCCAGGTTATTCTCTCTTTCTGGATCTGTTAATTACCTATAATCACAGACAAACATTGATGACATTACCACATACCAAAATAACTTCCCCTTCATTCCTCAATCAGTAGTTCAGACAATGCTGGAACCTTTTGCCACTTTTTACGTTCTCCAGATGGGGATACTAAAGTAGAGGGCCTTGATTGTAGGGTACTGCAAGTGACAGTCTAGGAAAAAGTAACTTACAGAATTAACTGTGCTATGGAGAACTTTACTCTCATCCCCCTTTCCTCTTCTCTCCCCTCTTCCTTTTCTTTTTCTTTTATAAACTGGGTGTCTCTATATTGCCCTGGCTCAAAGAGTAAGGGCTGTTCACTGGCCTGGTCCTTCTCTGAAGACCTGTTGCATTTTCTGGCTTAGTCTGGTTTGCCTTTCCTTAGGCAATTTGGTGGCATCCATTCCTAAAGACACACCATATTAATGCTTAATTAACGAGGATATCTAATCAGATTAGCCCATTGCAACTCAGAACTCCTGAGTTCAGGTCCTAAGCCTTATGATGTCCCTGGTAGCAGGGATTGCAGACATGTACCACAACACCCAACTGATAGAAAACTGTTAAGACTCTTCAGAAAGTACATAAAAATTGGAAAGCAGATTGAGGCAGCTCCTCTGCTTCCTAGAAGCATAGAAAATGTTTTCCCTGTGTAGGCCGAGTACTTCCTGGGGTGACTGTGTAAGGACCTTTACCTCCCAGAAACTTTTTATTTCCCTGACCAAGGTGGAATATGGAGACATCATATTCTGCCTGTCTAAGAATTTGGTTCCTCTGACCACTCTTTACATCACAGAAAACGGTTCAATTGGTTGAAATAGGGAACATTCTTTAGGGGCTCAGAATAGTTTAAAAATATTTAATATTTTATTTTCTCCCCAATTACATGCAAAAACAAATTTTAACATTCACTTTTTAAAAATTCTGAGTTCCAAATTCTCTCCCTTCCTCTCTCTCTCTCTCTCTCCTCCTCATATTGAGAAGACAAGAAATTTGATATAGGTTATGCATGTGTAGTCTTGTAAAACATTTCCATGTTAGTCATGTTGTGAAAGAAAACACAGGCAAAAAAACCAAGAAAGTAAAGAAAGCAAAGAAAAATATCTTTCAATCTGCATTCAGACTCCATTAGTTTTTTCTGAAGATGGATAGCACTTTTTCATCATAAGTCCTGGGGAATTGTCTTGGATCATTGTATTGCTAAGAAGAATTAAATCATACACAGTTGATCATCACACAATATTCCTGTTAATATGTACATTGCTTTCATGGTTCTGCTCTCTTAATTTTGCAACAGTTCATATAAGTCTTTCCAGGTTTTTCTGAGAGCATCCTACTTGTCATTTCTTTTTTTAAAATTTAACTTATTTTTTATTTTTAATGTTCTACAATCACTACCATAAAACTTAGATTTTTTTTCTCCCCTACCTACCCCCCATAATCATGGCATACAATTCTATATAGGATCTACACATACTTTCCTATTGAATACGTTTTCACCATAGTCATGCTGTGTAGATGAACTAAAATAAATGGAAGAAATCATATAACAAATCAAAACATAATACACAAGCACATGCACACACACAAACACACACAAATGATCTGATACATTCTGTGAATGAATTCTATACTTCTTTCTCTGAATGAGGAAGGCATTTTGCCTTAGAAGATCATTGGGAACTTTTTTTTTTAATTCTTGCATTGTTACGAAGTTCCAGGTCTACCAGAAAAAACTCTCTCCCACTGTGGTCATTGCTGTGCACAAAGTTTTCCTGGTTCTGCTCCTTTCACTCAGCGT
Source organism: Potorous gilbertii (assembly GCA_028658325.1). NCBI lineage: Eukaryota > Metazoa > Chordata > Mammalia > Diprotodontia > Potoroidae > Potorous > Potorous gilbertii. The sequence goes on along the minus strand of CM053771.1, from coordinate 222,955,506 downwards.
CGGATCATATAAATCCTTCCAGGCCTCTCTGAAGTCTTTTTGTTCATCATTTCTTATGGAGCAATAGTAATCCACTACATTTATATACCATAATTTATTCAGCCATTCCCCAATTGATGGGCATCCCCTTGATTTCCAGTTTTTGGCAACTACAAAAAGAGCTGCTATAATTATTTTTGTACATGTGGGACCCTTTCCCATTTTTATGATCTCTTGGGGATACAGTCCTAGAAGTGATATTGCTGGGTCAAAGGGTATGCACATTTTTGTAGCCCTTTGGGCATAGTTCTCCAGAATGGTTGGATGAGCTCACAGCTCCACCAACAATGAATCAGTTTTCCAACTCTCCCACATCCTCTCCAACATTTATCATTTTCTTGTTCTGTCATGTTTGCCAATCTAATAGGTGTGATGTGGTACCTCAGAGTTGTTCTGATTTGCATCTCTCTAATCAATAATGACGTAGAGCATTTTTTCATATGATTGTAGATATTTTTAATTTCTTCCTTTGAAAATTGCCTGCTCATATCCTTTGACCATTTATCAATTGGGGAATGAATGCTTGTCATTTCTTATAGCACAATAGTCTTACACAGTCTTACACAGCAACTTTTTCAGCCATTCCTCAATAGTGACTTAGAGCATTTTTTCATATGACTACAGATAGCTTTATTTTATCTGAAAACTACCTGTTCATATCCATTTTGACCATTTATCAATTGAGAAATGACTCTTATTTCAGTAAATTTGACTCAGTTCTCTATATATTTGAGAAATGAGGTCTTTATTATACAAATTTGGTATAAATCTTTTTTCATTTATGATTACTATGTATTTCCCTCCATCCTATTTTCTTCCTGTTTATCCTTCTCTCTCTCTCTCTCTCTCTCTCTCTCTCTCTCTCTCTCTCTCTCTCTCTCTCTCTCTCTCTCTCTCTCTGTCTCTGTTTCTCTCTCTCCCTCTCTCTCCCTCTCGTCCATTCTCAGAAGTGTTTTGCTTCTGACTTTTTTCTTCCCAAATCTGTCCTCCCTTTTCTCAGCAATCTCCCCCTAATCCTCTTCCCCTCCTACTTTCCTGTATGGTAAGATAGATTTCTACACCCAAATAAGTGTGTATGTTATTCCCTCTTTGAACCAATTCTAGTGAGAAAGTAAGATTTATGCACTAATCCTCCCTCCCATTTCTGCTCCATTGTAAAAGCTCTTTTGTGCCTTTTATATCAGATAACTTACCCCATCTACCTCTCCCTTTCCCCTTTTCCTAATGCATTCCTCTTTCTCATCTCTTAATTTTGTTTTTTTAAATAATCCCATCGTATTCAACTCACACTCATGCCCTTTGTCTATGTCTATTCTTTTTAACTGTCCTAATAATGAGAAAGTTTTTTGGAGTAACAATTAGCATTTTCCCTTTTAGAGACAGAAACAGTTTAATCTTATTCAGTCTCTTCTGATTTTATGCTTCTCTTGAGTTTTGTATTTGAAAGTCAGATTTTCTGTTCAGCTTTGGTTTTCTCATCAGGACCACTTGAAAGTCATCTATTTCATTGAAATTCCATTTTTCCCTCTGAAAGACTATACTCAATTTGCTGGGTAGGTGATTCTTGGTTTCCTTGGGCTAAAAAAATTGTTTTTCCTTATTTTTTGTGGATTCTGCTGCTCTAGAATTTGTTTTGCAGCATTATTTAAACTTGTTTGGAGAGATCCTAGACAGAACTCAGGCAAACCTTGCTTTTTCTCTGCCATCATGCTGTTGCACCCCCATGCATTGGCATTTCTCACTAGCTTCAGCTCGTTACAAGCATTTGCATTCCTAGCTCTGATGCTATGGAATTGTGCTATGTTCTTATAAGTCTATTACCTTTATGTCTCCCAAATTTCATTGTTGATAGACTCTCATCTCCCCTGGGCTAACTTACCCTGTTCAAGTTTAGTCCATGAGAGTTTACATTTCCTTCTGAACCCTTTTGTATCTGCCTTCCTGATAACCAGGGTACATATCAGTCTAAACTCAGCTTTCTTCTTTTCTATCACAAACTCTAAGAAGGGGTGGTCACTTCACCCAAAAGTTTTCATATTTCTAGTCCAGCCACTAGTTCCTTCCTGTTGATGAGAATTGTATCTTGTATAGAATTTCCCCTTGTTTCTATCACCTTTTGAAGGGTGAAATTGTTGATAACTCAAGAAACAAGATGGTCTGCTTTTGGCAAAGGCAGAGAACTCCAGAATTCTGGATCATAGAAATCCTCCACTGCTGCCACATTAGACCTCTGTGCCAGGGTTATGATGTTCCCTGAACTCTTCATCTGATTTCTCTTTCCAGGTGGTTAATAGTATACTCAGATGGTAAAATGCTTTATGTTTATCTTTCCACTGGTCATCCTCCAAATACTCTCTAGTCCTCTTCCCTTCCCCAATCTGGGTTTCCTCACATGAATATAATTTCCTAATGTATAGTGTTACCATTCATTCCCTTTATCAGTCCTATCCCTTTTGAGTATGGTAGACCCATCCAGATAATAATTCCACTCATGGTTTTTATCCCACCAAGTCTCAGTGATAGATGTGAGTTTTCATTTGGTTCCTTTCATTAGGACCTCTTTCTTCTTTCATGTTGCCTAAACTTTGGGCATTTGAGTATAGAGATTTAAGGCCATGACTTTTTACAACTAGTCCCTTCCTTGGATTTTGTCTCCTGTGTGGTTCTGGATATCCAAGCTACTAATCTTTTCCCTTGTTGTAGTTATTCTCTATGGTATGACAGCTTTTTCCTTCCCCCAGGCTTTTTCAGTCTAAAGCCTTCCTGATTATATTTGCAGATACACCAGCCTTTGTCAGGTACATTGCAATTACCATCCTTAGGCAGAAGTTTGCCATTTGTAAGTTTTAAGCTGGGGTTGAGAAATCCAAATCTCTTTCTTAGACATCTTTTTTTTTAAGCCAGTGGTTCAGTTCCCAAATCAGTATTTCTTTTCTGCATCCTTTGCTTTAAATGGTCAACAATGATGAGAATACAGTCTCTGTTCCTCTTAATTTTCTTGGGCAAGGTTTTATAACTTCTGCCAGTACTTTTTAGATTCCTTCTGACAATATTTTTAGTGTACATATGAATCACCAAAAGTGACTCATAGTTGTTCGTTGAAATAAATCTGTAGAGAAGTTTTCTGTTATGTATCAAATGCGTATCCTAGGAAGAGAAAACTCTCTAAGGCTATTTATTATCAAGTCAATAAATAGTTGTTTTCCTACCCTCTCAGTAAAAAAGCATTAAACACCAGAACTCTCTTTCTTTTCCTCTGACTTTTCCTGTATGGCTGACTTCTTACCTGATACTTCCCTTGGTTCTACTTTATCTTTCCTTGAAGGATAGGTAGGTAGCCCCTTCTTAGAGCAAACATCTCTCTTCTCTTCAGGAAGATTCCAAAATTTGCTTTTAGTTTCAGTCAACCTCTTCCTTCCCTTCATCCTTTCTAGCATATTATTCTACTTCCTGACGTGCTGGCCAGAGTCACATTTTCAATCTTCCACTTCAAATCTTTTGATTCATTTTTTCCAATGAATGTCTGTTCCTAGTTCTGTTTTGTTTCCTGTTTGGATTTTTTTTAAGATCACTTCCTTGTCTGAGATCCTTTGAAGTTGAGTTCTTTCACTTCTTCAGCAGAGGAGAGACTGTCACTTGGCTGTGGCCCAGAGATTAATTTGACACACTCAATGCCACCCCACTCTATCCCTCCCTTCCTTACTTATTTGAGACTCAGCCTTATTTTCTTAAATTACTTGAGTGTTCACATCCACCTTCTTAAGATCTTTGCAGCCTTTTATCACCTTTTAACAACTTGATAACCACACTCTACTTCCTTTCCCTTTTCTTACAATCCCTTACTTGTTTTACCAATTTGTTTCAGTTACAATGACCTTTACTCCTTTCTTTACCTTATCTCATTTAACTTATTTACCTCATTTACCTGACCTTGTCAATTACTTTCTTTTCCCTTTCTTTGAGTTCTTCTTTTCAAGTCCTTGCTATCTAATCACTTTCATCCTTAAAAATGAGCCCTTCTCCACCTATGAACTCAAAATTTCATCAGGTTATTGAACTTTATTTGAGGAGATTGTGATTGAAATCACAGGATAAATAAGATCATAAAAATATGTTCTCAATAAACATACTCTAATTTGAAACAATGAATAACTTTGAAACCCCTGTTAAAGATACGCATTTTGTTTCTCTACCTATATTTTACAACCCTAAGAGTTCTTTATAAAGATTGTCAGAATAGTAGAATTTTGAAGCTGGGGGGAACTTAGGGATCATATATAGCTGAGTCCTCATTTTACAAATGTGGAAGTTGAGGTCTAGATAAGAGAACTAGCTTTCCAAAACCATATAGATACTTAGTGGCCAGACTAGAGTTATAAACTGAGCTCTTTTAACTCTAAGTTCAGTGCTCTTTTCAATCTACTTCCTAAAGTACATTGAGGTCTAAATTGGAATTTTCACTTGGCATGTCAGATTCTACTTGTAAATTCTGTTGATTCTGTTTATTTGCTTGATCTTAGGAGGAACACTTGGAAACAAAGATGATTAATGCTGGTTTACGATATGGATATGAATATCTAGGTAATACTCCTCGTTTGGTTATTACTCCACTTACAGATAGATGCTACAGGTAAATCAATTAATTTTTTAATTCAATTTTAAATTTTTAGACAAATACTAAAACTGAAATACATGAGAAAAGAAAAAGAAACATATAAATTTAAATATTAACCTTAATATTAAAGAAGAAAAAATATATGCAGGGAAGAATGTGGGAGAGGATTCATAATATATTGCAATAACTTTCCATTTCAAGAAAACTTATACATTAAATCATGTGTGATTATATTGAAAGTTGTCCATTGTTTTTTTGTTTCCTTGTGGGTTTTCTTTTATTCCGTGCTGTACACTTTTTACTTGTTTTTTTTTTCCCCACTTTTCTCTCCCCTCCCTTCAACTACAATAAAGAATGAATATATTTATTATAGATATTGATGATATACATACACATATACAATATATACAGAAATATATACTTTCCCTCAGAGATTCTACTCCTAATATTTGTTATGTTTGTGCATTTCTCTTTTTTTCTATCCCTCCTGACTCCTCTACTTTGCTACCTCCTTCTACTAGCTACCTTGCCTTCCTTTTACTTAACCTATCCCCTTCCAGTGATGCCTTCCTTATCCTCCCATTCCCATAAATCTAAACACCCTTTTGCACACGCCTTTGACCTATTCCCTTGCCCTCCTTTCTAAAGATCATTTCCTTATCCTCCCCTCTAAAGATCTTTCCTTTATCCTCCCCTTCCCATTGATCTAAACACCCTTCTATATCCCCCTTTTAAATAACCTATTTAACTAACCTATTCCCTCCCTCTCTTCTCTAAAGATCTTTCCTTTATCCTCTCCCACCTCCCTATCCCCTTAGAGTTTTATTCTTTCTAAATTTAGATGTATATTTATTTTTCTTGCTTGAACTCATACCCAATGAAAGTAGGTTTCTAGAACTGTTCTCCTTCCCTCATCTAATTCCTCTGCTTTGTTCTTCCTCTGGCACCTCATTTCAATAATTACATTTTTAGCTGTTCTTGAATAGTTTTTTGAAGTCATATTATACTTCGGTCTACCCCAGTATTTCTTATAAGCTACCTAATTATTAATAACAATTGTGGACATAGGTTTTACATTTTACATACATAAAAGGTAAACATTCTGTCCTTATTGTGTCCCTTGTAATTGGTCATTGGTATATACCTTATATTTTTCTTGACTCTTGTATGTTAAATCTTCTACTGAATTCAGGTTATTCCTTTTAAAGTCAGGTCCAAAAAGTCTGACAGTTCATTAAATATGCATGTTTTTCATTCAGCATTATGCTTAGTTTTGCTGGGTATGATACTGTAGGCTGGGAAGCTCAGTTCTTTTGCTCTTTAATATATAGTGTTCCAAGACCAGAGATCTCTTAACGTCACCATTGATAGATCTTGTGTGATGCTAATTGTGGTACTACCATATGTAAATTGTTCTTTTCTTATTGCTTGTAACATTTTGTCCTTGAGCTGGAGGTTTCCAAATTTGGCTATAATATTCCTGTGAATTTTGCTCATAGGATTTCTTTCCGATGGTGAGTGATGGCATTTTTTTTTCTATTTCTACTTTCCCATCTTGTTTTAATGCTTCAGGACAATTTTATTTAATTATTCTTGTATTATTGTGTCAAGATTCTTTTTTTACCATAGTTTTCAAGTAATCTGATGATTCATATTTTCTCTTCCTGATCTGTTCTCCAGATGAATTGTTTTTCTTATGAGATATTTCACATTCTCTTCTATTTTTTTCTTTCTTTGTATTTTTTTTATTACTTGTTCTCATAGCCTTGCTGGCTTCCCTTTGCCCAATTCTGATTTTCAAGGAGTCATTTTCTTCCTTAAGATTCTGGATCTCCTTTTCTAATGGGTTGACTTAATTTTCATAATCTTCTTGTTTTTCTTGGATTACTCTTATTTTTTCTTTTTAGTTTTTCCTCAATCTCTCTCATTTAATTTATAAAGTCTTTTTTAAGTTCTTCAATGAATTTTTTTTCGAGGGCAGGTGATCATTTGACATTACTCTTTGGGGTAGAAGAGGGTTTCTTTGATTCAGTATCCTTCTCTAAAGATGAACATGGTTTTTTCTGTTCCCATAGTAGTTCTCTATAGTTGAATTATTTCTCTTTTTCCTGTGCTTTAAAATTTTTTTTGGTAATAGTTTAGTTTTTATAATTACCTCTAGTCCTAGGCTATCGGAGGTGGCACCGGGTGAGTGCTTGCCCCCACTGTGTCTCTGCAGCTCAGCTGGGTCTGGCATTCTTGTCAGCAGAGATTCCCTAGATCTTCCCCAGCTCAGAAGCCCAACAACCTTCACTGTCCCAGGGGTAAAAGTTCCTATGGCTGGGGCTGAGGCTGCCTTCCAACCCAGCTATCCCCAGGCCTTGTTGCTTGTTGTTTCAGAGGCCCCTATCCTGGAAGTGTTTACTCTCCAGTTGAAGGAAACCTTGTCCTGGGATTCTTCTTTGGATCTGATTGTCCCAGGAGGACCCCAGTCTGCCCTTACTCTTCTTTATTTCCACTGCTCTATGTTTACCCTGAGGTGCTATTTTATCTCTTTTGTGGAAGAAAATCTTGACAGCTTGAAATTTTCTGACCTATTCTACCATCTTCCCTGAATCCTCTCCAAAATCAACTAACTTATAAAACTATTGAAACAATAAATTTTGCCATTAAAATAACTAGGATGGTTCCTAAGGTTATATAGGCTGCTTACAAAAGTACAAGTCAGTTTTTTATAAGGCTACTTTGTCTTGTAATAAAGACCATCTTAATTTGTCATTCTCATGGAGATTTTTAGGGTTTGCGTTTTGGGTAATTAAGACTTTTATTTTGAATATTGATATTCTTGGAAAAAGAGGATTCAATTATATATTATGTGTTGTGTTGAGCCTTGGGATAGATATTACAGTAGATGTGTTCCTGCCAGGTTAAACATGAACTGAAATTTTGTCTGTTAAAGACTGTTTTTGCATTGAAAGATTAGGAATTTCTGCCCCCTGCTGTGGCCACCTTTATTGCCAACCTTCATCTGTCCCTGTCACTAACCAGGTCTTGCTCTGATGTTGTGGTAGAATTCCTGGTTTTACTGCTCTTGCTGTTTTTCTACAGTTCTCAAAGTTGGATAGGACCCAGGGTCTTGGACTTGGTGCAAACTCGCTGACTAGGGTTTTCTCTAGCTACCTTCCCAACAATGTTGTTATACCCAGTTGCAGGTGCATAAATGTCCTTAGCTCCAGAGCCAGATCTAATCTTATCTGTAATTCAGGATGACTTTCTGGACAAGATAGAACAGTCAGAATGCTCTACCTGTTGGGATGTTGAGATTGGCATCTTTAACTCAGTTTCTTATGCTTTAAGGTGGAATTGAAATTAGGGTATAGGAAAAGATCTGAATTTCTGTGTAAAAACTGAGGGTTTTGAACTCTTTTAGTGGATGGGGAGCAGGCAGAAGATAGAAGAAGCAAAGTATTTTCAAAGGGTCTTGTTTAGATTTTGGATAAAGTCAATCTATAAGCGAAGCCATTTCCTTGCACCTTAGGAAAGTAGGAACTTAGGATTCTTAGAGACTTGTATTGACTCGAGTTCCCCATAGTAAGCAGCACTGTTGCTCTCCCTCTCTTGATACCAGTAGTCAGCAAAGATTCATTTCTTTGAAGAGTCTCCAGCTTTGGGTTTTGAGCCTTGTTCAATCCATAGCTTTGGGAGTAATTGTGGTAAGGAGGTCTCAGCAGAGGTTCTTAGCGATTCTTCCGAGACTGGGTTTGTGGGTAATTCCTCCATCATTAATATTCTACAGAAAGGGTTTGGAGGACATAATTTTTGTCTGGGCCTGTAATTTCCTTGTTTTAAGGTGTTCCCAGTGAGGAACTTCCTTTATCAATGTTGATCAACACCTTTTTTTGAAATTTTTTTTATTTTTTGCAGCTAGAAGGGTGAAGAACTGCCTAGGAGCACTGAGACATTAAGTGACCGGCCCAGAGTCACATTGCCCTGCTGATTTTTCAGCATTATTTGTTGTAAAATGTGACTATAAAATCTAACTCCATACCATGTTCTTATCCGTCTTATCCATGTTGATATTCTGTCCAAAGATATAAATCCCACCCTATCCATGGCTGGACAACTCATGTTCAAGTCCTTCTCTGGGTTGGCCCATGAGGAGGTGGGCATTTCTTCCAACATGCTGGGGACCTTTTCCAGTTTGTCTTCATTTTTCTTCTTCCTCATCAGGAGAACACCAACGGAGTACATAGACCAACCATTGGTTATTCTTCAATTTTACCATGTGACCAGTCAATCTTTCTTTCCCCTAAACATTCCTTTGGTAGCACTCTTTGCCCTGTTTCTTAATATCTCCTTTTTTTGTAATGAATTGTATCCTTTTCATGCCCACCACAAGCTCTGCCTTGCTCTTTGGATGATCCTCATCTTAAATTCTTTGAATACTGTATTGTTCTGTGACTCACAGGAAGAATGGTGGTGTTAGAAAGAGGGACCTTTGTTTTAGGATCATTAAAATAATTTTGTAAATGCAAAGAGGTTAGCTTATTCTTCTCATGTTCAATTCTGGGTCTAATTCATGGTTTATTTGTACTAAGATATAAACAGTTCTGTTTTAGGCTGAATCCTGAGTTCTTTTTTTGAAACCTACTCGTACTGTACTGAAATGATCCAGAGCCCATGTTCCAACGTAGACTAGATTTTCCAGGAATTCTCAAACACTAGAGTTGGTTTCCTAAATTTAACCACACCTACTCATTTTCAGAAGTGACTCTAGTATATATCAGTCCATACCAAAGAATTCCAAATTATCAGTTAGAACATCTAAAATATAAAGGGTCTGTTTATGATATGTAAGGTAATTTCTGTATTAGCCTTTTTGTTAATATATACTGAAAACATTAGTATGTGTGTCCTTCACAGTATCATTGTTGGCCTAAATAGGTAATTCTGTTACAACCCAAAGATAATTGGGTATTTGTTCTCAGTGATTGCTCTTAGTTCCTAGTGTCCCTTTCACCATGAGAAGGCATTGCAAGCTTTTCATAGCCTGACCTCTTCTTACCTTTCCAGTCTTCTTACACTTTATTCCCTTCTAAAAAGTCTGTGAATCAGTTGTACTGGCCTATTTGTGTTTCACTAACAGAAAACTATATCTGCCATCTCTGTGACTTTGCGTGGGTTGTCCCCTTGGTTAGATTGTTTTCTTGCTTCTGCTTCTGAATTTCTTAAGCTTCCTTCAAGATATCTCAAGTTCCACCTTTTTCAGGAGGCCTTTCTTGCCCTCCTTCCCAGCTACCGGTGCCTTCCCCTTTCAAAACACCTTAATCCACTTTGTATGCATTTTCTATGTGCCAAGTCATTTGTATGTTGTCCCTCCCCATTAGAATGTACTCTCCTTGAGAGTAAGGACAATTTATTGGCTTTCCTTTGTATTCTCAGCACTTAACATAATGCTCTGCAAATAGTAAGCACTTAATAAATGTTGGTTTGCTGACTGATTATAACAATTTCACACAGAAGTTCAACTGATTGAAACCATCAAGAAACCAAATGAGCCTGAAACATGCTTTAGTCAGCGAATGTGAATTACTTGTGAAGTGGATATATGGATGCCAAAGGCAATCCTGGTTTAGAATATAAACCTGTTTGTAAATCTTGAAAGAAGGGTGGTGGAAGCTTATGAGTAGTATAGAAGCAGTGGAAGAAAAAAAGTTTATAGAAAATTTGACAAAAAGATCCAACTAAATAAATATCATCATAGGAACATTTCAGGATGAAACTAGAAGGACAACCAAAGAAAAGGTCTGTAAAGGCTTTTAAAAAAATTACAAATTCTTTTGGGCTTTATCACAAGTCTGGCCACGACATCAAGATGATGCCATGACTTGCAGTTGACTTTGTTTGAGTGAAGGAGGGCTGTGCAAGGTCACCAGCCTCACTTTCTTCTCCTGAGCCATCTGGGTCCAGTGACCTGATAGTCAACAGGATGACTGGAGATGACCCAGGATGCAATTTGAGCCCCTGGTGCTTTCAGGCTAAGGTCTTAACACAGTCTCACTTTGAGTGAGATATATCCATTCAGTGAATAGGCTTTGCTTGTAGAAGAAATGGAAATGATAATTCAGAGTAGAAAGCTGGAAAAGGAAATAGGCCAAACCAAGGATCCCCAAAGGAGTTCTCTATTAGAGGAGACTCCATTTTGAGATTATTAACAGGTTGATACTGAGCAAAGGAAGATACTTAAGTTGCGGGGGAAAGCTGGAACTTTATTATGAATGAAAGAAGGCACCCAAGAGAATATCAAAAACTTTTGACTCGATTACCTACTTTCCCTTTCCCTTTTTATGTGATATTTTTATAAGAATAATTAACACTTGAATCAAGAGCAAAGAAAGAATGCAACTGGGTCTTGGTCCTCCTACAGCTTGCTCCTCCCTGCCAGATGGGATGAGTTGAGGGTAGGTAGATGGTGTAAAACCCTTCCACTGAACCTGGACTGTCTGATGGAGCTATGGCAATCTAGCTGTCAGGCAGAAAAAGATTGGAGGATTTGAGTAGACTGTAAGCTATGAATCAGCGGCATAGTAGAGCAATCAAAGATGCTACTGCCATCTTAGACTACATCAAGGAAATCATGGCGTCCAAGGTAATGCTGCTCAGATCACATTTGAAGTCCTATTTTCTATCTTAGGCACTGTCTTTTAGGAAGGCATGGGCAGTTAGTTGGTGCAATGGAGTTAAGAAGTCTTCCTGAGTTCAGATCTGGCCACATACACTTACTAGTTGTGGGCACATCACTTAGCCTGTTTCCCTCAGTTTCATTATCTGTAGAATGAGCTGGAGAAGAAAATGGTAAACCACTCTAATATCTCTATCAAAAAAACCCTGAAGGGGACCACAAAGAGTCAGATGTGACTGAAGTTGACTCAACAACAAGAGGAAACTGAAGAGTGTTCAAAAGAGGGTACTGTACAGCTTAGGAAAAATAATAAATTGAAAATATAGAAGCAAACAACCATGATGGTTAAGGGTTTTGAAATAGTACCATGTGCAGGTCAGTTGAAAGCCCTGGGTGTGTTGAGTCTGAAGGGGACAAAGCTTAGAAGGAGGACATGGCAACGGGTCTTTAGGTCTTTGAAAGTCTGGTGTATAGAATGGATAGGTTGTATTTGTTCTGCTTGACTCGATCAGAAGTAGGAAAAAATGGATATAAAAAGGCATATTTAGGCTTGAGGTAAGGAAAATTAGCCTCACAATTAAAGTTATCCCAAAGGGGAATTAGTTGCTTTGGGGACAAGTGGATTCTTCTCAGTGCAGGTATCTGAGCAAAGCTGTGATGATACACTGGACCAAATTTTGACTGAGATGTTTAATAAAAAATAAATTGATAAACCTAAAGCACAGATTTTGCTCTCTCCTTCTCTGCTTCTGAAGTCCCGGTGGCTTGCTTTCTTTTAGGAGAAAATGCAAACTCTTCTGTTTGGATTTAAAGCCTTTATATTCTAGGTCCAGCTTACTTATAAGCCTTGTTACACCTAACTCTCTACTCTCCCATCTCACTGACGGCTTAGTGGCTGTTTCCTATATATGACATTCCATCTTATATCTCTCTACAATTGCACAGGCTGCCCCTGATTCCTGCAATATGTAATCCTCTCACCTCTACCTCAGAGAAATCTTAAGTAACTTTAAGGACCCTCCTATATAGGCCTTATCATGATCGCTGTAGCTACCAGTGCTGTCCCTCACTGGAAATTTTACTGTATGTATATTTTACCTTTTCTTATCTTTATTCATTCCCTAATAGAATATAAATTCCATGACAGCAGTGATTGTTTCATTTTTATTTTTATATCTTGTCTGCCTAGTACAGTTTCTGGCATCTTGCTTAATAAACGCTTGTGAAATGAATGAATAATACAGTAATACTTTATTGTCATTCTTATAAATATAATGAATCTAGAAAATTTGGATGACTACATTACAATGGAATTTAATCAAAATGTTACAGTGTTTATTTTTCCTTTTCTGCCAGTGACAATAAGAAAGTCTGATTATACAGTTCCATTTTCTGAATGTTTAGTAGGAAAAAATATTTAAGTTTTTTAAATTCAGTGTTCTTACTTGGTGTACAACTTTTGTTTATTTGGGGAATTGTTTGCTAAGGAGAATATGGCACCACAGTGTCTCTTCACTAGTGTCCTTGGGAATTATAGACTGCTATAGAGATGAGTTAGATTACTGTGCTTACTACACATTGTCTTTGTACAATTAGCTGTACAATTAATAACATTAGTCTTATCTTCCTGGCAAGATTATAAACTCCTGGAAGTCAGGCACTGTCTTCTACTTCTTGACACCTGGTGGGGCACAATTATATGCTTAATTAGTACTTTTTGATTAATTGGTGATAAAGGCAGAAGGGGGGAATAAGAATCTAGCTTCAAAAGCAGCCTTGTGAATTCTTTATAAATGAAGCGATTGGGGAAATGCAATGAAAAAAAAGAGAAATACATTTTAAAATGATATTTCCTTGGAGATAAAGCAGCTTTGGAATATAACCTCAGACTTAAAAACAATTTAAAATTATTTTCTCTTGTATATGTTTGAGAAAAGAAATCACGTTTGTACAAACATTCTTTTTTTATTAATTTCAGAACTTTATTTGGAGCCCTTCATCTTCATCTTGGGGGAGCTCCTGAAGGTCCAGCTGGTACTGGGAAGACAGAAACCACCAAAGATTTAGCAAAGGCTGTAGCAAAACAATGTGTTGTTTTCAATTGTTCCGATGGATTGGATTATCTGGCTTTAGGAAAATTCTTTAAGGTTTGAGTGATTTCTATTTTTTTCAATAGGAAAACATCTCACAGGAAGGAATATTTTAATGTAAAACCATCTTATAGGAATAAGTATCTAAAGATATATTTCTATTTACAATACTTTTTCTAAGAATTATGAACAATAAAAATCTCATTTAGTAATATAAAAAATTCTTATACAATAAATTGCTCTAATTAATTAGCAGTTATTCTGATTGTAGATAAAGTTAATTAAGTTCCAGTGCTTATAACAAACTTACTCTGATTCAGATTCCCATCTTTTAGGAGTGTGGAGTTATTCTCAAGATACCAAAATATACAAAAGACAAGTGAAAAATTGGTCATGTGGCTTTTTGCCACACTATAAACAAGTCAATCCAGTCCTTCCATTTAGAAAGCTTCAACTGTACTCCTCTTTAGTGTTCCATTTTTCATGAAATGAAATATTGCCTTTATAAAGACATGGGCACAAAAGTTGTCAACACATTTAGATTTCATGAAAAATTCCTTCTGTTATCCATTTGTTTTTAAAATATTTGAATTCTGGATATTTAAATTGGATAAACAATGAGTTGGGTGACTGACCAAAATTTCATTTTATCCAATTTCTAGAAAAATGACAACATTGAGCAAACTTTTATATAGCACCTTAAGATATGCAAAGCACTTTACAAATATTACCTTACTTTAGTTTTACAACAGCTCTGAGATACTTATAATTATTGATTCCATTTTGTAGATGAGGAAACTGAGGTACAGGGATTAAGTGATTTGCCTGTGGTCTCAGAGCTTGTAAGTGTCTGAGGTCAAATTTGAACTCAGGTCTTCTTGACTCTAGATTCAAGATTCTAGATTTTCTTCACTGTGCCACTTGGCTGCATATCTAAATGACATTATTACAAACAAACTGCATATGGACTCTTTCTATAGTGAATGGTACTTGAGTATCATATTGCCCTCTATTTCCCAAACCTGAAGTTTCAACCATATATACAAATGTCTACTGAATAAATATATAATAGAAGAGATACTAAGTGAAGTTTGGATCGTCATTGGACAGCTAACTAACTAAAGAATCAATAATTAATACCTAATGATCCTTATGTTTATTTAAGATGCTTGGTTTTTTTTTAGATTATTGTATAGATGTTATGTATAACTTACCCATATTTCATATGCTTATTGCCCTCATATTCTAATCGAGTATTTTCCAAGCCTACATCTATCTCCTATGCTATATAGCAAGTGAAGACGGATAGAGTAATCTCCAGAAGACAATGTACTGTCTTTTGGATACTGAATTGCTCTCCCTATGGGATCTGCTCTGATTTGTTTTCATTTAGTGACATTAAACAGAGCTATTACTAGGGAGAGGCAATTGAAGCTTTTCCCCAGAATGCTAAAGTGTACAGAGTGATTATAGCAGCATTTCTTTCTCTTCTGTGGCCCCACCCTCAGTCTTTAGTCTGTCTTTCCCCACCTTTCTAGGAGGGGCAAATCTTTTAGTATCATACAAACCTTATCTGGGGGTGCACATTTTTCTCCTGGCAAATTTCCACTTCACTCTTTACTTTCTTGCCTCAGGTCCAATGATCCTAGTTATGGCTCTGATGACAGCTACAAATTATACTACCCATTGCAATTTAAAATCCTTTTATATTGCATTATCTCATTTGTTCCTCCCAACAGTGATGAGAAGTGTTGTTCCTATTTTAAAAACGAGAAATCTGAAACTCTTTTTTCCCTAAATTTATCTTTCTAAACATTACATTTATTATTTATTTTGAATATTATTTTCTTTTCGAAATTTTGAGTTTCAGGTTCTCTTTCTCCCATTCACCGAGAAGGCAAGCAATTATACATATCAATTATACATGTGAAATCATGCAAAACATATTTCCATATAATTGCAAAACAGAGCAAGAAAATTATGCTTCAGTTTGTACTTAGTGTTTATCGGTTCTCTCTCTGGAGATGGATAGCATTTCTCATCATGAGTCCTTTGGAATTGTCTTGAATCATTTGATCAGAATATCCAGGTCTTTCATAGTTGATTATCATTGCAACACTGCTGTTACTACACCTCCAGTTCTCACTTCACTTTGCATCAGTGCATAGAAGTTTAGGAATCTGAAACTCTTAGAGGTCGAGTGACTTGTCTACAGTCACACAGCAGTGTGTTGGAGGCTGGTTTCAAAACCAGGTCTTGCTGACTCTGTCTAGTATTCTTTCTAATATATCAGGCTAATAATTGCTTTGTGCTACACTTTGGGTGGCCCATTTCCCTCTGCTATCAGCAAACAAGTATTTGTGAGGGAGCTGGAAGTTAGGGATGGTGTCTGTGGCTGTGAAACAGAACAAATCTAGTTAGTTCATACCAAGATTAAATTTTCATTAGCATCATCTAATTAAATCACCGTATTTTAGAGAAGCTGTGAAAAAAACTAATAAACCAAAATGTGAATGCCACATAGGGTAGGCATTGGAAATATAGAGGAATATTAAGTCCATCTATAATCATCAATTCATAGTCTTGGAAAAGACTTGAGAAATCATTTCATTTTCCACGTATGGAACCTAAGGCTAGACCCATCTAGGTAGGAGGTAGCAGAGCCAATACTCAAACCCAGGTCTTCTGATTACACATCTCATGTTTTTTCATAGCACAAATATGTATTCATATGATGTAAATATTAAATTGTTCAAAGCCAGAAATTGAATTTGTCAATAATGTGCTAGTGATGAGAAAATGAACTATTTTTATGAATATGAATGGGGGATTTTTTGATATTACGTTAAACTATGGAAAAGATTATGTGGAAGAAAACCTTTTCTTTGCAATATTTTATTTGGATGAGAATGAAAAGTTTCATTATTGTGTTCTCCTAGGGACTTTTGTCTTGTGGAGCCTGGGCTTGCTTTGATGAGTTTAATAGAATTGATTTGGAAGTACTTTCTGTGGTTGCTCAACAAATTCTTACCATCCAAAGAGGTAATAGATTATCATTATTTCTTTATGCTACTAATTAGTGGGATAAATATATACAGCAGCAAGTGATACAAGTCATAATTTGATTTAATGTATCAAAAATATTTTGTTTTCTCTTACCTGCAGGCATTAATACAGGCTGTGAAATACTAATGTTTGAAGGAACTGAATTAAAACTTGACCCAACTTGTGCTGTTTTTATAACTATGAACCCAGGATATGCTGGGCGTTCAGAACTACCAGATAATCTGAAGGTATGGAAGAAAGAATGGTTTCATCCATTTTATGTTCATTTGCTTCATACTATTTACTGTGCTTGTACTCTAGCAAGAAGGCTGTTTAATGAAATTTTTAAAAAATACAGTTTAAGGATCATAGTGGAAATATTATGTCTAGCATAAGGAGAATTAAAAACAATAACCAGTATTTAATAACCTGAGACCAAAAACTATTGGGAAGAATTATAGTAAGACGTTGATGAAAATATCTAAACTCTTTGACCCAGAGCTTCTTTTTTAAAATTAAATTTTATATTTTAAATTAACCAAAGGTTATCTACTCTCCTTTTCCCCAACCCCTCATGAAAAAGAAAGAAAAGCAAAGGTCTTGTAACAAACATGTATACATAAGCAAAACATCTGCAGAGTTGGGGAACCTGCAATCTCAGGGCACGTGTGATGCATTTAGTCCTCAAGGGCACCCATTTGAATAGAAATTTGGATTTAATCAAAGAGCTGCACTTGAGGACCTAGAGGGCCCTCAAGGCTGCAGGTTTCCTACCCTGAATTCTATGGCTATGTCCAAAAAAAAAGTGATTCTGTACTCTATTTGGAGTTGAGTAGATATTATATTTCATCATGAATGGGTTCACTAGAGTCATGATTTGGTCATTGCGTTGATCAGAGTTCTTAAAGAAGAGGCTTCCCATGGCTTTACTTTTAGGGTTTTTATATAAATAAGTGTTGCATTTTGTCAGAAAGGTCCTTTATGCAGTAAGTAAAATAATTATAAGATTAGAAAATCTGGGTTCAAATGTGCTTCTGGATGTGATCTTTTACCTCTTAGTAACCCATGAAACATGCAGACTAAATTGCAGAGCACATGATCTGCATTAGAAGGAATTCCTCACTAAGAACTCTCCACTGAAAGGAAATCAGAGATATAGCGTGTATATGTGTGTGTGTAATCATATACATATTTATACATGTTTTTAAATAGTCTATATTATTTATCTGCATTTTTGACTTTTTCATGAATTCTTTATTCCTCAATATATCGTTAGCTTCTTTTAATAAAAGGGTCATAGACTACAAAGAAATATATGTTTATTCTAAAGTGTTCCTTTAGAAATTTCAGTAGGTCAATTAAATATTTTTATGCAGATTCAGTTTTGTAGAGTTCTTATTTATCTTCTTATTGAATTTATTTGACTCTGAAGGATGGACATTGAAGTCTATTAAAATTATTGTTATTATTGATTATTTTTTGCAGTTTAACTTATGTCCCTTTTAAGAACCTAGGTCCTTTTTGGTATATATTCATTGAATATTGTTAATTTATCATCACTGTACCTTTAAGAATAATGTAGTTTCCCCATTTGCGTCTCTTGACTTTCTCAGTATTATCTCATCTGATGTCATTATTTAAATTTCTGTTTTTAGAGTTTTCTGAAGCATAATAGATTTTGTTCTGTTTTCATTTTCACTGCATCACCATGTTTTAAATGTTTCTTCCATGAAGAAAATTGTTGGATTTTGACTTTTTTTCTTTTTATTAAGGAATTTACTCTCAGGGCATTATTTTCAAGTTTTTGTTTTCTTCTGTTAACTACACACACACACACACACACACACACACACACACACACACACACACACACACACCTCTTACCATTTTTCTCAAATCACCATAATTTTATTTACTTACATTAATCTGAACCTAATATCCTCAACTCAAATCACCTTCCTCTGCCCCTCCATTACCTGCACAATCCCAATATCCTCAGGTTTACATTTTTGGTTTTTTTCTATTGCTTATCTTACCTTTCCATTTCAAAAATCAGAATGTGGTACCTAATGCTCCCTACCCTCCTCATTCACTCTGCTTCAGAGAAATTAATTTACAATGCCCCTTTCCAAGAAATCACGTTTTCTTTTGGCCCTTTTTAGACTCCTTTATTCCTTCTTGGATTCTCTGTTCCCAGGAGTGCTAATTCTCAATAAGGTATCAGATAATAGAGGGAAAGAAGAAACTTTCTGCTAGAAAAGTAGTCATTCTGTTTTGGAGGCCCTGCCCTTCATCTTTGTATTTTTATCATTTACCCATTTTTATGTCATGCCACTTCCCTTTGAACATGAATCTTTTTTTCTATCCTCTTATATACATTTTTGCTCTTAGTCCTTAAGCCTCTTGTCTCACATCCTCTTTTCCCTCTCTAAGAAGTGTCTCATATGCAATATGGATTTATTAATGAAGAGATGAGTTTTTCCCCTGAAGTATTTATTCACTTACTTACTGTCTTAGTTTTTACTGTTTTGCTATGTTACTGTGTTTTACTGTACAGGGCCTGATTCAGATCAGTACTTTGGTTGGTTACTTTGGTTGAGACGTTTAAGTCATTCAGTAGTTAGCAAAAAAAGAGACTTAGCTATGGAATGGGAAGATTTCACAAGGACAAGCATTAAAAACTCTCTGAATTGACTCAGCAGAGCAAAACTCCCATTGTGACCCACCAGCCAATTATCTCAGAGTTCGTCTAGCTGTTTGTGGCTTCTTTCTTTATAACCAGGGAATAAGAAAGTAATGTTAAAAGTCCAAATCATTCGTACCCTGAGCCAACTAAGTCTCAAGAAATATCTCATTATCTTTTCAGCAAAAACTAGTTCCGAGAGGTTAGGGTATTGCTTCTATCATATTCAGTTACATTTTCTAGCCCAAAGTGGTACAGTGGTTAGAGCTCTGGGCCTGGAGTCAGGAAGACATGAGTTCAAATCCAGTCATGGATATTTAATAGTTTTGTGACCTTGAGCAAGTCACTTAACCTCTGCTTGCCTCAGTTTCCTTCTCTGTAAAATGTGAATAACAGTAGCACATACCTCCCAGGATTGTTGTGAAAATCAAATAACATAATATATGTAAAGTACTTAGCACAGTGTCTTGCTTATGGTAGGTGCTATATAAATGTTAGCTATTTTTCTTAACTCATTGTTATTCAATATGTGCTTCTCTTAAAAAGAAAATCAAACAAATATTCTGCAGCTCACATTCGTGAATCTGTGTAGCCCTAGACAAAAATAAGAAAATAAACATTGCATTTCTATCAAAAGCTTTCTCCTGTTTGATCAATTACATTTTGAACAATTTGTTCAGCCTGGATTCTTTTGAAGGAGGATTTAGAATTCTTCCTTTTTAGTGACAGGTGTAATACTTGGTGTAATAGTGTAATACTTGGAGAGTTGAGTCTCAAGGCCATTATGACTGGAGTTTAAAAGTCTTGCCTCTGAGACCTAATGACTGTGTGACCATGTACAAATCACCTGTCTCTCAGCATCCTAGGCAATTTTTGAAGACTCTAAATTGCAAAGAAGAGACAACTTGTATTGGCAGAAGGAATTTCTTCACCAGGGAGTTTCCTACACTAATAAATTCACAGGATAATTTCTAGGTTATTTCACTTTGGGAAAAATTGCATCATGGCCTGTGCTCATCACAAAAAAAGCATACTCCACTTTTTCCTTTGATGTCATAATTATGGAGTGATTCTGTGTTATTCTGGTTATTTCTCCTTAAAGCTTGATGCATTTTTTTCCCTTGCCGATGGAAACCTTTTTTTTTCTTTAATGCAGTAAGGTCTGAAATTTGACCACACTTTTTCTTGGTGATTTAAATTTGGGGTTTTTCCTTTGATTATTTTGTGAATTCTCTAGATTCAAAATTTTGTCATTTGCTTTTAGCCTTTCTTGGCAGAATTTCTGAATGATTTTTTGGAGGATGATGTCTGAGTTTTCTTTTGATAATGTTTTCCTGGAAGCTCTATAATCTTCAGGTTACCTTTTCAAGTACAATGATCTTGTTCTTAGAACATGTGTTTTCTTGCATATTTATTCTTTATTCCTCTGCTTCATTTTTGCATTCCAATTATGACTTTTTATCTTCAAAGAATCTACTGTTCTAGAACATTGTATTGCTAAGGCAATTTTCACAACACTGAGAGCAACTATGAATATGCTGGCATAGTTCTGAGTCACAAAGTATAACAGACTCTTCATATAGAAGGCAGAAAAAAAACATTTATTCAATTTATTCAAAAACCAAAAAGCCAAATCCATCATAGTAACCAAGAAGTTATGTTAGCCGTGTAGAGGACAAAGCCGAATTTCCCAAGCCTCCCCTCTCCCACTCATGAGCCTAGCCATCTGCTTACCTGTGTACTCTCCTCCCTCCAACTGCTCTCACTCAGTTTTTCCCAATTCTGCTCCACCCTTCCTATTGCACCACTCAGCAGGTTTCTCCCATCACATGTAACTTAGGCTTCCATGTGATTTAAGCAGGTCACATGGGCCTATTAATGAATGGGAAAGAACTTCCCATTTAAATTACCATTACAAAGCATCTCTGTCTTTTTTTCTAAGTTCACTAGCCCTTGGTTAGATCTTCTGATTTCTTTCTAAAGACCAATCTAGAGGTTCTTAGAGCTATTCCGTTATCATTTTCGAGTTGGGGAAGTCTTGATGAATTTATTATTTTATCTTCACTTTTTTCCAAGTGATTTTTGACTCAGTTTCCTTTGTTGTTACACGCTTGCCTGCTAAGCATTGGGGTGGATCTTTTCTTCAAATGCTTTTTCACTTCTCTTCAGTCAGCTTTTGTGTGATTTTATTTTTCTGTAATGTCTTTGCTGAAAATGTGTTTACCTTCAAACGGGCAACTGCTGTTATCTCTTCTATCTCTGGGTCTTCTCTTACTGCTTTTTTGTTTATTTTTAGACATTTAGGACTGGATGAGATCTGATTCCCTCAAGGTGTGAGGGTGATCAATTGAGAAAGTGCTATAAGGAGACTTTGGCTACTGAAATTGTACCTATATTTCCCTCTTGCCAGTCCTGTTTTTCTAGGGTCAACGATCCACTTTCCAGCTGACTTGCTTCAATTCTTAACTGGTCCCTAGTCATCATGGGGTCAGGAGAGGATCCTCAAGGACACTGAGTGGGCCTTGGCACTGAGGTGTATCCCTCTTCCTTTCTCTCCTTCTGGGTTTTTTTTCTCTATATTAATGAATTTTATTCAACTTTGAATTTCTGGTGTCCTCTTTCCTATACTTTCTTTTCTCCCAGGGTCCACATTCTTCTATGCTTGCCCTCTTACCTTCTTCTAAAGCATTAGGGATGGTCTGATTTTATTGACCTCAACTGACCCTATCACCACCCAGAAACATTCAAAGGGGTTAATTTTAAAAGTGAAGTGCTTACAGTTATAGGAACCATGAGGGTTTTGAGGTTCACAGTACCCCCAAAGTGAGCAAGGAAATGTTATAAATGGAGATAGGGGTGAGCAGAAGAGGTTGTAACACAGCCTTGGGCTAGTGAGTTGATCTTCAGTTATTTTTTCTTTAAAAACCAGCTGTGGTGGGTTCTTTCATTTGTGTTTTTGTCAGTGCTGTGCTATGTTTGCTTTGCAGTTGTGTTTTTTAATGTGGTGATGGAAAACTCCCTAGATAACCTCTCACTCTGCTGTCTCCCCAGGATTTCAACATGATTATTTTAGAATACTTCCCTGTAGGCACATTATTTAGAGTTGCCTTGCTATTGACACACCCCTGGTTAATGGTCCTCTTATTATATAAAAACAGTTAGGTGGAACAGTGGCTGAAGCCTCTGAATCTGGAGTCAGGAAGACCTGGGTTAAAATCCAGCCTCAGACATACATGTTTGGTGTATGACCTTGCACAAGTCACTTAACCTCTGTCTGCCTCAGTTTCTTCAGTTGCAAAATGGGGCTAATAATAGTACATTCTTGCCAAGATTATGGCGACGATTATCTGAGATAAAATTTGTAATGGGGATGTGATAAATAAATGTGATAAATAAAGGCTAGATATTATTTTTATTGTTGTTAGCATTGTTAT
Organism: Potorous gilbertii; assembly: GCA_028658325.1. Classification (NCBI taxonomy): domain Eukaryota; kingdom Metazoa; phylum Chordata; class Mammalia; order Diprotodontia; family Potoroidae; genus Potorous; species Potorous gilbertii. The sequence goes on along the minus strand of CM053771.1, from coordinate 222,932,939 downwards.
GGGGCTGATAGCAAATAGGAAACTCCTAAGTAGGACTCAGGAGAGTTCCATATGCTCATCTTTAATATAATATTTGACCCTAGCTGATTTATCAATCAAATAAACACTAATTAAACACTTCCTATCTACTAAGCATCATATAGGTGCTGAAGATAGAAAGACAAAAATAAAGCAACCCAGGCCAATAGGAGCCAACATTCTATTGGAATATGTGTGTGTGTGGACACACACACACACGTATTCCAATAGAATACATACACACACATATATATATATATAAAATTATATACCTTATGTTTCCCTAGTAAAGTAAATATAAGGTCATAAAGGAGGAGTGTAGTCAGTATTTCTTCCTTCAGGTAAGGAATGGATTTTGTAGAACTCTCTATTTCTAAGTATTTACTGGAGTTCATTTTTTATTTTCCTTTCCATCCTATCTCCCATTATTGATAACCATATTGATCTATAAGTTAATTTCTTTTTTTTTTTAGTAGGTTTTTTTTTAATTTTAAATACATTTATTTAACTTTTTACATTCATTTTCACAAGATTTTGGGTTCCAAAATTTTCTCCCC